>CM069131.1:88113721-89313721 GCA_035221665.1 Okamejei kenojei | reverse complement strand
CTGAAGAAGATATTTATCACAAATAGGGGATACATTTGGAAAGATCTTATTCAGTTTAGACTTTGAATAATACAGTCTGTGTAGCATTTTAAATTGAATTAGTGAGTGCCGTATGTTAAGCGAACAGTTGTGTATATATAGGTTTTCCTCCCATCTGTCTTTTAAAATATTGATTGCCTTTCAGATGATATTTCGACTGTAATTCTTGAAATGAGAGAAGAGTTCCCATCTCGTAAAGATCTCCGAGTTTTTTAATTCCTAATCTTTCCCAATGTGTGAACGTTTTGTCTAAAATAGATGGCTTGAACAAAGGGTTGTTGGCAATTGGTGAGAGGAGAGATAAATTTCTCTGTTTAAGGGTTAATTTCAATTGATTCCAGATTCATAGGGTACTGTGGATAATCCGATTTTTCTCATATAGTGTTTTCTTCAAATTTATTGGAGAGAGAAGAATCATGCCTATATTAAAAGGCGAGCAATCCTCTCTCTCCATTATTAACCATTCTACCTGTTGGCATGTGTTGTCCATCCAATAGTTTACTTTTTTAATATTTTTAGCCCAATAATAGTATAAAAAATTGGGGCGAGCCAGTCCACCAATTTCTTTGGGTTTGCATAGATGTTGTTTATGGATTCTATGTGTTTTATAATCCCAAATAAAGTTTATGATCAGAGAGTCAACTTTTTTTTTAATTTTAGGAAGATAAATCGGTATTGATTGAAATAAGTACAAGATTTGTGGAAGGAAGATCATCTTTATGGCATTTATTCTGCCTATGAGAGACATCGGGAGCATTTTCCAAAATTGAGTAAGGGCATTTAGTTTGGTAATTATCTTTATTTATTTATTTATTTATTTTTGAACTTAACATTTATTGACATAACAGAATACACATATAGACAAAACAAAGAGACACACAAAAGACAATCGCAAAATGACAAAATACAAATCACCTAACCTCTATCAGCATCGCATCAGATCCTCTTAACATTCTATCATAGAAGCATCTTATTCACAGGCACCAGAGCAAGCTCATCCATTCATATCCTTAATCAATATTGGTATTTGTAATAGTACCGGTTTCCATATAATATTAAAGACATCAGTCCTCAACTGGAGTTCAGCAGTTATACTTTCCATCAAGTATACATTTTTCAATCTTTCCCTCCACTGTTGAACATTTGGTGGCATTTCCTTTCTCCATAGCACTGTTATCATCTTTTTAGCAATCAACAGCATCACCCCAAGCAAATATTTCTGATTTTGAATATCTGTCGCTGCTGGAGTATCTCCTAATATAAAACAAGCTGGTTCCAAAGGTAGATCCACTCCCAGAATTAATTTAATCTCTATCTGGATGTCTCTCCAGTATTGGTACAATTTGGGACAATCCCCAAAAATATGTGTGTGATCACCGATCTTCCCACATTGTCTCCAGCATAAATCTGAGGTGTTATTATATCTTCCCAACACTAGAGGGGTCCTAAATACTCTTATTTTAATTTTCCAATTGAACTCCCTCCAAGAGGGGCTGCTTGTCAGCTTATGGCCCAAGAGACATGTTCTTTCCCATATTTCATCTGTAATAATAATGTGCATTTCCAATTCCTATTTCTGTTTTGTTTCTATAGTATTTCTTTTTATATAGCCTTGAAGTCATTGATATAAATGGGATATCAAATTATTTTGTAACACTCCCTCTATAGTCATCAAGAAAGTATTTTCCAAATTTGAAGGTAGTCTACATATCTGCTCCCAATCTACATGTGTCTGTAAGTAGTGCCGTATTTGGAGGAACCGACCCTGACAGTCCAAATTCATTCTGCAAGTGCTCATAAGATTGCAAGACTCCCCCACAAAAAAGCTGGTCCACAGGAATAAGCCCTTTATCTGCCCACTTTCTAAATCCCTTATCAATTTTTCTGGGTATAAAATTGTGACTAGCAGCTATCTTTTTTGTTCTAGATATCGAATTAAAAAGATTTAATTGCTTTCTGATAGCTAACCACGTTTTCATCATGAATTTAATCCAATCGTTATCTACTTTTAATTTCTTGCAATTTACTTGAGTTAGAAATGGGAGCCCGGCCAGGGCAATACTAGGACATGCATTTTGTTCTATTTTCACCCATCCCGTTTCCTCATCATTCGTTAACCATGCTATCAAGGTTCTCAGCTGCGCTGCCCAATAATAATATTTAAAGTTGGGCATATTTAAGCCCCCTTTTTGTTTTGATAACAACAGTGTCTTAAGTCTGACTCTGGGTCTCTTATTTCGCCACACAAATCTTGTTAACTCTTTGTCTAACGCCTTAAATGCCCCTCCAGGGACCCCTACTAGTAAAGATTGAAATTAGAAAAGCAGTCGGGGCAAAATGTTCATTCGAACAACCTCCACTCTACCAATTAGAGATAAATGGAGAATATCCCATCTGTGCAAGTCTGCCTTCATCTTCTTGAGTAATTTACCATAATTAGCTTCATACAATGTGGTTATAGAGGAAGTGATGACAATACCTAAATATCTAAAACCCTCCCGAGACCAATGGAACCTGACCTGATCATTTAATTGCGAGGGCCACAGACCTGACAGCATCATTGCTTCTGATTTTGAGTCATTTAATTTATATCCCAATATTTCTCCATATTCCTCCATATCCCATAGGCGAGGCACTGAGGAAATAGGGTTAATCACATAGATCATAACATCATCTGCAAATAGTGAAATTTTTTGTTACCCCCCTCAATATAGTCATCTTGCCTAATAGTTTCTGCGAGCGACTCTAAACATGTCAAAAAGCAGGGGACTCAAACTGTCTCCCTGTCTAACTCCCCTCTTTAATTAAAAAAAACTCAGAGCAACATCCATTTACCCTCACTCTTGACTTTGGATTTAAATATAATGTTTTCACCCAATTAATAAATTTTGTGTGGAACCCCATTTTATCTTGTGTATATTCAAGATAGACCTAATCTACTCTGTCAAAAGCCTTTTGAGCATCTAAACCTGATAGCATTGAAGTCTGATGCTTCCTTTTTGCACATGTCATGATATTCAGGACCCGCCTAACATTATTGGCTCCCTGTCTGCCCGGTATGAACCCTGTTTGATCAGGATGTATCAATTGTTTTATAATTTTTTGGGTTCTCTTGGTTAATATAGCACTGAGTATCTTTAAGTCATTGCATAAGAGACTTATCGGTCTATAGCCTTCACATCCTGTGGGATCCTTCCCTTCCTTATAAATAACAGAAATTATAGCCTCGGCCCATGATCTGAGTGGGTTACCTTCAGCCAAGGCATAATTATAGACTCTAGCCAGAATCGGAGAAAGCTCATTCTCAAAACATTTATAAAACTCTCCTGGAATCCCATCCGTCCCTGGGGACTTGTTGTTCTTTAATTTTTTTAATTACTTCTTTTATTTCCTACTCTCCTATTTGTGTTGTCATATTTCTCGCTTGTTCTTGAAAAAGGCAGGGCATGTTCAATCCAGAATAGAAAGCTCTGATCTTTTCCTTTTTATCTATGATTTCAGGAGAGTCATATAACTGATCATAGAAGGATGCAAATGCTTCTATAACTTCTCGTGGTTGTGAATCTAAATTTCTAGAAATCGGATGTAGAACTTTGGAAACTACTTGATTTGCTTGCTCCTTACGCAACTGAAATGCCAGAAGGCGACTAGCCCTATTTCCCTTCTCATAGTATTTTGATTTAAGAATCGAAGGGCTCCTTCCGCTTTATATGTTCTAATTCATGTCTTTTTTGTTTAAGTTCCTTTAACAGATTCTTGTTTCTATTGTTATTTTTGTGTTCTACTTCTAATAACTTTATTTTACTTTCCAAATCAGATTGCTTCTTCATCCTATTCTTCCTTACTCTACTCGATATTTCAATCATTTTGCCCCTTATTACTGCGTTTGCACCGTCCCAAAGAGTGGATAATGTTACTTCACTATTGTCATTGTGGTCAAAATACTCTTTAATACAATTCCTAATTTCTTGTGTCACTACGTTATCTGTCAATAAAGAGATGTTTGCTCTCCAGTATTTTAAACTCCTTGCCGTTCCTATCTCCAAGGTAAGGATTATGGGCACATAGTCACTGATTGTTATTGAACCAATTTTACAATCTACCACTTTATATGTATATTGTCTGAGAACACAAAGCATGTCTATATGTGAGTAACTCCTGTGCACGTTCGTAAATAAACTATAATCCCTCCCCCTTGGATTTTTATATCTCCATGAGTCTACAAATCCTAACTCCCCTAGCATATTATTTAATATTTTGGGTTTTTTTTGTTTGATTGTACTCATCTGGTAATCTATCCAGCCTCCCATCAAGTACCGCATTGAAATAATCACCTAGTATTATCATACCTTTTGCATTTTCTGCAATTAAATTTGCAATGTCTCTGAAGAAAGAGTAATCATCTTCCATGGGTGCATAAATATTTATAATCGATACTACCATCCCACTTATTGTACCAATTACCATTACATTTCTCCCCAATGTATCTTGGAGTACTTTTTCCACAGAGAAAATTACATTTCTATTGAAAAGGATAGCCACCTCTCTTTTTTCCATAGGAGGCACTAAATACCTCACCAACCCACTCTCTTCTAAGCTTTTTATGTTCAGTTTCCACCAGATGTGTTTCCTGAATCAATGCAACTCCACATCCTAAATTTTTGAGTTGGCTCAGAATTTTTCTCCTCTTTATGGGGTGATTTAAACCGTGGATGTTATAACTTACTATCTTTAAATTAGTCATTATCCCACGTTGTGTAATCTACTAGTTGCTTTCTGTACCATTTTTGTTTCTTGCTCTGGTTAGCCTGTGAATATCCGCTGTACTCAAAATACAATTTACTAGGGTGCGATGTAATAATGAAAAACATTTACCAAACTAACAAATCAATAAACAATAAACAAATCATTAAATCAATATGCAATAAAACTTTACACATTGGACAAAAAATATATATTTTTAAAAGGAACTAACTGGTGTACCAGCTCCTCATAAAAATGCGAAGAGATGTGACTAGGTCTCTCCTGGGTAGCCCACTTATGTGTGGTTGCAACTACAGTAAGGTTGCTCTTAATCCCACTTTGGGACTTTTGAATTACAATAATAAACAAAAATAAATGGCAGGTATCACCCCTCCCCCCCCCCACCACCCGAGAGAGCCCCCCTCAATCCCTCTCTTTGTTAGTATATTTAAATCAATTAGAAAATATAATACATTACAAAACCAGCCGTATATGTGCTGTAATCACCTTTCATCACGACAACAAAACAAAACCAGAGAGTATATGTACAAATTATTTACATATTATTTGTCTCATCTTATATTATTATTATCTGATAATATAGATATTAATTGTCCACTTCATTAACTCAATGGTCTCTTTCAGACATTTTACCATTTGCACATATGACCCACATTTCCGTGGTTATTTCAAACCTGTCTATAGTCCATCTCCTATGATACCCAGTATGGTGCGAAGATCGTCCTCTGACATATTTGCCAATCCTCTCTGGCCGCTTGCTTTATTCGTCCCCCCTGACCAGTGGTCTTGCAGCAGTTCTCTATTCAACACGTATCTGGACTCCGATCTGATGTGAATCCACATCTTCTCCAGTATAGGTACTGCCTCAGTCAATGTCCTGAAGGATTTAACTCCAGAATCTAGGAAGATCTTGAGCTGTGCCGGAAATGGAGACTTGGCTTTAATATTTTTCTCCCACAGTTGCTTAATCACCTGTCGTACCTCCTTACGCTTTCTCTGGACTTCTGACGAATAGTCTTGATCAAAATACACTCTGTCCCCATCATATAATATCTTTCGCCGCTTCCAAGCCTGTTGCAACATGAGATCTTTCATATAATAGTCTAAAAATTTGACTATTATAGATCTTGGTGGGGCTAGCTCTGCACTCAGTCTAACTGCGAAGGACCTATGTGCTCTCTCTATATTAATAGTTAAATCTTCCGGGAGTTCTAGGGAATTCCTCAACAGTTCATTTACAAACTGTAACATATCCTTTTTTCCTTTCCCTCTGTGACTACATATATCGCACATTTTTATGCCTCGCTCGATTTTCCAGGTCCAGGCATTTCTCTGCTAACTTAGCTTCTCTCTGTAACAGGTAGTTAACAACTCTCTCGTGTCTCATTTCCTTATCTTCTGTTGAACTTACTCTGACCTCCATTTCCTTCAATTTTCCTTCCAGCTTTTCCATTCGAGCTGTTAAATTCTTCATTTTATCCTCCACTCTCGCTAACCTCTGTTTGGTATCTTCTGAGGCTTCTTTATGTTCTTTTCTCAACTCTCTCAACTCGGAGAGAATTAATGGACTTTCCTTGTCGGACATGGTGGCATCTTGCGGTGAGTCTGTCAGTTTCTGACCTTCAATCTTTCCTTTTCCTCCGCGCTCGGACACCTTATGTCGACCCATCATGTTCAGACAGCCGTTAGCACTCCTTTCTCCTCGTAAATCACAGTGTTTTTCTTTCTTATGGCTGGTTTGAAGAGGGCCTCCCGGAGAGCAGGTGATTACACAGCCTTCACTGTCATGGTGTCACCGGAAGTATTAGTTTGGTAATTAAGGGAGGAAAGTTTGCTTGGAATAGAGAAGTGTATTTTCTAGTTACGTGAACTCCAAGATATTTAAATTTTCCCGTAGCAATTCTAAAAGGGATTTTGGGAGGTGTGTCAGCTCTTGAGGCTTTATTGACATAATTTCACTTTTGTTCCCATTTATTCTATATCCTGAAAAGGAACCAAATTCCTCTGTAAGCTTTAGCATACTTGGAATGCTAACTTGAGAATTGGTGATATAAAGTAATATATCATCTGCATATAATGATATATTATTATTGGAATATTCAGTGTTTTTGCCATGAATATTCGGACGTACTCTTATAATTTTCGCTAAAGGTTCAATCGCGAGGACAAATAACAGGGGTGATAATGGACAACCCAGTCTATTGCCCCTGGATAGTTGAAATTTAGGTGAGAGTACATGATTAGTCAGTATTCTGGCACTCGGCTTGTCTTACAACAATTTTATCCATAAAATAAAATTTTCTCCCAACTGGTATTTTGGCAATACTGTAAAAAGATATTTCCATTCTACTTGGTCAAATGCTTTTTCTGCGTCTAATGAAATAATTTGATAGTCAGACTTATGTGGTTTGCTTGGGAGAAGGAGGCACTTTTTGACAGATGGTGCGCTTCTCAAGGAGTGATTTTGAGCTGCTGTGGGCCTTGATGATTATGGAAGACTTTAAGAACTGTCTCCCTGAGAGGGTTGCTACTTACCTTAATGAGCACAAAGTGACAGAGGTGTCTAAGGCCGCGGTGTTAGCAGATGAGTATGTATTGACTCATAAAACTGAGTTTGATGGGCGATCCTATAGTTTTGGTGCACGGCCATTTAATCGTGGTGGTGTCGCCGCTGTTTCTGTGCCTGCAAGTGTCAGCACATTGGTACAGGGGGAGGTCCGAGCTGATAAGGTTGACGGAGATTTCAGGACTAAGGAAGGTCCTGTGTGCTACTATTGTAAAGGGAGCGGGCACATTTTAAAGTCGTGTCCCGTCCTGCAAAGGAAAAATGAAAAGCCTGTGGCTTTGGTGAGTACACAAAGAGCACCTGTGGTTCCTGGGATGCCTGCGTCTGATGAGTGTAGGAATTATTCTGCGTTCATCACGAAAGGTTTTGTTTCTCTAGAGGATGGGGGTCATAGAGTTCCAGTATCCATCTTGCGTGATACTGGTGCTGCTCAGTCCTTTATATTGGATAGTGTACTGCCGTTTTCTGGGGAGTCATCGGTTGGTAGGATTCGGGTTGGAGGACATGGTAGTGCCTTTGCATACCGTGAGTCTCGAGTCCGAGTTGGTTTCAGGCCGGGTAATTGTTGGGTGACGGCCGTGTTTTCCCGTTGCGGGTGTTTCTGTGATTTTGGGGAATGACTTGGCAGGAGGTAGAATTTTCATTACTCCTGAGGTGACGGCTGTTCTGATGGTGCAGAGTCCTGATATATTGGCTATGCAGCATCCGACGGTCTTCACAGCTTGTGCTGTCACAAGGGCTATGGCTAAGAGCCAGGCAAAGTTTGAAGATGTAGTGGACCTGAGTGAGAGCATTTTCAGGGATCAGGAGGATGGATCCTGTGTTGTGGAGGGTGTTTCTACATCTCAAGATGGGGTCTTGTCTGAAAATGTGCCGATATCGCTGTCACGTGACCGGCTGGTTGAGGAGCAAAAGAGTGATCAAGGTTTATCGGATCTGTTCGACTGCGCGGTGCCTGAGGGGGATATGGATTCCACAGCAATGGGGTATTTTCTGAGGAATGGCTTACTGATGAAAAAGTAGTCTCCCTTGGATATGTCAGGGCATGATGATTGGAGCGTGGTTGATCGGATTGTGATACCTCGTCGGAATCGGGACGAGATACTCTGTTTGGCTCATGATGGACCTCTGGGTGGACATTTGGGGGTCAATAAGACGTATGGCCGTATCTTACGGAATTTTTTTTGGTCAGGGTTGAAAAAGGATGTGAAGCAGCACTGCAGGTGTTGTCACATTTGCCAGGTGGCAGGAAAGCCGAAACATTCGATGGTTCCTGCACCTTTATATCCAATCCCTGTGGTCGGGGAGCTGTATGAACAGATTCTAGTTGATTGTGTGGGTCCTCTACCTCGGACAAGGGTGGGCAACAAGTTTTTATTGACAATTATGTGTGCGTCTACCCACGTTCCGGAGGTGGTCCCTTTGCGTAACATTACTGCCCCTGCCATTGTGAAGTCTCTCACTAAGTTTTTTTCATTGTTCGGTTTGCCCAAGGTTGTGCAGAACGACCAAGGTTCCAACTTCATGTCAAAGGTTTTTGGTCAGGTAATGAAGTTGTTGGATATTGAGCATTGTTACTCCACTGCGTATTATCCTGAGAGCCAGGGAGCTCTTGAGTGGTTTCACCAGACTTTGAAATCCATGCTGAGGACTTACTGCCTGGAGTTTGAAAAAGACTGGGATGAGGGGGTTCATCTCATTATGTTTGCGGTGCGTGAGGTCGTGCAGGACTCTTTAGGGTTCAGTCCTGCTGACCTGGTGTTCGTGCATACTGTTCGTGGTCCGTTGAGAGTCCTGAAGGAGAAATGGTTGCAGGAGAATTAAAAATGTAGTATTTTAGACCACGTCTGTACTTTTGGGTCCAGACTGCGGAGGGCATGCGAACTGGCAATGGGTAAACTTGCTTCTGCTCAGTCTAGGATGAAGGGCTGGTTCGACAGGAAGGCTTCTAGTAGGAATTTTTCTCCAGGTGGCAAAGTCCTGGTGGTGTTGCCTATTCCTGGTTCCAGTCTGCAGGCTCGGTATAGTTATCCCTATCAGGTGGTTAAGAAGGTTGGTGCAAGGGATTACGTTATTGGTAACCCTGATCGGAGGCGTAAGACTCAGCTCTGTCATATCAACATGCTGAAGCAGTACCATGAGAAGGAGCATGTACAGGTTGATGGGGAGGAGCTGTGTCCTTCGGTTTTGTCTAAGCCAGTTTTGGCTGTAGTAGTGCTTCCCCCTGACATGGGTGGTGATGTGGGTGAGGCACGGTTGTCGGTGGCAGTGACGTAGGGAAAGCTGTGCAACTCTGAAGCTTTGGAGTCACTTCCCCTGCGGTTGTCTCGTTTGTCTGGAAGTCAGCGGGATGATCTGCTTGCTTTGGTAGGGTCAAATGGGTCACTGTTCTCGGGTGTGCCTTCTCAAACGTCTGTGCTGCAGCATGACATTGACGTGGCCGGTGCTGCGCCAATTAAACAACATCCGTATCGGGTTAACCCTGATAAGCGTCAATGTCTAAGAGGTCAGGTTGACTATATGCTGCAGCATGCAATTGCTGAACCTAGTTGTAGTCCGTGGAGTTCTCCGTGTCTACTGGCTACGAAGGCTAATGGGGAGGACAGATTTTGCACGGACTTTCGGAAGGTGAATGGTGTAACTAAGCCGGACTGCTATCCTCTTCCATGGATGGCGGATTGTGTGGATCATGTGGGTAGTGCATCTTTTGTGTCTAAGTTGGACTTGCTAAAAAGGTTTTGGCAAGTTCCTTTGTCACTGAATAGTTTCTTCCGAAGCTTATTCAGTATCTTTGGGTGGGGGTGTTAGGTACTTTCCCCCACCCCCTCTGGTGAATGCTATGTACTTAACTCTTCTGTTTCTCTCCTGAGTGCAGGCCCCGTGGCTGGGAGTCAGGAATCAAGGGGTTAAGGGCTCCTGTACCCAATTGGCCAAGCTGCGTCAGGTGATGGGTGACTCATTGGAAGCTTAAATACCAGAATCTCCCAGAATTCTCTCTCTCTTCGCCAACCCTGGCTCGAGAGCAGGGTGCTGGTCTGAGCTGCAGGAGGCCTGGCCACATGGCATAGAACTTTGTGTATTATTACCTACATTTGTTAATTAATATTGAATTGGGACAGATACATCTGGATGATGGGGTGGAAAATTGGATAAGTAAGTATGCAGATGATACTAAGATAGGTGGTATTGTGGATAATGAAGTAGATTCTAAAAGTCTACAGAGAGATTTGGGCCATTTGGAAAAGTGGGCTGAAAGATGGCAGATGGAGTTTAATGCTGATAAGTGTGAAGTGCTACATCTTGGCAGGACAAATCAAAATAGGACGTACATGGTAAATGGTAGGGAATTGAGGAATGCTGTGGAACAGAGGGATCTATGAATAACTGTGCATAGTTCCCTGAAGGTGGAATCGCATGTAGATAGGGTGGTAAAGAAAGCCTTTGGTGTGCTGGCCTTTATAAATCAGAGCATTGAATATAGGAGTAGGGAAGTAATGTTAAAATTGTACAAGGCATTGGTAAGACCAATTCTGGAGTATGGTGTACAATTTTGGTCGCCTAGTTATAGGAAGGATGTCAACAAAATAGAGAGAGTACAGAGGAGATTTACTAGAATGTTGCTAGGGTTCCAGGAACTATGTTACAGAGAAAGGTTGAACAAGTTAGGTCTTTATTCTTTGGAGAGCAGAAGGTTAAGGGGGGACTTGATTGAGGTCTTTAAAATGATGAAAGGGATAGACAGAGTTGACGTGGATAAGCTTTTCCCATTGAGGGTAGGGAAGATTCAAACAAGAGGGCATGACATGAAAATTAAGGGACAGAAGTTTAGGGGTAACGTGAGGGGGAACTTCTTTACTCAGAGGGTGGTGGCTGTGTGGAATGAGCTTCCAGCAGAGATGGTGGAGGCAGGATCGATTTTAACATTTAAAAGTAAAGTGGATAGGTATATGGACGTGAAGGGAATGGAGGGGTATGGTCTGAGTGCAGGTAGATGGGACTAGGGGAAAACAAATGGTCGGCACGGACTGGAAGGGCCGAGAGGGCCTGTCTCCGTGCTGTAATTGTTATATGGTTATATGGTTATATGGTTATGTAGATAGGGTGGTAAAGAAAGCCTTTGGTGTGCTGGCCTTTATAAATCAGAGCATTGAATATAGGAGTAGGGAAGTAATGTTAAAATTGTACAAGGCATTGGTAAGACCAATTCTGTAGTATGGTGTACAATTTTGGTCGCCTAATTATAGGAAGGATGTCAACAAAATAGAGAGAGTACAGAGGAGATTTACTAGAATGTTGCCAGGGTTCCAGCAACTATGTTACAGAGAAAGGTTGAACAAGTTAGGTCTTTATTCTTTGGAGCGCAGAAGGTTAAGGGGGGACTTGATTGAGGTCTTTAAAATGATGAAAGGGATAGACAGAGTTGACGTGGATAAGCTTTTTCCATTGAGGGTAGGGAAGATTCAAACAAGAGGGCATGACATGAAAATTAAGGGACAGAAGTTTAGGGGTAACGTGAGGGGAAACTTCTTTACTCAGAGGGTGGTGGCTGTGTGGAATGAGCTTCCAGCACAAGTGGTGGAGGCAGGATCGACTTTAACATTTAAAAGTAAAGTGGATAGGTATATGGACGTGAAGGGAATGGAGGGGTATGGTCTGAGTGCAGGTAGATGGGACTAGGGGAAAACAAATGGTTGGCACGGAATGGAAGGGCCGAGAGGGCCTGTTTCCGTGCTGTAATTGTTATATGGTTATATGATTATATTATTATAAGGGCTGACCTGAGGGTTTTCGTGTATTTTGTTTAAGGGCTATTTCCATTTAGGCAGGTTAGAGACTCGAGTTCGACGGCCCATTGCGAGGCTGGCTGGAGCACTGTTGTCTTTGTTTATTCGTTTATTCTTATCCTTGTCTGGATTGTTTGAATCAGGTTTCAGTTTTAATTAAATAAAAGACTATTTTCTTGAACTTGAGCCTGGTTTTTGACTATGCTCCGTGGCTCTGAAGTTCCTGCATTCGGGAGTCGTAACAGTCACCAAGGTCATATCATCCATATAGGCCCTGATTGGAGGGAGGCGTAGTCCGTCCTGCCGTCTCTCCCCGCCGACGTCCCACCGTGATGCTCCAATCACTAGCGCAATCGCCATTGTAAACGCTAACGGAAATAGTACACCCTGCTATAATGCCCAACTCTCATTCTCTGCCATGCTGTCGTAAAGTCTGCTATACTAAAACACATTCAGACATCTTGGAAATATGCCTTCACTAAATTTACTATTGATCCTGGAACTCTAAAGAAATCAAAATCACTCAAAATAAGACTAGGTGGCACAGATCCAAACGCATTATCCAGGTCCAAAAACACTACGTGCAAGTCTCTTCTCTGGAGCTTGGCTGTCTGAATCTGGTGCCATAATGTGTTCTAAGCAACCTGCGAAACCTGCGATTCCTGATTTCTGCACTGTGGTACCTATTAACCTGTTCCTTTCTAAATAACTTGCCAGCCTCTGTGCCACTATGCTAAAGAAAATCTTGCCTTCTACATTTAGGAGACATACTGTATGGGCCTAACCCAACTGAACTCTGAAGACTCTTTCTCCTTGGGAATGGAAATTTCCCCTACACTACGCCAAATCCTTGGTATGACCTGCTTCTCCCAAACTATACGCAAGCGTCTCCACAAGAATCTAAGCACATCAGGTGCACTTTTAAAAACCCGGTAAGGGACTCCATTTGGCCCTGGGGCTGAAGAAGCTTTTGCACGCCTTATTACAGCTTCCACTTCTTTCCACCTTGGTGGCAAAACATCTAACTTATACTCTATCTCCCCTAAGGGCAACTGAAGGGCAACGCATTCTCCTTTTCATTTCTGTATCCGAGTATGTCCTTTTTAAAATATTGCTCTACCTCTTCCTTTGAAGCTTTGAGCTTTCCACTTTTTTCTGGATTGTGGAGCAGTGTGTCTCAGTGCTCTACAGACAACAGAACTATTGCATCAGAAGGTTTAATCTCCATGCCAGCACTGGATACCACATATCCTTGATTAGACAACCTTTGATACGTCCACCTGATTAAATATTGTGTGTGTTTGTGTGAGAGAGTGTGAGTGTGTGTGCGTGTGAGTGTGCAGGGAATTAAGAGTTGGAAGTTATTTTTCAGAACCCTGATTTTTGTTTTATTCTGCCAATGTTCCGAGAAACTAAAAGGTCTCCAAAATATTGATAAACAAGTATATGTGTACGCTAAAATTGCAAATAATTTGAAAATAATACAACTGCAAGAGGTAATATTTGTACAACTTAAGTAAATTGATATTGCTATTTTTGTTGCAGAAGTTGCGATGCAAATAATTATATTCGCGTTTCAAATGAATTAGTTGTGTTATTAAAGAAAGACACCGCAACTAGTAGAAACTTATCCATATTTGAAAATCATGTCATTTTGATTTTTATTGCTTTAATTATTATTGATTACGAGAGTTAATGATTCATAACTACACAAAGCTGACTTTAACATCTGAGTTAAGAGTTGCTACTTTAGGAATTCTTTAGACGGCGAGTGCATGGCCGCGGCTTATGAAATGTTTAACCGCATGGCAAGATGAATACCAAATATTTCACTAGCAATGGTTTTCAAGATCAGTCATTAGGTTAGATTAATGTTTAGAGTTAAATGTTCGACACAGATATTTTGAGACGAAGGGCCTGTTCCTGTGCTGAAATGTTTTATGTTCAGCCATTATGTCTGATAAAACTCCCAATCATGTTAAACAGCTACAAAGTAGAGTTAAAGGCCCAGGTTCCACGATTCGGTCAATTGCCAGAGAATTACGCAACCAAATAATGATTGTGTTAGAAATTATACATTTACAGATTTACTTTGCTTTGTAGGGTGTATCTCGTTGGTAGAGGTACACAAGGGAACATTATCCCTAAAACCAATGTTAATTACTCAGTGAGTTAAAATTGAACATGTTCACAAGCTAAGAATAACTTGTCAGATTCCGAAGTCTCTCATGCGATCTCGTAACTTAAATGAAAAGGCAAAGAATCGCTTAAGATAGAAACAAAAACTTTATTTCATGGTTAAGGCTAGATTGCTAGAGCAATCATCGTGAATTAAGAAAAAATTGTGAAGTCTACATCTGTTTGTTAATGACTCTTGCAGGTGTGTTTTAGAAATAAACTTTCAGATACATGTGAGACAATGACGCCTCGTGAAAAGAAAATGTAATCATTCAGCTGAATGTGAAGGAAGGAACTGCGGTTGCTAGTTTAAACCGAAGATAAACACAAAAATGTGGGGTAAAAGCGGGTCAGACACCATCTCTGGAGAAAATGGATAGGTGCGTTTCGGGTCGAGAAGACCCTTCTTCAGACTAGAGTCAGGGGAAAGGGAAATGAGAGATATAGACGGTGATGTAGAGAGATGGAGAACAAAATAATAACATATATACAAAAAAGTAACCATGATAAAGGAAACGGGACATTGTTGAGTCTCATTGTCTGTACTTGTTCTTAGATAATAAACAGCTAACGACGGTCTGTTTCATTTATCACCGTCACTTTCTTGCATATATTTCATTCAATTATTCGATGTCTCTCAACATCACCGTCTATATCTCTCGTTTCCCTTTCCCCTGATTCTCAGTCTGAAGAAGCGTCTCGACCCGAAACGTCGCCTATTCCTATTTTCCAGAGATGCTGTCTGACCCGCTGAGTTATTCCATCTTGTTGTGTCTATATTCGGCTGAATATCGTGATACCCTACCTTGAATATGGGCACTCGCGTCATTGAGAACGCTGTAAATTGTCAACCAGTCATCTAATTACAATGATTTTCGGTACATCGGCTGTTATCTATTGCGGGATTATTTCTGGATTAGGATTTTTAAAATCCGAGAATAGTGTAACAGAAAATATCAATGAGACAGAAGACTATCCAGTAACGCCTGATACAATAAACGCAAGATGTCAGGCGGTTTTACTTGTTGCATTTAGCCGTCAAAATCTAAGTAAAGTTAACACAGGTGGCTTAAAACCATGTGGGAAATTCAAACAGCAAGAGTTAATATTCGGGTACTTCCGAAGACTGCAGAGAAAGAATTAGGTTCTTGTAACAAACCCATCATTGCAATTGTTTGCCAAATCGTACTACTTCAAACATCATCGGCGTGCATGAGAGTGCACAGGTGCTACGTACTAAACTATCTGTTGCAGTGAGAAAGGAGAACGGGTTGAATTGCCGGACTGCTCGCCTGGCGTCGGAGACCCGGTGCCTCACATGTGGGGCTGCATTTCTTTCCACAGGTCGCCGTTGCTGCGCAGGATGGTCCCACACGCCAGTCTTCTGCCTGAATTTCCCGTCTTCAGACTATCCTGGTTGCCGCCGAGCCCCAGGTCATCCGCCTTCTCGTGAAGCACCAAGGCACGGCCCAGGATGGATTCAAGTCCGAACAGGTTGGCTTTGAGGTTGGGCAAATGCTTCACGATCTTCCCGTCCCAGACTTCGAAATTGTTGAAGTCGCCGGGGTGCTGGGGATGGTTGACATTTTGCGGATTGTAATGCGGTCCGGTGGAGGGACAGTTGCCGTTCACCACTCCGTACTGGTGGACATGCATGGCGCGGAGGGATTTTGCAGCAGACAGCGGGAACCCCTTCAGGTTGACATAGGCTTGAAGTTTGCCTTGCGGGTAGCTCTGGGAGAACAGTACGAAACCGCTGACAGAGGGCAGGTCGGTGGCGAGGTCCGAGCTGGGCTTCATTTGACATATGGCGAAGACCTGGGCTGGGGACAATGAAGGTTTGATCAGCTCGATCCACACGTCCTTAGTTTGGTTTCTGATCCTATACAGCTGTTTGTTCAGATTCCCGTAAAAGCCGCCCATCTGAACCATGAGCGAACTGGCTAGGAGCAGCAGGTTGCTCATGGAACCATAAAGGCTGTTCAGATCTGCGACCAACGCTCCTCGCATTTCACCAGCATCGACATTGGAGTGGGTGTAAATGACAGCGCCCATGTGTGCTCCTGATCTCGAGTGATAACTCGAAGCAACTGATTGTGTTCGGAAGAGTTCGGGATGTAAGAGTCGTGTTTGTTCCTGAAATTGGACACCCAGAGAGGAGGGGAAATTCGAGACTTATGCCACCTCCTATCCAATGCCACCAGCTCCATCCCCGCCCACCCTTTGCAGCGGTTTAGTGACTGGAGTAAGAATCGACCCCCAGATGGTCGTGGTGAACACTTCATGTAAGTTTCTCTTGAACTGGCGCCGATTTGGCAGACTTTTCAGATGGGTCAATCGTGGTGAATCTGGTATGAAGGCAAAGTAACATGAACAAATTATATTAAAAATCAGTTTTATATTATTCTCACACGAGGGGACATTCTGCCCATCGCCTCTATGCTGACTCCCTGAACATTCCAATCAGTCCTATTCTCATCCTCATTTTCTTGTAACCTCTCTCTCAAAAGCCCATTAACCCCAATTTTTCTGCCTCCCTTTAATGTAAATTGCTCACGAATGATCGATCTGCTCTGACTAGAGAAGTGCCAAAAATCAATGCAAAAACCGCACAGTGGGCCCAATTTCTTCACTCGCGATCAAAACAGCTCAACACCCTTCATCGCAAACTTGTGTTTGGGGGTCCGTTGAGATCTCAACGAGGCCCAAATGTAAATAGCTCGTTCTAAGCATCCCCCAGTCTAGTTTCAGTCAAAAATCACTGAGTCAAGCACTTGCGCAACTAATCTTTATTTTGACAAAACACAATTACAGTTCCCACTACTATATCTAACCACCGCATGTTTCGATCCTCATAACTGCCTGACCAAGCCCTCCTAGCCTCGCTCAAGCACTCTAGAAGGTCACGCAGTTCCAAGCGTTCTCCCAGAAGATCGACATTGGACCTTGTGGGAGTGGACATTTATAGGTCCCCAATCCTGAGGGGCCGAACCACATGGGGGATGGTCTCTTTAAAGTCCAATAACAAATATAAATTAACCCAGTACATGATAGACATTTCCCCAATCCAATAATACAGTGACTAATACATTGTATTCAAACGGTGCATCTCAAAGGAAACGAACATCGCAACATCTGCCTTGATATGCAAGAAAACCAGACAAGGCTCAATACTTAATCCAATCATCATCTAGCAAAGTAAAGCTTTGCAACATTATTTACAATGTGTATGTCTGATTTGCATTCATCCAATCCATTCTATGCAATTTGCGCCTAATTGTCAGGATCTGCAGATGTTCCATTCTCTTCCTGCAGCTCTAATCTAGGCTCTAGACAAACTGGCACCTTTCTGCAGCTTGTCCTATTTCTGCAGAAGGCACATTTAAATTGACCAAATGGCCTAGCAGCCTAGGGCCAGTGGACTTTGGGAGCCGCGGACTCCGGTAGGAGGGGGCCGACTCGGGGTCCAGGCCGCTGAGGACATCCCCCAGCCCCGACGTCGGAACATCACCAGGGGAGCGGGCCTGAACATTAGCAGCCCAGAAGCCTTTACTCTATTTTACTGTCCTGGCATCTCCAATTTGGCCAGAATTACCATTCCTTTCTTTTATCATATATGATAAACCATCATTTATGGAAACCAAGTAGTCAGATAATCAGATATACATATGTGTGTCTATTACATTCTCCATCTATCAACAGTCACAAGACGATGATGTTTCTTCCCAGAATCTTGTCAAGCTTCCCGAGTTTTCGTGGGCGTAGCTTCACAATTTCCGTCTGATGAGTCTTCACCTCCTGAGTTTTCGTGGGCACGAATTCCCTCCATCTGTGTTGTTGCCCATTCTTCCACCCCTTTCCATGGTCAAACCTACAACCTATAATTCCTGAAAAACTTGGGATAAAGCAAGTTACCATTCATGCACCAATGCTTTCCCATACATTCACTGTAATTCTGCAATACTATCCCTTTTCCATTTCATTATAACTATCTCTATTATATCCTGCTCTACCACAGTATTCCTATTACTATTTTGTTCTATAATATACTCTTTACTATCCTAGGATCAACACTAATCAGCTCTCTCCGTATTCACACAATGTTATCTATATAATTGAAAGTCTCATCTTGACCACTTCCTGTTTGCACTGTGCTTTGATTTTAGAAAAAATGCTACCACATATGGCTGTAATCTTTTGACCATCTTACTCGGAGTCTTCCTCCGCTGTTCAGCCCCAATGATTTTTCCCATCGATTAAAAATAAAAGACTTATCAGTTTAAAAAATCTTGAGATTTTCTCTCCTGTCAATCACCGCCACGAAGGTCGCGCCCCTTCTGGTGGGAGGGGGAGGGACTATAAAACATGGAAGTGTGGGCGTGGCTCTGTCTGCAAGATGGAGAGGGAGAGGTCACAACTCTCTGTCTGAGCTGGGAAATTACAGAACACTGTGAGTATGCAATGCACTTGAGTAAATGATTTGTTAGCCCTTAATGAAAATGAAATGAGTTGTTTGGCCTGCCCTGTGCTCGAAACTGCAATGGCAATGGAAATGTAGTGAAAATGCAATAAGCTGTTTGGCTTGAGCCTGCCCTGTGCTTGAAAGTGCAATGGCTGCCATTCTCAGAGTAGAAAGCAGAATGATCTCTTTATTTATTTTTCTTTTAGTGAAGAACATTCTCCATATTCCAATTAGCTCATTCCCTTCTTCATTGTTTCCATATCTTCTAACAATTGTCTCTATGTAGGTTGCTCCTACTACAGATTTTAGTCCACCCAGCGGCCAAAGTTCGCTCCTCAAAACTCCATTTAATTCTCCAGATAATCCTCTTAATCTGTCTGCTTCATGCGGAAGCTTCTCGCAAATTATTCTTATCAGGCTTTCGGATCCTTCTTTTATAGGTCCTTCTCTGAAACATTCCACATTTTTCTGCACAATAGTCACAATACAAAATAAAATTCCAGACACACCTATGCAAACTTGCTCCTTCCATTCAGACTCCAAGGTCAATGGATCCCACAATGGCTAATCATCTCTTAGATTCACACTTGTCACACAATTGTTCCCTTCCAACCATTATTCAATCACCCATTCAACTCTCAACTTTCAAACAAAGGATCTCCGGTTTCTCAAACTAAGACTCCAACTCTTAATCACAATCTCTCCCAAGCAGCAATCTCTCCCACTCAAACCACTTTAAGTTCACACAGACAAACAAATCTCAACCACGCCAGTAAGACTATAATCAAAAAAGAAAATATTCCCCCAATTTCAAGTAACCGCAGACACTTAAGTATATAAAGTACAAGCATCCACTTATTATGCTGATAAATCACACTCTAATAAATCCTCCTCGTGGTGCAATCGGTCAATGGAACGACTCCTCCCCCGACACAGCGAACGAAAGAGTGCGAACCCTGATCGAACCACCACAAATCGGATTCTAACAATACTACGATTGATACAATTACAAATATTTAATTAAAACACACTTTTACTTCCCTCTGATACCGAAGATTTTCCCCTTCCTAGCATACTCTTTGCTGAAGGGTACTACTCTTTAGATGACTACTTTTCCTCCTAAATGTTACTTTCCTCCTGCTAAGACTGAACTTCTATAGGGGGACCTCCATCCCTCATCTCAAAGTCCCACAGAATTAGGGGTATCCTTCGCATCCGGATACTTTTCACCAAGTAAACCAGGTTCCCGTCTCTCAGTTACTCTTCGCTATCAGGTACTAATCAACAATCGAACAGAGGGTTACTATTCACTGTTGATCAGTCGCTATTCAGAATCGATCTCAAACATGCACAAACTCCGAAGTTCTTACTGCAAAGAATTCGAATTCTACTGTATGGGCAGAACTTCAATGTGAAATACTGTATTTGGAAATTTGATTCTGCAAATCTAGACTCGTTCTCAGACTAATTTTGGTGCATATCCCTCCACATAAGCGGGCTCTCGAATTCAAACTAAATTGCCCAATGAAATCTCGAATGGACTAGAATATTCCCAGCCAATCTATACTCTAGCCACCGAGCCCAGTGCCTTTATGAGATTCCTTGTCCGTCACTCCAGGGATGGACTCGGATATCTTCATGCAGACACCCCTCTCTGCTGGGCATCGGGGGTTCAGCGCGTAGCCTCTTTGCGCTGGCAGTCGATGCCGATTTTCAGAACGCACCTTTCCAATCAGCACTTCCGGCAAAGCTAGATCAATACGTAGACCAGACCTGTGTTTCAATACCCCGCCAATTGGATACCAAATCTGGACATTGGGCCACCCCTCACCCTCGAAGCGCGTCAGGATCTCGTTAAAGCAGCTGCAGTTTGCCAACTACGACCAGGTTTTGGCCACTCCTCGCAGTTTTATGGGCCCCTAACCCAAAGGCGTGTTAACCGCTCCCATGTGCTTGCTAGACTCAGTTCCAACTATCTCGATTGGATCCTTTCCCAAGCCCGTGGATGATCGATCTGCTCCAACTAGAGAAGTGCTGAAAATCAATGCGAAAACTGCACAGTGAGCCCGATTCCTGCATTCGCGATTGAAACAGCTCAACACCCTTCATTGCAAACTTGTGTTTGGGGGTCTGTTGAGATCCCGGACGAGGCCCAAATGTAAATAGTTCATTCTAAGCTTCCCCCAGTCTAGTTTCAGTCAAAAATCACTGAGTCAAGCACTTGCGCAACTAATCTTTATTTTGCGCATTAACACCAGGGGACCGTTACAATAGCCAATTAGCCTGTCAACCAGCATGGAACTTGGGATGTGGTGGAAACCAAGAACACCCGGAAGAACCCCGCACGCTCACAGGGAGAACGTGCTAACTCCACAGAGTTAGTGGTGGACAGGATCAAATCCGGACATTGCTCCTCCATCGTGGAACACCAAGTGGTTCAAACTTTTTTTTAAAAGAAAACTGAGAGGAACATCACACTATTAGCATGATTTTCTGTTTTACTTTTTTGTGCTTCGACTGTAAATTGTGGACTGGACCACTATCTCCATGAGCATTTTCTTTGTCTGACTTTGGAAAACATCTACGTGGCAGCTAGGCGCCAGTCTTGTCAGCTCCAAGAAGCCTGGCCCAATGGTAATAAACCTAGTGTCTCGGTTGCAGACCAGGGACCAGCTGCGTCCTTGTCCCAAAATCAAACCATTCCGCAAGTTTCTGCTCTCACTGAGCTCATGTGGTGGAACATGGGTGGGCTGTACAATGGTGGGAGGTTATTTGTAAATATAATATAGAGAAATTGAAGGTGCGGGCGCGAAGCTTGGATCTGATTTTTTTTCTAATTGATGTCGTCTAGGAATATTTTATTACTTTGTTTAGTCGCGTTATGTACAAGGCAGCTGTAATGCTCCAGTATGGCCACTGTTCACAGTATGTAGGGTCATAATACATCTGCTAGCGCTCATGTATTAGATTAAGATACAGTCTTTCATGTTGGCCGAATAATTGGATTGCTTATTGCAACACAAATCATCGAACGGTGGGCATTCAACCGGAAACATAAGGTTCTATGAGTTCAACCTGCATGGAGGTGAGGTAGCTAGTTCACGAACAATGTTGAGTGGTGGGAAACGTGTTATCACCCAATGTTTGCAGTATAAATGAGGCAATATTTTTCCAGGCCTCGTTCGTTCATTATGAGCTGCTGACTGCAGTCACATTCATGAAAGGGAGACATAAGCAACTGCAGATGTTCGAAACTTGAGAGAAGCACAAAGTGCTGGAGGAACTCAGCCAGTCGGGCAGTATATGTGAAGAGAAATGGACAGGCGACGTTTGGGGTCGGGACCCTTCTTCAGGCTGATTGTAGTAGAGGGAGACATTTGAATAAGTGAAGGGGCGGGGATGGGAAAAAGCATTAGCAGTGATTGGTGGATATTGGTGATGGGGTTAGATTGGCAGATGAATGGAGTAACTGACAAAAGCTAGAGGAGGATAGGAGACAAATGGATGGCAGATAAGGAGAGAAGTGAAATGTAAAGCCAGAGGGAGGGATATGAATGGGAGGTTTTGGGGAAAGGGGAATGAGGGATTCGGGATGGAAGATGGAAATTGGGGCGGTTTGATATAAATGTATAAGGCACTGGTGAGACTGCAACTGGGGTACTGCACAGTTCAGGTCTCCATTATTTTAGGATGAATGTATTTCAATTGGTGGGTTGAAGAGTTTGATTCCTGGCGTAATGCATTTACAGATGAAGAAGGCCAAGTCACTGGATGGATTTAAGAGAGAGTTAGATAGAGCTCTAGGGGCTAGTGGAGTCAAGGAATATGTGGAGAATGCAGGCACGGGTTATTGAAAGGGGACGATCAGCCATTATCACAATGAATGGCGGTGCTGGCTCAAAGGGCTGAATGGTCTCCTCCAGAACCTATTTTCTATGTTTCTATGAAGCATTCAGTAGATTGGGCATGCACTGACAGGGATTTACAAAAATGAGAATTGATCTCATTGAAATGTAAGTGATGTTGAGAGAGGACGACATAGATGTTTCCTCTGGTGATGGACCAAGTCTCCTCCGGATCCTTCACGATGGCCATGTCAAGAGCACTACAGCCTATAGTTTTCTGGTGACAAGGAAATGAAGAACTCCCAGGATCGCTTTGTTGCTCTTCAGTCTCAAAGTATATGTTATGTTTACACAAAAAATAAGACAAATGTTGCAAATGATGTGGGGTTTTTTTAAACCTTTGAATGACCACACCACAATTTAGAAGGAATGGTTCTTGACTGGCTCTTGACTGGATATGTTAAGGTGGTGCAAATAAATTACTTGTCAATGGGATAACACTTTCATATCTTCCCAGATATACCTCCTCAGCCTGCTTAGCCCCACATCCCACCTATTCGGTGACTCTGTGTGCAATCTTCACAGATGGGCAGCATTGAGGAGGATGTCTTCCTTTGTAGATTGTGGAGCAGTGCTCCACATAGACAGTAGAGCGATTGCCTCTGCAGCCCAATGATACATTCAGTGAACATTTCACCTCCCAACTAGAACAATGACACCTATCTGTTGGTGTTAACCACATCTAGACTATCCCTTACTATCCCTGATTTGCTGCTTCGATAACCTCTAAGTATTGTGTTACTGTGTGGGTGTGTGTTTGTTTCTGACTGTGCACACCACACCTGCACGGTTCACATCTGAATGGTGCGATGGCAGTCGCTGCAAGCCGCCTTCATCTTGAAATAATGTTTGTGTTTGCCATTGATTCAAACACAATAATATTACTTAATGATACATCGAGCGATAAAAGTGTGGTTGACTGTGTTGTTCACCTGAGGGGTGAGTTGGCAGTCTTGGAAAGTCATGGATGAAGATTTCAGTTCAGAACTGCTGAGTCAAGAACAGATGAATGTGGAGGTAACATAGAAACATAGACATAGAAAATAGGTGGAGGAGGAGTCCTTTCGGCCATTCGAGCCAGCACCACCGTTCAATGTGATCGTGGCTGATTGTCCCCAATCTATAACCTATGCCTGCCTTCTCCCCATATCCCTTGATTCCACTAGCCCCTAGAGCTCTATCTAACTCTCTCTTAAATCCATCCAGTGATTGGCCTCCACTGCCGTCTGTGGCAGGGAATTCCACAAATTCACAACTCTCTGGGTGAAAAAGTTTTTTCTCACCTCAGTCTTAAATGACCTCCCCTTTATTCTATGACTGTGGCCCCTGGTTCTGGACTCGCCCAACATTGGTAACATGTTTCCTGCATCTAGCTTGTCCAGTCCTTTTATAATTTTATATTATTCTACCAGATCACCCCTCATCCTTCTAAACTCTAGTGAATACAAGCCTAGTCTTTTTAATCTTTCCTCATATGACAGTCCCACCATCCCCGAGATCAATCTCGTGAACCTACACTGCACTGTCTCAATCACAAGGATGTCCTTCCTCAAATTAGGGTATTTGGTGGTCTTTGTGATGAGAGAAATGTGATGAAAAATTATTCAACAAGTCTGTTCAGCTATCAAAATGGTCAGGGAGAGGAATGGAATGTTTTTGGTGTAGTGCTTGGCTCACTTACATGAAAAATCCTTGGCAATGGAGGTACTGGAAGAGATGGCGGTAAAGCCAAGCTGGATGTAAAAACAGTTCACGTGATCTGACGTCCTTTGGTGATGTTGCTTGTTATTGGATGATCAGTGCCATGGAGGCAAGAGTGATGCAGCAAGGTCAGAATTATGTCATTTTCTACTTTTATAAGAATAACGTACACTGTTATGAAAGGGAACATGACTGGAACCAATTAAACATGTAGTTGCAGGAAAGCTGGCATAGACTGAACGACTCATTTAAATATTTGATATGGAAGAAAAGTTCAAGATGTGACCGTGATTTGCAAGGCAGGAAATTAAGATGAGGTTATTTTTAAACCTTCTGCTTTGTTTAGTTTTGCCAGAGTATCTCTGATTTGGGGAAACTAGAATAGTGGGCAAAATTAGGGCACATGGTATTGGGGGTAGAGTGCTGACATAGATAGAGAAGTGGTTGGCAGACAGGAAACAAAGAGTTGAGATTAACGGGTTCCTTTCAGAATGGCAGGCAGTGACTACTGGGGTACCACAAGGCTCAGTACTGGGACCACAGATATTTACAATATACATCAATGTTTGCATGAAGGGATTCAAAGTAACATTAGCAAATTTGCAGATGACACCAAGCTGGGTGGCAGTGTGAACTGTGAGGAGGATGCTATGAGAATGCAGGTGAATTGGACAGGTTGGGGGAGTGGGCAGATGAAGTTCAATGCAGATTAATGTGAGGTTATCCACTTTGGTAGCAAAAACAGGAAGGCAGATTACAATCTAAATGGCGTCGTTGGGAAAAGGGGAAGTACAACGGGATATGGGGGTCCTTGTACATCAGTCTATGAAAGTAAGCGAATGGCATGTTGGCCTTTATAACAAGAGGAATCGAATATATGAGCAAAGAGGTCCTTCTGCAATTGTGCAGAGCCCTAGTGAGACCACACCAGGAGTATTGTGTGCAGTTTTGGTCCCCAAATTGGAGGAATGACATTTTAGCTATTGCAGCTTAGATTTACAAGGTTAATTCCCGGGATGGCGGGACTGTCATATGCTGAGAGAATGGAGCAGCTTGGCTTGTACACTCTGGAGTTTAGAAGGATGAGAGGGGATCTCATTGAAACATATAAGATTGTTAAGGGTTTGGACACGCTAGAGGCAGGAAATATGTTCCCGATGTTGGGGGAATCCAGAACCAGGGGCCACTGTTTAAGAATAAGGAGTAAGCCATTTACGGACACGAGGAAACACTTTTTCTCACAGAGAGTGGTGAGTTTGTGGAATTCGCTGCCTCCGAGAGCGGTGGAGGCAGGTTCTCTGGATGCTTTCAAAAGCGAACTAGATAGGGCTCTTAAAAATAGCTGAGTCGGGGGATATGGGGAGAAGGCAGGAACGGGGTACTGATTGGGGATGATCAGTCATGATCACAAAGAATGGCTGTGCTGGCTCGAAGGGACGAATGGCCCACTCCTGCACCTGTTGTATATTGTCTATTATTAATAGAGTAAACATGTATGTTAAAATAGCAAAAAAAAAGACAATAATTCATTTGCAAAAAGTAATGCTTTACAATAGCTTAAGCGTGCTGATATTGCAATGGATGCAGATCAAAGCTAATATCATGTTGTATAATGCGATTGAAAAGTTAACAATGCAATAGGAATTCTTCAAACAGAGAAGAGCTGTGGCGTAAGAAATGTTTAGCTCAGCAGCAACAAGAATAATGAACAATTTACTAGCCACGGGTATCAAGATGCAGTTTATGGATTGAACTAATAGTTTAGAAATATTCATTGTTTTTCTGTGAAATTCCCAATGTTTTGTAAAATCTGCACAAGGTAGATTTTCAGATTCAGGTTAAGTTTTGATTCAAGACATGTCAAATCCGTTACACGGCTTAAATAATTATTGGCGTGATTCGTGTAAAGATTCTTTTTTGCTGCGATGGGTTACCTCTCATTGTCGGAGGAAATAAGGAAACATAGTCCCTAAAAGCAATTCTCATTGCTCCATGTGTTAAAAGTAAAGTGTAGGAAGGAACTGCAAATTCTGGTTCACACCGTCGACTCAAAGTTATGGAGTAAAGTCCCGCTGGGTTACTCGAATACGTTGTGTTAAAATGAATGGTTTGATTCTCCGTGGCCCTTTCTTCCATAAGACTTGCCAGATGCTAATTTTTTTTTCTGAATTAAGTTAGGGGAACCCAGTCAAGAGATGGAATACAATTCAAATTTGTTTAAATTTGTTTTCAATGTTGCAGCCTAAGTAATTGGCCGTTCAAATAAGTGTAACAAAGCTCTGCGCCTTTGCAAGGAGTTTAAGAACTTTTGCGAGCGTATTTTAGAATTCTACTTTTTGATACAAACGCGACAATGGTGCCTCGGGACATCAAATAAGTATATAAGGACTCGGCTGAATATTGCCATGCTTCACTCGCGCCAACGAGAACCTAGTGAAGTTTGACACAAAAAACTGGAGTAACTCAGCGGGACAGGCTGCATCTCTGGCGAAACGGAATGGCTGGCGTTTCGGGTGGGACCCTTCTTCAGTCTTTGTGTCTATCTTCGGTTTAAACCCGCATCTGCAGTTCCTTCTTACATGTAGTGAAGTTTGTACAGTCAACTAATTATATTGAGTTTCGGCGCATCGGATGTTCCCCGCTGCGGGTTTATTTATCGCTGAACAATCATTCAAAAGGACCAATTAAACAACCTTACAGAAA
This sequence comes from Okamejei kenojei, assembly GCA_035221665.1. Classification (NCBI taxonomy): domain Eukaryota; kingdom Metazoa; phylum Chordata; class Chondrichthyes; order Rajiformes; family Rajidae; genus Okamejei; species Okamejei kenojei. The sequence goes on along the minus strand of CM069131.1, from coordinate 89,286,619 downwards.
ACGGTAGCAAGACTCCACCGTGTAACGGTTCATATCATATAATTGACGGGCATACCTGTTATCGCGTACTGTCTCAGTTCCGCGGTAAGTACAGTTATTTACGTTTACGTCAAGAGTCTTAGTAACATGTGGAAAGTTCAAACGCCAAGAATTAAAAGCCAAATCCCACAGAAAGAATTAGGTACTTGCATACTTGCGTCTTAATGTAATCAGCGTTTGCATGTGTGTGTGTGTGAGGGCTCTACATTCTAAACTATTTCATTCGGAGTAGGGGACTTATGAAGAGAGAGAAAGCAGGGGAACGGGTTGGATTGCAGATCTGCTCGGCTGGCGCTGGAGACCCGGTGCCTCACATTTTGGGTGCCATTTCTTCCCAAAGGTCGCCGTTGCTGATTGCGATGGTCCCACACGCCAGTCTTCTCCCAGAATTTCCAGTCTCCAGACTTCCCTGGTTGCCGCCCATCCCCAGGTCATCCTCCTTCTCGTGAAGCACCACGGCACGGCCGAGGATGGAGTCCCGTCCGAACAGGTTGGCTCTGAGGTCGCGCATATACTTGACGATCTTCCCATTTCGGACCTGGAAATTGTTGAAGTCGCCGGGGTGCTGGGGGTGGTTGACCCGGTAGGGATTGTAATGCGGTCCGGTGGAGGGACAGCTGCCGTTCACCACTCCGTACTGGTGGACATGCATGGCACGGAGGGACTTTACATCAGACAGCGGGAACCCCTCCAGGTTGACATAGGCTTGGAGTCTTCCGTGTGGGTATTTTTGGGAGAACAGCATGTAGCCGCTGACAGAGGGCAGGTCGGTGGCCAGGTCCGAGCTGGGTTCCATCTCACATACGGCGTAGACTATGTTGCTTTGCTTGTGCCGCAGGAAAACCCTGCGACCGAACCAGTAGATCGGAGCTGTGTCTTTGGTTGGTTTCACCGCCTTGATTCTTTTCCCGTGTCCCAGAAGCACAATTGTACTTGCCAGGAGCAACAGATATATCGGGGAAACCTGCATGTTGTCCGCTGTGGGAGCGATGCTGGACAGGCTAGACAGCGTTGTTGTTATTTGGCGTGGGAGTAACTCCGGGAGTCTATTTGTACACCTGATCTGGAGATAAGGCGAGGACCTGTTCCGGAACTAAGTGCGGTAATAATTCCTGACATTGTGCACTCAGACTCTCCGGATCACCTCCCCCTCTCACCGGCCCTCTGACAAGCCCACCAGTGCTATCCTTGCGCACACCTTGCCGCGGTATGGTGGACAAAATCGACCCGAAATGGGTCGCCCAGTTTTAGCGGGGTGACGGCTGGCGGGTCGCCGGGAGCTCGGTGGGAAACATTTCATTGACACCGTCAGTTTTTCTGACACTGGTTTGCCACGGGGACAAAGTGGTCACAACTGGGACCAGCGGCCAAGAGCAGTCGACTGGGGGACAGCTCTCAATAGTCAATATAAAGAAAACTAATTAAACAAGAGATTGCAAAGTGACGGCATTTCTGTGTGTTCGGCAAGGACGCCAAAATAGCATATTCGTTCTGAGTAGGCACAATGGTCTACAGGTATTTAAATCCCTGGCAAAGCGCAATGCTGGAGGAACTCGGCTAGTCGGGCAGCATCTGTGAAGAGAGATGGAGAGGCGATGTTTGGGGCCGGGACCCTTCTTCAGACTGATTGAGGTAGGGGGAGAAAGCTGAATGGGACAAAGCATTATTAGTGATGAGTGGATATTGGTGATGGGTTAGTTTGGCAGATGAATGGAGTAACTGACAAAGGCTGGAGGTGAAAAGGAGACAAGTGGATGGCAGGTAAGGAGAGGAGTGAAATGTAAAGCCAGAGGGAGGGAACGTGGTGGTGGTTGGCGAACAGGTCCTCAAAACCTGGACAGTCACACCCAACGAGGAATCGGACCAGGAGTTGTTAACCACCCCTCCAGTGAGCAGCCAGCTGTGCTGCTTGGTGGGCAGCTGGAACTTGGCGTATATCATTATTGATAAGAACAGTGCAGTAGACATTGTCTACATGGACTTTAGCAAGGCTTTTGACAAAGTATGGCATGGGATACTGGTCTGGCTGGGAGTTGTTTTCCCTTGAGGGTATGATGCTGAGGCAAGGCCTTATGAAGGTTTATAAAATCATGTGGGGCATAATTAAGGTGAATAGTACAATTATTTCCCCAGGGTAAATGAGTTTAAAACTAGAGGGCTTTGATTAATGTGAGATTGGGAAGATTTAGAAAGAATCTGAGAGGCAATGTTTTCACAGATGAGGTGGGGTGGGGAAGTTTATGGTTGAGCTGTCAGGGGACGTGGTAGAGAGGGGTACTATTGCAAGATCTAAAGGACACTTGTGCAGGTACATGGAATAACAAAGAAGGGACATTGACAGGAAGCAGACAAGTGGGACTAGCTTGGTTAGACAATTGATTGGCATGGATGAGATTGGCCAAAGAGTCTGCAACACTGACTCAACTATATTAATATTCTGTGCTTACAATTTAGTTTCCTGTACATTGAAAAAAACTAATATAAATTGAGTGATCACCTTGCAGAGCACCTCCAAAGTCCACAAGGATGACTCAGAGTTTCTAGTTCCTGTCACTTTAATTCTTCATTCTACTTTCACTCAAGCTAACCTCAATGTAAGCTTGAGGAATAGCAGTCCATCTTCCATCCATCACCACACAGCTTCGATAGCTGTCTCCACCTGTCATCCACCAGCCCATCAACTCCTCCTCTCCTGGATCCACCTATCGCTTACCAGCTCCTGCCTCATCCCTTCGCTTCACCTTGCTGTATTGGCCATCTCCCCTTTCACTCTCAGCCCTGATGCACTCAACCTGAAACAACGACTATCGCTTTGCCTCTACAGATGTTGTCTAACCGGTTGAGTTCCTCCAGCAGTTTGTTTCTTTTTTACCTGAGTCCCATGTTGGCATTCAAATCATTGCAATTTTCAACTGTCTAGCAGCAAGCACAGCTTTGCAACTGATCTGATTTTACATTGCCTAATGCATTCTCCTTTCCTTCATACCCTCTGCTATGTAAGCTGAAATACCTGGCCACTGCACTGTGATGGCCATATTTATCTTACAATCCTGTTAGTTGGGGAAAGGACACCCCCATGTTGTTTGAAACCTATATATTTCTAACTCAGCCTTATCCCATTGCAGGGGTCACATACTTTTCTGCAATGAGAAAATACCATTAGCCTGGCACAGGTAGACATGTATATATCGCACATGACATGTAGCACCAGAGCATATACTGGGAGAAGAGAACAGATAAGGGCTGATTGGATAAATGCACTTCACAGTATATTTGGAACTCTTCTCAGATTATTGGTCCATTGGCAGTAGAGTCCCTGTACAACTGCAGGCCCTTCCTGTTGAGGCAGCTGCTGTGATTAGAAAGAAATTCACTTGTTCATCCCATACATTTTCACTCATGTTGGCAGTATTATTTAACAAGATTATGGGTGATCTTTTACACGAATAGGATTTTCCTACCCTATCTCACAAGCCTCGATTCATTTAATTTGCAGAACTCTGTCAATCATTGTGTTACATATTATCAATATTTGAGCTTCAAAAACCCTCGGGGATAGAGAATTCCAGAAATTCCTCACCCACTGGCTGCAAACATGTCCCATATCTAAATGACCTACATCTTATTTCGAGACTGTGACTCTGACTGGAGTATTAAAATTCTTAACCTGTAGAAACCTTATCCTGGCATCTACTTTGCCAAACCTACAAGCATCTTTTCTGTAAAAATGTTGGCTGTTTCAATCAGATCACATCTCTTTCTTCTAAATTCTACAGAATAAAGATCTGGCTTATATTTCATCTTCTACAATAGACCCACCATCCCTGGTGCATCTTGGTGCATATTTTCATTTACAATTATATCCTTTTTCATAGTTTCTGCTTTGCAACAGGAGAAAACATCCACACTGCTCTTCTTCTTAATGAGGTGGAATAATTCCAAGATGGAAAAAACATAAACTTATAAATGATACAATGTCAATAATTTACCTCATGGCACTGAAAAAAATCTGAAGTTATAAATCGCAGTCTTCTATGCCTCAGGCACAAGAGGCAATTATAAAATTCGGGGAGATTGCCAAATCAGAAGTGTACAGCTATTGGTGTACATAACAATCTTGGTTATAAAAAATACAGTACTTGTGAAAAAGAACTGAGATGCACAACAAATCAGCAAAGGGTAATGTGGATCCTTGAGGAAATACAATCATCAGTAAAGATAGGAAGAGTGGGTAAACCTTCTCACCCAAGTCCACAACCTGGACAGATCAGAAAACCACAGGCCCTGGGAATAAAAATTCCAGAATTGGAAAATCTTTCAAATATCAAACTGGTTTTTAAACAGCTAAATTAGCTGAAAATTACGAGACAGGAAATGTCATGGTATCTACAATCGCTCGTATTCAATCGCTCTCCCAACTTTCTTATCAGTTAGATCACAATCACTTTATTCAACTCTCAACTTTCAAACTAAGGATCTCCGGTTTCTCAAACTAAGACTCCAACTCATAATCACAATCTATCCCAAGCAGCAATCTCTCCCACTCAAACCACTTTAAGTTCACACAGACAAACAAATCTCAACCACGCCACTAAGACTATAATCAAAAAAGAAAACATTCCCCCGATTTCAAGTAACCCCAGACACACCCCAATATAAAGTACAAGCATCCACTTATTATGCCGATAAATCACATTTATTAAATCCTCCTCGTGGCGCAATCGGTCAATGGAATGACTCCTCCCCCGACACAGCGATCGAAAGAGTACGAACCCTGATCGAAGCACCACAAATCGGATTCTAACAATACTACGATCGATACAATTACAAATATTTAATTAAAACACACTTTTACTTCAATTATCTAACACCCAAAAATCCTAACGCACTCACACAAGCAACAATACAAATAGCGGTCCGTGAACTTAGCACACTCTAAATCTTAACTTTCTAAATCTTAATGCACTCTAAATCTTTTTACGTGCACAAAATATTTATACAATTCGGATCCAATAATGATGCGAAGAAAGATGATGCTGGATTTTTACAATCTATGGTAATAATTTAACATGCTAGCGCACAGTTTACAAACACTCGATCTCAATGCCGCGTCGCGCTGTTATCAATCAGGGAACCTCTCCCTCTGATACCGAAGATTTTCCCCTTCCTAGGATAATCTTTGCTGAGGGGTACTACTCCTTAGATGACTACTTTTCCTCCTAAATGTTACTTTCCTCCTGCTAAGACTGGACATATAGGGGGACCTCCATCCCTCCCCTCTAAGTGCTACAGAATTAGGGGTACCCTTCGCATCCGGATACTTTTCACCAAGTAAACCAGGTTCCCGTCTCTCAGTTACTCTTCGCTATCAGGTACTAATCAACAATCGATCAGAGGGTTACTATTCACTGTTGATCAGTCGCTATTCAGAATCGATCTCAAACATGCCCAAACACTGAAGTTCTATCTATAAAGAATTCGAATTCTACTGTACGGGCAGAACTTCAATGTGAAATTCTGTATTTGGAAATTTGATTCTGCAAATCTAGCCTCGTTTTCAGACTAATTTGGGTGCGTATCCCTCCACATACGCGGGCTCTCGAATTCAAACTAAATTGCCCAATGAAATCTCAAATGGACTAGAGTATTCCCAGCCAATCTATACTCTAGCCACCGAGCCCGGTGCCTTTACGAGATTCCTTGTCTGTCACTCCAGGGAGGGACTCAGATATCTTCACGCAGACACCCCTCTCTGCTGGGCACCGGGGGTTCAACACCTAGCCTCTTTGCGCTGGCAGTCGATGCCGATTTTCAGAACGCACCTTTCCAATCAGCGCTTCCGGCAAAGATAGATCAATACGTAGACCAGACCTGTGTTTCAATACCCCGCCAATTGGATACCAAATCTGGACATTGGGCCACCCCTCACCCTCGAAGCGGGTCAGGCTCTAGCTAAAGCAGCTGCAGTCTGCCAACTACGACCAGGTTTTGGCCATTCCTCACCCTGTTTTATGGGCCCCTAACCCAAAGGTGTGCTAACCACTCACCCCGTGCTTGCTAGACTCTGTTCCAATGATCTCAATTGGACCCTTTCCCAAGCCCGCAAATGATCGATCCTCTCCGACTAGCGAAGTGCCGAAAATCAATGCGAAAACTGCACAGTGGGCCCGATTTCTGCACTCGCGATCGAAACAGCTCAATACCCATCATCGCAAACTTGTGTTTGGGGGTCCGTTGAGATTCCGGAAGAGGCCCAAATGTTAATTGCTCATTCTAGGCTTCCCCCCCCAGTCTAGTTTCAGTCCAAATTCACTGAGTCAAGCACTTGCACAACTAATCTTTATTTTGACAAAACACAATTACAGTTCCCACTACTATACCTAACCACCGCAGGTTCGATCCTCGTATCTGCCTGACCAAGCCCTCCTAGCCTCGCTCAAGCAGAGACACTCCAGAAGGTCACACAGTCCCAAGCATTCTCCCAGAAGATCGATACAGGACCTCGTGGGAGCGGAGTTTTATACGTTCCCTAACCTTGCGGAGCCGATCCACATGGGGGTGGTCTCTTTACAGACTAATAACAGATATCAATTAACCCAGTACATGATAGACATTTCCCCAATCCAATAATATAGTGACCAATACATTGTATTCAAACGGTGCTTCTCAAAGGAAACGAACATTCAGACTGAAGAAGGGTCTCGACCCGAAACGTCGCCTATCTCCTTCGCTCCTTAGATGCTGCTGCACCCGCTGAGTTTCTCCAGCTTTTTGTGTACCCTCGATTCTCCAGCATCTGCAGTTCCTTCTTTAAAACCAAGATGTTCAAACTCTTTTAAAATAAAACTGAGAGCAACATCACATTATTAGCATGATTTTCTGTTTTTTTTTGTACTTCGACTGTAAATTGTGGACTGGACCACTATCTCCATGAGCACTTTCTTTGTCTGACTTTGGAAAACATCTACGTGGCAGCTAGGCGCCAGTCTTGTCAGCTCCAAGAAGCCTGGCCCAATGGTAATAAATCTAGTGTCTCGGCTGTAGACCAGGGACCAGCTGCGTCCTTGTCCCAAACTCAAACCATCCCGCAGGTTTCTGCTCTCACTGAGCTCATGTGGTGGAACATGGGTGGTCTGTACAATAATGGGAGGTTATTTGTAACTAAAACGTTGAGAAATTGAAGGTGTGGGCGTGAAGCTTTGATCTGATTTTTTAAAAATTTATTACTTTGTTTAGTCACAATACTTATGTACAAGGCAGCTGGAACGCTCCAGTATGGCCACTGTTCACAGTACGTAGTGCTCATGTATTAGAATAAGGTACAGTCTTTCATCTTGGCTGAATAATTGGATTGCTTAATGCAACATAAATCGTCAAATGGTGGGCATTCAACCGGAAACATGGGGTTCAATGAGTTCAACCTGCAGGGAGGTGAGGTAGCTAGTTCACGAACAGTGTTGAGTGGTGGGAAACGTGTTATCACCCAATGTTTGCAGTTTAAATGGGGCAATATTTTTCCAGGCCTCATTCGTTTATTGTGAGCTGCTGACTGCAGTCACATTCATGAAAGGGAGACATAAGCAACTGCAGATGTTCGAATCCCGAGCAAAGCACAAAGTGCTGGAGGAACTCTGCCAGTCGGGCAGCATATCTGAAGAGAAATGGACAGGCAACGTTTAGGGTCGGGACCCTTCTTCAGGCTGATTGTAGTAGCGGAGAAATTTGAGTAAGTGAGGGGGGGATGGGATAAAGCATGAGAAGTGATTAGTGGATATTGATGATGGGGTTAGATTGGCAGATGAATGGAGTAACTGACAAAAGCTAGAGGTGGATAGGAGACAAATGGATGGCAGATGAGGAGAGAAGTGAAACGTAAAGCCAGAGGGAGGGATATGAATGGGAGGTTTTGGGGAAAGGGAATTGAGGGATTCGGGATGGAAGATGGAAATTGGGGCGGTTTGATATAAATGTATAAGGCACTGGTGAGACTGCAACTGGGGTACTACACAGTTCAGGTCGCCATTATTTTAGGATGAATGTATTTCAATTGGTGGGTTGAAGAGTTTGATTCCTGGCGTAATGCATTTACAGATGAAGAAGGCCAAGTCACTGGATGGATTTAAGAGAGAGTTAGATAGAGCTCTAGGGGCTAGTAGAGTCAAGGAATATGTGGAGAATGCAGGCACGGGTTATTGATAGGGGACGATCAGCCATTATCACAATGAATGGTGGTGCTGGCTCAAAGGGCTGAATGGCCTCCTCCAGCACCTATTTTCTATATTTCTATGAAGCATTCAGTAGATTGGGCATGCACTGACAGGGATTTACAAAAATGAGAATTGATCTCATTAAAATGTAAGTGATGTTGAGAGAGGACGACATAGATATTTCCTCTGGTGATGGACCAAGTCTCCTCCGGATCCTTCAAGATGGCCATGTCAAGAGCACTACAGCCTATAGTTTTCTGGTGACAAGGAAATGAAGAACTCCCAGGATCGCTTTGTTGCTCTTCAGTCTCAAAGTATATGTTATGTTTACACAAAAAATAAGACAAATGTTGCACATTGGGTTTTGAGAATATTGTGTTTTTTAAGGACCTTTGAATGACCACACCACAATTTAGAAGGTTCTTGACTGGCTCTTGACTGGAACAGTTAAGGTGGTGCAAATAAATTACTTGTCAATGGGATAACACCTTCATATCTTCCAAGATATTCCTCCTCAGCCTGCTTAGCCCCACATCCCACCAATTCTCTGTCTCTGCATGCAATCTTCACAGATGGGCAGCATTGAGGAGGATGTGTTCCTTTGTAGATTGTGGTGCAATGCTCCCCACAGACAGTAGAGCGATTGCCTCCGCAGCCCAATGGTCCATTCAGTGGACATTTCACCTCCCTACTAGAATAATGACACCTATCCGTTGGTGCTAACCACATCTAGACTAGGTTTCCCTTACTGTCCTTGATTTGCAGTTTCGATAACTCCTAAGTATTGTGTTTCTGTGTGGGTGTGTGTTTTTTTCTGACTGTGCACACCACACCTGCATGGTTCACGTCTGAATGGTCCGATGGCAGTCGCTGCAAGCCGCCTTCTTCTTGAAAGAATGTTCATGTTTGCCATTGATTCAAACACCATAATATTACTTAACGATACATCGAGTGATAAAAGTGTGATTGACTGTGTTGTTCACCTGAGGGGTGAGTTGGCAGTCTTGGAAAGTCATGGAAGAAGATTTCACTACAGAGCTGCTGAGGCAAGAACATATGCCCTTCGAGCCAGCACCGCCATTCAATGTGATCGTGGCTGATCGTACCCAATCATTAACCCATACTTGCCTTCTCCCCATATCCCTTGATTCCACTAGCCCCTAGAGCTCTATCTAACTCTCTCTTAAATCCATCCAGTGATTTGGCCTCCACTGCCCTCTGTGGCAAGGAATTCCACAAATTCACAACTCTCTGGGTGAAAACGTTTTTTCTCACCTCAACCCTAAATGCATCCTCTTTATTCTAAGACTGTGGCTCCTGGTTCTGGACTCGCCCAACATTGGGAACATTTTTCCTGCATCTAGCTTGTTCAGTCCTTTTATATTTGTATATGTTTCTATAACATCCCCCCTAATCCTTTAAATCTATAGTGAATACAAGCCTAGTATTTTTAATCTTTCCTCATATGACAGTCCCCACATCCCAGATCAATCTCGTGAACCTATGCTGCACTGCCCCAATCACAAGATGTCCTTCCTCAAATTTGGGGTCTTTGGTGGTCTTTGTGATGAGAGAAATGTGATGAGAAATTATTCAACAAGTCTGTTCAGCTATCAAAATGGCCAGGGATAGGAATGGAATGTTTTTTTTTGGTGTAGTGCTTGGCTCACTTGCATGAAAAATCCTTGGCAATGGAGGTGCTGGGAGAGATGGTGGTAAAGTCAAGCTGGATGTAAAATTGGTTCACAAGTGATCTGACGTCCTTTGGTGATGTTGCTTGTTATTGGATGATCAGTTCCATGGAGGCAAGAGTGATGCAGCAAGGTCAGAATTATGTGATTTTCCACTTTTATAAGAATAACTTGTACACTGTTATGAAAGGGAACATGGCTGGAACCAATTAAACATGGAGCTGCAGGAAAGCTGGCATAGACTGAACGACTCATTTACATATTTGACATCGAAGGGAAGTTCAAGATGTGACTATGGTTTGCAAGGCAGGAAATTAAGATGAGGTTATTTTTAAACCTTTGTTTAGTTTTGCCAGTGTATCTCTGATTTGGAGAAACTAGAATAGTGGGCAAAATTAGGGCACATGGTATTGGGGGTAGAGTGCTGACATGGATAGAGAAGTGGTTGGCAGACAGGAAACAAAGAGTAGGGATTAACGGGTCCCTTTCAGAATGGCAAGCAGTGACTAGTGGGTTACCGAAAGGCTCAGTGCTGGGACCGCAGCTATTTACAATATACATCAATGATTTGGATGATGGGATTCAAAGTAAAATGAGCACATTTGCATATGACACCAAGCTGGGTGGCAGTGTGAACTGTGAGGAGGATGCTATGGGCAGATGAAGTATAATGCGGATAAATGTGAGGTTATCCACTTTGGTAACAAAAACAGAAGGCAGATTTATCTAAATGGCGTCAAGTTGGGAAAAGGGGAAGTACAACGGGATATAGGGGTCCTTGTACATCAGTCTATGAAAGTAAGCATGCAGGTACAGCAGGCAGTGAAGAAAGCGAATGGCATGTTGGCCTTTATAACAAGAGGAATCGAATATAGGAACAAAGAGCTCCTTCTGCAATTGTACAGAGCTCTAGTAAGACCACACCTGGAGTATTGTGAGCAGTTTTGTTTACCTAATTGGAGGGAGGACATTTTTACTATTGAGGGAGTGCAGGGTAAGTTTACAAGGTTAATTCCCGGGATGGCGGGACTGTCATATGCTGAGAGAATGGAGCAGCTTGGCTTGTACACTCTGGAGTTCCCTCTCATCCTTCAGACACAGTTTAAGACTAAGGAGTAAGCCATTTAGAACGAACACGAGGAAACACTTTTTCTCACAGAGAGTGGTGAGTCTGTGGAATTCTCTGCCTCAGAGGGCGGTGGAGGCAGGTTCTCTGGATGCTTTCAAGAGAGAGCCAGATAGGGCTCTTAAAAATAGCAGAGTGGGGGGTTATGGGGAGAAAGCAGGAAAGCAGGAAAGCAGGTACTGATTGGGGATGATCAGCCATGATCACATAGAATGGCGGTGCTGGCCCGAATGGCCTACTCCTGCACCTATCGTCTATTGTCTTTTATTAATAGTGTAAAAATGTATGTTAAAATTGCAAAAAAATGACGATAATTCATTTGCTAAAAGTAATACTTACTTTACAATAGCTTAAACGTGCTGATATTACAATGGGTGCAGAACAATTGCCACATAAATAATCATATTCGACCGTCAAATAATAATGATATTCGTGTTATTAAAAAAGACACGGGATCATTAAAGAAAGTTTGTCATTTTGTGAAAACAAGTCGTTCAAGTGATGGTGAAAAATGAAATGAAGCTTTTTTTTATTGGTTTAATCACAATTAATATGAGAATTTTGACATTTCCTAACAACTGAAGCTACAAGGCACAAAGCTAATATCATGTTGTATCATGCGATTGAAAAGTTAACAATGCAATAGGAATTCTTCAAACAGAGAGGAGCTGTGGCGTAAGAAATGTTTGGCTCGGCAGCAACAAGAATAATGAACAATTTACTAGCCATGGGTATCAAGATGCAGTTTATGGATTGAACTAATAGTTTAGAAATATTAATTGTTTTTCTGTGAAATTCCCAATGTCTTGTAAAATCTGCACAAGGTAGATTTTCAGATCCAGGTTTAAAGTTTTGATTCAAGACATGTCAAATCCGTTACACGACAAATAATTATTGGCGTGATTCGTGTAAAGATTATTTTTTTGCTACGATGGGTTACCTCTCATTGTCAGAGGAAATAAGAAAACATAGTCCCTAAAAGCAATTCTCATTGCTCAATGTTTTAAAAGTAAAGTGTAGGAAGGAACTGCAAATTCTGGTTCACACTGTAGACACAAAGTTATGGAGTAACTCAGCAGTCCAGCTGGGTGACTCCAGCATTTTGTGTTAAAATGAATGGTTTGATTCTCCGTGGCCCTTTCTTCCATAAGACTTGCCAGATGCTAATCTTTTTTTCTGAAATAAGTTAGGGGAACCCAGTCAAGAGATGGAATAAAATCCAAATGTGTTTAAATTTGTTTTCAATGTTGCAGCCTAAGTAATTAGCCGTTCAAATAAATGTAACAGAGCTCTGCGCCTTTGCAAGGAGTTTAAGAACTTATGCGAGCGTATTTTAGAATTCTACTTTTTGATACAAACGCGACAATGGTGCCTCGGGACATAAAATAAGTATATTGTTCGCTGAACAATCATTCAAAAGGACCAATTAAACAACCTTACAGAAAACGGTAGCAGATACAGTCAATCGGAGGCAAGACTCCACCGGGTAACGATTCATATCATATAATTGACGGGCATAACTGTTATTGTCTCAGTTCCGCGGTAAGTGCGGTAATTTACGTTTACGTCAAGAGTCTTAGTAACATGTGGAAAGTTCAAACGTCAAGAATTAAGATTCTAGGACTTCCGAAGCCTCCCACAGAAAGAATTAGGTACTTGCATCTAACCCACCTTTGCAATTGTATTCAAGTTGTTGCGCCTTAATGTAATCAGCGTTTGCATGTGTGTGTGTGTGAGGGCTCTACATTCTAAACTATTTCATTCGGAGTAGGGGACTTATGAAGAGAGAGAAAGCAGGAGAACGTTGCATTTCAGATCTGCTCGGCTGGCGCTGGAGACCCGGTGCCTCACATTTTGGGTGCCATTTCTTTCCAAAAGTCGCCGTTGCTGATTGCGATGGTCCCACACGCCAGTCTTCTCCCAGAATTTCCAGTCTCCAGACTTCCCTGGTTGCCGCCCATCCCCAGGTCATCCTCCTTTTCGTAAAGCACCACGGCACGGCCGAGGATGGAGTACCGTCCGAATAGATCGGCTCTGAGATTGCGCATGTACTTAACGATCTTCCCATTTCGGACCTGGAAATTGTGGAGGTCGCCGACGTGCTGGGGGTGGTTGTGACCGTGGGGATTGTAATGCGGTCCGGTGGAGGGACAGCTGCCGTTCACCACTCCGTACTGGTGGACATGCATGGCACGGAGGGACTTTACATCAGACAGCGGGAACCCCTCCAGGTTGACATAGGCTTGGAGTCTTCCGTGTGGGTAGCTCTGGGAGAACAGCATGTAGCCGCTGACAGAGGGCAGGTCGGTGGCCAGGTCCGAGCTGGGTTCCATCTCACATACGGCGTAGACTATGTTGCTTTGCTTGTGCCGCAGGAAAACCCTGCGACCGAACCAGTAGATCGGAGCTGTGTCTTTGGTTGGTTTCACCGCCTTGATTCTTTTCCCGTGTCCCAGAAGCACAATTGCACTTGCCAGGAGCAACAGATATATCGGGGAAACCTGCATGGTTGTCCGCTGTGGGAGCGATGCTGGACAGGCTAGACAGCGTTGTTGTTATTTGGCGTGGGAGTAACTCCGGGAGTCTATTTGTACACCTGATCTGGAGATAAGGCGAAACAGCCTTAGCTGCGAGGACCTGTTCCGGAGCTAAGTGCGGTAATAATTCCTGACATTGTGCACTCAGACTCCGGATCACCTCCCCCTCTCACCGGCCCTCTGACAAGCCCACCAGTGCTATCCTTGCGCACACCTTGCCGCGGTATGGTGGACAAAATCGACCCGAAATGGGTCGCCCAGTTTTAGCGGGGTGACGGCTGGCGGGTCGCCGGGAGCTCGGTGGGAAACATTTCATTGACACCGTCAGTTTTTCTGACACTGGTTTGCCACGGGGACAAAGTGGTCACAACTGGGACCAGCGGCCAAGAGCAGTCGACTGGGGGACAGCTCTCAATAGTCAAGATAAAGAAAACTAATTAAACAATAAGTTAGAAGCAACGTGACGGATTTTTTGTGTATTAGTGTGTTGGGTAAGGACAAAATAACATATTCGTTCTGAGTAGGCACAATGGTCTACAGGTATTTAAATCCCGAGCAAAACGCAATGCTGGAGGAACTCAGCTAGTCGGGCAGCATCTGTGAAGAGAGATGGAGAGGCGATGTTTGGGGTCGGAACTCTTCTTCAGATTGATTGAGGTAGGGGGAAAAGCTGAATGGGACAAAGCATTATTAGTGATGAGTGGATATTGGTGATCGGTTAGTTTGGCAGATGAATGGAGTAACTGACAAAGGCTATAGGTGAAAATGAGACAAATGGATTACATAGAAACATAGAAAATAGGTGCAGGAGTAGGCCATACGGCCCTTCGAGCCTGCACCGCCATTCAATATGATCATGGCTGATCATCCAGCTCAGTATCCTGTACCTGCCTTCTCTCCATACCCCCTGATCCCTTCAGCCACAAGGGCCACATCTAACTCCCTCTAACTATAGCCAATGAACTGGCCTCAACTACCTTCTGAGGAAGAGAATTCCACAGATTCACCACTCTGTGTGAAAAATGATTTTCTCATCTCGGTCCTAAAAGACTTCCCCCTTATCCCTAAACTGTGACCCCTTGTTCTGGAGTTCCCCAACATCGGGAACAATCTTCCTGCATCTAGCCTGTCCAACCACTTAAGAATTTTGTAAGGCTCTATAAGATCCCCCCTCAATCTTCTAAATTCCAGCAAGTACAAGCCGAGTCTATCCAGTCCCTCTTCATATGGAAGTCGTGCCATCCCAGGAATCAGTCTGGTGAATCTTCTCTGTACTACCTCTATGGCAAGAATGTCTTTCCTCAGATTAGGAGATTAAAACTGTATGCAATACTCCAGGTGTGGCCTCACCAAGACCCTGTACAATACCCTGACAGGTAAGGAGAGGAGTGAAATATAAAGCCAGAGGGAGGGAACGTGGTGGTGGGTGGCGAACAGATCTTCCAAACCTGGACAGTCACACCCAACGAGGAATCGGACCAAGAGTTTGTTAACCACCCCTCCAGTGAGCAGCCAGCTGTGCTGCTTGGTGGGCAGCTGGAACCTGGCATACATCACCATGCACTTTTCGATGATGTGACCAAGAATATTGATAAGAACAGTGCAGTAGACATTGTCTGCATGAACTTTAGCAAGGCTTTTGACAAAGTATGGCATGGGATACGTCTGGCTGGGAGTTGTTTTCCCTTGAGGGTACGAGGCTGAGGCAAGGCCTTATGAAGATTTATAAAATCATGTGGGGCATAATTAAGGTGAATAGCTACAATTATTTCCCCAGGGTAAATGAGTTTAAAACTAGAGGGCTTTGATTAATGTGAGATTGGGATGATTTAGAAAGAATCTGAGAGGCAATGTTTTCACAGAAGAGGTGGGGTGTACATGGAATGAGCTGTCAGGGGAAGTGGTAGAGATGGGTACTATTACGAGATCTAAAAGATACTTGTGCAGGTACATGGAAAACAAAGAAGGGACATTGACAGGAAGCAGACAAGTGGGACTAGCTTGGTTAGACAATTCATTTGCATGGGTGAGATTGGCCAAAGAGCCTGCAACACTGACTCAACTATATTGATATTCGGCGCTTACAATTTAGTTTCCTGTACATTGAAAAAAACTAATATAAATTGAGTGATCACCTTGCAGAGCACCTCCAAAGTCCACAAGGATGACGGAGTTTCTAGTTCCCTGTCACTTTAATTCTTCATTCTACTTTCACTCAAACTAACCTCAATGTAAGCTTGAGGAATAGCAGTCCATCTTCCATCCACACATCTTAGTCTTTGGAATTCAATGTCAAGCTCATAACTCTGAGATAATCATATTTATCACAAGTGACCAATCCTGACATCGGCTCATCATGTGTCACATTAATTCTGTGTCTCTCTCGCCACAGATGCCGCCTGACCTGCTGGGTATTTCCACCATTATTTTTTGTTTTAGATTTCCAGCAACTGCTCTGTTCAGCATCTCAGAGATCCAGCCTTATTTCCCTTAGAACTGTTCTCATTTAATTATTAACCTGATGATAAACTTACCGCCTGAACATCCTTAATCTCATCATTATTGTGGCTATTCTCTTTGTTCTTGCCAATTCATTGCAATTTAAAACACTTATTTCTTCACTTTTCCAGTTGCAATGAAGGATCAGCAACGAGACTTTGATTGTGTTTATCTCCATGGATGCTGCTGAAGTAGCAGAACCTGTTTTTTTATCAGATTTTTCACATTTCCTTTCGTTTTCACTAGTTGCCTGGAGACGTGGGAACCTACTGCAATTGTCAATGTAACTTTCTGAAGTACATTGCCATTTCTCAGGAGTAGGCCATTCGGCCCTTTGAGCCAGCCATTCACTGTGATCATGGCTGATCATCCACAATCAGTACCGCATAGCTGTCTTCTCCCTATATCCCTATCTTTAACAGCTCTATCTAACTCATGAGCCGCAACATGAGCCTTTTTTGCCAAAAGTGCTCATGTTCCTGCCACATAGACTATGCTTCACGATCTGGAGTTTTAGTGGTGGAGTCATGCCGAAATTATTCTGTAGATAGAGATCAGCAGTCACTGACGCCTTCTCTCGTGGCATGGGCAAGCTGCCAGCAACACCTGATCATTACACAGGTTATAAACGCTTTCTAATCAAATAAACTACTTTTGTTCTGAAGGCTGAACCAATGAAGAAAGAAAAAATAAAATGTACAGATAAAAACAAATGCAGTGCACAACGGCTTCTCATCTTCCTCAGGCCATGCTGTCTCTCTCCACGACCTGTGCGACATGAGCCATGAAATGGAGTGGAAGGATTTCATAATCAAATTAATGTTTTAAGCCCCAAATTGAAACCCAAGCAATTAATAACGGTAGACGCCAAATGTTGGAGTAACTCAGCGGGTCAGGCAGCATCTCTGGTGAAAAGGAATAGGTGATGTTTTGGGTCGAGACCGTTCCTCAAACTGAGCCGGAACATACACAATTTTTACACCTTCTTGCTCAATTAACATTGATAAAGTAAACTAGTTTCCTTGTGTTTTTCTGCAGTACCTATTTTCCACATGCCTTTGTCTGATATAATATTTCAATCTAGTGCTCCCATGACTGAATCTGAACATGAAATGCTGGGATGGCCAGGAGCAGCAGCAACTTAGATCTTTGGTTTGTGGTTGCATCATCACATCGTATCAACAGCTTGCTGGATTTATTGGCTGATGGGCATTTGCTAAGGCCCTGCCAGTATCCCAATTGTGGGAGTGTGTGCTATTTGCCAGAGGGAACATCAGGTTCTTGATCAGCAGATGCAGTGGCACTGTTTTGAGTTGGGGCATCAGATGGCTTTGTAAACAACTCCTTTATTGGTTTCTCTGTCTTTCTGATCACACACCATCTTCTTTCTGAATCAGCCCCCAGACCTGTTATCCAGTTTATTTCCTCACTTCAATCTGGCTCGATCTGCATATTACACGCAAGCTCCACCTAATTGATTCCCTGTCACCTCCCTTCCCACCCCATCTCTTCCTTATCTGCTTCTACTGATCACCTTCCTTTCTTATTGGATTCCATAATCTGCATTTTTTCATTGTCTCCACTAATCACTACCCAGCTTCGCTAGTTGTCTCCACCCATCATCCACCAGCCCATCAACTCCTCCTCTCCTGGATCCACCTATCACTTACCAGCTCCTGCCTCACCCCTTCGCTTCACCTTGCTGTATTGCCCATCTCCCCTTTCACTCCCAGCCCTGATGTACTCAACCTGAAACATCGACTATCCCTTTGCCTCTACAGATGCTGTCTAACCGGTTGAGTTCCTCCAGCAGTTTGTTTCTTTTTTACCTGAAACCCATGTTGGCATTCAAATCATTGCAACTTTCAACTGTCTAGCAGCAAGCACAGCTTTGGCAACTGATCTGATTTTACATTGCCTCATGCATTCACGTCTCCTTCATACCCTCCGCTATGTAAGCTGAAATACCTGGCATCTGATATTGGCCACTGCACCATGACTGAGCCTTTGACTGCTGTCATGATGGCCATATTTCTCTTAAAAGCCTGTTAGTTGGGGAAGGACACCCCCATGTTGTTTGAAACCAATATATTTCTAATTCAGCCTTATCGCATTGCAAGGATCACATACGTTTCTGCAATGAGAAAATACCATTAGCCTGGCACAGGGAGAGTACAGGTAGACATGTACATATGGCACATGTTAATGTGTGGCGCCAGAGCATATACTGGGAGAAGAGAACAGATAAGGGCTAATTGGATAAATGCACTTCACAGTATATTTGGAACTCTTCTCAGATTATTGGTCCATTGGCAGTAGAGTCTCTGTACAACTGCAGGCCCTTCCTGTTGAGGCAGCTGCTGTGATTAGAAGCAAATTCACTTGTTCATCCCGTACATTTTCACTCATGTTGGCAGTATTATTTAACAAGATTATGGATGATCTTTTACTTGAATATGATTTTCCTACCCTATCTCACAACCCTCGATTCATTTAATTTGCAGAACTCTGTCAATCGTTGTGTTAAATATTATCAATATTTGAGCTTCAACAACCCTCGGGGATAGAGAATTCCAGAAATTCCTCATCCACTGGCTGCAAAAATGTCCCATATCTAAATGACCTACTTCTTATTTTGAGACTGTGACTCTTACTGGAGTATTAAAATTCTTAATCTGGAGAAACCTTATCCTGGCATCTACTTTGTCAAACCTACAAGCATCTTTTCTGTAAAAATGTTGGCTGTTTCAATCAGATCACATCCCTTTCTTCTAAATTCTACAAAATAAAGATCTGGCTTATACAATTTCATCTTCTACAATAGATCCACCATCCCTGGCTGCAGACTGGTGAATCTTTGGTGCATATTTTCATTTACAATTATATCGTTTTTCATAGTATCTGCTTTGTAACAGGAGAAAACATCCACACTGCTCTTCTACTTAATTAGGTGGAATAATTCCAAGATGGAAAAACCATAAATTTATAAATGATACAATTTCAACAATTTACCTCATGTATATAATTCTGAAGTTGTAAATCGCAGTCTTCTATGCCTCAGGCACAAGAGGCAATTATAAAATTCAGGGAGATTGCCTAATCGTAAGTGCATAGCTAGTGGTATACACAACAATCTTGGTTAAAAAAAATACTGGATGTAAAAAAGAACTGAGACGCACAACAAATCAGCAGAAGGTAATGTGGATCCATGAGGAAATACAATCCTCAGTAAAGATAGGAAGAGTGGGTACACTTTCTTACCCAAGTCCACAACCTGGACAGATCAGAAAACCACAGGCCCAGGGAATAAAAATTCCAGAATTGGAAAATCTTTCAAATATCAAACTGGATTCAAAACAGCTAAATTAGCTGAAAATTATGAGGCAGGAAAGTTCATGGTATCTACAATTTGTAGACACAAGGAATTGCAGGTTCTGGTATGCAAAAAAGAGATACAAGGTACTGGAGTATTTGGAATTTGGAATAGTGTGAGCAATTTTGGGCACTGTTTCAGAGGAAGGATGTGCTGGCTCTGGAGAGGGTCCAGAAAAGGTTGACAAGAATTCCTAGTATTTAGTCGGTTAATCTATGATGAGCGTTTGTCAGCACTGAGGTTGTACTCGCTAGAAATTAGAAGAATGAGGGGGGACCTCATTGAAACATACAGAATAGTGAAAGGTTTGGTTAGAGTGGCTGTAGATAGGGTGTTTCCACTAGTGGGTGAGTCTAGGTCTAGAGGTCATAACCTTAGAATTAAAGGACATTCCTTTAGGAAGGAGATGAGGAGAAATTTATTTAGTCAGAGGGTGGTGAATCTGTGGAATACTTTGCCACAGAAGGCTGTGGAGGCCATGTCAGTGGATAATTTTAAGGCAGAGATAGATAGATTCTGGTGTCAGGTTATGGGGAGAAGGAGAATGAGGTTAGATGGGAGAAATAGATCAGCCATGATTGAATGCTGGAGTAGACGATGGGCCAAATGGCCTAATTCTACTCCCATTCCCTATGCCATGAGTAACTCAGCAGATCAGGCAGCATCACTGGCATAGAAACATAGAAAAATAAGTGCAGGGGTAGACCATTAGGCCCTTTGAGCCGGCATTGCCTTTCAATATGATCTTGGCTGATCATCTAAAATCTGTACCGCATTCCTACTTTTTCCCCATATCCCATGATTCCTTTAGACCTAAGAGCTAAATCCAACTCTCTCTTGAAAACATCCAGTGAATTGGCCTCCACTGCCTTCTATGGCAGATAATTCTACAGATTCACAACTCTCTGGGTGAAGAAGTTTTCCTTATCTCAGCCCTAAATGGCCTACCCCTTATTCTTAAACTGTGACTCCACTTTCTGGACTCCCCCAACATCGGAAACATTTTTCCTGCATCTAGCCTGTCCAATCCTTTAAGAATTTTATATGTTTCTATAAGATCCCATCTCAACCTTCTAAATTCCAATGAATACAGCAGGGATCCCACTTAACTTTTTTTCCCTGTTGCCAGCCAGTCAACTTTGGCAGGTTGTTGACGAAGAAACTGCAGATGCTGGAGAATCGAGGGTTACACAAAAAGCTGGAGAAACTCAGCGGGTGCAGCAGCATCTAAGGAACGAAGGAGATAGGCGACATTTCGGGTCGAGACCCTTCTTCAGACTGGTCAGGGATCAGGGAAACAAGCAGGTTTTGGCAGGTTTTTAGGTTTCCAAATGACAGTCTAGGTGGTCATTTAAGATGGCTTGCATGACGCGTGCGATAATGTGCTCGGACGAAGTGCGTAGTTACCGGTCGGAATTATGCTCAATGAAGCATTCACATATTATTTCTGCTTCAAATAAAGTCCCAAACTAAACATATTCATCAATCAAGACATGATATATGCCACAATAACATGCAGCAAAATTATAATACAGTATCTCATCTCTTTTTACACATTGCAATGAATGCAATTTCTATTATTTCTTTCTACTTCCAAACTAAAATGTGGTTGGATTATTCAGCGTATGATCAACCTGTGTCAATTAATGCTGGACCATGGTAACATATATGCAAAGCCATGCGCACTACATATTGATGCAAGCATGTTTTCTGTGAAGGACCGAAAATTATCATGACATCATGGCATAGCATGGGTTGTTATCATGGCATAGCGTGGGTTGTTATTGCTATTAGTACAGAAACACTCTCGCTTCCCACATAATTTATCCACAACAAAATATACAGGTTGCAAGAACATTTCTAAAGGCATTTTATGATAATAGCTGTTAAAACCGACTATAAAAATTGAATACAAAAATCTATAGTGAAAATCCAATAATACACAGTGGTATTCGAATTTGGAAACAACTAAAAAAGACATTGAAATTGGATAATTTATCACTCTCTCTCCCCATTGCAAATAATCCTTCAAACCTTCAGTGTTGGATAAAGGTTTTGTACAATGGAAAAATTATGGAATTAAAAAGATGGGACATCTTTATAGAAAAGTTATTTTCCTCTCGTTTCAGGAGTTACAACAGAATTATGGATTACATTCAAATAATTTTTTTAGATATTTACAACTTAAAGATTATGTTAAATCACATGCACAAGAATACAGAACGAGAGAGCCAGAGATTCTAGATGAATGTTTGAATAACCCCGATACAGTCAAATTAATATCCTACATTTATAATACTCTTTTAGATAGTGAGATGCCGTCAACGGAATTATATAGACAAGCATGAGAAAACGAATTAACTCAACCCATAACGAAAGACATTTGGGATGAAAGTCTACAACATTTACATTTTACTTCGGAGTCACGTGAGTGACTACGTGAATAGAAGCCCGTACAGCCGTTGGTGCGTCATGACGTCAGACGCTGGTGCAGTCGGGCGGGGGGAGCAGCAGCGCTCCTCCGAGCGGTAAGTTTAAACCGCGGGTTACATGGAAAGCTGGAGAATTCAGCGGGTGCAGCGGCATCTAAGGAGCGAAGGAGATGGGCGACGTTTCGGGTCGAGACCCTTCTTCAGGCTTCACCCTCCATTCTCCAGCATCTGCAGTTTCGTTAACAAGTTTAAACGGAGGTAAGGTTTGTTGACGAAGAAACGAGGTAAGGTTTGTTGAAATACTTTACCACAGGTCCTTTTCTGCGACGGTTGGGAGTTTTTGTAGATATGTTGCAGAAAGGGAAGAAGGTGTCGGCGAGGCGCTCCGGGGGTAGAAAGGAGAGTGACCAGGAGAGTGTTGAGGATGGAGGCCCGTCTGGTACACCTGGTCCGGTGCTGGCTACACAGCCAGTGGTTGCGGACCCACTGCCGGGGGGCAGTGGAGGCTTGTCAGTAGGGGGCCGCTGGCAAGTCTCTGTGGCCCGTAAATGAGTCGGGCCTGGAGGTTATACCCTCCATAGGAGAGTCCGTTTGCTCACGGCTCTCCCACGTTGAGATTCTATTTCAAAAGAATGCTCGACAGGGACCAGCTCCGTGGGGAGGAGTGGTGCCCAAGCCAGGCTGATGGAGAGCTTGTGCTAGCAGCACCTGTTTCAGGGCTGCAGAACTATCCTGCCTGTGAGGAGGATGTTCCAGCTCCGTGAGGAGGAGTGATGCCCAAGCCAGGCTGATGGAGAGCTTGTGCTAGCAGCACCTGTTTCAGGGCTGCAGAACTGTCCTGCCTGTGAGGAGGATGTTCTATCAGGGCAGTTTGCTGGGGGAGAGCAGTAAAGCTGTTCGGTGGGAGGTAATTCCGAACATTGCTGGGAAGTTTGCTGAGTGTAGAGAGGCAGGAAAGGCGATTGATGTAGAATTGGCTGAAACCATTCAGTATATGCTCTCCCACCAGTTACAGGAGCTAGCTATGGATGAAGTAGCAAAAAACTATAAAGCTCCTGTTAATTGTGATCTCCTGAAGGTACCGGTGGTTAATCACCAAATTTGGTCATAGATGGGTTTGCCTGCTAGGGCCCAGGAGATGAAGTTTTAAAAAGTGCTTAAACTGTTGTCAGCAGGTATTACAGCTGTGTTGAAAGTTATTGATACAAATGATATGGTTGAAGCACAGCAGGATGAACTGGAACTCCTTTGTAATGCATTTTGAAACCAGTGTACCACCACGAAACCTGTTGTTTGGTAACTTTGCAAAAAGGGTCAAAGACTGTTATGAGGTTGTTATAACCATGGCCCTCATTAAGCCAGCTGGAAGCAAGGCAAAAAAAAAAAAAAAGGTTCTCTACAAGAAGTTGAGGACAACAAGGCCGCAAGGAAAGATGCTGGTAAGGAATATACCATTGACAGACAATGAATTAACTGATGTTCCTGTTCAAATTGGGGAAGGTAAAAATTGTTTCTAAAACAATGGCAGCAGTTGACATCAGATTGTTCATACTTAGTGTATTGAAGGGGTGAAAAATTGGATTTTACTATAAGGACAGTCTACCTAGTCAACATTTTCCTAGTAGTAAACTTATTTTCAGATGAGGAAAATGTGCTTATTCAAGCAGAGATTCAGTCGTTACATAAGAAGGGGTAATTGAGCCTTCTGTCTATCAAAGTCAACAATTTCTGTCAAGTATATTTCCCAGATCTAAAAAGACTGGGGGATGTAGAATTATTTTGGATTTATCGAATTTGACCAAATTTGTTTGTTATAGGCATTTCAAAATGGAGTACTTTACCACAGGCAAACATCTAGTGTTCAAAGGGTATTATATGGCAACCATTGGTTTAAAGAATGCATATTACGCAGTGTCTATTCATGGTGATGATAGAAGATATTTGAAATTTATTTGGATGACTGAGCTGTGGCAATTCAGGACATTGCCGAATGGATTAACTTCAGCTCCTAGATTATTTACTAAATTGGTAAAACCTGTGTTAGCATTGCTTAGAGCTCAGGGGCATGTGGTAATGGCCTATTTAGATGATTTCTGATTGTTGGAAAGACTCACGCTGAAACTCAATCATCAGTTTCAGTTGTTAAAATCACTTTTGAACAAATGGGATTTGTTATTCACCCAGGTAAATCTAAATTATCACCAGTCCAAATTATTGATTATCTGGGATTTACCATTAATTCCAATCACATGTTGGTAACTTTGCCCAGGGATAAATTGAATCAGTTAATTGAGGACTGTGTTAATCTCGTTGGAGAACAACGGCCTCTGATTAGACAAGTAGCCAGTTTTATTGGGAAGTTGTTGCAGCCTTTCCAGCTGTGCAGTATTGTCCTCTGCATTATCAACAATTACAACCATCAAAGGAACAGGCACTGAGAATACAAAGGGGCTATTTTTTGATAGGCCTATGCAGTTGTCAGCTGGGGCGATTGCTGACATACAATGGTGGATAGTACATGTTTCAAAAAATTTAAGGAAGGTTTCGTGGAATCACCGTCACTGATATTACAGACGGATGTGAGTGCACTGGGTTGAGGTGCAACAGATATGTCTTCTAGTTGTGGAGGCAGATGGAATGTGGATGAGACATCGCTTCCTCAATTAAGAGGGACTGATTATTTAGAGTTGTTGGGCACCTGGTATGGGCTCAAAGCTTATTGTTCTATAAGGAGGGATCTGCATGTGCAGCTCAGATTCACAACACCACAGCAGTGGCATATGTAAACCACATGGGTGGAGTTAAGTCACAATCTTGTGATAGACTGGCTAACCAGATTTGGAGCTGGTGTATTGACCAAAATATCTGGCTTTCAGCACTTTATTTGCCAGGAAGAGGTCACGTCAGTTAATGACAACATTGAATGGATGTTAAATCAGGATGTGTTTAACCAAATGATTGATCAGTAGGCGTTGCCAGATATTGGCTTGGTTGCATCTCGATTAAATCATCAGTTACCTAGATATGTTTCATGCTAACTTGGGGCAGTAGCAGTGGATGCATTTTCGCTGCATTGGGGAGGAATGTTTGTGTATGTATTTCCTTCATTCTGTCTCATCAGCAGATGTTTGCAAAAGATCAAGGAGGACTCCGCTTCAGGGGTATTGGTAGTGCCAGATTGGCCTACACGAGCATGGTTTCCCGTTGTATTACAAATGGCTAGGGAGCCTTACATGCTTATGCCCAAGAATAAAAATCTACTGGTAAATCCAGTCACTGGGGATCAACATCCTTTATAGGATCGTATTGATCTGTTAATTTGCAGATTATAAGGAGGCCATACCTGGGGAGAGGACTGTCTCATCGGACGGTGGATGTTCTCACGTCGGCCTGCAGGGATAGTACACAGCAGCAATATATCACCTATATAAGGAAGTGGGAGCAATTCTGCCTACAGCAGGATATTGTATATCACACGGCAGGGATCACGGATGTATTGGAGTTGGTCAACTCTTTATTTTGACCAAAAAATTAAGTTACAGTGCAATTAATTCAGCCAGAAGTGCTCTGTCTTCTTATTTACCTATGAATGCAGAATTGCATACAGTAGGGACACATCCGTTAGTTCACGATTCATGAAGGGAGTTTCAATTCTAATCCTCCTAAACTCAGGTATGCCGGTATTTGCAATGTGAGTGAGGTTTTTATGCTTCTTCGCCAGTGGGCTCCGGTTACAAGCCTATCTGTAGCCAAAGTAATTATGAAGGTGGTCATGCTTCTGGTGTTGGTTTCAGCCCAACGTGTACAAACATTGCAAAAGCTACGGCTAGATAGAATGCATGTGTCGGCTGATGCCATTATATTTTATGTCTATGATTTGCTTGAACATAATAAAAGGGGCATGACAGGATGTAAGATGGTGTTTCAGCATACCCCGCAGATGATCGCTTCTGTATAGTCTCACATTTATCTCTTTACATTGAGATTACTAAACCTCTGAGAGGAACAGAGTTGGCTTTGTTTATTAGTCACAAAAAACCACACAGTAAGGTGTCGGTGCAAACTATTTCAAGGTCCTCGCGGCCACAGGATGGTCCAGTGAGCTAACTTTTCAGAGGTTTTGTCACAAGCCGATTTCAAGGCTCGGGGTGTTTGCTGATTCTGGTGTCAGTACTGTTACATTTTTCCCCTGAGTTAGAGGGGTTTGTTATGATCTGTTTGTAAATAAACTGTTATTTCATTTAACAAATGTACTACTGATGCATGATTGATTGTTAACGACTTTTGAGTCAATCCAGGCAGTGTGAACGTCGGATTTGAGTCTGCGGCGTGAATTCACAGTGCTTTGAAGTCTTCACGTAGTCACTCACGTGACTCCGAAGTAAAATAGTAAGATTAAACGAGAACTTACCAGTTTGAAGTTTGATCTTTATTTTATGAGGAGTCGAGTTGAGGGACTACGTGCCCTCCGCTCCCACCCTCATAGATCTCATCTGGTAGTTCTAGTTTTATCATCTTACCGTTATACTTCGGTCATTGTTAGCTGTGAATTCATTCCGCTGCTTTGAAGATTGACGCACCAACGGCTGTACGGGCTTCTATTCACGTAGTCCCTCAACTCGACTCCTCATAAAATAAAGATCAAACTTCAAACTGGTAAGTTCTCGTTTAATCATTTACATCAATGTTCGTTAAATGACAGACATTCTTTAATACAATTTAAAGTACTACATAGATTGCATTACTCGAAAACAAAATTAAATAGAATTGTTCCTAATATTTCTCCTACCTATGATAAATATCAATACTCTGCAGCTAATTTAACCCATACTTTTGTAAATTGCATAAAAATTACAAATTTCTGGATAGATATTTTTTAAATTATTTGTTACTACTCAACTGGAGCCCGATCCTAAATTAATAATATTGGGCATATCAGAACAATACCTAAAACTTACAAAAACCAAATAAATTTCCTTGATTATAGTATAATAACTGGGAAAAAAAATTAATATTAAAATTTTGGAAAATCGCAGCAACCTCCACAATCAAAATGTGGATTATGGAGATGTCGGAGACCTTACATTTGGAAAAAATTAGATTTGTCTTAATTGACAAACCAGAATTATTTATTAGAATATGGTCTCCATTTATAGATTATTTGAAGGGATAGATTGGGCTGGCGTGGAAGCCTTACTGAAACTTGAATCCAGGACTAAATGAATAGTTATGTTCTCTAACCAACGGACCTATCTCCTAAGTTGTATTATTGATAGTTTATTCTATTTTTCTAATTTTCTTTTTATTTACTCTTTATTTTTTCTATCTATAAACATAAATAAATAATTAGAGGCAATGTTAATATGTAACCGATAAATGAGGATCCCAGCTACAGTGGTAGGAGGATCCCTGGAATCCTGGATTCTTAATATGTAATTGTTTAACAAAGCTTGTGGTTTGGACTATGATATGTACATGCCTCTAATAAAAATATTTATTGAAAAAAAAAGACGACTATACCCTTCTGACAGGTTAAACATTACACTAACTGACAAGGGATGGCCAAAGGACATAACTGTAGCAAATGTTCTTTTGGCAATATGTTTAAAGGTGTCAAAATGCCACATTACCGGACATTCAGATTAGATGTATTTGTTGTGAAGATGTATATTATGTGATGTATATTATGAAGATACCCAATTTGTACGCACCAGATTTTTAATTATTAATAAATGCTGTTTCCACCATTCCCACTTCAGAATTAACGTTACACTGAAATATCTCCAGACCAAATTTGTGATGTATATGACTGACTGTGGAAGTAAAACCTGGATAAATCCAACATATAGTTATGAAAGTTGCTCATTAAATAACTATGATATTGGTTATTTAGTTAAATAACTCCGCATTAAGAGCATTGATTTGCTGTTATAATGAATTCTGTAATAATGTGTCAACAGCAGCAGTGACAATCGAACACTGCGGTTTTAATGTTTCACTTGTTCACAATATAATTAATCCATCTTTATGGACTAAAACAAATAATATAATTGGGAATTAAAACACATTTGATTGCATTCTGTTATCAAACATAGTCAATGTTCGCTCTGATGACATTTCCAGCACAATAGGGTCGGGGGGGGGGGGGTGAATCAGTGCGGGATGGATAGATGGCGGGGGGGGTGAGAAGGCAATCGGTGCGGAATGGATGGATTGACGCAGCAGAGTTAGTGCGTGTTGATTGGAGTAGTTGAAATTGTGCGGGGAGAGCACGGGGGATGTCAGTGGGGTTGAATGGGGGGGGATCAGTACGGGATGGA
This sequence comes from Okamejei kenojei, assembly GCA_035221665.1. Taxonomy (NCBI): domain Eukaryota; kingdom Metazoa; phylum Chordata; class Chondrichthyes; order Rajiformes; family Rajidae; genus Okamejei; species Okamejei kenojei. Next base: position 89,258,395 of record CM069131.1, on the reverse strand, counting down.
TGGGGGGGGGGGATCTGTGCAGGATGGATGGGGAGGGTCAGTACAGGATGGATCAGGAGATCAGTGCAGGATGAATGAAGGGATCAGTAAAGGATGAATGGGGAGATCACTACAAGATGGATGGGGGTATCAGTGCAGGATAAATGGAGGCGGGGTCAGTACGTGATGAATGGGGGGGTTGAGTACAGAGTGCATGGGGGGGAAGCAGTACAGGATGAATGGGGGGGCAGTGCAGGATGGATGGGAAGGGGTGTCAATACAGGATGAATTGGGGGACCAGTGTAGGATGGATGGGGTGGCAGGAGAATCAATGCGAGATGGATAGGGAGATCAGTGCAGGATGAATAGATGGGGGGAGGGTAGATGGGAAGGTGAGCACAGGGAATGTTAGTGAGGGCTGAATAGAGGCGGGAATGGGGATCCGTGTGGGATGGAGAGGAGGGGTCCCAGGATAAAGGGGTGGAGGGGGGCGTACATGAGAGAGGGGTGGGGTGGGGAGGAAGGAAGGTCAGCGCTCCTCAGACAACACTGGCATCATCACCCCACTGCCTTGGCCGTCCCAGTCCACCGCCAAGTGCCACCGCCAAAGGGGGAGGCAGTTGGGATCTCCTGGCCACCGCCTCCCCTCCTCCGCCAGCCAACAGGAAGGTGCAGGGCCAAGCGGTGCAGGTGCGTCAGATGGCGGAAGGGGGTCTCTCCCTTCCTCCCCTCTCCCGTCCTCGGCGGGCGGGAGGGTTTGTTTTGAAAGCGGTTTTCGCCGTTAGCGAGGTGGCAAGCAGCGGCCGCTATCAGGGTGGGCGGGGAGCGAGAGGAGGAGGTGGAGCCGCTGTGCGGGCCTGTTATTTGCACTGGCCCTCCGTCACCCCACACCTGGTATCTTTGCCCGCACTACAGTTGCCGCCGCCGCCGACACGAAACGTCACATTCCTTTTCTCCAGAAATGCTGCCTGACCCGCTGAGTTACTCCAGTTTTTTGTGTCTATCTTTGATATAAACCAGTATCTGTGGTGCCAAGTCAGGCAAAATGACTTGGCATTTAGGTTGCCCGGTGGCCCTTTAGGTGGCCATTGGTACCCAGGCAACCGCTAATTTCGAGCTCTGCGCAAGCCCAGTCGACCCATTCTATGTCAGTCCCGCCATCCAGGGAATTAACCTGGTGAACCAACGCTGCATTCCCTCAATAGCAATAGCAATAATGTCCTTCCTCAAATTAAGAGAGAAAAATTGCACACAATACTCCAGGTGGGGTCTCACCAGGGCCCTAGACAGCTGCAGTAGGAACTCCTCGCTCCTAAACTCAAATCCTATCGCAATGAAGGCCAACATGCCATTAACTTTCTTCACTGCCTGCTGTACCTGCATGCTCACACAGCCATCCAGCTTTGTGTCATCCGCAAACTTGGAGATGTCACATATAATTCCCTCGTCTAAATCATTAATCTATATTACTAATACTAAGAACTTGACCACTTTCTGACATTCTGTTTCATGATTTCCGAAAGAACGCCACCACTTACGGCCGTCATTTTTGGCCACCTCCGCCTGATTGGACTGGAGGATTTTTCCCATTGATGAAAAATCAGAGAGTTATTAATGTTTTAAAAATTGTCGGCATTCTCTCTGCTGGCCCCGCTGGCGGCAGAGGGCAGCGACTATAAAACCAGTAAGTGTCATGCCTCACTCAGTCTCTGTGAGATGGAGGAAGTGAGAGGATCACATATATCTGAGCTGCGAATAACACTGAACACTCAACGGTGAGTCCCTTCGATGTGGTTGTAAAGTGTTTGCAAATTTGTTTCTATTGGCATATAAAAAATGTTTTTCAGAAAATGTATTGTCTGTAAAGTGTTTGCAAATTTGTTTGTCTTGGCTTTTAAATAAATGTTTTCAGGAAATGTATTGGTTGAAAACGTGTTTACTAATTTGTTTCTCTTGGCTTTTAAAAAATGTTTTCAGAAAATGTATTGGTTGTAAAGTGTTTGCAAATTTGTTTGTCTTGGCTCTTGAAATGGTTGCTACAGTTTCCGGATGGATAAAGCGTGAATAAACATTTTATTAGATCAGGACTGTGTTTATTTGCAAAATTGGCGCCCATTCCGTGACTTCTGCTTAGTGGCAAGATGGCGCTGATGACATATTTCTGGTTAGCAGCAAGATGGTGCCGAGTGCGTCATTTCCGGTTCGTGGCAAGATGGAGGTGACTGCAGACGACACAGAGTGAAGACGTCGTTGAATAATTCAAGAGAGCTTACTGCTCTGTCTATGGTGAGTGTGCTTGTTAGACGTTATTTAAAGCATATTTTTGCTTCAGCAGCAGCCTCTACAGGAGGCTTTAAATGTTTGAATCATTCGGTTTACACACTGTATGTTTACTATGTTCTGTAGTTACTTGGCATTTTAGTATTGGTTGTCAGTGTGTGAGTGTGTGTGTTTTCAGAAAATGTATTGGTTGTAAAATGTTTGCAAATTTGTTTCTCTTGGCTTTTAAAAAAAGGTTTTCAGAAAATGTATTGGTTATAAAGAGTTTGCCAAATTGTTTGTCTTGGCTTTTAAAAAATGTTTTCAGAAAATGTATTGGTTATAAAATGTTTGCCAAATTGTTTGTCTTGACATTTAAAATGGTTGCAACAGTTTTCACATGGATAAAGCGTGAATAAAGATTTTATTAGATCAGGACTGTGTTTAATTGCAAAACTGCCGCTCAATCCGTGACTTCTGCTTAGTGGCAAGATGCCGCTGATGGCGTCATTTCTGGTTAGCAGCGGGTTTTAACGGGCCCGCTACGCTGGAAACAGTGGTAAGTGCTTACCTGCAATTGATCGCGTGTACTCCAGTTGGCGTAGCAACAGTATGGGTCACGGGTCGAGACCCGACTGCCGTGCAACCTCCCTATATGTGTGTGTGTCTGTGTGTATGAGTCTGTGTGTGAGTCTATGTGTGTGAGTCTGTGTGTGTGCATCTGTGTGAGTGAGTCTGTGTGTGTGTGAGTCTGTGTGTCTGTCTGTGTGTGTCTGTGTGTGTGTGCATGTGTGTGTGTATGAAAGTATGTGCGTGTGTGTGAGTCTGTGTGTGTGTGTGTGTGTGTGTGTGAGAGTATGTGGCTGTGTGAGAGAATCTCTGTGTGTGTGTGTGTGTGTGTGTGTGTGTGTGTGTGTGTGTGTGTGTGTGTGTGTGTGTGTGGGTGTGTGAGTGTGTGTGTGTGTGTGTATATGTATGGGTGTGTGTATATGGCTGTGTGTGTGTATATGTCTGTGTATGTGTATATGTCTGTGTATGTGTATATGTCTGTGTGTGTGTGTGTGTGTGTGTGTGTGTGTGTGTGCACGCATGTGTGAATCTGTATGTGTGAGTCTGTGTATGTGTGTCTGTGTGTGTGTGAGTGTCTGTGTATGTGTGCCTGTGTGAGGTGAAGGGTGTGTGTGATCAACAAATAACAAATAGTACAAATAATAGTCTTTCATAGTTCAGAGCCTATTCATTATGTTTAATAGCCTGATGGCTGTCAGGAAGAAACTTTTCCTCAATGTGGATGTTACAGTTTTCAGTTTACAAAGGTCAGACGTGACTCCAGAAGTTGGGCATGTCAGTCACTCCACAAGCCGTAATTCAGTCTGTCAGTCCAGAGGCCATGAGTGAGTGAGTGAGTCGGTCCAGAGACCATGGGTTGACCATGGGTTAGACCAAGGTAGTGGGTGAGTCCAGAGGCCATGAGTAGGTCGCTCACTGCCCCCCCCCCACTGACATCCCCCACCTCAAGACACTGTCCTCCACCTGGCTATAGGATTCTCCCCCTCGTGAAGTCGCCCCATCCCCCGCTGCAGGACACTCCCCTCCCTCATCAGCCCATGAGAGCCCCCACCTGAAGCCGTCCCCCTCCCTCGGCTGCAGGACGTTTCCCAACCCCCACCTCACCCCGACAGCCCCTCGCCTCAAAAAAATGTTTTGCACAAATTCTTCAGTGAGTCCAGAGGATTGAGAATTACAACAAAACAATAGAATTCTTTAATTTGCCACAACCAAGAAATGGAAGGATGCACCTTGATGATGACAATCCAGAATTGCTGCAGGAATTACAATACTATAGAACTGAATGACAGCAATTTGTTGAGGAGAATGGGCCTCTGCTGAATGCTAAGCAGAAAGCAGTGTATGCACTCAATTTAACAGAAGATAAAGACATTACTCTTCAGCAGACCCAATTCCCCATTCAATCAAGTTTTGCTATAACGATCCATAAAGCACAAGGACAAACAAAGCAGAAGGTGTTGGCAAATCGGTATTTCAGCAGACAAATATATACCTCGACAAATCGGTATTTCAGCATGGAAAGCTATGTGTCTCTTAGCCGAGGAAAGATGAAGGGAAATGTCAAAGTTTTCATGAAGGATGGAACATCGACCAAGAATGTTGTCATTAAAAGCATGCTTTGTTGAATCATGACATCTGAGATAAATTCTCAGATTTTCTGTTAACATTTGACCGCTCAATCTCTCTACATTAAAATTGTCTCTTTTTTTAATCAACAGGAGGGGTGACGGAATGAACTGCCACCACGCCAGCCGTGAGTGACTGCACTGCCAGCCCACCATCCGTGAGTGACTGCACTGCCAGCCCATCAGCCGTGAGTAAGTGAACTGCCAGCTCACCAGCTGTAAGTGACTGCACTGCCAGCCCACCAGCCGTGAGTGACTACACTGCCAGCCCAGCAGCCACGAGTAAGTCAACTGCCAGCCCAGCAACCATGACTCACTGAACTGCCAGCCCAATAATCCATTCAGTTCACCCTCTCCCCCTTCTCTCTCACAGAGTCTGTCACCTGTTTTGGGCAGAATTTCAGGCAGTTTCTCAGCTGCCAGCATGCCAGGTCTGAGTGACTGTACTGCTGGGCCACAGTGACTGAGCTGCCAGCCCAAGAATCCATTTGGCCCACAATGTCCATACTAGCCCTCGGGAAACCAGTCCATTCGGCCCACAACATCCATACTAGTGCAACGGAAAGCCTCCCTGCCGCCCCCCCCCCCCCCCCCCCACTGGCCAGCAATATTGGAATATGTGGAGAGATGGAATATTGCGTTGGGTGACAAGCCCTCCCCTGTGATGCTGGAACCCAACGGGTCCCACTTAGTCGAGTATATTTTGTAAGTAACAGGGGTCCCAGCACCGAGTCTTGCGGCACCCCACTAGTCACTGCTTGCCATTCTGAAAAGGACCCATTAATTCCTGCTCCACATCCACTGGCTTTCCCTTATCCATTCTATCCATTCCCTTATCCATTCTACTTGTTACATCATCAAAAATTTCCTGAAGATTAGTGAAGCATGATTTCCCCTTCATATATCTATGCTGACTTTGACTGATCCTGCCACTGCTATAACATCGTTAACAATCGACTCAGGCATCTTCCCCACTACCGATGTAATGCTAATCGGTCTAGAATTCCCCGTTTAGTCTCTCCCTCCTTTCTTTAAAAGTGGGGTTACATTGGCTACTCTCCAGTCCACATGAACTGATCCAGAGTCGATAGAACATTGGAAAATGATCACCAATGCATCCACGATTTCTAGGGCTACCTCCTTGAGTAATCTGGGATGCAGACCATCAGGCCATGTGGATTTATCTGCCTTCAGACCAACTGTTTACCTAACACCATTTCCTGACGAATGTGGATTCTCTTCAGTTCCTCCCTCCCACTGGATTCTCGGTCCACTAGTATTTCTGGGAGCAGGACTTCTAGGGTGGTTATCTCTGGATTGCTTCCAGTACCTCGTGCTAGTGAATACAGGAACAGGGAGATAGAGGATCTGAATGTGTGGCTGAGGGGCTGGTGCAGGTAGCAAGCATTTAGATTTATAGACCACTGGGATCTCTTTATAGACCAGGGGTAGGAGTGACCTGTACAAAAGGGACTTGTTACACCTTACCTGGAGGGGGGCCAACGTTCTGGCAGGCAGGTTTGCTAGGGCTACACGTGTGGGTCTAAACTAAATAGTGGGGGGGAGGGGTTGACAAATCGGGAGTATAAAGATGGAGTTAAAGGGGAAGTGAGTACAGGAAAAGTTACAAAGACTCCCGAATTAATGGGAAGGCAATTTCAAGAAGGGATAAGATCAGGGCCAATTGTGAGCGGTGAGAGAGGGGAGGTGAATACCGAAGTCAAAGTGTTGTTTATGAATGCGCAAAGTATAAGAAATAAAGTGGACGAGCTTGAGGCTCAGTTAGAAATTGGCAATTATGATGTTGTGGGAATTACAGAGACATGGCTGCAAGAGGGCCAGGGCTGGGAACTGAATATTCAAGGGTATACCTCCTATCGAAAAGACAGACAGGTAGGCAGAGGGGGTGGGGTAGCTCTGTTGGTGAGGAATGAAATTCAGTCGCTTGCAAGGGGTGACATTGAAACAGGAGATGTGGAGTCAGTATGGATAGAACTAAGGAATTGTAAGGGTAAAAATACATTAATGGGTCTTATCTACAAGCCCCCAAACATTAGCCTGGTTATAGGGTGTAAATTTTGATTCAACTTGCACCCTATATCCAGGCTACTGTTTGGGTGTTGAATCAGCCATGATAATATTGAATGGCGGTGCAGGCTCGAAGGGCCGAATAGCCCACTCCTGCACCTATTTTCTATGTTTCTATGAAGAGGATTCTCGGGGACAGGTTTCACATGCATTTGGTAAAGAATGGGTTAAATAGGGACAGTCAGCATGGCTTTGTACGGGTAGACAAACCTGACCTAAATCTTACAAACCCGATTGCGTTGAGGATGTGATGTCAAGATCGTCATTGCAGACAAAATGCAGGTAGCAATGATTGCTTAGTCCTTGTCTTAGTTCCCTGGATGGTGGTGAGGAAGGTGTAGGGACAAGTGTTCCACGTCCAATGGTTACAGGGTAAACAGGAGGACAGGGATAAGAAGGGGCTGAGGGAGGGCGGGAACGGGGGGAGTCATGGAACGGGTTGTCCCTATGAAAAGCAGAAAGGGGTGGCCAACGGAAGATATTACTGGTCATGGGATTCTGCGGAAGATGGTGGTAATGACAAAGTATAATGTGCTGAATGCCGAGGATGGTAGCATGATGGGTGTCCACGGGTGGAAGGGTGGGATTTGGTGAGGGCAGAAGTCTGGGAAATGGAAGAATGTAAGAGAGAGCTCCAATATCCACAGTAAAATAGAAGGTATTTCTCCTGAAAAAGAGAAGACATTTCAGATGCCCTGGGGCTAAAAGCCTCATTTTGAGCATGCGGTAGAGGCCAAAAACGATCCCTGTGCCTCCACAGATGCTGCCTGACCCGTTGAGTTCCTCCAACAATTTGTTTTTTTTTACCTCAGATTCGGGCATCTGTGGTCTTTTATATCTCTTATATTCTATGTTCTGGCTAATGAAGGCAAATATTGTATATGCCTTCTTGACCAGCTTATCTACTGGTGCTACAAACATTAAAGGTAGAAGTGTTGGCCAAGCAGAGTGGGTTGGGTCCCTGGGTTCAACAAACATGCTTATTTGGCAAGATTCTATTCTTACACAATGTTGAGGGACACCACGTTCTACTTAGATCTTTCTAATGGGTTCAGATTGTATGATTTTTCTACGACTGAAATATGTATCGTTGGTGAGAATCTCCATGGCAGGAGTAGTCCTGGCTGGAGAGCAAGGTCATTTTGACTTTAGTTCCCTTGTCACACAATCTTCCCAAGCATTAAAGCTGCACAATGTCACAATCTAGGTGCACGGAAAGGTCATCCAGACACACTGTATTCATCTTGAAAACTTTGTTTGTGCACATCATTAACATAAAACATTTCAGAACAGGAGTAGACAGACTGGCCTTTTGAGCCTGCTCCGTCATCAGTTGATCTTTACAGTGGTAGAGCTGCTTCCTCACAGCTCCAGAGACCAGGATTCGATCCTGGCCACGGGTGCTGTCTGTTTGTACGTTCTCGCTGTGACCACGAGGGTTTTCTCTGGGTCCTCCACTTTCCTCCTATACCCCAAAGACATGCAGGTTTGTAGGTTGATCGGCTTCTATAAAATTTGCCTCTAGAAACATAGAAAATAGGTGCAGCAGGAGGCCATTCAGCCCTTCGAGCCAGCACCACCATTCATTGTGATCATGGCTGATCGTCCCCAATCAATAACCCGTGCCTGCCTTCTCCCCATATTCCTTGATTCCACTAGCCCCTCGAGCTCTAACTAACTCGCTCTTAAATCCATCCAGTGATTTGGCCTCCACTGCCCTCTGTGGCAGGGAATTCCACAAATTCCCAACTCTGGGTGAAAAAGTTTTTTCTCACCTCAGTCTTAAATGGCCTCCCCTTTATTCTAAGACTGTGCCCCCGGGTCTGGACTCGCCCAACATTGGGAACATTTTTCCTGCATCTAGCTTGTCCAGTCCTTTTATCTATATTACTAAAAGTAAGATCTTGACCGTTTTTGATTCACTGCGATGTGATTTCCGAGAGAACACCGCGACTTACGGCCGTCATTTTTGGCAACCTTGCTCAGAGTCCCCCTCTGTGAGCTGGACCAGAGGGTTTTTCCCATTAATGAAACATAAAAGACTTATTAATGTTTTAAAAAATGTTGACATTCTCTCTGCTGCCCCTGCTGGTGGGAGGGGGGAGGGACTATAAAACCCGGAAGTGTTGTGCCTCAGTCAGTCTCTGCAAGATGGGGGAAGTAAGAGGGTCACGTCTCTCAGTCTGAGCTGTGAATAACAGTGAACACTTGTCTACTAAACTGTGAGTGTGGTTTTACTGACCTTCAGTGCCCTTAATGTGGTTTGAAAATGAAAATATGGTTGGTTTGAAGTAAAGTAAACAGCAAATGGTGGTTTGGGTTGAAGTAAAGAGCACAGCAAATGGTGGTTTGGGTGCTTTGGGTTGAAATAAAAGGCACTGCAAATGGTGGTTTGGGTGCTTTGGGTTGAAATAAAAGGCACTGCAAATGGTGGTTTGGGTGCTTTGGGTTGAAGTAAAAGGCACTGCAAATGGTGGTTTGGGTGCTTTGGGTTGAAAAGGCACTGCAAATGATGGTTTGGGTGCTTTGAGTTGAAGTAAAAGGCACTGCAAATGGTGGTTTGGGTGCACTTGACAACTTCCTGTTTCCACTGTATATTGATTTTAGATAAAACGCTAGCACTTACGGCTGTGATTTTTGGCTATCTTACTCAGTCCGCCTCCACTCATCAGGTGCAGAGGATTCTTCCCATCAATGAAAAATAAAAGTGTTATTAGTATTTTAAAAACGTTGAGAATCTCTCTCCTGTTAATCACACCATGAAGGCCACACCTTTTCTGGTGGGAGGGGGAGGGGTTATAAAACCTGGAAGTGTGGGTGTGGCTCAGTCTCTGCATGATGGGGGAGGGAGAGGTCACGACTCTGTCTGAGCTGTGAATCAACTGAACACACTGAATGTCTACTGAACTGTGAGTTTGGTGTTTTGTGTGGTTTTATGGTGGTTTCACCCTGCTTGAAATAGTATGAAACTGCACTTAATTTGGTGGCCTTGCACCCTGCTGAAAGTGGTATGAAACAGCACATGAATTCGGTGGCCTTGCACCCTGCTTGAAGTGGTTGGAAACTGCACTTAAATTCGGTGGCCTTGCACCCTGCTTGAAGTGGTAGGAAACTGCACTTGAATTTGGTGGCTTTGCACCCTGTTTGAAATGGTAGGAAAATGGATTTGAGTTTGGTGGCCTGGCACTCTGCTTGAAATGGAATTTCAAGGAATAGCCGTGAGTCAACTGCCAGCCCACCAGCCGTGAGTGAGCTGCCAGCACATCAGGCTTGAGGGACTGAGCTGCCACCCCAAGAACCCATACCAGCGCTCCAGAAAGTCCCCCACTGGCCACCAATATTGGAATTGGTGGAGAGGTGGAATATTGCGTCGGGGGACCAGCCCTCCCTTGTGAACATGGGACCCAATGGGTCCCACTTAGTCTAGTAATTTTATGTTTCTATAAGATTCCCCCTCATCCTTCTAAACCTCAATGACTGCATGCCTAGTCTTTTCAATCTTTCCTCATATGACAGTTCCGCCATCCCAGGGATCAATCGGGTGAACCTATGCTGCACTGCCTCAATCACAAGGAAGTCCTTCCTCAAATTAGGAGACCAAAACTGTATGCAATACTCCAGATGTGGTCTTACCAGACCCCTATACAACTGTAGAAGGACCTCTCTACTCCTGTACTGAAATCCTCTAGTTATAGAAACATAGAAATTAGGTGCAGGAGTAGGCCATTCAGCCCTTCGAGCCTGCACCGCCATTCAATATGATCATGGCTGATCATCCAACTCAGTATCCCGTACCTGCCTTCTCTCCATACCCTCTGATCCCCTTAGCCACAAGGGCCACATCCAACTCACTCTTAAATATAGCCAATGAACTGGCCTCAACTACCCTCTGTGGCAGAGAGTTCCAGAGACTCACCACTCTCTGTGTGAAAAAAGTATTTCTCATCTCGGTCTTAAAGGATTTCCCCCTTATCCTTAAGCTGTGACCCCTTGTCCTGGACTTCCCCAACATCGGGAACAATCTTCCTGCATCTAGCCTGTCCAACCCCTTAAGAATTTTGTAAGTTTCTATAAGATCCCCTCTCAATCTCCTAAATTCCAGAGAGTATAAACCGAGTCTATCCAGTCTTTCTTCATAAGACAGTCCTGACATCCCAGGAATCAGTCTGGTGAACCTTCTCTGCACTCCCTCTATGGCAATAATGTCCTTCCTCAGATTTGGAGACCAAAACTGTACGCAATACTCCAGGTGTGGTCTCACCAAGACCCTGTACAACTGAAGTAGAACCTCCCTGCTCCTGTACTCAAATCCTTATGAAGGCCAACATTCCATTAGCTTTCTTCACTGCCTGCTGTACCTGCACACCAACTTTCAGTGACCCTACAAGGACACCCAGGTCTCGCTGTACCTCCCCCTTACCAAACTTAACCCCATTGAGATAATAATCTGCCCCCTTGTTTTTGCCACCAAAGTGGATAACCTCACATTTATCTATATTATATTTACTGCATCTTCCACGCATCTGCCTACTCACTCAACCTATCCAGGTCACCCAGCAACCTCGTAACATCCTCTTCACAGTTCATACTGCCACCCAGCTTTGTGTCATCCGCAAACTTGCTAGTGTTCAGGGCCGGATTTATGTATAAGTTTCACAAGCTTAAGCTAAGGGCCTCGAGATCTAGTGGGGCCTTGGCAGGGCCGGATTCACCTATAGTCTTCATAGATTGAAGCCTAGGGCCTCAAAATCTAGGGGGCCTCCGGCCAAGGTGTTTTTTTCCCAGAGTAAAAAAAATCCAGAGAGAAAAAAATTTGGAGAGCTATCAGCGTTTCCACTTTGACGGAAATTACCCGAAATTCTGGTTCCGGCTGGAAGTTTTTGGGGGGAAAAATTGCGACCATCCGCACCTGTGCAGTTGTTGGTAGCCAGTGACGCAGTAGCGACGCAAAATGACGCTGTCTCTCTGCGCCTGCGCAGTGGGCCTGGGCGGGTGCAGATCTCCATTTGCACTCCACACATTCACCTCGATGCCTCGTGTCTACCAAAGATCGTAGGTGTCTACTCCAGGTAAGTAGTGGAATATTGCGTTGCGGGAGTGCCCGTTTCCCCGGGCCGGGGGGGCTGCAGTGTCTGCGATGCGGAGTTGGAGCCTCGCTACGTAGGAGGGGGAGGGAGGGAGTGAGAGGGGGGGATGTGAGAGGGGGAAAGGGGGTGTTGAGACAGAGGGGGGAGAGCGAGGGAGTGGAGGGAGAGAGAGAGGGGAAGGGGGGAGAGAGAGCGATGGGGAGGGAGAGAGGTGGAGGGAGAGGGAGGGAGAAGGAGAAGGGGGGAGAGGGAAAGGGGGATTATCTTTAGTGAGATTGCAAAGAAGGTAGGTTTTATAGCAATTATATTTTCTCCTCCATATGAATAATATCAAACAATTGGAACTGCTTTCTTTTCCTTGATGATACTGAAAAATATCTATTCCATAGTTTGCGACTTTCATTTTGCATCATAGTCGAACAGTAACAGGCAATCAAATCAGCACACACAACATTTTCTAAAAAAAGGTTTTATTTACTGAAAAAACCTACAGTATTTTATTTGCAGTGTTTGCATGCTCCTTTATAACATTTTACATAGCATTTTACAGTACAACTTGATCATTAAAACAAGGACAGCTTCAATTCTTGATTTTAAAAAATGTAGACAACAATGACCCCAATCATCCCATCCCAACCAATCATTACTCTTGACTCAACCAAAACTTTTTCTGAAATATTGGTCGTAAATTTGGTGCAAAAATAAGGCTCAGAATGCACCAGAGAGCATCTAAAACCCCAGAGCTTCCAGGGCCTGCTTAAGGGCCCTGGACCCCGGCCGCAAGGGTCTTTCAGCTTCGCGCTTGTGATATGCGCCGCATGCACTTATTTCACATACATTTTTTGTAATCGTGCCATGCCACCCCACTTTTTGAAAAGTTTTGTACGGGCCTGGTGTATAATATTTTTGACACTGTCATAGGCCTTTCTTACATATGCTGTAACAATGCACTGTAGTCTCTAAACAAACTTCAGTAATTTTCCTTGCCCTCCATTTCGGAATAATAGTTTTAAGCCGATAACTCGACACTAGCACTGGCAATAAATAAAAAGTGCAGCTTTCCAGCCCTTATCTCATTGGCCACGCTCGGCTGCACATCAGTGTCAATTTGGTGGACTCTTCCATTTTCCTCTCGTCGTGGGGGTGGGGGATTGGTAGGGGCATCACAAGTGGAATAGCCTAGGGCCTCTCTTCCTCTAAATCCGGGCCTGCTAGTGTTGCTCCTAATTCCCTCTTCCAAATCATTAATATATATGGTAAACAGTTGCGGCCCCAACACCGAGCCTTGCGGCACTCCACTCGCCACTGCCTGCCATTCTGAAAAGGACCCGTTCACTCCTACTCTTTGCTTCCTGTCTGTCAACCAATTTTCTATCCAGGTCAACACCCTACCCCCAATACCATGTGCTCTAATTTTAGTCTCCAGTCTCTCGTGCGGCACCTTATCAAAGGCTTTCTGAAAGTCTAGATACACTACATCCACTGGCTCCCCTTAATCCATTTTACTTGTCACATCATCAAAAAATTCCAGAAGATTAGTCAAGCATGATTTTCCTTTCATAAATCCATGCTGACTTGGACTAATCATTTTACTGCTATCCAAATGCCCCATTATTACCTCTTTAATAATTGACTCCAGCATCTTTCCCACCACCAAAGTCAGGCTAACTGGTCTGCAATTCCCCGTTTTCTCTCTTGCTCCTTTCTTGAAAAGTGGGATAACATTAGCTAGCCTCCAATCCACAGGAACTGATCCTGAATCTATTGAACATTGGAAAATGATCACCAATGCGTCCACTATTTCTAGAGCCAACTCCCTGAGGACCCTGGGATGCAGTCCATCAGGCCCAGGGGATTTATCATCCTTCAGTCCCATTAGCCTACCCAATATTATTTCTCGCCTAATGAAAATTTATTTCAGTTCCTCGACCCCCTTAGATCCTCTGTCCTCCGGTACTTCTGGGAGATTGGTTGTGTCTTCTTTAGTGAAGACAGATCCGAAGTACCTGTTCAAATATTCTGCCATCTGCTTGTTCCCCATAATAATTTCACCCGTGTCTGCCTTCAAGGGACCCACATTTGACTTTGCTATTCTTTTTCCCTTAACATATCTAAAGAAGCTTTTACTGTCCTTCTTTATATTCCTGGCCAGCTTCCCCTCATACTTCATCTTTTCAGCCCGTATTGCTCGTTTTGTTTCCTTCTGTTGTCTGATGAATGTTTCCCAATCCTCTGGCTTCCGGCTACTCTCTGTTGTGCTATACATCTTTTCTTTTAGTTTTATTCTATCCCTAATTTCTCTTGTCAGCCACGGTTGCCTACTCCCCTTAAAATCTTTCTTCCTTTTTGGAATGAAATGATCCTGTGTCTTCCGGATTATGCCCAGAAATTCCTGCCATTGCTGTTCCATCATCATTCCTGCTAGTATCCCTTTCAAGTCTACCTTGGCCAGCTCCTCTCTCATGCCTTCATAATCCCCTTTGTTCAACTGCATCACTGCCACTTCCTATTTAACCTTCTCCTTTTCAAATTGCAGATTAAAACTAATTATATTATGATCACTACCTCCAAGTAGTGCCTTTACCTCTAGTTCTCTTATCATATCTGGTTCATTGGACAACACTAATTCCAGAATTGCCTTTTCTCTGGTTGGCTCCATTACAAGCTGCTCTCAGAATCCATCTCAGAGGCACTCTACAAACTCTCTTTCTTGGGATCCTGAACCAACCTGATTTTCCCAGTCTACCTGCATATTGAAATCACCCATCACCACAGTGGCATTACCTTTGTTACATGCCAGTTTTAATTCCTGCTGCAACTTACACCCTACATCCGGGCTACTATTTGGGGGTCTGTAGATAACACCATTAGTGTCATCTTGCCTTTACAATTCCTCAACTCAATCCACAGTGATTCTACCTCGTCCTCTAAATTGTAAAATGTGAAAGAGAGCTAACAGGAAACTGGTGGGCGGGTTATCATATCTCAGCGTGGACTCGGTGGGCCGAAAGGCCTGTTTCCACGCTGTTTCTCCAAACTCCAGACTTTCTATCTCAGCTCCATTTCTTGCACTATTCCCCATTTTCCTCATTCTTTTAATATCTTGAAATCTATTGATCTTGGTTTTGAAAAACACTCAATGGATCAACCCTGCACAGTCCTCTGGGGCAAAGATTCACTCCCTTCTGAGTGGAGAAAATCCTCATCTCAGATTTGTGGTCTCACCCCTGTTCTGAGACTGTGATCTCTGATTCGTCAACCAAGGTAAACATTCCACCTACATGCAATCGATCAAGCCCTGTAAGAATTTTGTAGCTTTAAATGAGATCAGCTCTTATCATTCTAAACTTTAGCTTGTACAGAATTTGTCTTCCAGATCTCTCTGCATTGGGCAAACCGATCCACCCTGGAATATGTTTGCTGAATCTTTGTCTTACTCCCTGAATGACAAGTAAGGGTTTTTCAGTAAGATCAAAGCTGAGCACAATACTTTCACCAGTCTCACCAGGATCCTATTTGTAGTTAGACATTGGTATTCCACTACTAAATTCCTCTTATAATAAACACCACCATACTATTTCTTAATTACTTGCTGCCATACAAATTTGTTTTCAGTGACGTGCACTTTGAACATCAACAGTACCCAAACCCCCTGCTTCACTGCTTTGTGCCCCAACGTGGATGAATTATTTATTTTCTACAGTGTGTTACATCAACCATGCTCTTGTTCATTCACTTTAGTTTAGTTTATTTTAACATGTGCCGAGATACAGTGAAATGCTTTTGTTGCATGCTAACCAGTCAGCAGAAAGACAAAACATGTTTACAATCAATCCATTTAGTGTATTGATACATGATATGGGAATAACGTGCAAGGAAAAACCAGCAAAGTCCGATCAAGGATAGTCCGAGGGTGACTAAAGAGGTAGATAGTAGTTCAGCACTGCTCTCTGGTTGTGGTAGGATGATTCCGTTGCCTGATAACAGCTGGGAAGAGCTGCCTGTCTGCTTAGCAAACTTAGCTTGTCTATGACTGCTTGATGCTCTTTACAAACTCTTCCCTACTCACAACCATGCCTCGGTGTGCATTATCAGTACTGATCCAAAGTCAAAGTTAAAAGAGTTTATTGTCATGTGTCCCTGACAGGACAATGAAATTCTTTCTTTGCTTAGCACAACAGAACATAGTATGCATTGACTACAAAACAGATCAGTGTGTCCATATACCATTATATACGTAAATACACACATTAATTAATAAATTGATAAAGTGCAAATAACAGATACAGGGGTATTAATGTTCAGAGTTTTGTCCGAGCCAAGTTTAATAGCCTGATGGCTGTGGGGAAGTAGCTATTCCTGAATCCCTGAATGGAATTTGTATAGTAAATAAGTTGTTTCCAATTGCAGAAGGGTTGGTGATTGATATGGATTTATAGTTACAAAAGAAAAATACAATGGGTACCGTAAATCTGAAATAAAATAAATAATGCTGATAATACTTAGCAGATGAGGCAGCATTAAGATCAGGCAATACATTTTGGTGATTTCAGACAATTATTCTGTTAATTCACATTTTCTAGATTTTGTATTATATTGCATCAATCTCTTTTTTATGTCATTAAATCTCTCCTTTCTCTACACGTTCACACCTTGCTTAGCCACAAAAAGCTGGTGTAACTCAGCGGGACAGGCAGCATCTCTGGAGAGAAGGAATGGGCGATGTTTTGGGTCGAGACCTTTGTCTGAAGAAGGGACTCGACCCGAAACGTCACCCATTCATTCTTTCCAGAGATGCTGTCTGTCCTGCTGAGTTACTCCAACTTTTTGTGTCTATCTTCGGTTTAAAGCAGCATCTGCAGTTCTTTCCTACACACTTCACACTTGTTTTTTACCCTTATCTCAATCACCCAAACTATTTTGTTGTATCTTAAATCTGTTGATCTCTAACTCTTCTAACAGTGATACCAGTGCATTGAGGTGAACTATTTATTATTTCCTTCTCCCTACGTGCTATTTTACAAGGTTCAACTTTTCCAACAATTTCTAGTTTTATTATTGATTTAACCATATTTATAACATAATCTGTGACAATATGTGGAGATAATTATTTTCACAGCAAGTAAACATCCTCTGAAAATTATTGCCTAATTTTAGAATCATTTTCAATTATGTTTAAAACGAAAATGGGAAAAATACTTGAAAGATTTGCACAGGACTTTGATGAAAAAGAGTATAGTTAAGAGTATGGGGGGTACACAAAAGGCTGGAGAAACTCAGCGGGTGCAGCAGCATCTAAGGAGCGAAGGAGATAGGCGACGTTTCGGGTGGAGACCCTTCTTCAAAGTTAAGAGTATGATTTGATTGTATAAAAGTCATTATAAATCTTGTTTCCATTTAATGTACAGGTCATTTCGCGCCAATCCTTGAAATTGTGCCAAAGAACAGTGCAACACTACTAAAAAAAGCATGTGGCATTTTAACTCACCAGAAAGATTCACATTGCACTGGATTGTCCACTGTAGGGCTGCTCTAAGCAAGTTAACAATGACACTTCCAAGACTGTATGTACAGATGAAGATTTTTTTAAAGCTGAAGAAACAATACTTGATTTCTCCAAGTAAATGATTGTATTACCATTTATTGTTACTCTCTGTTCAAATTGGACATGAATTTGCATGAGACCTAACTCTTGCACATATTTTTGAAATATTATGGATAGTAAATCGTCAAACTGTATTTCAACTCAAGAATGTGAATATCATTTTGCACATAGTAAATGTGCTCTAAATATTAGTCCGATTACAAAATGGTATTGCTTATTATGTAATACATTCTCAGGTCTGTCTGGTTAATTATTAAATAAACGAAAAAAATAACTGTAAATCGAGGGCAATTGAATTTGATTAATTTTACTAGCGGAAAACAAATATCGATTATCAGAATTCGCATAATTTAGTAGTTTGCATTAAGTGACAGATGACTACAAATACAAATTGCAAATGTCCTTCAAATATATATATATATATATTTAAAAAAATAATACCCACAGCTCCCACCCTTATTGTGTGACCCGTGGCGTGACCGTACGAGAACGAGGTACGTCTTTGGTCTGCGACCCGCCATTTTGTGAAGTGTAAAGGAAGTCGGGCCTGTTGCTGGTAACGGCAGCGACAGGGTTCAGCGAGGGGAGGGGGTTATCATCCAGGGGACGAAAGCGGCCGCTGAAAGAGAACAGGGGCAGGGGGGTGCTGGAAGGTGGTGAAAGACAGAGCCGAGCTGGTTAAAGCAGGGAGGCGCTGCCGGAGCACGCGGGTGACAACCCGGAACAGAGGAGGTGGAACGCGGAGACAGGAGTGGAACGCGCCCGGACCGTTCTAGAACGCCGAGACATGTCGAAGCGGCACCGCGTGGACCTGGGGGACGATTACTCTTCCAACAAGAAGCGCGTCACCTCGGACGGGTAGGTTAGGTTAGGTTAGGTTAGTGCGCGGAGCACGGCTGCCTAAAGCTGCAGGCAGACCGGCTGTAACACTGGCTCGGTCCCCGGTCGCGGCCTTATCCGCCAAAAGTTTTTATTTTAATTGGGATGGGGGGGGGGAGGGTGCAAGAGTGATGTGGGTCGCTGTCTCTGAGCTGGGCAGAGCGCGGACTGAGTGAGCAAACGGAGCGGAAGGGGTGTCTGCGGCGGTTCCGTTGCTGCCTCTTGCGGAGAGAGTGAGTGCTCGTTGGTTGCCAGCAGCGGTCGAGACTACGAGGCGTAAGGCCAGGCCTGCCTGGCGATTCTCCATCGCCGGACCGTGTAACCTGGTGCCCCCGCGGCCTGCGGATTCTCTGCCCATGTCTCGGTTCAGGTAACTGTTTTTTTTTCTTTGCTGTTCGATCTGTTTCTAACCGCCGCCCTGGTGACTCGACGCCTTTTTGCTCGGATGGATCATGGAAGCAGCCTCATGGATTTTGTGCTGCCCCGCTCTGGTTTATTCACATGGCAGGGCCACGTTTCCAAGGCCGCACCGGGGCTTTTCATGTTCGTCCACAACCTTGGAGTGAAGCAGAAACGCAGCAGTAAAGTTGTCGCATCCCTCGATATGGCGGCGGGTCGGAGCTTTCTACACGTTACTAATTATTTCTTTCAAGTTTTATTTTTCGTGTAGGTGCCGCTTGAACGTCTCTGGAAGAGGCGCAGAATGGCTGTCAAATCCCGTTCGCTTTTCAAAGAATAAGGTTTGGGGACAGTGATGATACGAAACGCGTATATTTATTTTTAAAGGTTTTTCAATTATAGGAAGATTTATTCTCTCCTCAAACCCCGTGCTGGGATTTCTGGGTAGGCCTTGATGATCTTTATTAAAATGGTGCCCATCACTTATGTCTCATTGTAGGGCCATAAGAGATGTGGCCAGGAATGAGCCACCCGGCCCCACTAGCGTGATCCTCCATTCAATGAGATTACGGTTAGAGACTGGTTGTTTCTGAGAAGATTGACTCTTGCTGTTTTAATATATATAGATGTATTTTGGCGGGGTATTTTTGCGCAAATGTTGCTATTCATTTATTCATTGCTGACCCAATTATGACATCAGAGCAACTATAGTAAGTACTGTAGTTTTGTCTCTGCAGGAGAACACACAAATCATGCACTAGAAATATTGAATAGTGGCAAACAAATGTCTACACAAGAATAGGAAATAGCAGAAATAAAAAATAGGAATCTGTTGGGTAAATTGCTTGCATTCAGAGCATAATTTCTCATGGTTTGATGATCAGCATCTGAAAGTACGAAAAGATTTAACTATGCATTAGTTGTATTATTTTAATCAAACCCGAGAGATGATGGAATGGTTGTTGCCGCTCAGCGGATGGCAAATATTGGGTAATGATGCTATTTTTTTTTTTTTAATGGAAAAAGGGGGGAAAATAGATGGCCTGAAAATCAGTTAGTCAAACATTAGTAATGGAAACACGTTGGAATCTGGTACAAAGTATATGAAATGAGGCATGTTGGTGGACGAGGAAGCAATGTTATTTTTTGGTTTGGTATAGGGTTTGCAGTGTCTGAAGTGCAGTGTTAATTCCCGGGATGGCGGGATTGTCATATGCTGAGAGAATGGAGCTGCTGGGCTTGTATACTTGGAATTTAGAATGATGAGAGGGGATCTTATTGAAACATATAAGATTATTAAGGGATTGGACACGCTAGAGGCAGGAAACATGTTCCCGATGTTGGGGGAGTCCAGAACCAGGGGTCACAGTTTAAGAATAAGGGGTAAGCAATTTTGAACAGAGATGAGGAAACTATTTTTCACACAGAGAGTTGCTAGTGTGGAATTCTCTGCCTCAGGGTGGTGGAGGCCGGTACTTTCAAGCGAGAGATACCTTCAAGCGAGAGCTAGCTAGGGCTCTTGAAGATGGGGGATATGGGGAGAAGGCAGGAACGGGGTACTGATTGTTGATGATCAACCATGATCACATTGAATGGCGGTGTTGGCTTGAATGGCCTACTCCTGCACCTATTGTCTATTGACAATATGAAAGGATTTCCCTTCTATTGCCAAGATGCAGTGGACATTACTTGTCAATGTGCATGATTATAACAGGTACAGGATGCAGGTTCAAAACAGCTGTATTATCTCTAGGAATAGTTAGCAGGGCTCGAAATTAACGGTTGCCAATGGCCACCCAAAGTCCCGCTGGGCAACCTAAGAGCCATGTCATTTTGCCTGGCTTGGCTCCCCTCTCTATCTTTCTCTCTCTATATCTCTCTCTCTGTCACTCTCCGTCTCCACCCACCTGCCGTGTCCGGGCCGCCGGCAGTCTCTGCTCTCCGGCCGCTCCTCGTCCGCCAGCATGGCTGGCCATCTTGCACATGCGCACTGCCACAGACTGCACATCTTCGGCTGCCCTGCACACACGTACTGCCATGGCCTGCACATCTTCCCCCTGCACATGCGCACAACCAGGGCCGTCACATCGTAGTCCGCCATGCGCACTGCCACAGCCAATGGTCAGCACCGAGCACTTTCTCCGTTTGCATTGTGGGAGATCTGGCCGCCATTGCTGTCCGGCCACCGCCCCACCGCGACCGCTGATACCCAACACAGAATCACTCCTTGGAGCTGGAATAACTCCCAGGAGTAACTCTTGCTTCTTGGTTTCCTGGTCCTCCAAAAATATTCCAAATGGAATTTAAACTGGAGGTGGTGGAGGGTGGACTTAAGCAAAAAAGGGTTCTTGGGGGGGGGGGGGGAGAGAGCTACCTTAAATTTCCCGTCACTGGCTTCCAATCCAGGGCTTCAGAGATGTCCTCATTCTTTAGGGTTCAGGGGTTCCCTTCTTCCACTGTAGATGAGGCTCTCACCAGGGTCTCTTCTATAACCCCTAACTCTGCTCTCACTCCCAATCCGCCACTCGTAAAAAAAGGCAGAGTCCCCCTTGCCCTCGCCTTCCACCCTACCAGCCGTCACATACAACAGATAATCCTGCTACATTTTCGCCACCTCCAACGGGATCCCACCACAGGCCACATCTTCCCATCTCCTCCCCTTTCGACTTTCCGCAGAGACCGCTCCCTCCGTAACTCACCGGTCAATACGTCCCTTCCCACCTAAACCACCCCCTCTCCTGGTACTTTCCGTTGCAACCACAAGAAATGCTACATTTGTAGCTTTACCTCCCCCCTTGACTCCATCCAAGGACCCAAGCAGTCTTTCCAGGTGCGGCAGAGGTTCACCTGCACCTCCTCCAACCTCATCTATTGCATCCGCTGTTCTAGGTGTGCGCTCTAGGAAAAAATAAAGGAAGCGGTGGAGACAGGCTTTGGGAGCTGGGAATGGGAGGGGAAGGAGGGAGAAAGCAAGGACTACCTGATATTGGAGAAGTCATTATTCATACCGCTGGGGTGTAAACTACACAAGCGAAATATGGGTGCTGTTCCACCAATTTGCGGTGGGCCTCACTCTGGCCATGGAGGAGGTCAGATTCGGAATGGGAGGGGGAGTTGAAGTGCTGAGCCACCAGGAGATCAGATTGCTTATTGCGAACTGAGTGGAGGTGTTGTGCAAAGCGATCACCATGCTTGCGCTTGGTCTCACTGAGGTTGATCATACAGTGAATAATCCAACCACATTTTGTTTGCAAGTGGAAAGAAATAATAGAAATTGCATTCATTGCAATGTGTAAAAAGAGTTGAGATACTGTATTATAATTTTGCGGCATGTCATTGTGGTATATATCATGTCTTGATTGGTGAATATGTTTAGTTTGTGACTTTATTTGAAGCAGAAATAATATGTGAATGCTTCATTGAGCATAATTCCGACTGGTAACTACGTACTTCGTCCGAGCACATTATCGCAAGCCGTCTTAAATGACCATCTAAACTGTCATTTGGCAACTTAAAAAACTGCCAAGGTTGACCGGCTGGCATCAGAGGAAAAAAAGTTAAGTAAGAGCCCTGGTTAGAAATCAGCTGTATTAATTACTGTGCCCAATCTTGGAATTGTGTAGAGGCAGTACATGATGCTACTTCAAAGTTGCTATTGGGTGTTAGGGATATTTTGTTTTTCTACGCATTTTAAACTAAATGTTGGATGAGCTGACTAACAGGATGCGTGTGGTACAGTGGCAGTCATTAATGCCTGCGTGTGAGAAATAAATTGGAGGGTTATGATGAATTCTTCCAGAGCCGCACAGAAAATGGTACTGGTACGAAAGAAGCCTCTGCAGAAGGCTTTCTTCCAATAACTGGAAAGAGAACTGATCTAGCATGTTGACTTAGAAGTTTCAACAGCTGTATCAAAGATGGCTGGCACATCCAAAGACAGGTTCATTTATCCCATTTGCAGCAAAATAAATTACGACAAGTAGCCAAGGTGGCTAGGAAGGCTTCTAGGTTTATTATTGCGCAGAAAACGGCCATTCTGTCCATTGGGTCGTTGCTGCCTCCCAGGACAGCAACCCCTTCAGACGCATTTTTCCTCTCATCCCCATTATCTCTTTTTTGACCCTTTTGCTACTTACCAAGGCGTAATTTAAAACGGATGCCTGACCTACCAACATGTCTTCGGCATGTATAGTGCCCAGCGGAAATCCACGTGGTTACAGGGAGACGGTGCAAATGCTAGAGATCTGATGTAACAGCACCACTATGCTCACAACAGTTAGGCTGCAGCTGGAATACTGTATAATTCTGGTGACAAAAAGCTAGGAAGGATATGATAGTACTGGAGAACATGTAGCAGGAATTTATGGATGTTGCCAGGGCTGGAGAATTGAAGATTGAGGCTGGATAGACTGAATTTAGTTCAGGTTATGGTCACGTGTACTAAGGTACAATGAAAAGCTTATGTTGCTTGCTAACCAGTGGAAAGACTATACATTATTACAATCGAGCCATTTACAGTGAATAGTTGCATGATAAGGGAATAACGTTTAGTGTAAGGTTAAGCCAGTAAAGTCAGAGGTTCTCCAATCATAGAATCATAGAAAATAGGTGCAGGAGTAGGCCATTCGGCCCTTCGAGCCTGCACCGCCATTCAATATGATCATGGCTGATCATCCAACTCAGTATCCTGTACCTGCCTTCTCGCCATACCCCTGATCCCTTTAGCCACAAGGGTCACATCTAACTCCCTCTTAAATATAGCCAATGAACTGGCCTCAACTACCTTCTGTGGCAGAGAATTCCACAGACTTACCACTCTCTGTGTGAAAAAAGATCTTCTCATCTCGGTCCTAAAAGACTTCCCCCTTATCCTTAAACTGTGACCCCCTTGTTCTGGAGTTCCCCAACATCGGGAACAATCTTCCTGCATCTAGCCTGTCCAACCCCTTAAGAATTTTGTACGCCTCAATAAGATCCCCCCCTCAATCTCCTAAATTCCAGCGAGTACAAGCCGAGTCTATCCAGTCTTTCTTCATATGGAAGTCGTGCCATCCCAGGAATCAGTCTGGTGAACCTTCTCTGTACTCCCTCTATGGCAAGAATGTCTTTCCTCAGATTAGGAGACCAAAACTGTACCCAATACTCCAGGTGTAGCCTCACCAAGACCCTGTACAACTGCAATAGAACCTCCCTGACCTTGTACTCAAATCCTTTTGCTATGAATGCCAACATACCATTTGCTTTCTTCACAGCCTGCTGCACTTGCATGCCTACTTTCAATGACTGGTGTACTATGACACCCAGGTCTCGTTGCATCTCCCCTTTTCCTAATCGGCCACCGTTCAGATAATAATCTACCCTCCTGTTTTTGCCACCAAAGTGGATAACCTCACATTTATCCACATTATACTGCATTTGCCCACTCACCCAATCTATCCAAGTCACCTTGCAGCCTCCTAGCATCCTCCTCACAGCAAACACTGCCCCCCAGCTTTGTGTCATCCGCAAACTTGGAGATGTTGCATTCAATTCCCTCATCCAGATCATTAATATATATTGTAAATAGCTGGGGTCCCAGCACTGAGCCTTGTGGTACCCCACTAGTCACTGCCCGCCATTCTGAAAATGACCCGTTTACTCCTACTCTTTGCTTCCTGTCTGCCAGCCAGTTCTCTATCCACATCAATACTGAACCCAATACAATACCGTGTGCTTTAAGTTTGTATGCTAATCTCTTATGTGGGACCTTGTCGAAAGCCTTCTGAAAGTCCAGATATAACACATCCACAGGTTCTCCCTTATCCACTCTACTAGTTACATCCTCAAAAAATTCTATAAGATTTGTCAGACATGATTTACCTTTCATAAATCCATGCTGACTTTGTCCAATGATTTCACCGCTTTCCAAATGTGCTGCTATCCCATCTTTAATAACTGACTCTAGCATTTTCCCCACTACCGATGTTAGACTAATTGGACTAATTCCCTGTTTTCTCTCCCTCCCTTTTTAAAAAGTGGGGTTACATTAGCTACCCTCCAATCCTCAGGAACTACTCCAGAATCTAAAGAGTTTTGAAAAATTATCACTAATGCATCCACTATTTCTGGGGCTACTTGCTTAAGTATTCTGGGATGCAGCCTATCTGGCCCTGGGGATTTATCGACCTTTAATCCATTCAATTTACCTAACACCACTTCCCGGCTAACCTGGATTTCACTCAGTTCCTCCATCTCATTTGACCCTCGGTCCCCTGCTATTTCCGGCAGATTATTTATGTCTTCCTTTGTGACGACAGAACCAAAGTAGTTATTCAATTGGTCTGCCATGACTTGTTCACCATGATCAATTCACAAGTTTCTGACTGCAAGGGACCTACATTTGTTTTAACTAACCTTTTTCTCTTCACATATCTATAAAAACTTTTGCAGTCCGTTTTTATGTTTCGTGCCAGTTTTCTTTCATAATCTATTTTCCCTTTCCTAATTAAGCGCTTTGTCCTCCTCTGCTGGACTCTGAATTTCTCCCAGTCCTCTGGTACGCTGCTTTTTCTAGCTAATTTGTATGCATCATCTTTAGTTTTGATGAGGTAGATAGTCTTTCAGCACTGCTCTCTAGTTGTGGTAGTATGATTCAGTTGTCTGATAACAGCTGGGAAGAAACTGTCCTGAATCTGGAGGTGTGCGTTTTCACACTTCTATACCTTTTGCCAGATGGGAGAGAGAAGAAGAGGGAGTGGCCAGGGTGCGACTTGTCCTTGATTATGCTGCTGGCCTCGCAGTGAATTGTGTTTTTCTTTTTTGAACAAAGTAGTCTTGGAGGGAGATGTAATTGAGAAGCGCAAAGTCACAAGAGGCCTTGATAGGATGAACATAACCTATAACCCTTTTCAGAGATCATAACCTATCGAGAGCTGAGAAATGGGATTAATATAAAGTCAATTTTTGGTTGGTATGGGCCTCCTATGCTACAACCTTTTATGAAATATGGTGTGGCTTTGGTAAGGATCCTTTCCCCATTAAGGCAGCAGTAGAAACTACCTGAAATGTTCAGGAATGGAATATCAGCAGATTTGGAGAGGAGGAAACAGACAGTGGGGCCAGAAGATTGGGAGAGAGGATGGATGACGGGATGGTGATAGTGGTCCAAAGGAGCTCGGCTATAGTAGTGCAAAACACAGAATTGTGGAGGAACTCTGTAGGTCAGGCAGCATCTGAAAGGGAATGGACAGGTGCTAGTTCAGTGTTCACCTTTCACTTGTCAGTGTGTGTCCATCCTCCAAGAAAAGTCCTGACACAAAATGTCAACCCATTCCCACCACAGTTGCTGCCTGACCCAATGAGTTCCTCCAGCACTCTGTTTTGCTCCAGATTTAACTATCTGCAAATCCTTGTGTCTCGTCTATAACAATGCTGGTAAGTAAAATATGGGAACAGGAGATGAGGGCAGCTAAATGTGTCCTGACACCAGTCTGAAGAAGGGTCTCGACCCGAAACGTCACCCATTCCTTCTCTCCAGAGATGCTGCCTGACCTGCTGAGTTACTCCAGCATTTTGTGTCTACCATCGATTTAAACCAGCTTCTGCAGTTCTTTACTACACAGGGCAGCTAATTTATATGGCCAGACAAGATCAACTAACGGAGGACTGAGGTGTAGGCGAGGGGCTAGAAAAATACACAAGGTCAGAGACGGTGCATTGGCATCATGTCAGAAGTTTGATCTGAATGTAGGTAAATAGGGAAGTGATGGAGGTAGCTAAGCAGAAGACCTGAATCATTACAGACTAAGATGTCCTTGCACTTGCTGAAACTGAGAAGGGGAGGGGGAAAGGGTTTGTATTTTCAATGGGAAATTGAGCTGGTAATTATTGTGTTCCAGGATGATCTTGAGCTAATGCCCGAGTGCCTTGAGAGAGCCTGAGTGTATTATGCAGTCCATTCAAATCTGGGGAGGAGTGAATATTTGTGCTTTATTATGTGTATTGAGATCAGTTTTGCTTGAGCTGTAAAAAAACAAAGGTTTCAGGTAGTGAAGAAGCTGTTTAATTATCATTTTGAGAAGATGGTCATGATGGAGTTGGTAATTATTGATCCTCTTAGAAAGTAAACATGCATTGGCTAGATAACCATGTAGGAAGGAACTGCAGATGCTGGTTTACACCAAAGATAAACACAAAATGCTGGAATAACTCAACAGGACAGGCAGCATCGCTGGAGAGAAGGAATGGGTGACGTTTTGGGAAGAGACCCTTCTTCAGACTGGAGAAGGGTCTCGACCCAGAATGTTACCCATTCCTTTTCTCCAGAGATGCTGCCTGTCCTGCTGTTACTCCAGCATTTTGTGTTCACTTGCACATCCTCCAACCTCATCAATGTAACTGTTGTTCAAGATGTGGACTCTTGTACATCGGCGAGACCAGGGTGATTGTTTCGCTGAACACCTTCGCCTGAACCTACCTGGTTGCTAAACACTTTAATTCTCCTTCCCATTCCCTCACAGACCTTTCTGTCCAAGGTCTCGTCCATTGTCAGAGTGAGGCTAAACGGAAATTGGAGGAACAGCATCTCATTTTCACTTGAGCAACTTACAGCCCATTTCTCTAACTTCCAGATTTCTCTTAACTTCGAGTAACCCCGGCATTCCCTCTCTCTCCATCCCTTCCCCACCCAAGTCGCACCAGCTTCTCGTTTTCAGCCAACAAAGAGCTAACATTGAAGAAGGGTCTCGACCCGAAACGTCGCCTATCTCCTTCGCCTCTTAGATGCTGCTGCACCCGCTGAGTTTCTCCAGCTTTTTGTGTAACCCCAAACAGCTAACATTGGCCTGTTTCCTTTATCATCGTTACTTTTTTGCATATCTTTCATTCATTGCTCTTTATCTCGCTACATCATCTTTTCCTTTAACCGTAACTAGTCTGAAGAAGGGTCTTGACCTGAAACGTCACCCATTCCTTCACATGCCACACTATGTGGAAAATGTTGCTCCTTTGGTCCTGTTGAAATCGTCCCCCTCTCACCTTAACCATTGCCTCTAACCATCTAAAACTAGACTCCCTCACCCGAGAGTAAAGACCGTGGGTCTTATCTATACCTCTCATACTTTTATGTACCTGTAAGATCTACCCTCTTATATCTAGGCTGTCCAACTTTTCCTTGTCAAGCCAACTGGTCCTGGTTAACATCCTTGTAAATTTTTTCTACACCATTTCCAGTTTAATGAACTCCTTCCCATAACAGGATGACCAGAATTGCGTACAGTACTCCAAATATTGCTTTACCAATGTCTGCAACGTGATGTCCAAACCCCTATACTCGAGACCCGGACTGATGAAGGCAAGCGTGCTAGATGCCTGCTTCGCCACCCTGCCCTCCTGTGTTACCACTGTTAAGTGACGATACATGCACTCCAGATTTATATTGTACAACACTCCTCAGGATCCCTTCTTTTACTATGTAAGCCTTGCTCTGGTTTGCCTTGCCAAACTGCGATATCTTGTATTTATCTGAATTAATCTCCATTTGTCATTTGTTGGCCCAGTGGATCATAATCCGTTTGTAATTTAGATAACCAGATTGACAGTTAACTGCACCACCAATTTTACTAAAAATGTACTAACCATGCCACCAGGCACGTGCCGTGAGTAATTACTCAAGGTACTCAGGCGGCTTTTAAAAAAAAGTCTTATACCACGCATGCGCAGATTATTCTCCTTAAAAATAAAAATAAGTAACAATTCAATTTACCCAAGGCTTCTAAATCTCCTTCATTTTTTAATTACTGAATGGGTGGGGGACGGAGGATGAAGGCAGGTGGAGAGATGGTGGGAAAAACGGGAGCACACCAGGACATTGAATCAGTTGTCATCTTATTGAATGAAATACTAATTCAAGGGTCAATTGGAGGGAGAGTTCCTTTCACAGCGTGTGGAGAGTCTGTGCCAGGGGTTAAAGATGCGGGGACGGCAGGATGTTGAGAAGGAGGGGGTCGGAGATCATCTCGCTCACCGCTGCCGCCGCGCTCCGGGCACAGACATCAGAACTGGCTGCCACTTCCGGGGAAGGAAGCAGCTCGGGTGACTGCGAGCGGCCGCCGGGACCCGACAGCAGAACCGGCTGCCACTTCAGCGCCTTCTGCCGTCCTGCTCATCTCTGGCAGTGCTCTCCGTCTGAACACCTTTCACCTGCCGCTCGCCGGCTTCTCTCATGTCAGTTGCTTCCCGCAAATCCTTAAATTCCCACAGCCAAGTAACCTCAATTGGTCCCTCGATCGCGCTGTCGGATTTTAAGGATGTGCGGGAAGCCGGCCGACCGGCGGCAGGAGGGACGTGTTCAGACATAGTGCACTGCCAGAGGTGAGCGGGGACCAGCTGAAGGTGCTGATGTGGCAGCTGGTTCGCAGTCACCTGAGCTGCTTCCTTCCTCGGAAGTGGCGGCCAGTTCTGCGGTCTGTGCTTGGAGCGCTGCGGCAGCCACCCGAGCTAATTCACTCCCCGGCCACAATGCGGTGGCTCGGTGCCCGGAGCGTCGCAAGTGGATTACTGGCCCCGACCCCCTTCTTCACAACGCTCCTGCCTTCCCCGCAACTTAACCCCTGGCCAGACCCCCCAAACACTGCGAAAGGAACTCTCCCCACCCACCCTGGGAAATACGGTATTTAAAAACATAAAGTACCAAGAAATGTACTTACCACGGTATTGGTACATGAACTCCATTCTTCTCTCTTTGCTTCCTGACATAACCTTCAGATAATGGCAATCCATATTCGAAAAACCCGCCAAGAAACATGCGCTGCGCGTGCACAGTAGGCTGCTGCGCATGCACAGTGCTGCAAAGGCAGAATTTCAGCTGCCTTCAGCTCCGCTTGAAATTGACGGCTTCAAGCAGCGCTGACGGCACGTGGGCTGCACAGACCTTCACATGTTACAAGTGCTGCGGTTGAAAGGCGTGGAGAATTATGTCTACCTAAGAGATCAATCTCTTAGATAGGCATAATTCTCCCATGCCTTTACTATTTATATTTAATGATTACCATGTCATGATTTTAGTCAGGGTAGGCAGTGCCTATCTTGCCTACCCTGACGGCACGTGCCTGCATGCCACCTACATTTTCATCCAAATCATTTATATAAGTAATGAACAACATTGAACCCAGCACTGCTACCTGGGGCATTCCATCTGTTGTACAATTCCAGTCTGAAAAACAATCCTCTACCGCCACACTATTCTACTTTTGGGTCAATGTTGTATCGTATTATCTAGCTTACCTTAGATCACATATGATCTAACCTTCCAGACTAGCTTACCATGTGGTATTTCCTCAGTATGTTAGCAAGTTATTGTTGATATCAGCTGTATGCTGAAAGGTCGTAATTCATGATTTGTTTTATACTGCACAGATATTTAAAATTCCTCGCTGCTCATCTCGTAGTACAGTACAGGAGGTTGAGCGTTGCCAATCAATATCACAAACATTTTGTTAAGATCCAGTGTTTCTAACAACAAAATAATGAAATTGTTGCTGCAGATTTACACGCCCATTAACGCAATATCACAACAATAAATGTACAATGATCAATAATACAATAAGTTAATCGGTAATACTGCGTAAACAGACATAAGTGTAAAGCTGAAATATATAGTGCAGCCAAAACAAATTCCGTAGTAGATCATAGTTGCCAAGGTGGGGTTGCAGTTAGTATTATATAATGCGTAAGAACCTGATGGTTGCTGGGAAGAAGTGTTCTTCAACCTGGAGGTCACTGTTCTCAAACTTCTGTCCCTGCTTCCTGATGTTAGGAGTGAACTCGGAGCGTGGCCAGGATGGTGTAGGTCATTGATGATATTGGCTGCTTGAGACTGCACCTCCTGTAGATCCCTTCGAAGATGTGGCGATCAGTGTGTGTTTGGAATGGGCAATCTCTTACCACTTTCAGTAACAATCTGGGCGTTCAAGTAACTAAACCAGGCTGTGGTACACCCAGTCAGTATGCTCTCAATGCAATTGTTGGTGAAGTGTACCAAAATTCCTCAATCGCAACTCGATCTTCTCAGCAAAGGGAGATGCTGATGAGTTTTTGAAGTTATTACATCAATGTGCTGGGCCTAGGGCAGATCTTCATACTAATGCACGCCCAGGAATTTGAGGCAATTGACACTCCACTGCCGTCCCGTGAAGTCAATAATCGCTGACTTGATTTTGCTAACGTTGAGAGTAGGAATATTGTTCTGGCATCGTTCAATCAGATTATCAACCTCCTTCCTGTAATTGACTCATTGTTACCTATTATTCGTCCAACAACAGTGGTATCATCGGTGGATTTAAGGAACGCGTTGGAGTTATGTCTGGCTACAGGGTCATGGGTTTAAAATAGAGCAGGGAATAAGCACAGCCTTCAGGTGCTTGTCCTGTGATGATGGGCATTGATGAGGAAGTGTTGCTAATTCGTAGTGTTCTGCAGATGAGGAAATTGAGCATTGAATTGTATAGGGATGGGCAGATACCAGTTCTGAATTAGAAGGGATGATGGTGTTAAACATCGAGCTGTAGTTGATGAACAACATACCTGATATGCTCGTTCTTATTGCCCAAGTGCCCCAATGCAGTGTGGAGAGCCAGTGAGATTGCGTCCCGTTGTGGCGATGGGCAAATCCTCATGCGTCTAGGTTCTTTCTAAGGCAGGCATTAATGCACGTCATCAGCCTCCCAAACAAATCAAAAACAACTTGTTTTTGCATTAATTTGCCTCTTCACCAATTAATCAACTGATATTGTAGATCTCTGTGATGAGATGAGTGCCATTTTTAATTTAGGTTCACAATTAGAGGTGATAAGAATTTAGAGTCAATTATAAAGGAAGTGGGTATGCAGTACTTGGAAGTTCACGATAAAATAGGCCGACGTCAGCATGGTTTTGTGAAGGGAATCTGCTGGAGTTCTTTGAGGAAGTTAATAGCAGGATGGACGGGAAGCTGTTGAATTTGTCTACCCCGAAGGCCTTCGATAAGGTGCCGCACATCAGGCTGCTAGGAAAGATGAGAGCCCATGGTATGAAAGGGAAGATATTAGCATGGATAGTGGATTGCTCAGTCACCGTTGAGCTCCATCCCCTCCCACCCGCGGCTGCATCTTCCTGTTGGCCACCTCTGAGCGCTTCCTGCAAGTCGCAGCGGCCTGAAGAAAATGCTGTCGGCAGGGGCTACAACGTGAGCCGCGACAACGGCGGCGTCAACCGGACAGTGCGGCAGGTGGTGAAGTGGGGCTCACTGGTGCACCTTGTTGAAGATGTCAGTGACTCGGCCGGCAGTTGTTATACACCGCCTCCCTCCCGCCTTCCCAGTGTCACACCGATAGTAGCTGAAACTGGAAGAGCAATGAGCCCGGGCAACAGCTTTTATCAAAAAAAAAATTTAATCTGGTGCGTGCAAACTGGGTACCTTCATTGCTGTTCACAACATGTACCCCTTATCTGAATGTCCGGTAATGTAGCGCTTTGACATCTTTAAACATATTACCAAAAGAACATTTGCTGCAGATGTCCGTTGGCCATCTCTTGTCATTGTAATGTTTAACCTGTCAGATAGGTATAGTCAGTTTTAAAAGCTATTATCATAAAATGCCTTTATAAACCTGTATATTTTGTTATGGATACATTATATGGGAAGCGAGAGTGTTTCTGCACCAATAGCATTAACGACCCCATGTATGGCCATGTCATGGTAATTTTTGGTCCTTCACAGAAAACATGCTTGCATCAATCTGTAGTGTGCATGGTTAAGCATATGTGCTACCATGGTCCAGGATTTCATTATTGAGCTTCCAGCAGAAGTGGTTCGATCATATGCTGAATAATCCGAGAGGGCCTGTTTCCGTGCAATTGTTATATGTTATATTTAATTTTAGTTTCGAAGTGGAAAGAACTAATAGAAATTGCATTAATTGCAATGTGTAAAAAGAGTTGAGTTACTGTATTATAATTTTTGCTGCATGTCACATTGTGGTATACATCATGTCTTGATTGGTGAATATGTTTAGTTTGCTTCATTGAGCATAATTCCCACTGGTAACTACGCATTTCGTCTGAGCACATTATCGCACGCGTCATGCAAACCGTCTTAAATTAGCAATGTTACAAAATTTTGAGATGTTAAAAATCAAGTCTGCAATTTATCCCATCAGATAAAGCATAAAAAGAAGTTTAATTTGTCACCTAATTCACTTTCATATCTGCAGATTTAAAACATTTATGGCCATTTTCATACTCGGAAATTAGCAACTTGTTTCCTATTGCTTTTCTATTGACTTAACACAAAAGTTGTGATCGTGGGCAGTCAAAAGCCCATAACTTTCTTACAAATTAAGAGAACTGAAGTAAATTTTCAGTTATTATAGATTGAAATATTCTGAAACAAATATGAAAAAAACCTTACTTGGAAGACCTGAAATTAAAGCATATAATTAGTTAGTTACCCAATTATAGCTAATTTTACAAAATTCAATTACTAGATCTAAACATCTATCCATTTTTTAAGAAAAAAAACAACTTTTTTTTTAAAGCCTAAGTTAACCAATTAACATTCACACAATAATTCACAATATAACATGATTTTTAATTCTAATTGTCATGAATTTATAGGCCAAATTGAAGGAATTTAGTGTTTAATGCCTGTAAATGGCCATTTAAATTAGCTTGCGAGTGGGATTTTCTGGAACGCGATGGATTGGAACGTTGCGGTTGCGGTGAATTTAAACCCCATATCGGCAGGAAAAATTCTGCAGGTTCGTATGGGGAATAAATCACCGTTTCGCAACATTAAATGTTGATTAAGGTAATCTAAAAAAGCAGGTTTATATGTAAAAATAAACAGCTTACACTTACCTGTCCCCTACGTAAAATCCGTCCCCGTTGTCGGCGTTCACGGCATTAGGAGCTAATTTTTATTTTACTCCAGCGCCCACCCCCCTCAAAGGCGCCCAAGTCGCGCACACGGCCAGTGACAGAACTGCAGCACCACTAAAGGTAAGTTTTGTAACATACCTACTTAAATGACCACCTAAACTGTCATCTGGCAACCTAAAAAGCTGCCAAGGTTGCCCGGCTGGCAACAGGGAAAGAAAAGTTAAGTGAGAGCCCTGTTATGTCTTTGTGTGCAGTCCCAGTTCAGATGATGTTGGGTGCATGTCCCATTCCAAATGTTCAAATACACATCTCTGGTAATCTAATCCACTGTTCAGGAATGCTGCACTGTTGGAGGTATTGTCTTTCGAACAGGATGTTAAACTGACATCCTCTTTAATGTGCCAATTGGAATATAAGTTCCCATGATATAGTTTTGAAGAAGATCCGGGGTGTTGTTGCCCATTCTACTTGCTCCTAGCTACCCTTGAAGCATAGGTAGACAAAAATGCTGGAGAAACTCGGCAGGTGAGGCAGCATCTATGAAGCGAAGGAATAGGTGACGTTTCGGGTCTCGACCCTGCTTCAAAAGAAGGGTCTTGACCCGAAACGTCGCCTATTCCTTCACTCCATAGATGCTGCCTCACCCGCTGAGTTTCTCCAGCATTTTCCAGCATCTGCAGTTCTTTCTTAAACATTTTACCCTTGAAGCAAGAACATTTTGATGATTTATTCATTTTCTTATTGCTATTGTAGAAGCTTGCTTTGTCCAATTTGTAGTCTTGTTTTCCTCGCAACAATATGTTAAATTGCACTTTAAAGCTGCTTGGCTTTAATTGGATGGTATTGTCTTCAAAAATCGTTCTTTGAAACTTAAAGCTGAAGAGATTTTTCCCTGTTCAAATACTTGTGTTCTAATGCTCAGCATTGTCCCTTAATTATTGCTGCTTTTCATACCCTTTATTCTTCTTAGTTATGATCATTGTCTTGAGTTTCTAATCCAGTCCAGAAAACCTGCATCAATAACGGATAAAAGAATAAAACATTTCTGAGAATAGAGTCTCCAAGCACAACGCCCTCTTCTATCTTTTCCAATAATAAGCTTCCCTGTTAAATGAATAAAACATTTAACTGAATTGTAAAAGGCATTTATTCATTTAAGCTGTACTGCCTGCTAAAGTCAATGTGTTGAGTCCTTTCACCAATCAATGCGTTGATTATTTTTTCCCGACAAATGTTTTTGTTCCATGTGAAAATCACCTAGTAACCGATTCAATATGTTCTAGCATCTCTTACCTCATCGAATGCGGGGGCTCAAGATGTTTGAACAATTAATGTGATTTAGTTACCTGGTTAAGTAAACAATCGGTGCTATATTTTTTGTTAAAACATCGTCCATTTGTTTAAACAGTTTGCTGAGCATTCTATTGCCTCTTTTCTCAGTTTTATTCCTTGCATTCTGTGTAAGTTTTTTATTTTTGAACCCCTTCAGTCTTTTGATATTTTTGTTCCCTTAGCTCCTTTTCCATTTGCCCATCTTGTTCTAATTATCTGTTCCAACTTGTTCTGTGTACATTTTCAAAGCTCTTGTTCTATCCCAGAATCAGGTGTTCTCCATTTGTTTACTCAGTGTTTTTTTTTCTCTATTTCTTGACTACCTGCTTTTGCAGATTAAGAAAAAGACCTAGATAACCATCTTGCCCCCTCCATCAAAATCACACAGGAAATTTGAAGTATGTTATATTCTACATTCAGCAGGAACATTCAGTAAGGATGTGTAGGAAGGAACTGCTTATTCTGGTTTAAACCGCAGATAGACACAAAAAGCTGGAGTAACTCAGCGGGACAGGCAGCATCTTTGGAGAGAAGGAATGGGTGATGTTTCGGGTCGAGAAGAAGGATCTCAACCTGAAACGTCCCATTCCTTCTCAGAGATGTTGCCTGTCCTGCTGAGTTACTCCAGCTTTTTGTGTCTATCTGCGGAAGTAGTAAGGAGGTGCAAATCCAATATTAATTTTGATTTTCATTAGCGTACAGTTGGAAGCATTTTAAGTAATATTGCCCAAAAAACTGAAGTAAGTTAATGTTACTTGCAGAAGGAAATGTCATAGTAGTTCAATAGATACATCATCTATTAGTGGGAAAGTTAAGTGATATGGATGGCGATAGGAGCTGACGGAAGCAGGCAGGAGATATTGATTTGAAACTATTCCCATTACCTCCCTTTTTGCTCCCTCGTCTCCCTCCCAGCATCGCAGACAGCAATTGAATTGAGAAGGAATTAATAAACAATTAAAGGTTTGTAGCATAATTAATATATTAATTTGGGTTAGTTAATTCTGAAACTGGACAACTCATTTGGGCAAAATTTGATCCAAAAATATGATCATTGAATACATTTGGAATAGTTTTTATATAATGCTGTATTCTGGAACCAACTTGGGAGCAGATTATCTTTGGTTTTGTGTTTTATAATTTGTTAATTTTTAATCTGAGTGTAAAGGATCCTCTCGGCAATGTTTCTCGACCTGCACATGACCAATTTACACACCGAGTCAACCCACGTGTCATTAATAAAGTTGGGTATATGGAAATTAAGCTTTGGTGATGAAACTTGCCATGTGCATTGGTGCAGATCTTTCTTTGCCCTGAGACTGCTGTCTGCTTACAGTTAGGTTATGGTGTGTCCTGTGTGACATGGATATCCACTATTGTTGTGGAAATGTCGGAGTGCAGCATCCAGACTGTCCTGGTGAATGCAATTGTGGGGACTTCACCAGAGGTTTGACAGCTGGTGAAGTCCTACACCCAACTACTCAGCTGTTACAGTTTTTGAATGTTTGTGATTCAGTTGCACTCAGACAGGTTCAGAAATGCACAAAACTAGTGTAAAAATAATGATTTCAAAGAAATTGTTTTTTCAAAAAAGAGGCTGGAAAATCATAGAAATACAGTTAAAATCATTCAGTGGTGGAGTGAAATGAAACAAGCTCTGCTTGCCCTACTCGCAGAAATAGTTTTCAACCTTACACTGGACTGCTGTGTGGGGTTAGCTGATGGCCTGAGTCGCAGAATGGCAGCAGATGCAAGTGCCTGGTCAATGGCCCAGGGCACCCCATGGAAGTGGGATTTGCAGAGGGAAGTTCTGGCATTGGTGCCTGAGTCGGATCAAGGCAATGACCTGCTGCTGTGTGAACCAAATGGGTTGAGAGACACTGCTATCACTCTAGTGTAAGTGTTCTGTCCCTTCTATCAATCGCCACTGTCCATTGTGTTTAATTGTATTTCCAGAAAGGCACATACTTGCAAGATGTTTCCCTATACTTATAGATTGTGATGTCGATTTGAGTGGCATACTGGCTTGGACACAAAAAGGTGGAGTAACTCAGTGGGTCAGGCAGCATCTCTGGTGAAATGGAATAGGTGACGTTTGACTGCTAGCTGGCTCAGGTAAACGAGACTAATGGATTTGCTAGTTGGTAAGCCAAAGTACTCATAAATAATCTCACCCATGTAGTAATGAATGGGTCTAGTCACCAGTGTATTTAATTATATTAAGTTCCCTTTCCATCACTGAAGAGATAGTATGGGAGATCTGACTAATCTCCAGTCGGCACGGACTGGAAGGGCCGAGAGGGCCTGTTTCCGTGCTGTAATTGTTATATGGTTGTTATATGGATCTGAATGTTGGAGTTGTTAACTTAACGATCAGAAGATTTGCTTCTCTTGCCGGCCTGATAAATTACAGTATTTTATCCCAGAAAACTTATCTGTGCTTTTGAATTGTGAACAAGGATTAATTTTGAGGAAATAAGTTAAAATTTAAAGCAAAGTACAATAGAGCAAACTGGCTTATTTGTGACGAAAGGAAATCTGCATTTGCATGATTCCTTTCCCAGTCTTGAAATTTCGAAGCCCTGAGGTACTCAAATGGTTACTGGGAAATGCAATTGCCAACTTATACCAGGTAAGGTCCCACACAATAATGAACCAATTAACAGGTCGGTTGTAAATTTTAATTGATGTAAATCGGTACGGTGGCGCAGCGGTAGAGTTGCTGCCTTGCAGCACCGGAGACCTGGGTTCGATCCCGACTACGGTTGCTGTCTGTATGGAGTTTGTACGTTCTCCGTGTGACCGCGTGGGTTTTCGCCGAGATCTGCGGTTTCCCCCCACACACTCCAAAAACATGTACAGGTTTGTAGGTTAATTGGCTTGGTGTTTGTGTAAATTGTCCCAAGTGTGTGTGGGATAGTGTTAGTGTGCTGGGATCGCTGGTCAGCGCTGACTCGGTGGGTCGAAGGGCCTGTTTCTGCGCTGTATCACTGAACTAAATTAGCTGATCTCTGACTATTTTTGAGACCTTTAGCTTCTAGTCACTTGTCCAACTTCCACCCCTTTAAGAGATTTCACAATTTCTGCTTGATATTTGCATGGTCGTTTTGGAGACTTCATAAAAAGAAGCAGAAGTCAACAGATGAGATTGAGTGGAATAGTTTGACTGTAAATGTTTGCATATGGTTACAATATATTAAAATCTGTTTGAACCTGCTAAACTGTTATTGTGGAATGTGAAGGCTATGCAAACTATCTTGTTTAAACCTTTCTCCTGTTACCTTCTGACTGCAAGGAGCTACTGGACAAATTTGTTACAAGACCATCCAATCTCGGCTGCAACTCTTGCTTTCCCAGTCCATCAGGGAAATACCCCTCCAAGGTGACCCCTTCTTTCACCACTGACCCACCCCATCCATCTCCATCCTCCTATATGTGGCCCAAACGATTGTTTGGGTTTCTTTCACTTCATGTCCTCTTCAAGCCCATCTTTGTCTGAGTGACCCACTTCTGCTCACTTAACTCTCTGCTTGTCCTATTACTGCTTTGGCTCATTCAGTTGGTCAAATTTTCCCTCTCCTCATTCTGACCAGCACCAACCCATTCTTGAAACTAAAGCTCCACAGATATACACAAAATGCCTGAGTAACTCAGCGGGCCAGGCAGCAGAGGAGGACAAAGGGCTTAATTAGGAAAGGAAAAATAGATTATGAAAGAAAACTGGCAGGGAACATAAAAACTGACTGCAAAAGTTTTTATAGATATGTGAAGAGAAAGAGGTTAGTTAAAACAAATGTAGGTCCCTTGCAGTCAGAAACAGGTGAGTGGATCATGGGGAACAAGGATATGGCGGACCAATTGAATAACTACTTTGGTTCCGTCTTCACTAAGGAAGACATAAATAATCTGCCTGAAATAGCAGGGGACTGTGGGTCAAAGGAGGAATTGAGTGAAATCCAGGTCAGTCGGGAAGTGGTGTTGGGTAAATTGAATAGATTAAAGGCCGATAAATCCCCAGGGCCAGATAGGCTGCATCCCAGAGTACTTAAGGAAGTAGCTCAGGAAATAGTGGATGCATTAGTGATATCTTTCAAAACTCTTTAGATTCTGGAGTAGTTCCTGAGGATTGGCGGGTAGCAAATGTAACCCCTCTTTTTAAGGAGGGAGAGAGAAAACGGGGAATTACAGACCAGTTAGTCTAACATCGGTAGGGGAAACTGCTAGAGTCAGTTATTAAAGATGGGATAGCAGCACATTTGGAAAGTGGTGAAATCATTGGACAAAGTCAGCATGGATTTACAAAAGGTAAATCATGTCTGACGAATCTTGTGGAATTTTTCGAGGATGTAACTAGTAGCGTGGATAAGGGAGAACCAGTGGATGTGGTATATCTGGACTTCCAGAAGGCTTTCGACAAGGTCCCACATAAGAGATTAGTATACAAACTTAAAGCATACTAGGGGTTCAGTATTGATGTGGATAGAGAACTGGCTGGCAAACAGGAAGCAAAGAGTAGGAGTAAAACGGGTCCTTTTCACAATGGCAGGCAGTAACTGTGGGGTACCGCAGGGCTCAGTGCTGGGACCCCAGCTGTTTACAATATATATTTGATCTGGATGAGGGAATTGAAGGCAATATCTCCAAGTTTGCGGATGACACTAAGCTGGGGGGCAGTGTTCGCTGTGAGGAGGATGCTAGGAGACTGCAAGGTGACTTGGATAGGCTGGGTGAGTGGGCAAATGTTTGGCAGATGCAGTATAATGTGGATAAATGTGAGGTTATCCACTTTGGTGGCAAAAACAGGAAAGCAGACTATTATTTAAATGGTGGCCGATTAGGAAAAGGGGAGATGCAGCGAGACCTGGGTGTCATGGTACACCAGTCATTGAAAGTAGGCATGCAGGTGCAGCAGGCAGTGAAAAAAGCGAATGGTATGTTAGCTTTCATAGCAAAAGGATTTGAGTACAGGAGCAGGGAGGTTCTACTTCAGTTGTACAGGGTCTTGGTGAGACCACACCTGGAGTATGCGTACAGTTTTGGTCTCCAAATCTGAGGAAGGACATTATTGCCATAGAGGGAGTGCAGAGAAGGTTCACCAGACTGATTCCTGGGATGTCAGGACTGTCTTATGAAGAAAGACTGGATAGACTCGGTTTATACTCTCTGGAATTTAGGAGATTGAGAGGGGATCTTATAGAAACTTACAAAATTCTTAAGGGGTTGGACAGGCTAGATGCAGGAAGATTGTTCCGATGTTGGGGAAGTCCAGGACAAGGGGTCACAGCTTAAGGATAAGGGGGAAATCCTTTAAGACCGAGATGAGAAAGACTTTTTTCACACAGAGAGTGGTGAGTCTCTGGAACTCTCTGCCACAGAGGGTAGTTGAGGCCAGTTCATTGGCTATATTTAAGAGTGAGTTGGATGTGGCCCTTGTGGCTAAGGGGATCAGAGGGTATGGAGAGAAGGCAGGTACGGGATACTGAGTTGGATGATGCCATGATCATATTGAATGGCGGTGCAGGCTCGAAGGGCTGAATGGCCTACTCCTGCACCTAATTTCTATGTTTCTATGTTTCTATCTCTGGAGAGAGGGAAATAGGTGACGTGGCGTCTCCAGAGATGCTGCCTGACCCATTGAGTTACTCTAGCATTTTGCGTCTATCTTCGGTATAAACCAGCATCTGCTGTTCCTCTACACACAGATGACCACTTTAGTTTCTGAGGGGTGCTATTCTCTCTCTTGTTATTCCTTTTCCCTTAAACCAAAATCTGACCTTTCTTCTCTGCTCCATTTCAAACTTTTCCTTTCCAAAATTATATGGCCTGCTACCTCTCAAATCCTAGAATACCTCGAGCTCTGAACAGCACAGGACCAAAAGGGACATCTGAAAAAGACAAATGGCATTGCTTTGTGCAAATCATCCTGTTTGACTGGTCTTTCATACAGTTGAACATACCATCCTTCATGCACACTCTCTTAACAGAACCTGCCGAGTTTCTGCATTTTGCAGTCTGGGTGAAATGCCTGAAGCAGACATTTCTCACTTCCCCATTATTATCTTTAATTTATCTTTGACAACCTATCCGTGTTACAAGGGAACAGGTTCAAGGATTTGACTAGTAGAACAGAAAAACAAGCTCAATCGTCTGTTCTCAGACTGTCGGTGAACCCCTCGTTCATGAATTTAAACTAACTTCTTCTGCCTTTATACAGGTAAGAAATCGGGTGTTGAAATAACAGCTGGTTGGCAACTCAAATATCATCACACAGACAGACTTAATGAACCCTCCGTTTCCACATTGTGGAATTGGGCATCCAAAAAATTAAACTGAGAGCTTACCATATAACCATATAACAATTACAGCATGGAAACAGGCCCTCTCGGCCCTTCCAGTCCGTGCCGACCATTTGTTTTCCCCTAGTCCCATCTACCTGCACTCAGACCATACCCCTCCATTCCCTTCACGTCCATATACCTATCCACTTTACTCTTAAATGTTAAAATCGATCCTGCCTCCACCACTTCTGCTGGAAGCTGATTCCACACAGCCACCACCCTCTGAGTAAAGAAGTTCCCCCTCACGTTACCCCAAAACCTCTGTCCCTTAATTCTCATGTCATGCACTCTTGTTTGAATCTTCCCTACCCTCAATGGGAAAAACGTATCCACGTCAACTCTGTCTATCCCTTTCATCATTTTAAAGACCTCAATCAAGTCCCCCCTTAACCTTCTGCGCTCCAAAGAATAAAGACCTAACTTGTTCAACCTTTCTCTGTAACAT
Source organism: Okamejei kenojei (assembly GCA_035221665.1). NCBI lineage: Eukaryota > Metazoa > Chordata > Chondrichthyes > Rajiformes > Rajidae > Okamejei > Okamejei kenojei. Next base: position 89,216,894 of record CM069131.1, on the reverse strand, counting down.
AGTTGCTGGAACCCTGGCAACATTCTAGTAAATCTCCTCTGTACTCCTATATTCAATGCCTTGTTCTGATTTATAAAGGCCAGCACACCAAAGGCTTTCTTTACCACCCTATCTACATGCGATTCCACCTTCAGGGAACTATGCACAGTTATTCCTAGATCCCTCTGTTCCACAGCATTCCTCAATTCCCTACCATTTACCATGTACGTCCTATTTTGATTTGTCCTGCCAAGATGTAGCACTTCACACTTAACAGCATTAAACTCCATCTGCCATCTTTCAGCCCACTTTTCCAAATGGCCCAAATCTCTCTGTAGACTTTGAAAATCTACTTCATTATCCACAACACCACCTATCTTAGTATCATCTGCATACTTACTTATCCAATTTTCCACCCCATCATCCAGATCATTGATGTACATGACAAACAACAGTGGACCCAACACAGATCCCTGAGGCACCCCACTGGTCACCAGCTTCCAACCTGACAAACAGCCATCCACCATTACTCTCTGACATCTCCCATTCAGCCGCTGTTGTTGAATCCAAAGATTGAATCTTCCATGGGGAACCTTGTCAAAGGCCTTACTGAAATCCATATAGACAACATCCACTGCTTTACCCTCATCAATTTCCCTAGTTACCGCTTCAAAAAATTCAAGAAGGTTTGTCAAACATGACCTTCCAGGCACAAATCCATGTTGACTGTTCCTGATCAGACCCTGTTTATCCAGATGCTTATATATATTATCTCTAAGTATCCTTTCCATTAATTTGCCCACCACTGACGTCAAACTAATAGGTCTATAATTGCTAGGTTTATTCTTTGAACCCTTTTTAAACAATGGAACAACATGCGCAGTACGCCAATCCTCCGGCACTATTCCCGTTTCTAATGACATTTGAAATATTTCTGTCATAGCTCCTGCTATTTCTACACTAACTTCCCTCAACGTCCTAGGGAATATCCTGTCAGGACCTGGAGACTTATCCACTTTTATATTTTTCAAAAGTGTCAGTACTTCCTCCTCTTTGAATCTCATAGTTTCCATAGCTACTCTACTCTTTCCCCTTAACTCACCAAGTTCAATATCCTTCTCCTTGGTGAATACCGAAGAAAAGAAATTGTTCAATATCTCCCCCCTCTTTTGGCTCTGCAGATAGCTGTCCATTCTGGTTCTCTAATGGTCCAATTTTATCCCTCGTTATCCCTTTTGCTATTAATATAGCTGTAGAAACCGTTTGGGTTTACTTTCACCTTTCTTGCCAAAGCAACCTCATATCTTCTTTTAGCCTTCCTAATTTCTTTCTTAAGATTCTTTTTACATTCTTTATACTCCTCTAGCACCTCATTTACTCCATGCCTCCTAGAATTATTGTAGATATCTCTCTTTTTTCGAAACAAGTGTCCAATTTCCCTTGAAAACCATGGCTGTTTCCAATTTTTACTATTTCCTTTCAACCTAACAGGGACATAAAGATTCTGTACTCTTACAATTTCCCCTTTAAATGTCCTCCATTTCTCTTCTACATCCTTCCCATGAAACAAAGTGTCCCAATTCACTCCTTTAAAATCCTTACGCATTCCCTCAAAGTTAGCCTTTCTCCAATCAAAAATCTCTACCCTAGGTCCAGTTCTGACTCTCTCCATAATTATATTGAAACTATGGTATTGTGATCACTGGTCCCGAAGTGCTCACCAACGCATACCTCCATCACCTGACCTGCCTCATTTCCTAACAGGAGGTCCAGCACTGCCCCTTCTCTGGTCAATACCTCTATGTACTGCTGCAAAATACTATCCTGCACACATTTTACAAACTCCAAACCATCCAGCCCATTTACAGAATGTGTTTCCCAGTCTATTTTTGGAAAATTGAAATCTCCCACAATCACTACCTTGTGCTTACTACTAATATCTGCTATCTCCTTACATATTTGCTCTTCCAATTCATGCTCCCCATTTGGCGGTCTATAATACACTCCTAAAAGTGTTGCTACACCGTTCCCACTTCTCAGTTCCACCCAAATAGCCTCCCTAGACGAGCCCTCTAATCTATACTGCCAAAGCACTGCTGTAATATCTTCTCTGACAAGCAATGCAACACCTCCCCCTCTGGTCCCTCCAATTCTATCACACCTGAAGCAACGAAATCCTGGAATATTTAGTTTCTAATCACAGCCCTCCTGCAACCATGTTTCACTGATTGCCACAACATCATATTTCCAGGTGTCAATCCAGGCTCTAAGTTCGTCCACCTTACTTACAATGCTCCTAGCATTAAAATATACACATTTTAGAAACCCACCATCCCTTATTCTCGGTCTATTATCTTTTTCATCTTTCTCGCCTACATTTTGGATCCGAATGCTTCCCTTCTCTGCCTCTTGCCCCACACCCTGACCCCTAGCCCCCTCTACCCGAGTCCCTCCCCCCAGCCTTTCTAGTTTAAAGTCTCCCCAGTAGCCTTTGCAAATCCAGGTTCCTAACACAGTCCTTTAGGAGCCCCATCTCAACACACCTGGCGCAGATGTGGACGTCTGGAGGGCTATCAGATTCCCTGACCTCCCACATCTGACATCCAGAACAGTACACTGCCCTGGCCTTCATACTGCCCCCCCTACACAGGATACAACAGCAACACAATACAAAGTACACAACAAACTGCTGGGATCTGACTGCCAATCAGCTGCTTACCCTGGTCCACTTCCCACCAATCAGCGGCTTCCTCAAAAAAAAAACCCACTTCTCCAAATGGAATGTTATGGATTTGGGTAAAAACAAGCCCCGCGCTAGATTTTGAAGCTTACCGGTCGGGTGTCGCTCCTCCCCCTCCTCCTCTTCCAACGGCTCCTGTGGGCCTAATATTGGGCCCTTACAGCCCAATATTTTCATTTGAATGGACCAGCACCATAGCCAGTGTGCAAGTGCACATTTGTTGGCAGCTTTGCTCATTGTGGCAAGTGTGTAGCATGTTCTCTTGGCCATCTGGAGTTTTTATGGCTGGCCATGAAAGGTAATTGTGTTGTCGAGAATCGCTCTGTCGGGTTCGAGTTGTAAAAGCAAACCCAGGTTCCTCTTATATCAACACCCTAATCATCCTCATGGCAAAAAAACCCTAGTCTGTATAGATGACAGGGAAAGGTGGACCTGTGCTTTCAATAGGAGGATGGTTTGTGACAAGCAGTGAAAATGACAAAAGTAGCTGAGGTTTTGCGATGGCGCAGTTTTGCTTGGGATCCTAGACCATGCATCTGAGTTGTGGTGCTGCACCTGGACTCTACTAAAGCAAAGGTGTGGGTAATTCTGCGCAGGCCATGGATCGGCAGTCAAGCCAGAAATGGTTGTTACTGCTAAGCTGGTCACAAACTCGAGCAGTCCTTGACAGGCAAAATTAAGCAGTTTATTGGACAGCAACTTAGGGAATTGTGACCCATCTGCTGGGATCTTGTGTGGTTTTTCCATCGAGATGTTTGAGGCCAGATTCAACGCAGTAAAGAGATGGACGTTTTCCAAGAACGATGGAATCCTTCCAACATTTTCCAGCAGAACCAGCATGCAGTCCTGGAAGTTGCCAGATAGTGTAAAAACCCGCAAACCACTGATGTGGCTTTTTTCCTGATAATTAATGTGACCACTGAAGTGTCTATCTGTAAAATTGCTGTGACCGAGTGCTTGCACTTGTTAAGAGCATTAATTCTAATTTTGCACTTGCAAAAGGTGAAGCCGCATCCCCCATTCCTTAATCTCTCTCCTCCCCAGCACCTGGCTGCATTGCTGCCTTCTGTAAACATTTCTGGGTAATTGTTGCAGTGCACCATAAGTAATGATCTTGCAAAGGTAAGTAAGTGTTCTTGCCCTGAACCTGGTAACATGCCTGCTACCTCCAATAATTTATTTTCATATTTAGAACCAGAAGAGACTTGTAAAGGGATTGAAGAAGGGCTGATATCAGACCTGTCAATGAATTGTAAAATGGCTCTGTGGGTGCAGGCTGTTGTCCGATTTAACTCTGTCTGATATTTCAACATTCTCGTCTACGGTGAATGTCCATTTCAATGTTACCGTTTGAGGTGAAAAGTTCAGCCTGACCTAACTTTGATCATGTTGGTCTACTTACTTGATTGTATCTTGATTTTACATGACTAATCCCATGAAATATTACAGAGATGTAATTGGCAAGAGAGCATTATGCGTAAAATTAGTGCTAAGAATAAATTTATTTTTGGATCAGAGGAGACAAGTCAATCATTGTGAAATAAAATATTCACTTACGTGCCTTGGCATTTGTAAATCGTGCATTATTCACTTTGGCTTTAGAACATAAAGTTGCAGACCGTTGGATTGTTGTCCAGTTTCCAATGTGTCTAAGCTTGGTGTCAATGTGAGACTGGTCCAAATAAAAGTACCACCCAGTGAGCAGGGGTAATATTCTATTAGCTTTGTTACATTATTAATCAACACTGATTTTGGTGAATTCAATGTTGCAATTCCAAAGGTGAATCTAAGATTCTGAATGTTGCTGAACCTATATATGGACATAGCACTGGAGATTCGTGTTCGATCCTGGCCCTGGGTGCTGGCTGTGCGGGATTTGTACTTTCTCCCTGTGACCGCGTGCGTTTTCTCTGGGTGCCTTGGTTTCCTCCCAAATTCCAAAGACATGCAGATTTGTAGGTTAATTGGCTTCTATACATTGCCCCTAGTGTGTAGGATGTGAAAGTGGGATAACATAAATCCATGGTGTATGGGTAATCAATGGTCAGGGTGGGTCGAAGGCCCTGTTTTCATGCTGCATCTCCAAAACTAAAACTAAAATTTGATAAATGCACAGGTGACCAGTGGGCAGTAGCCATAAAAAAAAACAGGGTGAATTTATTATGGGGAATAAGGAAATGGCAGACAAGCTGAACAGGTACTTTGGTTCTGTCTTCCTTAGTGAAGACAGAACCAATCTCCCAGCTGTACTGGGGGACAGGAGGAACTGAAGAAAATTAATGTTAGTCGGGAAATAGTGTTGGTAAACTGATGGGACTGAACGCTGATGAATACCCAGGACCTGATGGTCTGCATCCCAGGGTACTCAAGGAGGACCCATTTCCACAGAAATTGTGGACACATTTGTGATCATTTTCCAATGTTCTATAGATTCGGGATCAGTTCCTGTGGATTGGAGGATGGCTAATGTTATCCCACTTTTTAAGAAAGGAGGGAGAGAGAAAGCAGGGAATTATTGACCAGTTGGCCTATCTTCGGTAGTGGGTAAGATGCTAGAGTTAATTATTAAAGAAGTAATAATGGCGCATTTGGATAGCAGTAACAGGATCGGTCCAAGTCAGCATGGATTTATGAAGGGGAAATCATGTTAACAAGTAAAATGGACAAGGGAAAGCCAGTGGAAGTAGTGTACCTGGACCTTCAGAAAGCCTTTGATAAGGTCCCACACAGGAGATTAGTGGGCAAGATTAGAGCACATGGTATTGGGGCTGGGGTATTGACATAGATAGAAAATTGGTTGGCAGACAGGAAACAGTAGGGATTAACGTGTTCCTTTCAGAATGGCAGGCAGTGACGATGCCGCAAGGCTCGGTGTTGGGATTGTAGCTATTTACAATATACATCAATGATTTAGATGAAGGGATTCAAAGTAACATTAGTAAATTTGCGGATGACACAAAGCTGGGTGGCAGTGTGAACTGTGAGGTTATCCACCTTGGTAGCAAAAACAGGAAGGCAGATTATTATCTAAATGGTGTCAAGTTGGGAAAAGGGGAAGTAGAACGGGATCTGGGGGTCCTTATTCATCAGTCTATGAAAGTAAGCATGCAGGTACAGCAGGCAGTGAAGAAAGCAAATGGCATGTTGGCTTTCATTACAAGAGTTGAGTATAGGAGCAAAGAGGTCTTTCTGCAGTTGTACAGGGCCCTAGTGAGACCACACCTGGAGTATTGTGTACAGTTTTAGTCCCGTAATTTGAGGAAGGACATTCTTGCTATTGAGGGAGTGCAGCGTAGGTTTACAAGGTTAATTCCCGGGATGGCGGGACTGTCATATGTTGAGATAATGGAGCGACTGAGCTTGAATACTCTGAGGTTTAGAAGGATGAGAGGAGATCTTATTGAAACATATAAGATTATTAAGGGTTTGGACACGCTAGAGGCAGGAAACATGTTCCCGATGTTGGGGGAGTCCAGAACCAGGGGCCACAGTTCAAGAATAAGGAGTAAGCCATTTAGAACGCAGATGAGGAACCACTTTTTCACTCATAGAGTTGTGAGTCTGTGGAATTCTCTGCCTCAGAGGGCGGTGGAGGGCGGCTCTTTCAAGAGAGAGCCAGATAGGGCTCTTAAAGATAGCAGAGTCGGGGGATATGGGGAGAAGGCAGGAATGGGGTACTGGTTGTGGATGATCAGCTATGATCACATTGAATGGTGGTGCTGGCTCAAAGGGCAAAATGGCATACTCCTGCACCTATTGTCTATTGTCTATTATTGGAGATCTGTTTAGTGGTCTTGATAACAGGGTAGAAGCTATTACAGAAGGAGATTGGACCAGGAGATAGTTCTGGCGGGTATCATTAAGGACAATCCCAAAAGATTTTATAAATACATAAGGGGAAAAAAAGGTAATTGGAGAAAGAGTGGGACCTCTCAGGAATCAAAGTGGTCACCTCTGTGTGGAGCCACAGGAGATGGGAAGGTCCTAAATGAGAATTACTCCTCTATTTTCCGAGGAGAAAGACAGTAGGATGGAGGAAATTGGAGCAGTCACTGGAAGTGTCTTGAGAGCAGTCAAAGTTACTGTTGAAGAAGTACTGAAGGTACTGTCATGTTTGAAGGTAGACAAATCTCCAAGGCCTGATCTGATATATCCGAGGACATTGTGGGAAACTAGAGAGGAAATTGCGGGAGCCCTGTTTGAAATTTATGAAATGTCCTTAAATACAGGAGAGGTGCCGGAAGACTGAAGGGTGGCAAATGTTGTACCTCTTTTCAAGAAGGGCTGCAGGGAAAATGCTGGGGACTATAGGCTGGTGAGCTTAAAATCTGTAGTTTGTAAGTTACTGGAGAGTATTCTGAGGGATAGGATATATAGGCATTTGGATGGGCAAAGGCTGATTAGGGACAGTCAGCATGGCTTTGTACGTGGGAGGTCGTGTCTCACAAATCTGATTGATTTTTTTTGTGAAGACATGACCAAAAAGGTTAATGAGGGCAGAGCTGTAGATGTTGTGTGCGTAGACTTTAATAAGGCGTTCAACAAGGTTCTGGATGGTAGGCTGCTCTGGCAAGTTAGATCGCATGGGATCCAAGGAGAGATAGCCGAATGGATAGCAAATTGGGTCCATGGAAGGAAGCAGAGGGTAATGGTGGAACGTTGCTTCTCAGACTGGATTCCTGTGACTAGTGGTGTGCCTCATGGACCTGTCCCACTTAGGCGACTGCAGAAGACTATGCGGTCGCCACATGTTCGCGGGTGGTTGCCGGGTAGTCTCCTTCATGGTCGTGAGGAGTTCCTGCATTCTGGAAACTAGTACGCGGCCTCATTCTGACAGTCGTCTGAAAAATCGCCTAAGTAGGCCAGTCCCATCAGGGTTCGGTGCCGGGCCTGTTAATGTTTGTCATCTACATCAATGATTTGGATGAGAACATACAGGGCAAGATTAGCAAGTTTGCTGATGGTACAAAAGTTAGTTATTTTGTAGATAGTGAAGATGGTTGTTAGCAATTGCAGCAGGATCTGGATCGATTGGCCAGGTGGGCGGAGGAATGGATGATGGAATTGTGTGAGGTGTTGCATTTTGGGACCTCGAACAAGGGCAGGACCTACACAGTAAATGGTAGGCTTCTGGGTAGTGTTGCAGAGGGATCTTGGAGTACAGGTGTATGGTTTATTGAGGAGTCACAGGTAGTCAAAAAGTGTTTTGGCACTTTGGCCTTCATCAGTCAGAATATTGAGTATAGAAGTTATGAGGTCATGTTGCAGTTGTATAAGATGTTGGTGAGACTGCATTTTATAATATTGTGCCCAGTTCTGGGCACCTTGTTATAGGAAAGATATTATCAAGCTTGAAGAGGTTCAAAAAATATTTACGGGGATGTTGCCAGGACTCGAGGGTGTGAGCTACAGGGAGAGGTTGAGTTGACTGGGTCTCTATTCCATGGAGCGCAGGAGGATGAGAGGAGATCTTAAAGAGGTATACAAAATCATGAGAGGAATAGATTGGGTAGATGCACAGTCTATTGCGCATAGTAGGGGAATCGAGGACCAGAGGTTCAAGGTGAAGGGGAAAAGATTTAATAGGAATCCAAGGGGTGACGTTTTACACAAAGGGTGGTGGGTGTATGGAAAAAGCTGCCAGAGGAGGTAGTTGAGACTGGGTCTATCCCATCGTTTAAGAAACAGTTATACAGGTACATGGATAGGACAGGTTTGGAGGGATATGGGCCAAGCGCAGGCAAGTGGGACTCGTGTAGCTGGGACATTGTTGGCCGGTGTGGGCGAGGGGCCTGTTTCCACACCCTATGACTAATCATCAGAGACGTTACGATTTGTATTAGTGTCCCGAGGAAGTAGAGTTATGTTTAAGTAGAAGTGATAGATTTGAGCAATGTTGTGCAAAGGGGTGTGCATAGTCCATCGGGTGGCGCCACCACAGTGGCTGCCTCGCCAGCAGCCTGTCAGTCCTTTCGCCTTATTTGTTATTTTCAGTGCGTCTAAATGTATGTTTAAATATTTCTCAGTATGTCTTATGTGGGGGGGGGAAATAGGGGGAAACCGTTTTTAGTCACACCTGGAGATGCGTTCGTAGCGGCGATAGTGGAGGATTCTAGGCCCCGACCACGGGTGAACAAAAGGATGGAGATTGACCACTTTATTGCCTTTCATCACATTGAGAAATGTTGATTCCACTGTGGTGGATGTTTATGTTAAATTCTATTGTGTATTGTGTTCTTTTCATTCGTATGGCTTTTTGGTGACTCAAATATCACTACCAATTAGTGCACGTGACAATGAATTTGAACTTGAACATATCCTTGTACACTGACTGAAAGTGCGCAATTGCGTGGGCAAGAATTTTTTAATACTGGGTCAAATATGTCTTGCCACCGTTACACAGCTGTGCCTGGCCATTGTGAGCAGTTTTGGTTCTTTGCTTGAGCACAAACATGCTATAGAGGGGCGCAATGCTGTATGATTCCTGGGATTGCGGGGTTCATGTACGAGGAGATATGGACTCAACAGGCATTCACTGGTGTTTACATGAATGTACAAAATGCTGACTGGTCGGCATGTTGGGCAGTTATTTGCTATGGCTGGGGCTTGCAGTGCAGTGTCCGGAATGAGTAGTTACAGGCTCGGGACGTGGTGTAGACATCTGGTACAGACATTTAGTTCCAAGTTGAGAGATTCCCTCACTTGTAATGTGTTGAACCAGCAGAAATCTCTATTGTCGACTGCAGAGGAGGCCAAGCTGCTGAAAATAAGATGTGAGATGAATTTCTGGACACAAGACATGAAGGGGAATATGGTTAGGATAGAGGATCAGTCATTTTGTGTTGAATTAAAAAAAATACTAATACTCCACATCCCCTCCAGCCCTGCTGTTAACCACTCTTCGGCAGTTAAAGGATCCTGTTAAAAACTGCAGCAGATATTGTGTCTGAGAAATGACACTGAGAAAGATCACATCTCTGTAAAGGTGAGTGACTGAAAACAGTTCCCCCCCTATTTTCTCACCCCCCACATTAAAGCTTACTGCGAAATCACTACAGTAAGGAATCTTCCATTCTGGGTAGGTAAGAAGACATTTAATCTACCCTCAGGATAGTAAATACTTAGAACTCCCTCCCTTAGAGGCGTGCATATTGAAGGAAGAGATAGGTAGATTGTCAGATGTTAAGGGAGTCGAGGGGTGAGTGTGTGTGCGCTTTGGTACAGGAGAGTGTTGAAGTAAATGATTAGCCATGGCATTCTGCTCTTCAACTTGAGTGTTTGGCGCTGTGAGGCGGCAGCTCTACTCGCTGTACTACCTTGCTGCCATTTCCTCTCATTTTGTCCTTCTGGACTGTTTTTCCTCCATTTGAACAACACATTCCCTTGCATATCAAGGATATGCCTACCTTTTTACTTTCTCTCATCTCATTGTTCCAGATGGCAAACATACTTCCCAATTGAAACTGGAGAATTCGACTTTCAATTCAATGTTCTGTTTTCATTGCATTTTTTAAATAAACTGTTTCCTTTGTATTGGGAAAAGCTGCAGAATGGAAATAGTTTTTTGGATCATCAGCCTGTGTTCATTTTCATCAACCTCGTCTGACTCAATCTCTGATTTACCCTGTCCACTCCCTCTCCCCTGACTCGCAGTCTGAAGAAGAGTATTGACCCAAAACATCACCCATTCCTTCTCTCCTGAGATGCTGCCTATCCCGCTGAGTTACTCCAGCAATTTGTACCTTCGATGTAAACGAGCATCTGCCGTTCCTTCCTACACACTTGGTCTTCCATACTGTTGTTACAATATAATCGGCTAGACTTTTGAAGGCGACTTTTGAGTTAAAATTTGGACTGGTTCTGCTTTTCCCCACTTCCTTCCGCGCCCAACCCGTTTCTGTATATTCTGAAATATTTGTTTTGGGTGATTGGTTATTGATTAAAATATTAAGTTTGTTTTTCTTTCACAGATGGTGACTGACCTGATTATTTCCAGCATTAATCATTTTTATTTTGATCATCCACCAATCCCAGAACCTTCTTGCGCTGAAATCCAAATGGACATGACACTTGAAGTTGCGTGCAAGTTGGCTTAGGCTTTTGCATATTAAATTGATTTGACAGTCACCTTTTTTTCTTGACCATTTACAAAATTGAGGTTGAATGATAATTTATTGATAGGTTGAAATTGTAATGTCTTAGTTAACTGAAAGAGAAGCTAAATGAACTGTTTTATGTGGTAAGCTCGTATTGGAAGTAAAACGTCACTTTTTATTTTCCAACAGGCGAAAAGATAGAGACCGAGACCGTGACAAAGATTATGAACGCTCAAAGGACCGAGATAGGGATCGTGATAGAGATCGGGAACGCGATCGTGATAGGGATCGGGATCGCGAACGGGATCGCGAGAAAGATTCAAGGAACTTGTCTAATGCAGCTTTGACAACAGGAGGCAATATGCCCCTCATTTCCACACCGGCACTTCACCAACAGGCTATCAATCCATTCACCAACTTGCCCCACACGCCACGCTACTATGAGATCCTGAAAAAGAGACTGCAGTTGCCTGTGTGGGATTACAAGGAAAGGTTCGGTGACATCCTGGCCAAACATCAATCATTTGTGCTTGTTGGCGAGACTGGCTCTGGAAAAACAACGCAGGTTGGTAATTTTAACTTGATGTGGAATAGTTGTATTAATGTGTAGACATTCCTAGTTTTTAGTACAAGGAATCCAAATTATCCGATGCAGTGTACGTCAACTGGTTTCTAGTTGGTTTTATAGCGCAGAAATTGGCACTTTGGGGCATTGCGTCCATGTCAAACATTTTACACACAAAACTAAATCATGGGGAACTAAATCATGGGGAATTGATCATGGGGAACAAGGACATGGCAGACCAATTGAATAACTACTTTGGTTCTGTCTTCACTACGGAAGACATAAATAATCTGCCGGAAATAGCAGGGGACCGAGGGTCAAATGAGATGGAGGAACTGAGTGAAATCCAGGTTAGCCGGGAAGTGGTGTTTGGTAAATTGAATGGATTAAAGGCCGATAAATCCCCAGGACCAGATAGGCTGCATCCCAGAGTACTTAAGGAAGTAGCCCCAGAAATAGTGGATGCATTAGTGATAATTTTTCAAAACTCTTTAGATTCTGGAGTAGTTCCTGAGGAATGGAGGGTAGCTAATGTAACCCCACCTTTTAAAAAGGGAGGGAGAGAGAAAACGGGGAATTATAGACCAGTCTAACATCTGTAGTGGGGAAAATGCTAGAGTCAGTTATTAAAGATGGGATAGCAGCACATTTGGAAAGCGGTGAAATCATTGGACAAAGTCACCATGGATCTACGAAAGATAAATCATGTCTGACGAATCTTATAGAATTTTTAGAGGATGTAACTAGTATGGATAAGGGAGAACCAGTGGATGTGTTATATCTAGACTTTCAGAAGGCTTTCGACAAGGTCCCACATAAGAGATTAGTATGCACACTTAAAGCACACAGTATTGGGGGTTCAGTATTGATGTGGATAGAGCACTGGCTGGCTGACAGGAAGCAAAGAGTAGGAGTAAATGGGTCCTTTTCAGAATGGCAGGCAGTGACTAGTGGGGTACCGCAAGGCTCAGTGCTGGGACCCCAGCTATTTACAATGTATATTAATGATCTGGACGAGGGAATTGAATGCAACATCTCCAAGTTTGCGGATGACACGAAGCTGGGGGGCAGTGTTAGCTGTGAGGAGAAGGCTAGGAGGCTGCAAGGTGACTTGGATAGGATGGGGGAGTGGTCAAATGCATGGCAGATGCAGTATAATGTGGATAAATGTGAAGTTATCCACTTTGGTGGCAAAAACAGGAAAGTAGACTATTATCTGAATGGTGGCCGATTAGGAAAAGGGAAATGCAATGAGACCTGGGTGTCATGGTACACCAGTCATTGAAAGTAGGCATGCAGGTGCAGCAAGCAGTGAAGAAAGCGAATGGTATGTTAGCATTCATAGCAAAAGGATTTAAGTATAGGAGCAGGTAGGTTCTACTGCAGTTGTACAGGGTCTTGGTGAGACCACAGCTGGAGTATTGCATACAGTTTTGGTCTCCAAATCTGAGGAAAGACATTCTTGCCATAGAGGGGGTACAGAGAAGGTTCACCAGACTGATTCCTGGGATGTCAGGACTTTCATATGAAGAAAAAATGGATAGACTTGGCTCACTAGAATTTAGAAGATTGTGGGGGATCTTATAGAAGCTTACAAAATTCTTAAGGGGTTGGACAGGCTAGATGCAGGAAGATTGTTCCCGATGTTGGGGAAGTCCAGAACAAGGGGTCACAGTTTAAGGATAAGGGGGAAATCGTTTAGGACCGAAATGAGAAAAACATTTTTCACACAGAGAGTGGTGAGTCTCTGGAATTCTCTGCTACAGAAGGAAGTTGTGGCCGGTTCATTGGCTATATTTAAGAGGGAGTTAGATGTGGCCCTGTTAAAGAAGGAACTGCAGATGCTGGAAAATCAAGGGAAACTGTCTCCGGTGGCCCTTGTGGCTAGAGGGATCAGGGGGTATGGAGAGAAGGCAGGTACGGGATACTGAGTTGGATGATCAGCCATGATCATATTGAATGGCGGTGCAGGCTCGAAGGGCTGAATGGCCTACTCCTGCACCTATTTTCTATGTTTCTATGTAAAACCATTTGGCTGCATTAGATCTGTATCCTTCTGCATCCTGCCTGTTTAAGTTCCTTTCTAAATGTCTCTTGAACATATTGCTTTGTATCTGACTTCGCCTCCTTTGCCAGCGAGGTCCTGACATCAACTACACACATTGCCGAAAAATAAATTTCTGTCAAATCCCCTTTAAAACTTTTCATTTTAAACATATGGCCTTTTGTTTGTGAGACTCCTACCGCAGTGAATAATATTCTGATTACCGACCCTTTCTATGCCTCTGGAAATGTTTGTATACATCTGTCAGGTCGTCTTGGCATCCTTTGTTGCAAGCCCAGCCTATCCATTTTATTCTCTTAAAAGTCCTCCAATCCAGGCAACACCCTGCTGAATCTCTTCTGCATTCTCTCCAGTGCAATGACATCCATGTAATGCAACCGGAACTGCTCACAATAGTCCATGTACTGATTAGCCGGTGTTACAAGTTGTTTTAATTTACATTTGTATTCAAATGATCTGTCTGGTAAGTATGGTAATTGAGAAGCAGCAAGGAGGCAATAGTATTCCGTGCAACAACATTTGTTTGCTATACTGTCTTTCCGTGCTCTGCATTTTGAGTGGATATTTTAATCAACAAATCAAAACAACCGATCACGTTGTAGTTTTTTTTGTGTAATTCCGTGTGCAGTTTGTTGGTGTGCAGATTTGTAAATATCCCATTTACTCTTGTTGCTGGAGTTTGTGCCACATGCACATAGGCGTTCAGTTCACAAATGATTTATTCATTGACTCTGTGGTTTTTCCTGACAACTCATTTACCGGTGATGAGGCTGGGCAGTCGACGGGCCGTCTCGACGTTAAGTACAACCCACTTTTTAATTGATTACCTTTAAATTTATTCCTATTCTCTGTTCACTCAGCAGTTCATCTTGGCCGCTGGTCAGTAGCTGGCACCATGTTGGCAGTAGGGGTGGAGATGGAGTGAAGGTTGAGTTGACCATTTTCTGTCCTTGGTTCAAAAAAAGAATAATCGTGGCCAGCTACTTAATTGGTTCCAAAAATAAATTCTAGTAGGTGAACATTGCCTCCTGCTGGCTTGCATCTTGGGTCTTCCATTTTTTATTATTTTATAATTCTACCATATGGCCAAAATTGGACAGCTTCAAAGTCATTGAGAGATGTCTTCAGCCTCTTGGTTTCATTGATAAAATTGAAGAAAGGGGGAGATAAAGTACATTTAATAGCCAGCAATTCTGATACTTTTGCGTCTGCCTTTAGTGTGCCAGTTGTGCCAAAGCCTCCGGTGCACCTCAAATTGATAAAACTTGGAAACAGCTGTTCATTCAGACAGTGAGCATTTTATCCTGATCAAAATAAATTCAGCAGTTTTCAGAAAAAAGAAACTAACAGCTTGTTAAAAACCATATATAAATTTGCTGCTGCTTATGCCTTGAGAGAGAGCAGTTAGTGGAGGAGAGGAATATAAAGGTTTAGTTTAGAGATACAGCGCGGAAACAGGCCCTTCGGTCCACCGGGTCAGCGCCGACCAGTGATCCCCGCACATTAACACTATCCTACACACACTAGGGACAATTTTTACATTCATCAAGCCAATTAACCTACAAACCTATGTGTCTTTTGTGTGTGGTTTGAAACCGAAGATATCAGAAAAAACCCACGCAGATCACGGGGAAAACGTACAAACTCTGTACAGTCAACACATGTCGTCGGGATCGAACCCGGGTCTCCGGCGTTGCATTCGCTGTAAGGCAGCAACTCTACCGCTGCGCCACCGTGCCGCACAAGCGAAAAGACAAATTGCACTGATTGATCTTGTACCCTGTTTGGGCACCTTTCCTGACGGGTGGCACAGTGGTGCAGCTGGCAGAACCTCTGCCTCGCAGCCCCAGAGTGCTGTCTGCATGGAGTTTGTACCTTCTCCCTGTGACTGTTTGGATTTTCTCCGGGTGCTCCGGTTTCGTTCCGCAATCAAAAGCTGTGCAGGTTTGTAGGTTAATTGGCTTTGGAAAAATCGTAAATTGTTCTTAGTGTGTAGGACAGTGATAGTGTACGGGGGTTGCTTGCCGGCCTGGGCTTGGTATGCCGAAAGGTATCCTGTATTTTTAAACTAAACTAAGAACTGAATCTACTCGAGATTCAACATGGTTATAACGGATTTTGTTTTGCATACCAAACGGGAAAGTCTTCTGCATTTGCTGCACCCGATGTTCACACGATGTAGTGACTAATGATCAAGAGAACCATTTATTTTTTGTATATACATTTCCAGAGCACACCAATATTTATTGCTTTATGAATTTTGATTTGCAAAGTCCAAATCTCCAGAGGTAAATATATTTTCTGTATATGGTGATTTTTAGATGCATATTAAGCTCAGTTCGCATTATTAACTGGAATTAATGCTTTTCTTATCTCCCTATACTGTTATTCCAGCCTCTGACTAAGGATTGGCTAAATGTGCATTTATTTGCTGGCTCTACAAATCACCATGGTGACTCAGTAAAGACCTAAGACCTACTGTATGTGCAATTTTGGCATAGGTTTTAACTCCCTTTTAAACTCCTGAGTTTTTTTGGTCTTTTCTGTCATGTTACACAGTGTTGGTCAATAAAGAAGCTCAAAACGTTGTTCTTGAATGGATTTGCAGATTCCACAGTGGTGCGTTGACTACGTGCGAGCAGTGGTTGGACCCAAGCGGGGTGTGGCATGTACTCAACCCAGGAGGGTGGCTGCCATGAGTGTAGCCCAGCGAGTGGCTGATGAAATGGATGTGATGCTGGGCCAGGAGGTTGGCTACTCCATCAGATTTGAAGACTGCAGCAGTGCAAAGACCTGCCTGAAGTAAGTGGATTATGTTTTTTTCAAATTCATTGGAAATCTCAGCACCTTGCATTCCGATCTACCGCAAGTGCATTCTATATTTTCCTCCCACGCTTTTGCATTCGAGTGAAAGCCAAGTAAATAGGAGCTTTTGGTGATTTGCTTAACCTCTGTATACCTAAACTACAATATCATGTATGAAATTTGATCCCCCTCAGCAATGTAGACTGGCTTGTGGACACCATGCTATTTGTACAGGTTGGAAGCACCAGGATCTTTCCAGGCTGTTAGTCTTTGTCATTGACTGCTTCGTACCTACAACTCATTCTGCATCCCTACTAATCACTTACATTCGGCACCCGTCAAGTTTTCTAGACTGTTTGCCAAGTCGGAGATGATGTGAGTGTGTGCTGTTTTTGCAGGATCGGCAGGCAAGCAATTGGAAAATGTGGTGAGGGTTGAAGACACAATATAACTGATAGGAATGAAGAGTTCCTTCTACCCATTTTCTGTATTCCAAACTTGAAACTTGTTTTGTTGCTGCAGCTGATATTGGGACTTTTCATTGGGCATGGAGGGGGGAATTGCAGTGGTCGGGTAGAGGTAAATCCTCCTGCAGTTTCTACAACACCACCATTTAAATGATGTATCTTGCAAGGTGACCAGAGAAAATAATCTGGTTCCTATAAAAGGTAGCTCAGTGTTTCAAAAATAAGTGGCCAAAACTAGCGCTTCTGCTTGAAAACTTTAAAATTACAGTTGATCAATTTCTGGCATTAATTTCTGAAAGTTAGTTTAAGGAAAGCCTAAAGCTTTGACGTGAGTTTACTAAACTGGGGATTGTATATGCATGCAATGTATATATGGTCTTTAATGCACAAATAACAAAGCCTGTGCAAAAGACATAAGGGGCTGTCCCACTTGGGCGACCGAATTAGCGAGTTTAGAAGAGTTTGAAAAAAATGACATGTTGAAGACCGTCTTCGACTAGCTATGACTAACTTCGGGAAAATTGGACACCGAATAGTGGAGAGTGAAGGCGACCTCCTCCGACTATGATGAAGTTTCCCTTCCCTTCGACTACCCTCGATTACCTACGACTAACATGCCGACCTACTACGACTAAGCCTACGAGTAAAAAAGTATCTTTTTTTCCCCATGGCGACCCATTTTTTACTCGCGGGCATTTTTTTAACATATTGGAAAAAACCGCCACGACCTAGCTGAGGCCTCGAGTACGCGGAGACCACTCACGAGCATGATGGAGAGTTACGAAGACCTCCTACGACCTCGTGTCGACCTCTCTCCCTGAAACGTGGCCTATCTACATCCGCTCTGAAACATAGAAACATAGAAATTAGGTGCAGGGGTAGGCCATTCAGCCCTTCGAGCCTGCACCGCCATTCAATATGATCATGGCTGATCATCCAACTCAGTATCCCGTACCTGCCTTCCTCCATACCCTCTGATCCCCTTAGCCACAAGGGCCACATCCAACTCACTCTTAAATATAGCCAATGAACTGGCCTCAACTACCCTCTGTGGCAGAGAGTTCCAGAGACTCACCTATCTACATCCGCTCTGAAGAATGGTCCTGACCCAAAAAGGCGCCTATCCATGTCCTTCAGATATGCTGCCTGACTTGCTCAGTCACTCCAGCACGTCCAGCGTAATTCCAGCATTGGCAGTTCCTTGTCGACTGTCCCTATGGAACTGGCTGAATGAAGATGGTTATGAATGCTTCATCCTTGCCTTTTGCAATTGGATGTTGGTCTCTCCAAAAAATGGGGCTGATTTTTGAAAGAGCTGCTTCCTTGAGTAAATTTGTTTATTTGTTCACTCTTCGTTTCTAATTGTGGCAGGGCTGCAGTGTTTTCATCTGCTCTGGAATCCACTGCCTCTGTCTGCAATACGTTGCTTCTGCGATTTCCCGTGTGTGAAATCCTGTGTTATGTTGACACCAGGTGATAGCTTGATTTTGGGAATATCTGGCATTGCTACTGATGTGGTCCTCCACACTCATTGAACCAAAATTTGTCCCTTGAATTGGCAGTGCTTTAGTGAGAGAAAAACTGTGCCAAGAGGCTGCAGATTGTAATGCAATTTAATTCTGCTGCTCGTAGTCTTGTTTCCCTTGTGTGATTAATTTCAGCACAGTGATACTGTCACACAGCATGGAAAAGTGGGTTAACAAGGATTGAATAGTGGCCATTCCTACCAATGTTGCCACGATCAGAACTGTATTCAGTGGGTTTAATAGTGAGGATAAGGATTTCCCACTTGTATATGTTCCACGGCCACCTGCACACGTCTGTTAATTGTGCTGGGATGGCTCTGCCACTGCTAATAAAATTGAGTTTGTGTTGGTCACAGCGAAAATGTGCAAAATTCATAGACAGTACCTGAGGCCAGGATTGACCCTGGATATCTGGTGCTGTGAGGCAGCAACTCTACCAGCTTCTGGGGAAACGCTGTGGGTTGAATAGCACCTATGGAGGGAGGAGCCGGGAAGGAATTGCCGACATTTTGGATTGAGACCCTGCATCAGGATCTGTTTTATCTTTCCTCTTACCAATTTGTGCGATGACAAGTTAACTTTGGCCAGAAGTCAGGAGACTTCATAGAGTCTGGTATCAGCGTTTAAGAATTCCCAGAACCACTTACTTCATAATGGTCCCGAACCAGAACGTAATTAATCCACGTGCGCTAGCGATGCTGCTGGACCCGCTTTCTCCAGCATTTTGTAGTATTTTCCTTCATATTGTACTTCATTGCCAAATTTGACAAGATTGTTCTACCAGTGTTGTAAGCTATTTGTCCAAATGAAAAGTATTATCTCAGAGTGATTATCACATTTTGTTTTGGCATCATGTTCGGCTCGGAAGGGGCTCTTCTAATCTACTGTTCTATGTTCTGTGTTGAATGCCTCCATTCTGGTAACAGTCTTTTCTGGCAGATTTATTTCCTTAATTGTATTTGCATTTTTCCAGTTGTGTTGTGATTGAGCATGTGAGCTAAAATAGTTGCATTCTTGTTGCTTTACAGAGTATACAAGGAACTTTTTTAACTACATAAACTACATGAACTACACAGCTCAGCTACATAATGAATGAGACATTGTTAAATAATTTAAACAAGTACTTTTCAGCTTTAACAGCCACACTTCATGGAAGTGCCATTGCAGAATAATTGCACTGTTAATAACATTTAGTGTATGCTTTCAAAGTATAGATCTCACAACCTGGCAGGTCTTTCAAAAGGAAAATATAAATCTACATTAAAGGTAGCCATTAGGAAAAATCTGGGACTAAAGTAGATGATCGGTGTGTTGGTTTCTTGGTCTATGGATAGCACTGTGAGAAACTACATTTTATATGCAGCGTGAATAATAAATATCAAAGTAGCAATATTGTGATTCTTTTCTCGGTGTTACTGGAAGAAGTAAGCATAAATGAGTTCTAAGTATGAACGCTCAATTTGATGCCACAGAAATCGATAGGAAAGTAAATTCTGAAGAGGTTATCATGTTACAAGACGATAATATGCGAAATCAATCGGCAAATAACTGGCAAATGAAGTATATTGTGGAAAGCTGTGAATTTGTCCATTTTGGCATGAAACGGTGAAAGCTTTTCACTGGTATGTAATATCATAGTGAAGATAGAATTGCAGTGGGATTTCAGTCAAGTGGCAAGGCAATTAAAATCAAATTAGCCAGGAGATTAAATGGCACAACGGGCTTCTGGCACCTCTGGACTGTGCCGTGTCCCCTGATTTACTCTCTCTATTTACCCACAACTCTGTAGCCAGACACAGCTCCAAAGCCATCTTTACATTTGCAGGCGATATGACCATTGTTGGACGAATAATGGGTAATTATGTCAAGTGTATTGGAGGAAGCTTGACAACGTGATTGAAAGGTGTCAGGATGGAAAAGCTGAGAATTATGAACCTGTCTTCATTGATGGGACTGCAGTGGAGAGAGTCAATGCTTTTAAGTTCCTGGCCATCTTTATCTCTGAAGACGTGTCTGGGTCCAGAACATTGATTCAATCACAAAGAGACCTCATCAATGGCTCTACTTCCTTAGAGGATTAAAGAGATTCAGTATGCCTATGAATGCACTCTTCAACTGTTATAAGTGTATGGCAAAGAACTTATCAACAGGTTGCTTCATAACCTAGTTCGGTAACTCGATTCGGCCAGGAATGAAGGGTGTGCAAAAATTGGTAGACCTTGTCTGGTCCATCACTGGTACTAACCTTCCCACCATGGTAGGGGTCTAGAGGAGCACTGCCTCAAAAAGGCAGGTAATATCATCAAAGCCCCACACCACGCTGTCTCGTTCCTACCATAGGGAAGAAGGTACAAGAGCCTGATAATTGTGACCTCCAGGTACAAGAACAGCTTCTTCCCTGAAACTATCAAACTCTTGTACACTGTACAACATTAACCACAATCTTACCTCAGGACTGTGACCTCCGGTGGATTTTGTTTTTTCGGCATTGCTATAAGCATATTCTCATTCCTGGGAGGATGCAGCGTTACAAAGTTTGCCATAATCTTGAACATTCAATTGGGGGTACGAGCTTACACGGTCTAAAGTATGAATGTGTTGTTGATGAGCCACTGTGTGTGAATTTGTATATATTTTGTGGAAATAAGTAGATTAATGGCAGCAACAATCCTCGAATGCTGCGCTGGAGCACCATGGATAGAGGTGCTGAGATGAAAGGAGAAATGTTTCTTTAGGGCTGTGACCAAATTGCCATGTGAAGTAATATTCTTTCTTCCGTATCGAGGGAAAATCTGAATTATTGATCTTATGTAATACAGCATCTTGATTTGACTTGGGATTTGTAGGACTGGATGAGTGAATGTTTTTGTCATTGGGATATCATGCAGTGAACCTTTTTAAAAGCTGCCTCGGCACTGATTTAAAGTCAGCGAATGCATACCTGTCACATTGCTCCATATATTTAAACTGTTGGCCTCTCTTGGCGGTGCTTTTATTGATTTTTCAATGTTGTATTTGTGTTGCCATTAATGCACAGCATTAAGTTGATATATAATTTGTCTTTTAGATACATGACTGATGGTATGTTACTTCGAGAAGCTATGAATGACCCTCTACTGGAGCGATACGGAGTCATCATCCTTGATGAGGCCCATGAACGTACATTAGCAACCGATATTCTTATGGGTGTATTAAAAGAAGTTGTGAAGCAGAGATCAGATTTGAAGGTAAGGATGTTGTTGGGGAGGACAGAGAGGTGGATGGCGATAATATTCTGCACTGAAGAATCTTTAGTCTGATCAAATTTCGACCATTGGCAAATTATAGGCTGAAGAATGAAGCACTTTCCCTTCTTACACTTTTTGCAATCACAGGACATTCCAGGGTGCTATAAGTTACATAAGTTAATAATTTGATTGCAAGTCTCATTTGTATGTTGTGTTTTGTAACTATCACCATAGGTACATCATAGGATCTTTGCTTTCTGTAATGAGATAAATATTCGCCAAGACACCTGGAGAACTTCTGTACTTTGACGAATGGAAACTTTTAGATGTACTTGAGGACGCAGTTTGGTTTGATTTAATGTCTCATCTGAACTATAGTACTTGCGATAGTGTTACCCTAGATTACTGACTCGAGTCTCCTGACTGGGGCGTGCCTCCAGAGCCATTTGACTTGAAGACAAGTGTGCTTCCATAGCTACCTTCTGTCTTAGTTAGGAATTTGCCTGAAACAAAATTGTCTGTGTTTTGGTCTACAAATCTCCTCAGTGGAACAAACTTAACCTTGATCTTACAGGAACATGTAACAGCAAACTGGCCTCATCTTTCATTAACTATCAGTATTTTGTTTCACTTCAATGAACCAAGAATTTAAGCTTTGTTCTAGTTAGGTTTTTTTTTTTGTTAGTAGGGTGATTGTGGCAGATTTCTTTGAGCAGCTCCGAATGCACCGGAAATGCATTTAAAGTAGACACCATAAAATAAAATGCTTTGGATAACCTGCGGCATCACATGATGCTGTAGCCCCTCTCTCCAATATTAGCGTATGCTGGTTACCAAAAGATTTGTCACCAGGCATAACCTGAGAGCAGTCCTGAACTACTATCTACCTCATCAGTGACCCTCGGAGTATTCTTGATCAGACTTTGCTGGCATTACCTTGCACTGAACATCATTTCATGTATCTGTACATCATTTATCATGTATCTGTACACTGTAAATGACTCGATTGTAATCATGTATTGTCTTTCTGCTGACTGGATAGCACGCAACAAACGTTTTTCACTGTACCTCCGTACACGTGACAATAAACTAAACTGTAAGCTATTATATGGGCAATGCTTTGCAGCCTCTTGTCCCTGTAGGTAAACTTTGACTGGGTCATGAGCTTTCAGGAATGGGAATGGACAGCTTTTCAGAATGGATGTTCGTTTGCCATTGCCTCTTATCAGGTTGATTTAACACAAAATTATGTTGGGCTTATTTAATTTGATAAGGAACAAGCAGCAATGCTTTGCATATGGGTATTGTTTCCGAAGTCAAATCCTACGATTTGGATGATCTCAGATTGGGCAGCAGTAATGGCACTGCAGTTGACTTCATTATTTTGGAATATGGACAAGAAAATTGCCCATGTTTTTCATGCTTTCTTCATTCATCTCTGCATATGTTCAGTGAGCTTGGCATTAAAATCCGTTGCTGCAGTTATTTGGCAGAATCCTATGATACTACATCAAATGAAACGGTTATTTCTCAGGGAAATCGACAATGGATAACTGTAACTGAAGAAAACTGGTTCACAAAATTGAAGCTAAAGAGCCTGTCCCACTTGGCGATTTTTTTCGGCAACTGCTGGCATCATTGACTGTCGTATCATGGTTGGCGAAAGATTTTGAACATTTCAAAATCCAGTGACGACAAAAGAGATGTAGCAACACTTGAGGAGACACCACGTGTCAATACGTCATCATGACACGAGTTTTTCGGTGTCCTGATGCATCAGTCAATGATGCCGACGGTTGCCAAGAAAAATCGGCAAGGGGGACAGGCCCTTAAGAAGTGTGAAAGAGATATCTAAACCAGAGCTGCCAAGTAGTATGGATTTTCATTATTTTGTAACGGAAATGCGATCAGAATACGGATGTCCGGATTTGCTTTGTAAAATACGGATTTTTAAAAAATCAGCCTAACTTCCTGTTTCATCTTGCTGCTTAAAAAATGCAAGGATATAAAAAGTCATTTAGCTCTAAAAATTATAGCAAATTAAATCTTTTAGTATTTTAAATTTCATGATCTGCATGATGATTTTTGTAAGTTTTGATCTGCCTGTCCCGCTACAGGTTTAAACAGCGCCGTCAGTTTAACGCTACGTGTACAAAAAAAGCACTCCCAGCTGGAGCGCTATGGGCTTTACACATGGCGCTATGGCCACAGTGCTATGGGTCATATACTGTTAGGGGAGGTGAAGGAAAGAGCGAGTGGGAGGGAGGAAAAAAGGAAGGAGAGAGGGAGGACGAGAGAGAGAGAGTGTGGGAGGGGAAGAGGGAGGAGGAGGAAGAGAGAGGGAGGGTGGGAGGGAGAGGAATGGAAAGCAAGGAAGGAGGGAGATAGTGTGAGGGAGGGAGAGGGAGGCTTCCAAAATGGCTTCTACATCATCATCTGGTGCCAAAAGCAGGAAGCAGCCATTCAAATAGCAGTATGCAAAGAGATGGCAATGAATGCACTGACAAGTAAGGTGCTTAGAAGATGTCAATTGGTAGCAACGTTATGCGTTCTTGTACTCTTACATGGTATGACTGCACATAAGAAAGGACACTTTCAGCAAAATGGCACCGTGTAAAAATGCTGATTTCCGCAGCAAAATACTGATTTTCATGTACTAGAAATGCTCTGACAAAACTTGGCAGCTCTGCTAAACAACCTGTAATTCCAATGGATCACAGAACCGTTTCAGAAAACCTGCAAAAATACTTACCAATACAACTCAAAGGACTTCACTCAACAGGTTTTACACCAGGTTTATAGCATCAATCCACATTTAATTAGAATCCCTTGGGTGCAGCAAGAATTGCTATTTAGCAGATCTTACAGTTTAACAACTCATCAATTGGTGCTGTTCGCTACTTGGCACGCACACTTCCATATTCGATGTATAGCTGTGGTTCTCGCTGTGTGGTAGTGTTATTCCATTCCAGAGGGATTAGAAACCCAAAATTGTAAAGGTTTTATTTAATGTTGAGCAATGTTTGAATTTGGAGTATGGCAATTCATTCTATAATGGAATTTATGCTCTTCCAGAGAGAGAGAGAGAGAGTTTTAATTTTACAAGCGTAGCAGTGGTCTTTTCTGGATGTGGATTGAGACCAAAGCACCTGTTTTATTTTCGTTCCAGATTATCATCATGAGTGCCACACTTGATGCAGGCAAGTTTCAGGTCTACTTTGACAGTTGCCCACTGCTTACTATTCCTGGTCGTACACATCCTGTAGAAATATTCTATACTCCAGAACCAGAGAGGGACTATCTGGAGTCAGCGATTCGAACAGTTATTCAGATACATATGTGTGAAGAAGAGGAGGGAGATGTTCTTCTCTTCCTTACGGGTCAAGAGGTAAGAATCATCCGTTTATTTATTTTCACTGCTCTAACTTGAATTTTATCATTTATACAGGGTGGTTATTTTATTATCTTCTGATACCTGATACATTCTCCTGCCTTCTCCCCATAACCTCTGACACCTGTACTAATCAAGAATCTATCTCTGCCTTAAAAAAAAAAATCCGATGATGGCCTCTGCAGCCTTCTGTGGCAAAGAATTCCACAGATTCATCGCCTTTTGACTAAAGAAATTTCTCCTCATCTCCTTCCTAAAAGAACGTCCTTTAATTCTGAGGCTTTGACCTCTAGTTCTACACTCTCCCACTAATGGAAACATCCTCTCCACATCCACTCTATACAAGCCATTCACTATTCTGTGTGTGATACCTTTTAAAATGGTGAGGGCTTCTACCTCTCCATCTTTTAAGGCAATGAATTCCAGACCCCCAACCATATTAGAGATGAAAAAAGAAGTCGACTTCGACCAGTTCCTTTAAAAGTATGCCCATTGCTTTCAGTTGACTCTGATAAGAGAATAGGTACTTTGTTGAGGTTCTTCATGATTTTATTCACGATTAAACTTCCCCTCATCCTCAGTAACCTGATGTATAAGTGGGTGGGAAGGCTCGTGAGAGTGGAACTTGAATCGCCTTGGGTTGCTGCTCTGAAAGGAACAGCATTTAGGAGTGTTTTTGAGTATGGGTGAATGTCAAAAGAGGTACGGGGCAGGTGGACAACTTGTTCAAGAGGATTCAAGCTTGGGATGGAATGAAGAGATGCGATAACTCAAAACTAGGATTCAAAAGGGGGACATAAATGTGTAATGGCAATTTCAAAGTTTTACAATGTCCAACTTTCCGTTGCCATTCCTCCACGAGTAGGTGAGAGTGATTGTACGCAGACAAGCACAAACGGATCTTCCAGTCGTTATTTCCAGCTTAATTAGTTCTTTAGTTGTACAGACAAAATATGGTGAAAGTACCATATCCTCTTTATTCTTATATAAATTGTAGCTTTCCGTTCTTACTATCTGGTAAGATCTGTATTCTCTCTCCCGAGCCTGCTCGTCTGATCTGGCCACTCCCTCCCCTGGTATGATATATGTAACGTTCATCTACATATCAAAAGCCCGCCCTCAAGTGTTCAAAATAATACTGCTGGAAATATCTAGACAAAATAATAATAATATGCTAACAGTAACTAGCCTGAGCATGAATGGCTCCAACAAGTTCAAGAGAGACTTGGACAGTGAGTCCAGGAGCTCGACTTGGAATCAAATGGTACATGGGGAATTCTGTCCACATAGGCATCTGGTTATATGTAGGGCAACTTTCAAGTCATCGATCAGCGTAGTTGGAGTGGACGTATGGACCAGATGGAACCAGGTTAAGGGGATGTGGTGTACATGTTAGTGCTGGAGTTGAATGAATGAGGTTTTGTGCTTTTTGAAGGTGGACGAGGCAAAAACAGCAGCATTAAGTTAAGCTCAGAGATCTAGCAGTCATTTCAGAATTGGGATCTGATCGGAGACGCCATTATAAGGTGCTGAGGATTGCAGAAAACTGGGAGAAGCAGCAGGTGTTGCAAAATTTGGTACATTCCAGTCAGGAAAAATGGAAAAGATGGTAGGAAGGGATGGCTAAAGAAAGCGAGGTTTGGTGGGGGTGGGGGTGGGAGGAGGGTGAATGTTGTGCATGGGTGCGGAATTGTTACACAGCAGGATGAGGATAGAATCTAGACCTATAAATGCAGACAAAAGCTTACCACAGACAAATGAAAAACAGACTGCTGAGACATACTTAGATCAAAATGGGTCAGCAGATAACAGTCACCATGGAACAATTGGTAGAACAGGAAGATGGAAAATCAATGTGGATATCACCAATCACTGAATAAATAGTTTAGCCAGGTGAAGATGGATTTCTATCCAGGATCCAATATCTAGTTTAGTTTGAAGATACAGCATGGAAACAGGCCCTTAGGTCCACAGAGTTCGCGCCAACCAGGAATCGCGCATACACTAATTCTATCCTAAACGGCAGGGATTTTTTTTACACGTCAATTCACCTATAAACCTGTGTGTCTTTGGAATGTGGGAGGAATCCAGACCACCCAGAGTAAACCCACACGGTCACAGGGAAAATGTATAAACTTTGGAGACAGCACCCGCAGTAAGGATCGAACCAGGTCTCTGGCACTGAGACAGCAGCTCCACCACTGTGCCACTGCCTCCCTCTATAGAGTCTGTTGACTAAAAGCTCAGAAGCCAGCTCTGTATGGACTTAGAAACATAGAAAATAGGTGCAGGAGTAGGCCATTTGGCCCTTCTGAGCCAGCACTGCCATTTGTGGCTGATCATCCCAAATCAGTACCCCGTTCCTGCTTTCTCCCCCTAGCCCTTGATTCCGCTAACTCTAAGCGCTAAATCTAACTCTCTTGAATACATCCAGTGAATTGTCCTCCGCTGCCTTCTGTGGCAGAAAATTCCACAGATTCACAACTCTTTGTGAAAAGGTTTTTCCTCATCTCAGTCCTAAATGACCTACTCCTGATTCTTAAACTGACCCCTGGTTCTGGACTCCCCCGACATTGGGAACATTTTTCCTGCACTTCACTGTTTCATTTCCCAGTGATAAAAGTCATTTCTTATGAGAATACGCCACTGCCTTTCTGTTTCAAATGTTCTAATCAAGCAAACAAAAAATATTCGGGGCAGAAGATTGTGTTGTAAGAAGTAATCTCAAACAAAACAAAATCCTTCTCTCTTGCTTCTGGGGCTGTGGACTATGGTATAATGGGAACATTGGGCTTTGTTATATACAGTTGAAACATAAAAGCTCCTGTAATTAAGAAATGAAAGTGTGTATTGACCTCGAAGGTGACCTTGAAATTTGTTGAAGTCAAACTCTTTGAAGTATGGTCAGATGATATGATGCAGAAAAGCAAACACGCAATTGGTTCATGTCTGCGTGAGAGCCTTCTTTGGTGGTGCATTTTCTGCCCTCCTCGGCCCGATGTACTCATTTCCCCCCCAAGTATAACTTGAGGGAGTTGGTCAATGTATGCAAAACTGGTGATGATATTGCCTGCAGCGACCAGTTGAATTGCCTGAGGTGCCAGTGAGATGAGATGAATGCAATGATCCATTCAACAGAGGGATGGCGATGCACTGGAGTCATGATGGAGTTAGATTTATATATGAGTGAGGCATTGTCTACAGTCTATTTCTGTCATAAATACTACTCTTTAATGCATACTCTTTAAAAGAAAGGTTAAAGTTCAGTGCTAAATAAACACTCGGTTTAGAATATAATGATGGAAGTGAAGATCATTAAATATTAATATTAATCTAGATTAATCTAGATTATTAATATTTTAAATGCCATGTATTTGCAACTCCATTCAAACTGCAGTTTCTTTTTCATTGTATTTATATATACTTTCAAGCCTGGGTGTCACCAGCAAATGTAACCAAAATTCTTCATCAATCGCCCTTGACCTGAGTGGTTTTGCTTGGCTATTTGGAAGCTATTAAACAATTAATCACAACATTGGGTCTACAGGTAGACCAGCTAAGGATGGCATATCACCTCAGTTATGCCATGAAAATATTAGTCAGCCAGATGGGCTTTTATGACAGCCCAGTAGCTTTTGTGATAATCACTATTAATCGAGAGTTTTTTTTTCACATACTAGATTGTTAACTGAATTTAAATTCCATAGCTCTCCTGGTGGGATTTGAACTGTGGCATCTAGATTTCAGACACTCAAATTCGCAAAATATTTTCTGCGTTTTCCTCTTTGACGAAGTTCTAAAAGAGGATTAGAGTCCGTTATTGAACATTTTTGTTCTCAGCTGTGACTTGAAGCACCGTGGATACATTTCAAATAGCTAATAAATTTAATGTGGCATTCGTGCCTTGGGGATTTCACTGAAGTGAAACAGATTAGCTATTTCCTTAGGAGGTGGCAAGTAACGCACGACAGATGTTAGATTCACACGTTGTTCCATTTTTGGTGAACACAAGGTACAATCAGTTCTGAAATCTATTGCCAGAGAACGTTCTCTCAGGAGAATACAGTATAGTCCTTTTGAGACTGCTGGCAGGCTCTGTGGAATAGAGTTACTTTTCTGGATCTAACTATTTAAATATGTGGCTATGGCAAATGTCAAAATATATAGGTTTACCTAGGTTGGAAGTGGATTCACGAATTTGCGCATTTAATTAGCAACTATTTGCTTTAAAGATTAGGTCACAAACTCTTTTTCCATAGATGTCTTTTATGCCGTACTCCATTATAATGGAAACAAGAGCATTTTCAACCATTATAAATAATACATTAAATAAGTGACTATGTCCTTGTCGCTGTTAAGATCACTGTGTTACTAAAAGTGTTTTTTTTAGATTAGATTAGATTATTTGGATCTTTCCATCAAATTGTGAACGATTTACATTACCTGGTTCAGTCTTGAAATTATCTTGTGTTGATCTCTTTATTGGCAAGTCGGAATTCCGGCATTCCAGTAATCGGGTCCTGCCACGTGAACAAGACTGCTTGTTTTGTTCACACATTGCAAATTAAGATGGATGTTTCATTGGGTGATTCCATCAGGTATTTAATTCACTGTATTAAGAAATGTATTGTATGTTAATTTTTTTTCAATAATCAATATTCTCTTACTACAAGTTGTTGGTTCACTTAACTAAAGTGTTAAATTCCCATGGGTAACTTGACGCGGCCATAGTGAGGCTGAACAGTCGGAAAGTAGATTTTCTATTTCTGGTATTGATGAGATGAAAGTACCATGTGACTTGACTCCTATTAATTGTGACTTATCAGAACAAAGATAACTTTCATCAGGATCATCGCAGTAGCTGTGATTGTCATTCTGGCCTATTTAATCTTCAAATATTAATCATTTTCAGGAAAGACCTCTCAGGAGAAGGTTTTCTTAAAATTTGAAGTATTGTAGCTGATTATTATGGTTACTGCAGTGTTAAAATAAAGCTATTTTGTTAAACTATGTGGGAATTTGTAATGGCTGGGCATTTGGATCTTAGAAAGACCATGTGTTCTGGGTAAAATAACTTATCTATAAAGCTGCTTCTGAGTGAAGCATTTCAAAATTCTAATTGAATTGAGTTTTATTTAAGTGACTTTATGTTCATTGTGAATATAGCTTTTTATATAGTATGAATCATAGATTACTGTACACCTGATAATAATTAGTATTTGTGGTCTGGCACAATGTTGAAACTTTAAGTGCGTACTCCAGGAATGTAGTATTTTCTTGCAGGTGTGTTTGCCTATTATCTATGTGTTGGTCGCGAGATTCATCCAGAAAATGCCCCTGGTGCTATAATCAGATGGTTGAAAAAGATATTCTAGAACAATCGGACTGGATATTGTGTCAGTTCACTTAATCGATGGTACTTAAAACCCTTGAATTAAAAATGGTGTAATCGAGTAACTTTTTCCAGAAACAAACATAGAATGCAGGCCAATGTTCAAATATGGGTTGAAATGCTGCTTCGTAGATACAAATGGCTTTGGCGCTATTTAAAAGAAATTGGGCATTATTTTGAACTGCAATTGTTAAGACTGATTTCTTGGTCCATTATCACTGATGTTTGGAAAATCCATGTGAAAAAACAGGCTGCTGCCAATTGTTTTTCACTTTAAACTGCTTTCCACAATGTAAGTTGCCTTTTTTGGTGTTGGTTTGAAGTAAGATCCAAAATTAGAGCACCCACAGTCGAGAAAGGCTTGGTGTAACTTATTTCAGAAGGAACATTTACACTCGCTTTAATATTCTTGAGATAATAACGGTCAACTTTTTTTCTGCTGTTACATGTTTCATGAAATTAGGAAATCTTCCTGTGTTATATACAAAAGGGACCACTGATAAAACCATGTATGAGTTATTGCCGTTTGCAACTAACCCTGATTTACTTTTTCTATTGTTTTTGCATGTACCCTTCCCAAAAGGCACTCGGAACAGCAAATGAGAAGAGAAATGCTTTACAGTGCCCTCGACAATGTTTGGGACAAAGACCCATCATTTATTTATTTGCCTCTGTACTCCACAATTTGAGATTTGTAAGAGAAAAAATCATATGTGGTTACAATGTACTTTGTCAGATTTTAATAAAGGACATTTTTATACATTTTGGTTTCATCATGTAGAAATTACAGCTGTGTTTATACATAGTCCCCACATTTCAGGGCACCATAATGTTTGGGACATAGCAATGTCATGTAAATGAAAGTAATCATGTTTAGTATTTTGTTGCATACCCTTTGCATGCAATGACTGCTTGAAGTCTGCGATTCATGGACATCACCAGTTGCTGGATGTCTTCTCTGGTGATGCTCTGCCACGCCTGTATTACAGCCATCTTTAGCGTATGCTTGTTTTGGGGGCTAGTCCTGGGATGGCACGACTTCCATATGAAGAAAGACTGGATAGACTCGGCTTGTACTCGCTGGAATTTAGAAGATTGAGGGGTGATCTCATAGAGACTTACAAAATTCTTAAGGGGTTGGACAGGCTAGATGCCGGAAGATTGTTCCCGATGTTGGGGAAGTCCAGGACAAGGGGTCACAGTTTAAGGATAAGGGAGAAGTCTTTTAGGACCAAGATGAGAAAATCGTTTTTCACACAGAGAGTGGTGAATCTGTGGAATTCTCTGCCACAGAAGATAGTTGAGGCCAGTTCGTTGGCCATATTTAAGAGGGAGTTGGATGTGGTCCTTGTGGCTGAAGGAATCGGGGGGTATGGAGAGAAGGCAGGTACAGGATATTGAGTTGGATGATCAGCCATGATCATATTGAATGGCGGTGCAGGCTCGAAGGGCCGAATAGCCTGCTCCTGCACATAATTTCTATGTTTCTATGTTTCTAGTCCCCTTCAGTTTTCTCTTCAATATATAAAAAGCGCGCTCAATTGGGTTCAGATCGGGTGATTGACTTGGCCATTCAAAAATTTACCATTTCTTAGCTTTGAAAAACTCCTTTGTTGTTTTAGGTTCGTTGTCTTGCTGTAGAATGAATCACCGGCCAATGAGTTTTGAGGCATTTGTTTGAACTTGAGCAGATAGGATGTGTCTATACACTTCAGAATTAATTATGCTACTACCATCAGCAGTTGTATCATCAATGAAGATAAGTGAGCCAGTGCCTTCAGCAGCCATACATGCCCAGGCCATAACACCCACACCACCGTGTTTCACAGATGAGGTCGTGTGCTTTAGATCTTGGGCAGTTTCGCCTCTCTTCCATACTTTGGTCTTGCCATCACTGATATGTTAATCTTCGTCTCATCTGTTCACAAGACCTTTTTCCAGAACTGTGGTTGCTCTTTTAATTACTTCTTTGCAAACTGCAAACTGGCCATCCTATTTTTGCGGCTAACCTGTGTTTTGCATCTTGCAGTGTAGCCTCTGTATTCTGTTCATGAAGTCTTCTGCGGACAGTGGTCATTGACAAATCCACTCCTGAAGAGATTTTCTGATCTGTCGGCAGGTGTTTGAGGATTTTTCTTTTTTATAGAGAGAATGATTCTGTCATCAGCTGTGGAGGTCTTCTTTGGCCTGCCAGTCCCATTGCGATTAGTAAGCTCACCAGTGCTCTCTTTCTTCTTAATAATGTTCCGAGCAGTTTATTTTGGTAATCCAAAGGTTTGGCTGATGCCTCTAACTGTTTTATTCTTGTTTCTCAGTCTCTTAATGGCTTTTTCGACTTTCACCAGCACAACCTTAGTCATCATGTTGGTAAACAGCGATAAAAGTTTCCAAATGTGGTAGAAAGACTAGGTGCTGAGAGCTCTCTTATTCCTGCATTAGGGAGGCAATTAAACACACCTGAGTAATTGCAAACACCCGTGAAGCCATGTGTCCCAAACATTATGGTGCCTTGTAATGGGGGGGACTATGTATAAACACTGCAGTAAT
This sequence comes from Okamejei kenojei, assembly GCA_035221665.1. NCBI lineage: Eukaryota > Metazoa > Chordata > Chondrichthyes > Rajiformes > Rajidae > Okamejei > Okamejei kenojei. The sequence goes on along the minus strand of CM069131.1, from coordinate 89,184,094 downwards.
TTCCACATGGTGAAACCAAAATGTATAAAAATGGCCTTTATTAAAATCTGACAAAGTGTACTGTTTAACCACATGTGTTTTTTTTTTCTATTACAAATCTCCAATTGTGGAGTACAGAGGTAAATATATAAATGATGGGTCTTTGTCCCAAACATTATGGAGGGCACTGTACGTGTTTTCCATTATGTTCAAAATGCATTGGTACTTTTGAAAGGAAATGAGAAACGAAAGGAAAAAGGAAATTTATTGCAGCTTAATCAATCGTGTGAATATTGACTACCCGGAAACCTGCACCAGTTATGGTACAATGTTCTAGATTGTACCAGAATATTTTGAATTTATATCACATGGAGAAAAAAATTGTTTGTTGACTGAATTTATGTCTGATAATTGAGTATAAGTCCGAGTAATTTGTAGACTTACTATTTATGCATCTGTATGTCACTTCATTTCATACTGCCTGAAGTATTTTTAGACATTTCCTCTTAATAGACCATATAAATTCAAACTGTTCTTAATTAATCTTTCTTGAATCAAAAGGAGAAGGAGAAATAGCAAATAATGTTGCAGTCGTGGAAAATGTTTTGTGTGAAATTAGGTTAAACGTTCATTCATTAGATGTATGATTCATTAGCTATCTTAATATGTTTGTGCATTGCTGTCAGTGTTCTGCATTTTTCAAATTTGAATTGTTGACTGACAAGATTTTATTCTGCTGCCCATAATTTTATTTTCTACTTGCCAAGATCAGTGACTCATGCTGACGTACACACAGTTCTCTCGGCACAATCACTCCTCTTGTTTCTCAGCTGAATGAGGATTCTATGCGTGAGCTTCACTCTGGAATGTTGACAGATTTTTCACAGCCGAGTCTGATGGCTTCCTTGCAAGTGTTTAGTTGAGCATTTTTTCAGCAGGTGCTGTTGTGTTGGTCAGTTGTGAAAATCCTGCGTATTTTCTCCTTACTAGGCTGGGGTGAGTTTAGTTTTGGTTTAGTTTGGAGATACAGTGTGGAAAGAGGACCTGTGGCCCACTGAATCTGCACCACACCAGTGATACCTGAACACTAGCACTATCCTATACACTAAGGACAATTTACGATTTTTATCAAAGCCAATTAACCTACCAAGTTTTTGGAGTGTGGGAGGAAACGGGAGCACCCGAAGAAAACCCAAGCGGTCACAGGGAGAACACATAAACTCTGTACAGAGCGCGCCCAAAGTCAGGATCAAACCCATGTCTCTGGCACTGTAAATCAGCAGCTCTATTGCTGCACCAATGTGCCCCCCAGGTTGTAGAATTACAGGTGTTTACAGTTGATGAGGATGGCATTTGTTCTATTGTGAGCTGTCACCCAAAATATGTCCAGACAGTGGTCCTTTATCTTGTGTTATACCATGAAGAATACTACATAAACAAGGAGATTTCTAGCTCTCCATCTTTAGGTTGTGTGGGTTTGGAAACCTGTGCCTAAGAGTAGCCCATATCACTCTAAACCTTTCCTATCCATGTAAATGTCTAAATGTCTTTCCAATGTTGTTATTATACCTAAAATTATGCCCTCTAGTTCTTGATTCTCTTGCCTTCGGATTCTTATGTTCACCCTATCTATTCCCCTCATGATTTTGTACACCCTTATAAAATCACACTGCAATCTCCTTTGCTCCTAGGAATATAGTCCTTGCCTGCTGAACCTCTCCCTGTAGTTCAGGCTCTCTAGTCCTGGCAATATACTCGTAAATCTTTTCTGCACTCTTTCCAGCTTAATGGCATATTTTATATAACACGTGACCAAATCTGAACACTACTCAACAACCTCTTATACAACTAACATAACATCCCAACATCTATGTTCAATACCCTGACTGATAAAGGCTAATGTGCAAAAAGCTGTCTTCACCACACTATGCCATCGAGCCACCACCGCGGTGCTGGCTCGAACGGCCGAATAGCCTCCTCCTGCACCTATTTTCTATGTTTCTTACTATCTCTTTGCAATGCAACTTTTAGGGAACAATGAACTTATGCTCCTGGATCACGTTGCTTGAGAACACACTCCGTGCCCACCGTTCCTGGCTGGTTTGAATTCAAAATGCAACATCTCACTCTTATCGGAACTGAACTCTAGTAGCCATTCCTCGGCCTACTTGCCCAGCTGATCAAGATCCTGCTTTCTACGATACAAGATCCTGCCATCTATGATGTAATCTACAAACCTGCCAACCATGCCTTGTACAATTAGACCCAAATCGTTTATCTAGGTGACTAGCAGTAATGAGTCCAGGTGACTAGCAGTAAAGGGCCCAGTACCGATCCCTGAGGCACACCACTGTTCACAGGCCTCCAGTGTGACAAACAATCTTCCACCACTACCCTTTGCATCCTACCATGAAGCCAGCTCTCTATCCAGTTAGCCAGATCTTCTAGATCCTATTCGATCTGACCTTCCACAGTAGTTTATCTGGAACTTTATTGAAGGCCTTGCTGAAGTCCTTAAATGATGTCTACATGCATACTGCACCCAATCAATGCTTGTCTTTCCAAATGCATGTATGTTTTGACCCTCAAGGTCCTCTCCAGTAACTTTCCTACCAGGGATCTTTAATGGTCTGCAAGTGCCAGGTTTTTCTTTTGTAGCTTTTCTTAAACAGATGTGACATTAGTCATTCTCCAGTCTCCAGTCTCCTGGCCACTCGCCCATGTCGAACAATTCATATCATAGAAACATAGAAACATAGAAATTAGGTGCAGGAGTAGGCCGTTTGGCCCTTCGAGCCTGCACCGCCATTCAATATGATCATGGCTGATCATCCAACTCAGTATCCCGTACCTGCCTTCTCTCCATACCCCCTGATCCCCTTAGCCACAAGGGCCACATCTAACACCCTCTTAAATATAGCCAATGAACTGGCCTCAACTACCCTCTGTGGCAGAGAGTTCCAGAGACTCACCACTCTCTGTGTGAAAAAAGTCTTTCTCGTCTCGGTCTTAAAGGTTTCCCCCTTATCCTTAAGCTGTGACCCCTTGTCCTGGACTTCCCCAACATCGGGAACAATCTTCCTGCATCTAGCCTGTCCAACCCCTTAAGAATTTTGTAAGTTTCTATAAGATCCCCTCTCAATCTCCTAATTTCTAGAGAGTATAAACAGTCTATCCAGTCTTTCTTCATAAGACAGTTCTGACATCCCAGAAATCAGTCTGGTGAACCTTCTCTGCACTCCCTCTATGGCAATAATGTCCTTCCTCAGATTTGGAGACCAAACTGTACGCAATACTCCAGGTGTGGACTCACCAAGACCCTGTACAACTGAAGTAGAACCTCCCTGCTCCTATACTCAAATCCTTTTGCTATGAAAGCTAACATACCATTCGCTTTTTTCACTGCCTGCTGCACCTGCATGCCTACTTTCAATGACTGGTGTACCGTGACACCCAGGTCTCGCTGCATCTCCCCTTTTCCTAATCGGCCACCATTTAAATAATAGCCCGCTTTCCTGTTTTTTGCCACCAAAGTGGATGACTTCACATTTATCCACATACTGCATCTGCCAAACATTTGCCCACTCACCCAGCCTATCCAAGTCACCTTGCAGTCTCCTAGCATCCTCCTCACAGCTAACACTGCCCCCTAGCTTAGTGTCATCCGCAAACTTGGAGATATTGCCTTCAATTCCCTCATCCAGATCATTAATATATATTGTAAATAGCTGGGGTCCCAGCACTGAGCCCTGCGTTACCCCACTAGTCACTGCCTGCCATTGTGAAAACGACCCGTTTACTCCTACTCTTTGCTTCCTGTTTGCCAGCCAGTTCTCTATCCAAATCAATACTGAACCCCTAATGCCGTTTGCTTATATCGATTCATATCTCAGCCAAACTCCTGCAATTTCTTCTCCAGCTTCCCACCGTATCCTTGGATCTATCTGATCAGGGCCAGGAGATTTATCGACTTTCGTATGCTTTGGGACATACAGCACCTTCTTGACTATAATAAGGACCGTCCTTGATATATTGCCAATAACTTTCTGAAGTTTTGTGTCTTTCTCTGCTCTAGTTTTCCAAATTACCTTAAATCTCTCCACTTGCCTTTAACCTCACATTTGATTTATCTGTGCCATGTTGACATCTAAGAGAAGCTAAAATTGATAGTTCTATGATTCATAAATTTCTATTTCGCCTTTTGTTCTCTGAAATGTGCTAGACCGTGTCGATCATTTTTTGCCTGCGCTTTCGGCACGCAACGATTTCTGGCGTAACATCAGTGGCTTCAAGAGTCTTTGAGTAGATTATCAAAAGATTTTGGAACTTTTGCAAGTTAATCATTTTTAATTATGTTTTTCATAGATAAGATTTTTTTATTTATGTACTTTAGTAAGGTTAGTAAGTAAAAATAAGGTTAGTACTTTTAGCCAGTGACTGGAGAAAACCGACTGGCGCATCTGCAATTCCTTCTTTAACACTGGAGAAAACCGATTGGTTCCTTCAGGTGAATTGAATGTGTTGTACCCCAGTCTGGCTTGGAATTTGGTGCAGAGCTGGAAGAGGCATGGTTAACCCAACAGTCTCTTTTGATCTTTTTAGAACCATGCTCTTTGATAATTTAGTAATATTGTATATGTTTGTGAATAATGTGTACTTGTGAAACATTATTTGTTACTGGAATGTATTGGTTCTGCCAAGTGCTTGGAAATCCCATTATTAAATTTAATAACTACATTTTCCTTCACAAAAGGATATTCATGAACTTTTATGAAAACCCATAAGCATCATTGGTAGCATTTTTTTTAATTGTTTTTCAATATCATTCTTATGGTGGAATGATGGGATTTCAGTGTAATGATGTTCATGAAGGGAATGCTATGACTGAAGCAGCCAGGGTAGTTCAGCGCCATTCTTGCTGGTAAGGCAACAAACTGAAATTTAGTTGTCGTTGTTTATTATTATCTGGATTACCAACTACCCCTATGGTATAGTGGATGTTATGTTGGACTGCTAACTCAGAAGCCTGCACTAATATCTAGAGACAGGATTGAGAAAATATCAATCTGATGTGTAGAAAGTAGATGAGAAAGCGAGATAACAGAATTAGTGTGAACGGGTGATTGTTGGTCGCTGTGTACTTTGGTGAGCCGAAGGGCCAGTTTCTATGCCCTGTCTCTAAACTAAAATAATTAATGAAGTTTAAGCCAAGATGTTGCCATCAATGTTATTAATGTCATTTAAAGACGCATCTTGTGCGACAATAGAACAGTTCAGTGGCTTATAGGCAATATTGCAGTATTACATTCCTGCGTTTATGTAGCGAACCTCAGTAGCTGCATTTCCTGTCTGGGTAGTGTGCCTATCCAGAACGATCAAACCCAAAATACATACTTTAGTGGAAACTTCTAGTATTTTTTTTTATGTCAATACGGCCTTCTTTTGGATAAAATGATAAACAAAAAGTCATAGTTTACGTGCATACAAAACCTACCGAGATGGAATTCGATGAACAGGAGAAATTGTCTCCAGTACTCGAAAACATTAAAAAATGTCCAAATAAAAAAAAGCCTGGTCATTCTTGATTGCTTTATTGTGTATGAATTTGGGTTCAAGTTGTCCATTTAATGGTTGCAATAGTACAAAATGTATTAATTGTCTATTCTGTGCTTTGGATTGCACCAGAGACATGATAAACTTTGCGTGTTTTAATAATCGTCTATCATCCCGCAAGACCTGCATGCTGCTAGTGCATACCTCCAGAGATGCAGCGTGGAGGCAGGCATTCGGCCCACTGAATACGCGCCGACTGGCGGTCACACCTGTACACTAGCACTATCCTATGCACGAGGGACAATTTACAATTTTATCAAAGCCGATTAACCTACAAGAGTGTCTTTAGAGTGTAGGAGGAAACCGGAGCACCTGGAGAAAACTCATGCGGTCACAGGGAGAACACACAGACAGCACCCTTAGTCAATAGACAATAGATGCAGGAGTAGGCCATTCAGCCCTTTGAGCCAGCACTGCCATTCAATGTGATCATGGCTGATCATCCACAATCAGTACCCCGTTCCTGCCTTCTTCCCATATCCCTTGACTCTGCTATCTTTAAGAGCTCTATCTAACAGTCTTTTGAAAGTATCCAGAGAACCGGCCTCCACTGCCCTCTGAGGCAGAGAATTCCACAGACTCACAACTCTCTGTGTGAAAAAGTATGTCTTCATCGCTAAATGACTTGCCCCTTATTCTTAAACTGTGGCCCCTGGTTCTGGACTCCCCCAACATCGGGAACATGTTTCCAGTCTCTAGCGTGTCCAAACCCTTAATAATCTTATGTTTCAATAAGATTCCCTCTCATCCTTCTAATTTCCAGAGTATACAAGCCCAGCTGCTGCATTCTATCAGCATATGACAGTCCCACCATCCCGGGAATTAACCATGTAAACCTACACTGCACTCCCTCAATAGCAAGAATGTCCTTTCTCAAATTTGGAGACCAAAATTGCACACAGTACTCCAGGTGTGGCTCACTAGGGCCCTGTAGGCAGGATCGAACTGGCATCGGACGCTGTAAGGCAGCAACTCTACCGCTGCGCTACTGTGCCGCCCCACACATTTAATATATGTTCAAGGTGGACTAGTTCAATTACATATATTATAAATTATTTTTATCCAGGGGTTTATTCAGTTTCTAAAACTGATTTGTAAATATGCAACAGAAAAACAATTTTGGGGTAAATAATTTGAAAATATTTGGATATACCTTTTTTCCATTTTAATATTGGACATAATTGGCTTAAAGTACTGTTAACTGCCAACAGACGATTTTATAAACGAACAGTTTTATCTTCCATTAATGGGGAATGATATTAAGGGGAAAAAGTCGTCAGTTTAACTTTGCCATGGGCAAGAATATGATCTACAGTATATGGTTGTACAGATTGAAAGAAACAGTTAGTTTATGTTAAGTTGTGATCTAATGTAGACAAAAGTTACATAGAACATAACAGTGCAATACAGGAACAGGCCCTTTGGCCCACGATATCCGTAACTGAACATGACGCCAAGTTGAACTAATCACCACTCCCTGGACTTGATGTTCCCGTAGCTATGGAGTCTAATTAAAAATTGTTTAACATTTTCAAGCAATTATTGTATGATTAATTTAGATTGTGACTTTTGAATCTTAATATTCTGCTGGTAGAAAAGGCATTGTCAAGATTTTGTGCCTGTCGATGTAAATCTTTTAGATATTTGCTGGGGTTTTTATCTTCCATTGCACTGAGATCTGCGTCTAATTTTGGAATTTGTTATTGTTCTCTCGCAGGAAATTGATGAAGCTTGTAAAAGGATAAAACGTGAAATTGATGACCTAGGACCTGAAGTTGGAGACATCAAGATCATTCCACTTTATTCCACACTTCCACCCCAACAACAACAAAGGATATTTGAGCCTCCACCGCCAAAAAAACCAAGTGGCGCCATAGGAAGAAAGGTACAAGCCTTGTTTGAGATGGTGAATGGTCACCGTTTTTGGGTGTTTGATGCAGAATAAGAACAGTATGATGTGGGGTGGTGCAGTTTGGTCACTTGTTGAACTGCTACCGTATAAACAGCACAATTCAATCCTGACCTTGTGTTGTCTGCAAGTGTTTGCATGTTCTCCTTTGACTGTGTGGGTTTCCTTAGGGAGCTCCTGTTTCTTCTCGCGTCCCAAAGAAGTGCTTGTGGATTAATGGCCATCATAAATTGCTCCCACTGTGGGTGGATGGTGCATTTGTTTAGTTTAATTTAGAGATACAGCATGTCAACATGGACTTTGGCCCACAGAGTCCTCACCGACCATAGATCAATTGTGCACACTATCACGCCGACACACTAGGGGCAATTTACAGAAGCCAATTCACCTACACATCTTTGGAACGTGGGAGGAAAGCAGAGCACCCGGGGAAAACCCACAAGGTCATAGGAAGAATATCCAAGCTCCACACAGACAGCACCAGTTGTCAGGATCAAATCCAGGTTTCATGCACTGAGGGAGCAGCTCTACCATTGCGCCACTGTACCTATCCGAATTGACGGGAATGTAGGAAGAATGGGTAACAGAAAATGCATGGGGACATAAATTCGGCAGGCTGAATGGCAGACTCCTCTGTCATAAGGAAATATAAATCGTCTTGTGCAAAAGATAACCCTGTTGCACTGTGTGCCACAGTAATCTGAAAGTTTATTCAGTACAGTTACTATGCTGTACTTAGAGGTTCCCTAAATTTGTCCAGGTGGCCACTCTTGTGTACCTTGTGAGTCCTGTTGACTCAACTGGCTGGGTTATGATATCTGTAAAGTAAACATTGTTTGCATGTGCATAATTGTATCGGAAGTGATAAAGAGCAGAGACGCGGGATGTTTTATTTCTTGCACCATAACTTGAACGTTGTAGCCAATTACTGTGTGCATGACATCTTCATTGGCATTGGCTAACTCAACAAAGACCATCCATCCAAAGTGCTGCCCTGTGTGTGGAGCTCGACGGTTGGTACCTTCTAAGTTAGCCAGACGAGAGTTCTGTGTTGCTTCTGTGAGTAGATTTAAAGTTGGAATTCTCTTAATTCTTTCTGAAATCATTTGTAATCGCCAACAGAAGTCTTTATTCTCCACCATCTCTTGGCATGCACAGGACAACATCCATATATAAGGGAGCAGAGATTATTTACTGTTGCTGCTACCAACTTTAGACAGCGGCTGAAACTGTTGTGTATATGAAGGCAAAATCAACCATTTTTCCCCTTTCCAATGCGAGAGAGGTATTTTTTAAGCACTGGGCATATTTTTCAGAGCAATTTTTTATTATTTTGTAAATGCGTAGTTTCTCTTTAATACCATCTGAACAATTTTACTCTGTGATGACAAGTTCCAGATTTCAGCCACTATGTTAGACCTATTAGTTTGACGTCAGTGGTGGGCAAATTAATGGAAAGGATACTTAGAGATAATATATATAAGCATCTGGATAAACAGGGTCTGATCAGGAACAGTCAACATGGATTTGTGCCTGGAAGGTCATGTTTGACAAACCTTCTTGAATTTTTTTGAAGCGGTAACTAGGGAAATTGATGAGGGTAAAGCAGTGGATGTTGTCTATATGGATTTCAGTAAGGCCTTTGACAAGGTTCCCCATGGAAGGTTGGTTAAGAAGGTTCAATCTTTGGGTGTTAATGGCGGAGTAGCAAGATGGATTCAACAGCGGCTGAATGGGAGATGTCAGAGAGTAATGGTGGATGGCTGTTTGTCAGGTTGGAAGCTGGTGACCAGTGGGGTGCCTCAGGGATCTGTGTTGGGTCCACTGTTGTTTGTCATGTACATCAATGATCTGGATGATGGGGTGGAAAATTGGATAAGTAAGTATGCAGATGATACTAAGATAGGTGGTGTTGTGGATAATGAAGTAGATTTTCAAAGTCTACAGAGAGATTTGGGCCATTTGGAAAAGTGGACTGAAAGATGGCAGATGGAGTTTAATGCTGTTAAGTGTGAAGTGCTACATCTTGGCAGGACAAATCAAAATAGGACGTACATGGTAAATGGTAGGGAATTGAGGAATGCTGTGGAACAGAGGGATCTAGGAATAACTGCATAGTTCCCTGAAGGTGGAATCGCATGTAGATAGGGTGCTAAAGAAAGCCTTTGGTGTGCCGGCCTTTATAAATCAGAGCATTGAATATAGGAGTAGGGAAATAATGTTAAAATTGTACAAGGCATTGGTAAGACCAATTCTGGAGTATGGTGTACAATTTTGGTCGCCTAGTTATAGGAAGGATGTCAACAAAATAGAGAGAGTACAGAGGAGATTTACTAGAATGTTGCCAGGGTTCCAGCAACTATGTTACAGAGAAAGGTTGAACAAGTTAGGTCTTTATTCTTTGGAGCGCAGAAGGTTAAGGGGGGACTTGATTGAGGTCTTTAAAATGATGAAAGGGATAGACAGAGTTGACGTGGATAAGTTTTTCCCATTGAGAGTAGTGAAGATTCAAACAAGAGGGCATGACATGAGAATTAAGGGACAGAGGTTTCGGGGTAACGTGAGGGGGAACTTCTTTACTCAGAGGGTGGTGGCTGTGTGGAATGAGCTTCCAGCAGAAGTGGTGGAGGCAGGATTCGATTTTAACATTTAAGAGTAAAGTGGATAGGTATATGAACGTGAAGGGAATGGAGGGGTATGGTCTGAGTGCAGGTAGATGGGACTAGGGGAAAACAAATGGTCGGCACGGACTGGAAGGGCCGAGAGGGCCTGTTTCCGTGCTGTAATTGTTATATGGTTATATGTAAGGAAAAAAGTATTTTCCCTTATCTTATTTTTCAATTTGTTAATGATTCTATGGATTGACATCTTTGAAAGAATTTTCAGCACGTGTGTCTAAATTGTTGAAAGTTTTATAGGTTACTAGACCCCCACAACGCGCAGTTGGACACACACACACACACACACACACACACACACACACACACACACACACACACACACACACACACACACACACACACACACACACACACACACACACACACACACACACACACACACACACACACACACACACACACACACACACACACACACACACACACACACACACACACACACACACACACACACACACACACACACAATATTAATTTGCTCCTTTTACCCTATCCACTCATGCATAACACCCAATTGCACAGGTGCGGGTAGAGATGGGGGGGTGGGGGGAGGGCTGGATCCCGAACGCAACACTCTACAACATGTACAAATTTCACTGTTACCGCGTTGGGTTTTCGAGGAGATATGAATCTAAGAAAAAGTTCAAGTAAACAAGCAAACATCCCCACAAATAAACATCCAAGAGCAGAGTCTTATATTATACTAGATCAAGTGCAGACCCGTTGGGTCTGTTCCCCGAACGCGCGTTTGAGGGAGGGGGGGGGGGGCGGGTCGGCATGCAGCTTCACACACGCTAACCACCCCCACACTAACTACCCCCTTATATTAATATTATTAATTAGATTAATTTACCCCATAACCGCCCTAGCCACTGATGCATAGCCCCCAACTCGCAGGCGCGTGGAGGTGGGGGAGGATGGGAGGAGGGGGGGTGGAGATGGGGCGGGGAGAGGTGGAGGGAAGGGAGGGGGGGAGGTTGGGGGGGAGGGGATGGGGGTTTAGTGGGGTAGGGAGAGAGAGAGAGAGAGAGAGAGAGAGAGGGGGGGGGGGAGTCAAGAGAGCCAAAGATTTATCTTTTCTCCCGATCGGCAGAGCATTTTGAGAACGGGGGGTTGGGCGGGCGATTCCAGCTGCGGGAGGCGTGGCGCGATCCGGGCATAGTTGGGGGGGGGGGGGGGGGGGGAGAGAGTCGGGCTGCCAAATAAAGAGAGAGAGAAGCGGCTTGGATTGGTCGGCATGTGGGATTGTGACGTCAGCAGCTCATGAGTCCCATTTAGATTTTAAAATGAGTGAGTGTGGTGGGGGCGGAAATGATTTTATTAAAAAATATGTACATAAAAATGTCTAAATGTAATGAGGAGTGGATTTGCGAATGTGAAAGCGAAATCGCTAACGAAATGGAAAAAAATCACGGAGTTTTTGCGTGTGGTTTTGGCGGACAAAGGCATCAAAGGCCAACATTCTTACAGAAATCTTATCTGAAAATCGAATGACACACACTCACACACACACTCACACTCACACTCTCTCTCTCTCTCTCTCTCTCTTAAAAGTAAACTAGACCAAGTGCAGACCTGTTGGGTGTTCCCCCAAAGTGTGGTTGCAGGGGAGGGGGGGACGGCATGCGGCGTCACACACACACTAAATACCCCCCCGCACACACGCCAACTACCCCCCTTGATATTGTATTAATATTATTAATTTGCTCCTTTTACCCCATAACCGCCCTATCCACTGACGCATAGCCCCCAACTCGCAGGCGTGTCTAGAGAGGGTGGGCAGAGTGAGAATGGGGAGAGACTGAGAAAAATGGGACAGACAGAAGGGCAAGAGGGAGAGGAGGAGAGTGAGGGGGGAGGGTGGGGGAGGAGGGGTGAGAGGGATGGGAGGACAGAGAGAGGGGAGGAGAGAGGGGAAGGGGAATGGAGTTGGGGGGGTTGGGGGAGAGAGAGAGATGGGGGGGAGAGACAGGAGCGAAATGCAACCATGCGTCACGCATTCAGAATGTTCTGGAAATGATGCGTGCGCGTCTCATGCACGAAAGCTGTCGGCAGCTCTATGCAATTTAGGGGAGCAGCCTGCACACACACACACACACACACACACACACACACACACACACACACACACACACACACACACACACACACACACACACACACACACACACACCCTACCTTCCCCTCTCCCCTCACCCCCTCTCCCCTCTCCCCCCCCCCCTCCACACACACACGCACAGCGGGTCCGATCTAAGCTGTGAATGAATACAGCAACTTTTTTTTTAAACTTTCTTTAAAATTAAAAGTTAATGTTAAGAATTAGTGATGTTAAGTTACAAATAATTAAATTCAATTAAATGAAAACCAATGGAATCTACAACCTGGCAGCTGAGGGGGCGGGGACGAGGTGGGACCAGCAGACAGGCTGGGGGGGGGGGGGGGCAGGGCCGGGCTGGGCCGGGTGCAAAGGCATTGTGAAAGGGAGGGGGAGTGATCTCCGAGATGGCGCTGTGACTCATGCAGAAGTTTGATTTTAGTGGAACCACTTGAAGGTTCCAATCCCCCTCACCTGTCCCATTGTGATGGCATATGTAAATGAGATCCATTGTGATTGGACTTCCGTGAGGTGGCACTTTGACTCGTGCAGCAGTTTGATTTTCATTTTTTTTGATGTTTTGTGAACAATTTTATTCAAAATCTGGGGAAATAATTGACAAAATCTAGAGAGGAGTGGATTTCTGAACTCGTGTTAAATCCCTACCGAAATTGTAAAAATCTCTGCGTGGGACCGGGGGGGTTGTTACCGAACTGACTGTGGAATGAATCCATTAACGGAGCCACACCGCTGCTGGATTGGAAGTTGTCCCTGCCTTCCATCTGGCTGACAGGCTGTTAACGCGCCGGCTCTGTCATGCTGGCTGAAGGCAAAGATTGGCTGTTCCCCCGCTGTTTTTCCGAGCACGGCGAAAAGCAGGGGTGGAAGAGGCAATCTTTGGCTTGAGCCAGCGTGAGAGAGCCGGGGGGAGTGGAGGTGAGCCGGGCGGCAGCAGCAAGAATCGATCGCCTCTTCCACCACTGCTATTCGCCGTGCTCAGAAAAGCAGCAGGGGAACAGCCGATCTTTACCTTGAGCCAGCGTGAGAGAGCCGGCCCGGGGGAGGGGAGTGTAGTGGAGGTGAGCCGGGCGGCAGCAGCGAAAATAGCCAATGAAAAACAGGCCGTTGAGGCGCCGGCTCTGTCACGCTGGCTCAAGCCAACGATAGGCTGTTCCCCCGCTGCTTTTCTGAGCACGCCGAATAGCAGTGGTGGAAAAGGGATCGATTTTCGCTGCTACCGCCCGGCTCACCTCCACTCCACCCCCCACCCCCCGGCGTGAGAGAGCTGAGAGTCTGCCCGGGGGGGGGGGGGGTGGCGGAACGGGGAGCAGAGCCGGGCAGCAGCAGCGGAAATCGCCAGCGATAGAAGAAAAATGGCAGCTCTTTGGGAGTAGAGCCGGGCAGCTGCAGCCGTTATGGTTGCTGGCCAGCAGGAGGAGACAAAATGAGTGAGTGAAGGGAGGTGGGGGTGAAGGATTTTATTTTAAAATGTATACATAAAAATGTCTACATGTAAAGAGGAATGGATCCGTGAATGTACACATATGATTATTTTTTAGCCTTTTTTAAGTTCATAGTGCATTAGTAATTGGCTCGGAATTTGGGCCATTGGGAATACTCTGCCATCCCATCATGGCTGATCTCTTTCCCCATTCTCCTGCCTTATCCCTGTAATCTTAGATACTTTTACTAATCAAGAATCTGTCAATCTCCACTTTAAACATACCCAAAGGATTGCCGTCCATCACTATGACAATGAATTGCACATATTCGCCATCATCTCACTAAAGATATCCTCCTCATAGAAACATAGAAACAATATCCTCCTCATCTTCTTCCTAAAGATATGTCCTTTTATTCTGAGGCTGTGCCCCCTGATCCTAGATTCTCATACTTTTGGAACCATCCTCTCCACATCCGCTCTATCCAGGCATTTCATTATTCAGTAAGTTTCAATGAGACCCCCCCTCTTCTCCTGAACAACTGCGATTACAGACCGTGAGCCATAAAACGCCCATCATACGTCAATCCAATCATCGCCGGGATCATTGTCGTAAATCTCCTCTGGACCCTCTCCAATGCCAGCACATCCCTCCTCAGATACAGAGCCCAAAACTGCTCACCAAGAATTATCCAATTTTTCCTAGATTATTCTTGTACTTTCTTCAGTACCTCTGCATTTTTATGTTCTGGTGATTAGAACTCTGCTCTGGACTAGATGTCGCCTGACCATTATTTAAATGAGCTTCACTACTTATTAATTTAATGATCCTACGAGTTAATCCAGCTTCCTTGTTTGCACTGTTAGTTGTTTTGTTAATTTGCACGACTGTTCTCATTGGATCTCTTGTGTATCTTCAGTTTTTCTTCCACCCTTTTCAGTTTGTTTTTAATGCATAGGTGATATTCCTAATTTTCTTACCATCGTTATTCACTTGTTGCTAAGCTACATTCAAAGTAATTTGCCATTTAGCTGCTCAGTCTCCAGCATCACGGAGTTTCTCCATGCTCAGCCAGGCCACTCCCATCAGGCAAGAGGTACAGAAGTTTGAAAATGCACACTTCTGGATTCAGGGACAGTTTCTTTCCGGCTGTTATCAGGCAACTGAACCATCAAATAATCATCTAGAGAGTGACCCTGATCTAGCATCTACCTCATTGGAGACTCCCGGACTATCGTAAATTGGACTTTACTGGGCGCTATCTTGAACTAAACATTATTCCATTAACCTGTATCTGCACACTGTGGACGGCTTGCTTGTAATAATGGTTCTGATGAAAGGCGATCTACGTGAAGCAGTAATTCCCATTGTTCTCCATAGATGCTGCCTAACATTTCCATACTATCCAGAGTACTTTCTGTTTTTATTATTGATCCAGTATAATTTATTGGGGTGCCTTTTTTCTGAGTGCTGAACTCCAGATCTCTTTGGCAAAGCAGATTCTTTTTGCTGTCTTGTGTATAACCAAACAAAATCAATAGAAAGTCAAATTGCAGAACTTCAAAGACTGGACAAAGCTGTTCATTCACCGCACCGATTCTGTCTCTTCAAAGAGCTAACCACTTAATCATTCTTTTTGGAAGTTTTTTTTGCCCCAGAATGCATACACTTTCCCTTAAAAGGCACTGTGGATTGTATGTGTAAGAAGGAACTGCAGATGCTGGTTTAAACCAAAGATAGACACACATTATATTTTCCTAATAACGTCATTTGTCCCTTCATCCTCTCTGGTTACTGACCCATTCAGAGTTGATAGTGTTTCTTAATTTCTCTGTCAATATTTGTCATGAATTTGAATGCAGGTAATGTTCTCATTGAACACAGCCTTGCTTTCTTCTCAAAATGGCTCCGTGAGCTTTTTGAAACCATATGGCCAAAATTGTGATATATTTTAAACTGCATTCAAACTTTATTCTTAAACTTATTGCATTTACTTTTAAATCTTAGGATTCCATTTTTTTTTAAATGACATTATTGATGTTTTGTATCTGAACCCTGAAGTCTATTTCTACTTCATTAAGTGCACTATATAAAGTGTATTTTTCCCTTTTTGGGTTTTCATGGTCATCATGTTTTTCTAAATTCATATTTGTGTCGTGTCTACCAGCCCATTCTTTAAGGAATGATTCTTCAAAATAATCATCCATGAAAGATGAAAATTACTGTTATATTTCTTGACTTCCCTGTAAATCTTGACGAGCTTTGAAGGTTATGTACTTTCTGTACGGTGGGACTGGTTTGTATTTTGTTGCAAAGCTTTTGCAAAAATGCACGCTCTTTATGCTCCATCTGATGAGCAAGTTTAGATGTTGCTTAATAATTTAAGGATATGGAACAGTAAACTATAAATGAGAAAAGCTTTGTGGGGTATGGCATTAACGCAGAAAAGTGGGATTAACATGGGTAGTCATGGTCCGCATGCATGTTATGGACCAAAAGGTCTTTTTTTTCCCTGTGTGACTCTAACTGTAACTCTACTATCTTCTGAGCTCGCATTTGTCATGTAACTGCAATAACAGACAGATACACAATAGCTATGGTAAGTTTTATATGCAAGCGTCTCCTACAAGATAAACCCGGGTGGCATAAGCGGCAATGAAGCATCTCTTCCTGATGAGCTAAATGGCCTCTATGCCCACTTTGAACTGACTTGCATGAGCTCCCACAAGCCATGACAACCTTGTGGTCTCAATCTTTGAGGACCATGTCAGAGCATCCTTCAAGAGGGTGAATCCATGCAAAGTGTCCAGACAGTGAACGTGGGTGAGTGCTGTTTCCCTGTGCAGTCCAACTAGTTGGAGTATTCAAGGACATCTTCAACCTCGTGCTTCCCCGGTATGAGGTTACAACCTTCAAACGGGCCCAAGAAGGACACGGTGACCTGCTCCTGATTACTGTCTAGTAGTCCTTGAATTAATGAAGTCCTTCAAGATTTCGGTTATGGCACAATTTAACTCCCAACTCAGAAATGACTTGTATCCGCTTCAATTTGCCTATCTCAATATCAGATGCTATCTCACGGACTCTCCACTCTGCTCTGGACCATCTGATTAACATCAGGCTACTACTCATCAATTACCATACATCAGGCTACTACCCCTCAATTACAGACAGCTCTGTGTTTATCACATTCATCCCCTCCAAATTAACCGCCATGCTCCAAGAGTAGCGCCCCGTTACAACTGAATTGTTGGTTTCTTTATCGGCAAATTGCAAGGGATTGGTAACAGCCTACTCTCCTCGTTGACCATCAATGCAGGTGCACCACACGGATGTATGCTTAGCCCTCTGCTCCCTTTACACCCATGACTGTATGGCTTGACACAGATCCAATGCCATCTATAAATTCACTGATGACTGCATTGCTTGGCCGAATCATTGGTGAGAAGGCAGCATACAGGAGGTGGAGAACACCTGGTTGAGTGCTGCTGCAAGAGCAACCCCCTCAGCAAGACCAAGGAACTCATTGCTGAGTTCAGAAAGGGGAAGTCAGGAGACCATGCTCCAGTTTTTATTGATGGGTCATTGGAGATAGTTAGAAGTTTCAAATTCCTGAATGTTAACATCTCTGAGCCCAGCACTGAGAACATCTGGGCCCAGCACATACATGTAGCCACCAAGAAGGTGGGCCAGCACTCTACTTTCTGAGAAGTTAAAGACATGTGGCATTTCTCCAAATACTCAAATAAACCATACAGGTGTACTATAGAAAGTATCTTGACTGGTTGCATCGTGGCCTAGTATTGTTCAATGGTACTTTATTGTCACATGCCCTTTGGTAAAGTGAAATCCCTTTTCACCATAGAATACATCAAATATCTTGCCATATGTGGGCACATCATGCTTGAGGGTACGAATAGTAGATCGCACTGAGGTAATGTACAAGAGTCACCATGTTTCTGGTGCCACTCTGAGTTTAGAATCTTGGCCAGAAAGGCCAATGCTTACAATGTTCAGCTATGGCACTGCTCAATCCAATCTGTACGTTGTGATTTCCGTGTCTTGTATGGTCAAGTAGCTTCCACTGGAAACCAAGCCGAATTGAACTTCCGTAAAGTATCGTAATAAAGGGAACAAGCCATTTGAAATGAGAAGCTGGTGCGACTAGGGTTACACAGCAGATCACATTGCAATATGCAGATACACAGGTCTAGTGTATTTTTGACGGCTCGTCCACTGAGGGCCCACAATGAGAGGCTGTAAAACATATCACCTACCTCAGGATACACCTTTAAGCAAAAGCAGGACGGGGACGAGCACGTGGAGGAGTGTGGATTTCGCCCTGCACAACATTTTTGCGTGCCACCGGCCTGTCGCGTAAATGACAGCCAAAGTGGGACAAGCCCAAGACCCTGGCGCGGCGCAACGTCTCACCTCCAACAGCAGTAGGCAAACAATCGCCGAGCTCGCCCTCGGGCTCACGGCCGTTGCGGATCCGGATCCGTCCACACTCCTACTCCCAGAGCGGGTCCAAGACGATTGGAGATAGACACAAAATGCTGGAGTAACTCAGCGGGACCGGCAGCATCTCTGGAGAGAAGCAATGGGTGACGTTTCGGGTCGAGACCCTTCTTCAAGAAGAGTCTCGGCCCGAAACATCATACATTCCTGCTCTCCAGAGATGCTGCCGGTCCCACTGAGTTATTCCTGCATTTTGTGTCTATCTTCAAATGACGTCTCGCGCTCCAGACGGCTGTGCGGACGCATGACACGCGCGACCGTCACGCGTCAGTCACTACCGGCCTATCGCATCAATGACGGCCAAGTGGGACGGGCCCTTTGATCTAAACCATTGTGGCAAAATATTTTCAGGAGGTGAAGGAAACTATCTTCACTGCCTTTTAAAGGGGCTGGGCTGGTGGCAGGGGGTGTGCAGCATTCACATTGATTCGTGGGCATATGCTATGGTCTACGCAACACAGGAAGACGCTCGACACCGTGACTATCTTGGGTGTAGATAGAAGCCAAGCATAAGCAACGGGTATACAGAATGTCACAAAACTGCACCCACCCATGTGGCCGCAAGCCTCTCTCCTTCATAGGCCATATCAGTGTAGAGATGGCTGGTGCAGAGTAGGTTATTATGTGATTTATTGAATATGTTACTGTGTTACTGCTAAGCGCTATGTCTGTTAAATGGGTAATGCGGTTTTAGGGAATATAGTCTGCTTTAAATGTTGAAATGTGTTTTCTGTCCAGACCAGTTTCCGTTGCGTTGGATTGCAAAACAGCACAAGCGAAAGACATTTTTGCAGTGATTATAAGCTCACTTGTGTTCGTCCCTGATTACTTGTCAGTAGTTCTATGTAACTGAAATATCCATGATTCCTGTTTGCTTAGATTGCAGTAAAACACAAGTATATTTAGTTTAAATCAAAAAAAGTTGGTCATTTAAGAGTGCAGAATCCCAGCAGGTTAAAAGCTGTCAATTTCACACAAAGATGTATGCTTCATTGCAGACTAAGCATTCTTCTTTATGCTTGAGGTTTCTCATCAATTTTTAAGTAAAAGTTGGAACTTTTATCAAATGGGTATCCAAGTGCTTTTGGGAAAGGAAAGTACGGGAGTGAATATGGAATAACTGGCTTGCATTGTTGGTAGCAGGGGTTCAGCGATTAGTCCCATGTGTGAAAGGCAAGCTGCTGAATATTTTAATGTTTAATCTGTAAGCAGCTGAGCCATACGTCTAAATCTCTTGGCTCTTTCACTTTAGAGAGTCGAGTGGTATTTATGGAAAATCTCATTGTGATTATTGACGCAGGGACACATTGGGTTAATCTCTTTCCATATTTTATATGTCAGCTAATTTGGCGAATGACTGCAAATTTCCAATATATGTCTTGCTGCAAATAAGAAATATCGTTGATTTGTGTGTGTGTGTGTGTTTAATATATATGCATTATTTTTTTTTAAACAGTATGTTGATGATTTCAATGTTAGCTATTAATCAAGCTAGATTTACGTAATACATTCAACAACATATTCTAATCGGTAAGGTTAGCATTGAAAGGAAATACTGTTTTCATTTACTGTATTTAACTCATTTTGAAAGGGTGCTATGGAATCAATAGGGAAATAGAAAAAAAAGGAGGAATTTGTAATTTAAGTACAGTTCTAATTTGGCAAAGTAAGGTCGTGGCGCTGGATTGCCAATTAAATATTCAGAGAAGGACTACTATTTTATTTAAGGAATAAAGTAAGTACAAATCTTAGTTGAAAAAAGCAGCACTCGTTGAAAATACTAATTATGATTGTGTTTGGCATTGTTGGGGAGGGGGATTGGGAGAAGAGAGCAGTGATGGGAACACATGGTGTGAATTCTGATCACATGTGTTATATTTTCTGCAGCTTTACTGGCCATTCTTAGCCTGTTGATGTTGATTTCATCCTTGGGTAGGGTCCCAAGTGCATTTGCAGCCATCTGCCTCTTTGCCTTAATTTGAACAATTGAACATTAACAGATCAGTGGGTTATTAGTCAAGTATGCGACAGGCAACTCGGGTCCTGTTCTTGACACTCTTTCAATAAAGGTTGTCAGATGCAACCAGTATTGGAACCCCAGTATTAGAACCTTCCTGTAACTGCAAAGGGATTTCAACCAGTTTGTTTTGAGATTTTGAGTCCACATTGCTCAACTCTTGACTGAATAGTCAGGCTGCAGGTGGACTGCAAGTCAGTCTCAAGAAGGCTGACTTGACCTGACCCGACGTGCTCCAGAGATGCTGCCCGACCTGCTGACTTACTCCAACTTTTTCTGTCCCTTTTAGCCAAGCTGCAGGTCTGTGTACATCTTTTCTGCCCATGTTATCTGGGATTCCTCGTTGGGAAGCACCTGGGATTATAAATTATCTTCAGAATGTTGCTCAGCTTTACTCTTAATAGTTGGAGATGCAAGAAATGACAGTCACAAATCTGGAGCAAAAAGCAAACTACTCGAAGGTCTCAGTAGGTCAGGCAGCATCTGTGAAGGCAGAGGGATGATTGATGATTGGGTCAAGACTTCATTATTGATCTCAATGAGAGAAATGGCCCAACTTTATTTATTCAGCCTGTCTCTCAATTTTATATGTGCCAATTAAACCTATGTTATAAAGTAAACTTAAATTGTGTAACTAAAATATAATCGTCATTGCGGGCTTTTCAAGCCTTTCTGACATATCCATAGATCTGTTGCGCCTTTTCTGTGTTGGAGTGACCAGAGTTATGATCACAAATGCAATCATGGGCCTGGCTGTGCATAACCTTCCTGATCTTGCATTCCATCCTTGAAACTATAAAGAAATGTATCACCTGCTTCCTCAGCAACGTTATCTAACTGTCTAGGTATTTTCAGGGTCCTCGAAGGACATGTGAAGTAAGATCACTTTGTTTCTCTACAACTCTCCTGTTATTTATTGTGTCTCCCTGCCTTGTTGCCCTCTCCACATGCACCACTTTGTATCTCTAAATTGACTTCCATTTTTCAGTTTTCTGCTCACCTGGCCAGTCAATTGATTGATGGGGCCACAAGGATACTGCAGGCTTTAATGTGGTAAACTGCTACTTAAAATGCTCACCTTTTATGAAGCAGGAAATATTTTCTTTTGAAGGTCATAACTTGCTGAATCGATATGCATGCATCAGGCTCTCCTGGCTGCACAGTAATTGCTGCAAGCTGCCATGTATGCAAAATTGATGAAAACATCAAGATCCTTGACTGCAATAAATGTCTTTTCAGGATATCTCTTGAAACATCATTGGCCTATAGCAAGTGCTGGTCCATTCTAATTTGAAGTTTTAAGATTTTATTTGGAGTTATGCGAGAAAATTGTAACTGTCACCCACGCAACCAGCATTGTCCAATCTCTAATTATATTTCTGGATTGTGCCATTTAACAAATTTATGCTTTTGTGCTAATGTTTCATGTGTATTAGTTGATCTCACAAGTCCTTATTCCAATCCAGGCACACCACATTGTTGGCTTGTATTTTTTATGTTTTAGGTATGAATTCCTTGGTCTATCTTTTATAATGGAAATTGCCCTATATTGTAGGCAGGCTGTCCGATAAGAATGTATATACCAAGTTTGCACGTAAGAAAAATGAGTTAGGATAGGCCATATGACCCCTTAAACCCACTCCGCTATTGAGTAGTTTTGCTAATGCATTCATTTTCCTGCCTGTAATAAATGTTAAGGAAAGAACTGCAGATGCTGGTTTAAATTGAAGGTAAACACAAAATGCTGGAGTGACTCACTGGGCAGGCAGCATCTCTGGAGAGAAGGAGTGGGTGATGTTTTGGGTCGATACCCTTCTTCACACTGAGGAAGGGTTGTGACCCGAAACGTCACCCATTCTTTCTCTCCAGAGATGCTGCCTTTCCCGCTGACTTACTCCAGCATTTTGTGTCTACCTGTTATAAATGAGCTTCCATAATCTTTTGAGTAGGAATTTCTAAAAAATTCACACTCCTCTTAAATGAAGAAATATGATATCTTTCTTGAATTTATACTCCTTATCGTGAGTTTCAGACTTTCTAGATGTTGGAGAAATACTTCATTCTTACTACTTCATTAACCTATCTTTATTTAGAGTGGGGTGTGTGTGGGGAGGGGATTGTGTGTGTCGAGCGAGGGGGGGGTGTGGTGTGGTAGCAGCAGATTTTTATATTGTTCAAGAGATTATTCCCTCTAGCCGCTAAATGGACTGCATGGTTAAAGGGAATGTCTGTATACGCATGCGAGCTCGCCATCAGAGACCTTCAGAGCTTCTTCACAGATAAGTTTTCAAAACACAGTCCTTTGATTAATAAATTATTTTATTGTTGATGAAAAACAATAAGGTACATCCAAACTTCTTCTGGCTCGTTACTATAATTTTCATCGAACTCCAGCTTCGTGTCTCCATTACACTTCGCATGGTCAAAGGGTAAACCTTCTCCATGCTGGTTCCAAACTAAACTAACAACTAAGCTTCTGCGCTAGAAATTCAGCTCCAACACGCCCACAAATACGTCATAAATCCCACCCACAATATAAAGGGAGGGTGGTATCACGGGTGGAGGGGGCACGAGCCAGCGAGGGAGACTAGAGGGGAAGGGGCTGGAGCTGATGTTGGGATGGGGACTCACGGCGGGCGCTGGTCGTTCTCCTCTGCCGGGATCAGAGTCTCCATTTTCTGTTTGACAACATCGGCGACATCTCTGACGCTGGGCTGGGTCTCCGACGCTGGGCTGCTTTGGGTCGGGTCTCCGACCCAATGTCCCTCCGAAAATTGTGTCCGGTTGGAGACGTCTGCCGGCCATCCAGAGCCTTCCTCGGCTCCAGTAAAGATGCGATGGCGCAGGAAGGGCGGACCGTCCTGTGGAGTGACAGGAGAAAAGACTAATCCACGCAACGCTGAACGGCAGGAGAGGAGATCGATCTGCGCACGCACGGTTTTTAAGATTTTTCAAACCTCGCTAACTTTTACATTAGACCACCGATCGGAACAAAACTTGGTGCAATCGCAGCTCAGGAGGACGGTGAGTAATCTGGTGAAAAATCATAGCGCTATCGCGTACCGCTTTTGCGCAAATAGAATGACCGCGCAAAACGGTAGATAACAAGGTCGGAGCTTCAGTTATGTATAGATGGCGACCTGTAGCTCAGTGAACATCAGCATCTAAGTTTCTCATTATTCAATAAAAAGCCATTATTCTTTGTTCTTCGCACCAAAATAACTAACTTCTTCATTAATCTATCTTTATTTATTTATATCCTCACAGCTAACCTCTCGACTCTAGTTTGGTATTTGGGGAAAATTTGGGTATGCTTGATCATGTCAGTATAAATTCTCAATAGCTGTTCCTTGTGGAACAGGCACATTTAATCTATCTGCCGTTTAACCAATTCTGTTTCCATACTAATTTAACCCTCAATTTTGCTCTACACCTGCATGTTAATCTTATTTTGTGAATACAGCGATTCATATTGTTCTGAACACTGGCATTTAAATGTTTTTTATTTTTATTTTGATCCCTTTATTTTAGGTAACCATCCTTTGCTATCTTATCGGATGCCTCATGAAAATCTAAATATACTTCATCTTTTGAGTGTAGTTAGCAAACATAAACTGGAAAGGGTGGCAAAGGTTCCAATCTATTTTTTGCACACAGGGTTGAGATTGATTTTGAACGAAGGGTATATTGGCAGGCAGTACTGAGCCTTCCGACTTTGATAGGGTTTGTCTGGTTCGGGATTTCCCTATTAATCAAAAGGGTTTCCCCGCTTAAACCTCTGACATTTGGCCAGTGAGTTCTTTAACTCCAATATGTTGTGAACCCAGTCTTTGACAGGACAGACGGTGAACTGATAATGTACACAATAGACATAGGTACAGGAGTAGGCCATTCGGTCCTTCGAGCCAGCACCGCCATTTAATGTGATCATGGCTGATCATCCCCAATCAGTACCCGTTCCTGCCTTCCCATATCCCGCTGACTCTGTCATCTTTAAGAGCCCTATCTAGCTCTCTTTTGAAAGTATCCGGTGAACTGGCCTCCATCGCCCTCTGAGGCAGAGAGTTCCACAGACTCACAATTCTCTGTGAGAAAATGTGTTTCCTCGTCTCCGTTCTAAATGGCTTACTCCTTATTCTTAAACTGTGGCTCCTGGTTCTGGACTCCCCCAACATCAGGAACATGTTTCCTGCGTCTAGTGTGTCCAAACCCTTTATATTCTTATATGTTTCAAGAAGATTCCCTCTCCTTCTAAACTCCAGAGGATACAAGTCCTGTCACTCTATTCTCTCAGCATATGACAGTCCCGCCATCCCTGGAATTAACCTTGTAAACCTACGCTGCACTCCCTCAATAGCAAGAATGTCCTTCCTCAAATTAGGGGACCAAAACTGCACACAATACTCCAGGTGTGGTCTCACTAGGGCCCTATACAACTGCAGAAGGACCTCTTTTCTCCTATACTCGACTCCTCTTGTTATAAAGACCAACATGCCATTTGCTTTTTTCACTGCCTGCTGTACCAGCATGCTTACTTTCATTGACTGATGAACAAGGACCCCCAGATCCCGTTGTACTTCCCCTTTTCCCAAATTGACAACATTTAGTGGTGATGTTGCAAGATAAGGCATATTCATCTATTGGGTAAGATGCGTGCAATCAAAATTACAGCCTTCGGCCCAATTTGCCCACAGACCAACATATCCCATTTACACTAGACCCACTTGCCTATGTTTGGCCCATATGCCTCTTAACCTATCCTATCCATGTATAAATTTTCCATAATCGTTTCAACAGTCCCAGCCTCAACTATGTCCTCGGGCAGCTAGTTCCATATTCAATTCTCCTTCTCTTGGCAAGAGACGTTGTGCATTTGCCCAATCTATTCCTCTCGTGATTTTGTTCACCTCTAAGATCATTGGACAATGAAACTGTTAATGTTTTCCTAGATCCCTAGTCTCATGATGAAGCAAACTTATTTCATTGTTAATTTTTAAGAGCTTTCGGGTATCAAGATTTGTCAGTGATTTCGGAAGGCACCATGTATGTGTACATTCAGATCAAGGCAAGTTCTCTTTCTGCAGTCACGATATGGCAGGCAGAATTTTGATAACCCATCAATACAGAACATTGGCCAATTTATGATGTAAATCTGGAAAGCGAAAAATATTTCCAAGCTCTGAGCAGTTTGAGAATAATGCATCCAAGATCTTATATATGTGACAATTCTCCCTCTCATGGGGAGGAGAGGGAATTAGAAAATCTTTGCTTTTATGTGGCACATGAAGAAGCCTTGGTGAAAAATTGATATTTGGACACATCCAAATTCCCAATCTATGGCCCTGTAGGTCATCGCACATTATCTTACTTTATAAATACGACACGGATTTCTGCCTCCACCGCCCCTTTCACGATTTGTTACAACTTTTTTCCCCCACCCTTTACCTTTGCAGGATTGCCCAAATTTGGAAGTTTCTCCCATTCTTGCCCTTCAGCAAATTTGAAAGGTATTTATTGTGATATTTACTGCAGAATTTACCCCTATAACCTGACGACAAATAATTTGACAGTTTAGCATTCCATAAAACTAAAAACAAATACAAATACATCATTCAAGTAATCAAGTAGTGGGTGGGATGAGGGACTGTGCAACTTTACTGAACTTCTGCATCATATATTTAAAGGATTAGTTTTCGAGGTTTTACCAAATTGTTCCTCATTTAGCCTTGAACTGCTGACAGCTGGAGGAGAATGGCCTCTTTCTTTAAATTGCCGATCTGGATGGAAAACCAGCTTCTGACATTCCAGTGATGAAATTAAACAAATTGTTCTTAACCTGATGCTGACCTTTCCTGTTCAGTTTGATCAGCGAGTGCAGTTTTCAATTCAACTGTTTAATTGTTTAACACCAATTATGCCACCGTGTCACCTGATTATTCTGGTGATTGAATATTTGAATAAATTAATTTTAAAATAGTATCACTTTCTGGTTAGATGCACAAGAGGGTTGTGGAGCAGAATAAACTTGTGATTACATTTTTCAGTCTTGTGCCTTTTCCTATGACATGTATGTATATACCACGAGCATTAACATAAAAAAATGCTAACCAATCTGAAATAGAAATCTAGTTTGTTATGGCTGCGACCCATAATTGGAGCTGGTTTGTTCTGATAATGAGTAGCAAAAAATAGACTATAATAGATCAGAAGTTTCATTAGGTAGTCACGCTGTTGAATGGCTATTGGGGGAGATGTACTGTAAATGTCAATGGTGTTTTTAGCTTTGTTGATTCAAGTTATAAAAAGATAACAAATTTACTGAAAACGTCACAATATATCTCACCGTCATGAGGATCTGCAAGAGTGGAGCAGGAAGGAAAATTGCAGCATATTTTAACAAAAAGAGGTAATTTTGTTTTAAGTCAACTATTCGAACATCATGGAGGAACAAATATTTTCAGCTGACTATTGAACTATAACAACTAACTATTTATTAGTGCTGATGGAATATTCTTCCTTGCGAGCATCATCATCGAGGATGGCATTTAATGCCCCACCAGAACTTGGATGTGGCAATTTTCCCAATCCCTGCTAACATTTGCCTGGGACATGCTGCCAGGGGTGGTGGAGGTGGAGGCAAACAAGATAGTGTCATTTAAGAGGGTCTTAGGGGCCAGCAGAGGAGATTAGTTTAACTTGGCATCATGTTTGACATGGATTTTGTGGGCCGAAGGGCCTGTTTCTGCACTACGTTCTGTGGTTCTTTTTGATGGTATTGTGAATATAAATCTTGTGCTTTGTAGATTTTGGGGAATCGGGTGAATCAGTCTCTAATATTTGTCAAACATACATATAGCTACAAACAAGGAACCCCCACTTCCTCCTCACTACAATCAGTCTTAAGAAGAGTCCCAATCCAGATCGATGCCTGTCCATGTTCTCCAGAGATGTTACCAGACTCGCTGAGTTAGTCCAGCATTTTGTATATATGGGTGCTCCACCTTACTATCTGGGGCAATAATCTTTTAGGACCTGTTGGTCATTTAAATTGTACTGATGTTTTCTACCTTTTGGCGACGGCAAAGTTGGTATATTTGGCAAACATTGGATTGCCTTTGAGGTTTATCTCTTGCTTGTTAAAGAGCAGCTTTACATCTTGTTTTGGGTAAACTTTGAGTGGCACCCTTAACGAGAATGCAATGGTATTCTGCAGAGGGACATTAGAATGATGGTGTCTGGAATGTTTTCAGTAGTTTGAAGAGCAGTGAGTCTTGGATGTGAATTTGCACTCTTAATTTTGCTGTTATGACCTCACTTTTTTCTACTTGGTTGCATTGGTTTGTGCAGCCCAGCGTAATAGATCATAGTTACTGATTATTATTATTGTCACGTACTGAGATATGGTGAAAAGCTTTGTTTTGAGTGATATCCTGTCAAATCATACCATGCGTGAGTACAGTCAAATCATATACGTAAAAGTATGAAACTGTTGTCGTGATTAATAGGAGATCATCTTCTCAGACCAGCATGCAGAGTCCCCACGCTTTGGCACCAACCTGCATCTATCAAGTCTCTGCAAATATTAAATTTGATCTTGGCTTAATGAGAGATGCTTTTTTTTGCACTTTTTGTAATCTTAGACTGTTGTCCTGGCTGAATGTGGGATTGTCGTCAGTGGGGTGCCATCCAAGGGTTGACCCGACCGAGCGCCGTGCTGTTGGCTCCTTTCACGTGCCTGCCGGCCCGGCTATGTAGGCCTCTAGTGTGCTGCCCCATTCCCACACAATGACCTGTGGCTCTCTTGGACAACTGTGCTATCTCAAAGCAAACTTCAGCTGCTACCTCCCACAGCAGTCCCTCCACTTCATGAAGAAATATCACTGCACATATTGGAGAGTCCAATATCATTGAACTTGACAAATGCACCTTTTTAAAAAAAACACATTAAAGCATTAAACTAATAACTGCAGCATTTTGACTGGTAAATGGTTGAGCAAATACTTAAAATCATTTGCGCAACTCGCAAAAATAAATTGTATATGCTTATTAAACACCAGGTTAGGTTGCCATTATTCAAAATGACTGGTGTTGTTTTCAGCAAATTATAAAATGTTGCACGATGGAACTGGTTCAGTGTAATTTAATGAAAAATTTGAACAATAAGCTTTCCGTGCAATTTTAATTGCAATAAGTCTGCACATCTGAGCTTGCGCTAAAAGCTCATGCCTAGATTTCTTGGTCAGTCGCTTACAGGTATGAAACTGGGAGAATGCATGTAGCCAGTTGGGAGAGAGGACTGCATTTGGGCAAGGTGGTGAGATGGCTGTCTTTTCTGCAGATGTTGGCATAAGCATGTTTATCTAACTGTCAGGTGTAGATGGTGAATTACCTCAACGTCTCTGGAGCAGTTATTTTGATTTGCACAATAGCTCATTTTAACAAAGGTCAAATGATGATGCCATATGTGGTCAAATGTAATCACTCTTCCTCGGCCTAATTTTCAAACAGACTTTAATTTGAGTGGGTAGCTATCCTCGAGACCCTCGTAAGCTTGGGCTACATTGCACTTGTCTCATCCGGTAAAATCTAATGCAGAACTGGGAATTATTCATTGGAAGTTCCTTTCAAACCATAATGTTTTACTTATGGTTTAGAGTCATTACATGTGGTTCTCCTACAGCGCGTGTTTCCATAATGATAATTGGATGCTACGGATGAATTGGGGACCACTATTGGCATTACGCAGGCCCACTTGGTTATAACACTATTTCAATTAGGAACCGGGGAGGGCAATTAGAAATTACATTAGAAATTGATAAATAGCTGTCTGGGGGGGGAGCGATGTCCCATTTTCCCCATTTCATGTTTTCTCTATAACATTACTTTCTATATACAAGCTTTGGTAAGAACACAATTATCACATTATAACAGAGCTACATGTGCAGCATTAAAATGACTCCTTCAGTCCAACTAATTCCTGCTGGCCAAGAAGCTGACCTAAGCTTGTCCCACTTGCAAGTCTTTAGCCCATATCCCTCTAAATCTTTCCTATTCATGTCCTCATCCAAGTATCTTTTTAAATGTTTTAATTTTACCTGCCTCTTATTCTATATACTCTGGAAACTTGTTCTATATACACACCACCCTCTGTTCGATAAAACATTCTTCTCAGATCTGCTTTAAATCTTGACCCTCTCTCTTAAATTATGCCACATTTTGGATTCCCCTGCGGTGGGAAAATGCTGAGGATATCTTTCCTATTTATGTCCTTCAGAACTTTATAAACAGCTGTAAGGTCACCACTCCACCTCCAGCTTGTCCAGTCTCTCCTGTAATTAAATCACATTCTTCCTGTAGTGTGTAGGAAGGAACTGCAGATGCTGGTTTAAACCGATGATGGACACAAAAAGCTGGAGTTACTCAGCGGGACAGGCAGCATCTCTGGAAAGATGGAATGAATGGCATTTCAGGTTGAGACCCTTCTTCAGACTCGGTCTAAAGTCCTGTAGTGTGGTGTAACAACTCACAGTACTCCCAAGTGTGGTCTTGCTAATAATGGCTTGCATGGCTATAACATGCCGTCTCAACGCTTACACTCAATGCCTCAGCCGATGAAGGCAGACATACCACACACCATCCTCAATACCCTGCCTAACTGCATTGCCACTTGCAGGGAACAATGTACTTGTGCCCTTGATATCTGTTCTACATTCAACTCTCCGAGGCATTCACTGTGTACACCTTGTCCTGGTTTAAGTTCTCTTTGTCGTTGTTCCCTTTGATTTCTAAATGTATTTTAATGTATTTGAGGTAATATATAAAATACCAATTTGTTGCCGCATAGTTTTGTGTTGGATGGGTACAGGCATGATTAAGTATAACTTTTGAATCATTACAGGAAAGAGGTGGTAAAATAAGCCTGAAGAATGGTCTTTCTGTTGCAAACGTAATGCCATTAAATTTGCTGAATGTGAAACTTTCCAAAACAATGCTGTAATATTTAACTACATTTCCCTTGTATTTTCTACACTAGGTTGTTGTGTCTACAAATATTGCTGAAACCTCACTTACTATTGATGGTGTTGTGTTTGTAATCGATCCAGGCTTTGCGAAACAGAAGGTTAGTATTTAAATCTGCTTAAATTATGGTGTATTTGATAGCTCCCTCCCTGTCTATGCCTCTCATGGATTTTGACCTAGTTTCGTGGCATTCCTGCCACAGAGCCTTGCTTTTGTTCCCTTTTGTTTACATGGTAACTACCTTCATTGAGCTAAATTGTCTCTGCTTTTATTTCTGCCGATCAGCATGGAGCATGTTGCCAAATGCATGTTGCTGCGTGCCCATCATTGTATTAAGTCAAAGCAGTAATAATGGAAATCCATGAAATGCTGGAATGACTCAGAAGTTCCCAACAAATGGAGACGAGCATATATAAAGTTTCTGATTTTTTTTGTAGGCCTTTCCTCAAAAATGGGAGGGGAGAACAGTTTTTGAATGTGACAAAAGTAAGAATAGTCTGAAGAAGGGTTCTGACCCTCATTATAAACCAGCATCTGCAGTTCCTTCCTACACAAAATGAATATCTCTGATGGGCTGGGGTCTGGATTGCCCTGATGGTAAACTGTTGATGAAACCAACTAGTGTATTAATTAATGAGGAAAGAGAAGACGAAGGAAAGGACATTTAAAAGCTCTGTAATTTGGCTTGATAGCTTTGGAAATTATCACTTGGAACACTCCAGTTAACCACTCCACCTATCGGTTTGGGCTCCCTGTACTGTTCCAATGACCAAAATAAATTTGAGGAACAGCATGTCATCATCCATCTGGGCGCATTGCAGCTATCAGTGCTCAATATTGAATCTGATTTTTTTTTTTTTTGATAATTTCTCTGCATCAGAACTAGCCAGCTGTGCTTTAGGTTGTCCGTCAGTAACCTTGACTAAGTTTTTCTCTCTTCTGACTGAGCTGTTGCACCTTTGATCTGCATTTCCTCACTCTGCAATCTTAAAACTCACTTTGTTTTCTTTTGAAAGGGCTTCGACATGAAACATTCATTCTCTTTTTCTCTATCAGAGTAATCAAACCAAAATTTATCTGATGCCTTGTGTCTTTTTATCTTGTTCTTCAGAGGCTTTTGGGTTAATCGAGGGAAAGCTGGTTGGCAGTTTGGAAGAATAGTGGAGCTGGACGGTTTGTGAAACGAATAAACAAATCAGCACTGTCATAGAATGGGGCCACTACAGAACACAGTTAAGGCGGCACGTGGCGCAGCGGTAGAGCTGCTGCTTTACAGCGCCAGAGACCTGGTGTCAGTCCTGACTATGGGTGCTTGTCTGTAGGGAGTGAGCTGCATGGGTTTTCTCCGTGATCTCCAGTTTATTCCCATACTGCAAAGACATAAGGTTTTGTAGGTTAATTGGCTATATATATTTGTAAGTTGTCCCTAGTGTGTGTAGGATAGTGTAAGTGTATTGGGATAGCTGGTCAGCGCAGCTTGGTAGGCCAAACAGCCTGTTTTCGCGTTGTATCTCTAAGCTAAACTAAACTAAAATTCTTGCCATTTGCTTTATCAAATTGATGGGCCTAGGAAAATAGTTCTGAAAACTGGTTGCTCACTATTGTGTCATGTATACTCTTCATGCTGCATTGAAAGAAAAACTAGTACTAAAAATACATTTCTATTTTATGTGACACCTTCTCGCGTCACAAAACCAGTGCGGTACTTTTGAAATATTAGTCACAGTGAGATTGTAAGAGTTTGTTCAGAGCTTTTATAATGCCAAAGATGTGTGGCACAGATGCACAGCTGGTAAAGCTGTCCCACAGTACACAGACCCAGGTTTGATCCTGACCTCGGGTGCTCTCTATGTGGAGTTTGCACAGTCTCCCTGTAACCATGTGGGTTTCCTCCGGATACTTTGATTTCCTCCCACATCCCAAAGACGTGCAGATTTATAAGCCTCTCTAAAATTGCCCCCATTGTGTAGGAAGTGGATGAGAAAGTAGGATAACATAGAACTGGTGTGAACTAGTGGACTCGATGAGCCGAAAGGGCCCATTTTCAATCAATCAATCAAATGTGCTAGTTGGAATGTTTATGGATTACTATAAGTTGCAGGAGAAACAGGGAATTGTTGATGAGGGAAGGCGAGGAGAAGTGTAGATGGATGCCCGATGGTCAGTGTGGATGTGGTGGGCTCGAGAGCCTGAGTAGGAGTAGTTGATTCTTGAGTAGCTGCACTGACCTTCTCCTCAAACTCCTTTGCTCCAAGAGGGACAACTCTAGCTTTCCTTACCTAATGATGAAGTCAAAGTCCTGCATCCCTGAAATCATTTTGTTAAACTTCCTCTGAGCTCTTTTGAGGCTCCCTGTGCTTATTTTCTGTATTCATGCTCCACATTTCAAGCTCTTTTTATATGGCCATCTATGTTTTTTGGACCTTGTTTATTTCATTTAGAAATTAACGCTTCACAATTTAGAAATTAATTTGCTTTGCATTTTGGGCTTTAAATTGATAATCCCATATTCATCAACATTATTGCCACAGTTTTTGCTGTTCTCACAATCTGTTCACACCTCTTTATCAGTGTAGATAGAACCATTTCATTACAATGCCTCATCTTTGTCATCGAAAGACTTGGATTTGTAGCTTTTGATCTGATCACCCAAATTACTTGCAGCTCAGCTCCAGTGAGTAATTGTGGCCACCACAAATGCTTGTGGACGTCACTTGCCATGCCATTCAATTTGAATACCTCCCCATATGTACTACCCTCTGTCTCCTGATACTCAGCGAGTTTCCTAGCCAAGTCAATAATCTGCCAATAATTGAAGATGGATGCAAGGAACTGCAGATGCTGGAATCTTGAGCAAAAAACAGTGCTGGAGTAACTCGGTAAACTTGTTTGAATTAATGGTCTTTTCATGGTGTTTTTATTTGAAGCCTTTTGGAGGTCCATATAAATGATATGCATCAATGTTCCAGTGTCCACTATATTCATTCGGGTATGTTGGGCACAATTTCTTTTTTTCATCTCTGAGCTAGCATGCTCTGATTAGCTGAAAACTAATGAGTAAGTCTCTCCTTAGTAAATGCCGTAATAAATTCCTAACATCAAATACTGCAAAATCTTGTCCATAATCTTTTAAAGTAACAAATAACAGGTATAATATTTTTCAGGTTCAGTAAATTTCAGGAACTCTTCATTTAGACTGAAAAATATTATAACAGAACTACATGTCCTACAAGTTAGCCCTGACTTTAAATCCTGGGATGGAAACCACTTGTAGCGGAGAATTTTTCTTCTTATTAATACTGTTATTTTCTTCACTTATTTTGCTTCCCATGGTAAGACCTGATTCAGCGCAGTGTAAGTTTCCACAGGATGTCAGCTATTTTATTTGATTCTATTGGAAATACCAGTGAGAAATAATTGTCTAATTAAGCTGATAACACTGACATTGAAAATATTAAAGAGCACACACATTACCATATGCTTTTTCCTAATATTTTGTGTTCCTTTTCATACTCTTTCATTGCTTTATTATTAATGTATTGATACCCTTTATAGACCTTGCACTTTGCTAGCACCTTCGTAGAATTTATCTGTTGTTTGCGGCTCCAGAGGCGAAAAGTAATTTCTTGTCTTTCAAACTACTGATTTAGTCGAAGCACGGAACAAGTTTTTATGTTAAAAATCGGTGGCGTGCATTACTTGTATTTTCATGATTAACAGGTATATAACCCAAGGATTAGAGTTGAATCATTATTGGTGACTGCCATCAGCAAAGCATCTGCACAGCAAAGAGCTGGCCGTGCTGGTCGTACCAGACCAGGGAAGTGCTTCAGACTTTACACTGAAAAGGCCTACAAAACTGAAATGCAGGTGAGCTTTCTGTCATAGCTCCCGGTCCTCTCTGGATTTGGAGAATTCTGATGCATGTTGCCAAGGCTGTCGTGCCCAATCATTCTGCTGATAGACCATGAAGCCTATTGTTTCTCCACGTGAAGGGATGTTGAAATCCCTGTCCTTGAGAACCAGGAACATTCGTAAGAGGAGATCTAGCTTGTTGCCTTAGTCACTGAAGTTCCATTTGCAGACATTGTTTGGGGTGGCAGTTTTATTGATGTGCACCATTGACTGTGCATTTCATGCTGTAAGTATGTAAGGTTTAGAAAGATGAAATCATACAGGGCCTTTAGGAGTTTAAAATTAATAGGAAATAACTCAATTTGGAAATTAGACGGTCAAATATATGCCATAAAATGTCACTGGCGAGTTTAATTAAAGAAAAGGGATATAGATCAACTACAGAAATGGGCGGAGAAATGGCAGCTGGAATTTTATCCAAGCAAGTGTGAGGTGTTGCACTTTGAAGATTGAATGTAAGGGGAAAGATATACAATTAATTGCAAGACCCTTAACAGCATTGATATACAGAGGGATTGGCGTCTAAATCCATAACTCTATGAGAATAGTAATGCAAGTAGATAGTGTGGTAAAATAGTATGGTATGCTTGCCTTCATTGATTAGTGCACTGAGTCTAAGAGTCTGGTAGTCAATTTGCAGCTTTAAGACTTTGATTAGATTGCATGTGAAATATACTGTGCAGCTTTGGTTGCCTCATTACAGGAATGATGTGGGGACTTTGGTGATGGTGCGGAACAGATTTTTTATCAAAATGCTGCCTGGATTATGGAGGGTATTAGCCTAGGCAAACTTGGGTTGTTTTCTTTGGAGCATTGGAGGTTAAAGGGGAGACCTGATAGAAATGTATAAAATTATGAGAGGCATAGATAGGATCGGCAGTCGGAACCTATGTCCTAGGGTGGAAATGTCAACGTCAAGAGGACATAACTTTAAAGTGAGAGGGAGAAAATTTAATGGATATGTACAGGGCAAGTTGTGGGTGCCTGGAACGTGCTGCCAGGGGGTGGTGGTCGAGGCAGATATGAAAGTGGAATTTAAGAGGCTTTTAGATATCCACATGGATGTGCAGTGGATGGAGGGATATGGATCACCTGCAGGCAGAGAAGATTAGTTTGACTTGCTACCATTGTAAGGACATTGTGGGCCAAATGATCTGTTCATGCAATGTGCTGTTCTACATTCTATTGGGAGCCATCTGGGTTAAAGTTGGGCTGATGCAACCTCATTCATTGTTTACTACTAGCAGTTTACAAAGTGGTGAAACGTGCAAATTCTTTGGGTTCATTAATATTTTAAATATTGTCCACCTTTGCTGCATATGGCTGCTGAGCCTCTTTCACCTTCCCGGTTTTGTGCTTGCTTGTTTCTTCTTTGAAGAGATTTTCAGTTGGTTATATTTGGCGTACTTTTTAAAGATATGAAAAAGAAAATTTCAGGCAAGGTTATAATAACATGTCATTGTTGAAGAACCTTGTCTTTCATGGTGTTTCTAAGACAACCTTGTTTCACGCTTGTGAAGACAGCCCTCCCAGATGGGTCATCTTTATTAATAACATCTTGATGGTTGCTATTTTCTAAGTCTGCCGACATTCAGTGCATTTATGCTAATAATGCTAAAGATTTTGGTCTACATAATATATTTTGGTTGTTTTATTGTACGCTAAACTTAGAGTTGGAAGTAAAGAATGTGAATTTTTTTTTATTTTGTTTTACACTGTTTATGACCTTTCAGACTATTTTTGAGATGTGTGCTTTTTATTTTTGGGAAAAAAATATTACCAGGACAATACATACCCTGAAATTTTGAGATCCAATCTGGGTTCTGTAGTTCTTCAACTGAAGAAACTTGGCATTGATGACTTGGTACATTTTGACTTCATGGATCCACCAGGTTAGTGTCTCTTCTTGGGCTTTTTCTTTTGGAAACATCTAAAGCACCATAATCAAATTGTTGCATCTTACCAATGCCAGTGTTTCTTTGCATTGGTCTGCAATGTTGTAAATAAATCGCCCTGTTGTCTTTCAGCAGATCCAGTGTGTTTTCTGGGGTCTATTTCAGGGATGGAAATATTTAATTTGCCTTTAAAAAAGACACACAGTGCTGTAGTAACTGAGTGGATGGACCAAGTTCTCCAGAGATGCTG
Source organism: Okamejei kenojei (assembly GCA_035221665.1). NCBI lineage: Eukaryota > Metazoa > Chordata > Chondrichthyes > Rajiformes > Rajidae > Okamejei > Okamejei kenojei. The sequence continues at coordinate 89,147,757 of CM069131.1, read as the reverse complement.
CCTGACCCACTGACTTACCCCAGCACTTTGTGTTTTTTTAATAGAAAAAAACGCACCTGTCGTTACTTGTGTCTCCTCTTTAATTCTCCTTTGTTAGTTAATCTGGCCTAAGTAACTTCTATTTGCCATGAAGAAGATTGAATGTACTATTTCTGGCCATTCCCTGTTAACTGTGGAACGCTCTTTAAAAAGAAAATCTCTTTAGAGCCAACTGCAAGATTTCAGAGCACATCCAACAACAGATAGAAGCAGTAGAACCTTTTGCATCCATGTGTGGAGTCGTTTGAGCTTTTGCTTTACTTTTTCATGAAAGACAGTATCTCTTGATAGTTACATTTGTGCTACACTGAAGTTTCAGCCAACTTTATTTTGCCTTCCATCACAGTGAGGAATGTGTAGGAGTCACTGTGGTGAATGTTCATGTTAAAATGTGTTTTTGAGTGATCTGTTGCTTTTAATTGTATGACTGACATGGCAAATGAAATTCCTTGTATGTTGCAAAACATACTTGGCTAATAAAGTGCAATTCTGATTCTGATTAATGCATTGAAATACTGAAGGTTCAAGCCTTTGGTTCCTGCAGTGTGCTCCCATTGTACCTTACTGGCACATCAGGACAACACAACAAGCTGCAGGAGGATTGTGTATTCATAGAGAAGCTGTGATATTTATTTGGAAACTGAGAGTTTGTGGCTTTTCTGGTTGGCCAAATTTAAATTCAGCTTCTTTGTCTATTGAATTTTTCTGTAGATGGTAAACAAAAAAAACAAGCCAGGTGTTAAAAAAGGCCTGCTTCCTGGCCAACAAGATTTATTTGGTATATTTTTCACTCTTTCTTATAATGATTATTCTTGGCCATATCATTCATTGACATTTCTTCCATTAGTCCCCTCTCCCAAGATATGTACTCTGAGGTAATTACTCAATCTTAAGGTTAAAGCTACAACAAATGATTGTTGCAGAGGTACTGCTTCTACTCAGTTGAACTGCATAGTTTTGGTCGGCATGAATGGCCACGGAAGGGTGTCATTTAGTTGTAAAATGTCTCTTTGAGATGCATGTAGAAAGACTTGCATACAGTGAGAATGACAAGAGGTGTGCCTCTTTTGTGAGTTGGTATCATCCGAGGGTTTTTTTTTATTGTGACTAATCGTTATATATTACTTTCCAGCGCCTGAGACACTGATGAGGGCGTTGGAGCTTTTGAATTATTTGGCTGCACTGAATGATGATGGCGACCTGACGGAACTTGGGTCCATGATGGCAGAATTCCCATTAGATCCACAGTTGGCCAAGATGGTCATAGCCAGTTGTGAGCACAACTGTTCAAATGAGATTCTCTCCATCACCGCAATGTTGTCAGGTAATAGAAGGGACGAAATTGTCAAAACATGACTTGCAATTAGATGAAACAAATGATTAAAGAATTTCTCGTAGTGTTGATCTGTTGCAAGATTATGCCTGGGATGACCTCTAAAAACGGTGATAATTGTGTATTTGAATGTTCTGTGCTAAGTATTGATGAGGTTTTGATAGGTATTTTGAGAATATACATGCACAGTCAATTAATTATGATTACAATTTTTCAGGTTTGATGCTTTACTTCAGGTATTTTTGATTCATTTTTTAACATTTTACCCTAGCTCTAAAAGCATATGTCTAGGACAAGAGTGTAAGAGCTCAATGAAGGAGAATATTGTGATTGCTCAGCATAGTCCATTTTAATGTTTCGTGGGTGTTTAAAAAAAAAAATCACCCCTTACAATTTTCATAATCAATTAATTTTACACTTCCATTCCTCTCTGACCTAGACAGACATAATATTTTGTAAGAAGCATTTGGCATATAGATAACAAAGGCCTATGTTAAACCATTAGATAAAGGTATGTGTTTAATTAAGCTACAAGAGTAACATGATTTGTGGTTATTTTAGGGAATCCCTTTGAATGCGGACAACACCACCGTGTTCATTTTGACATGAATATTGATCGCTTATTTAGCAGTTCTGGTTTTGTATTCCATTAATACTGATTCTATGCTGTATAAGGCTTGTACAAAACCAATAATGGCCTGATTACATTTTGTAAGCAATATTTTGCTGGGCAACAGACGAACTCTGTGTCAGTAGGGTTCTGTAGATTAAATCAGATTCAGAGCAGCTGGGCAGGGCAGAATTTCACCCTTGCTTCCTTTGTTTTTACTGGGTTTTTAACCTGTATGCAAGGGTGAGATTCAAGTCATATGTTGTTAACAGCATCACACACTTCAACTACTAAATGTTTGACAGATACGTATCACTTTTTCGGTAGATTAGGAAAATGCTTGCAGAAGGCATTAATTTAATACATTATTATAGTTCTGTATTGCCCTGTGCACCGCCTTTTTCACTAAAAATTGGTAATTGTGTAGCTTCTGAAACACTCTTGTCTTGCAGATGTGAGTAGGTGTTGATGTTTGGTACCAAGCCAAGGTAGTAGACAATCCAAGATGCAGTTGGTGACCATTTCCCATCATGCCCTGCCCATTGCTCTCTGAACTGACCTAGCTAGGCCTTGTTCCTGTGTCTGTGAATGAGTGACTCATCCATATGGGCGTCTGTGTTGGGCCCATACCAACATTGTTTAGTCCCACAGTGTTTTGTTCGCCCAACGGAAGCTAAGAAAGCAGCTGACGAAGCCAAGATGAGGTTCGCACATATAGATGGAGATCACCTGACCCTGCTCAACGTTTACCATGCATTCAAGCAGAGTGAGTAAACTACTACTTTTTACTTCCATACTTAAGTATTTGCTAAGCAGTCATTCTATTGGATTCCCAATTCTCGAGTGTTCGCTAAACAGTTAGTTTGCAGTTTCCTTCTGTGGAGATATTTTTTAAGTACACTGAGATTGATGAGACTATATTCACTTGATAATTTTTTAATTGGCTACCATGACCTATTGTCACCAGAGCTCCTTGACTTAGAAAGGCAGTGATGTAAATGTTCTTGATGCACCTAAATGCTGTGAAGCACGTTTACAATGTACGGCTCGGCACACAGGATGCCTTGATCATAATCATTTCTGAGTTGATAATGGAATCTGTTTTAGTATTGATAGTTCAATTGGTTAATTTACTTGATGTATAGAAAGTTAAATTTTAATCTTTAAAGAATTTCTAGTAATTTTTATATCAAAGCACTGAAGATTGAAAAGCATTTTCACAAATTCTAAAATGTTTTCATTCTCAGTATGGAAGAAACAGAAAACAATTGAATATAAATCCGATATGTTCTAATCTTGAACTTTAGCCCTGCTTTAGAGGATATTGCATTAACTCAAGGGTATTAGTAAATGAGTTTCTCTTTCCCATTTGCAATTATACTCTAACTTTTAGAAGTATATCAGTGTTCTTTATGTATGTTTCCTTGGAATTCTCATTAAATGGGCAAGAAAACTACAAGTATCCTTCCTATGTTTTAATTTGTAATGGGAATAGTTTCAAGTGATAACTAGGGCATTAATAATGAGCTGAAAATTGATTTTTTTTTTTAGCTTAAGGACGAGGATATAGGAGCAGTACATGGCCATGCAACTCGTGCGTCTATGGTGTCTGACTTTTAGTGCACAATTAAATATATGGGAAATTGAGCATTGTCACTTGTGACTTCTCCAATGAACCACTTTCTCGATCGGCAGACATGCATGGCGATATCTATTGAATCTCCTAAAAGCAAAACATCATTCCAGCAATTTTGCCAGTTTATAATTGTGTAATATTGGACAGTGAATCAAAAAGCAGACATTAGAAGGATTGGCCAAAAGACAGGGACGAGTGTGAGTAAAATAAGTAAAGGATTTGCAGGCCAAACAAGAAGGCCAACTATACAAAGAAGTACTAGGTTTGAAAGGACGTTGGTGAGATCAACAGACAAGTGGTAGCTAACGGTGCCTTTTGATGCTGTTGACAAGGACACCCATTCAGATGGTGAACCCCAGAGAGTGGTGAATACATCCTGATGGGGGAATTCACTGGTATCAGTAGGCATTGCTGGAGTTGCTGTTGTTGCACATAGATAGTCATGTGCATCATGTTATAGGAAATATATTGTCAGGCTGGAAAAGGCACAGAGAAGATTTATGAGGATGTTGCCAGGACCCAAGGGCCTGAGCTCCAGGGAAAGCAGGCTGGGACTATATTCCTTGTTTATTCCACTGTATGGATCCAAACTCCCCCAAAACACCCACAAATACAATTTATAATTTAAGTTCATTGTTCCAATAGTGATCTAATCACTGCATTTTCAGTTTTTATTCAGTTGATTATCTGGGCATATAATTTTGTTCTTTACATATGTGAAATAAACAGAACCCATTTGTCACAAATTTGAAATTGTATATTAATTTATTGTTTCTAAGTAATTTGTTGGTATACTTACAAAATCCTTATGTTTATTATGAAATATATTATATATATATAGCAAACAAACAAATTTTGGTTTTGCCAAGTGTCTGCTTGGCCCAGTGGCAGCTTTCTCTCCTTGGAGTCAGGAAGTTGTTTGTTCAAGCTCCACTCAACAGATTTGGGAAATAAAGTTAGACTAATATTTCACTATGGTTGTCAGGCAGTATTGCATTGTATGCGGTGGCTTATTTTAAGTTAGTGATTTACCAAAATAGACAATAGGTGCAAGAGTAGGCCATTTGGCCCTTCGAGCCAACACCGTCATTCAATGTATTCATGGTTGATCATCCCCAATCAGTACCCCGTTCCTGTCTTCTCCCCATATCCCCTGACTCCACTATTTTTAAGAGCCCTATCTAGCTCTCTCTTGAATGCATCCAGAGAACCTGCCTCCCTCTGAGGCAGAGAATTCCACAGACTCACCTCTCTCTGTGAGAAAATGTGTTTCCTCGTCTCCGTTCTAAATGGCTTACTCCTTATTCTTAAACTGTGGCCCCTGGTTCTGGACTCCCCCAACATCGGGAACATGTTTCCTGCCACTAGCGTGTCCAAGCCCTTAACAATCTTATTTGTTCAATCAAAAGGTGTGCAAGTGTGTTACATTTATGAAGAGGGATGCTCTCAGTTGTCCCTGTCCCTTTTTTTAAAAAACAAAAATAATTTATGTGAATTGGCTCAGTTCAATGTATTTGCACCATTGGAGCTGTGAAGAATAGCATAAAATCTAAGCAGATGCGTTTTGGAGGGCATGTCACAAGAGTGGAGCTGTCGTCTTCTGGATGAATCCCTGTTGGTGGAGTTCTGATGTCATAGAGAGAGTGATACGGTGTGGAAACAGGCCCTTCAGCCCAACATGCCCACACCGGCCAACGTGTCCCAGCCACACTCGTCCCACCTGCATGACTTTGGTCCATATCCCTCCAAACCTGTCCTATTCATGTACCTGTCTAACTGCTTAATAGTTGGGATAGTCCCAGACTTGACTACCTCCTCTGGCAGCTTGTTCCATACACCCACCACCCTTTGTGTAAAAGAGTTACCCCTCAGATTCCTTTTCACCTTAAACCTATGTCCTCTGGTCCTCGATGCTGTGCATCTACCCAATCTGTACCTCTCATGATTCTATACACCTCTATAAGATCAATAAGATAAGACATAAGCTTCAGCTTTCGACCCCTATCAAAATCTCTCATTTAAACACATCACCTCACTACTGTCTGCTCTAGCTGCTGCGCTTGTCTCAAGTAGTGACTTTGCCTGATGAAGGCCAATGTGTCAAAAGCCACCTTCAACATCTTCCTGTGACACCACTTTTAGCAAACTACAGTTAATTCCTAGATTCCTCAGCTCTGCAACCCTCCCCGGGGCACTACCATGCTCTGTAAAGTTCCTGCTCTGTTTTGACTTACCAAAATGCAACAATTCCCACTTAACTTAATTAATTTCCATTTGCCATTCCTTGGCCCACTTGCCCAGCTGTAAATCTTGATAGCAATCTTCACTCTTGTCAATACTACTTATTTTTATATCTTCAAACTTTCTATTCTTGCATTGTATATTCTCATACAAATGGTTGGCTTAAATTCCAATTAAAATCTTTATATTTCTTCAATTTAATTTATACTATTTGCAATGCCATCTATCATTGTGCCATTGGTAAGCTCGAATTTGTTGCTTGCAATCAATCGATGTAATTGGTAAATACAGTTAATCGTTGAGGCACAAGAACAGATGTCTGTAACATGATGGCTTAAACGTAAGGTCATTCTTTCAAAAATTAATCCTGTGATATTCCTCTATTTCGGCAAAATCTAATATGTGCTCCTATTTCATAGGTGGACCTGCAAATGACATTTTTGATTTGACTTGATTTATTACCCATCAATTTTATTTTAACATAAATGCCTTGTGGGTTAGTACAATTTTCCATTTAGGAGGAATTCATTTTGTTTCAAAGGAACCTCCTGATTGGTCTTTGGGGCAGGATCTTAAATAGCACCACTGAGAATATATTACAAATTTGTTTCAAAAGCTTCTTTTGAAATAGTTATTTCATGCTATGTCGTTACATGGGATGAGGGGCTAAAGGATTAATGGGTTTCCCAGAATCTATGCTGAGCACATTCCTGACGTACTTAGGGCAAAATACTGTAGGTGCTGTAAATACTCTATTGCAGGTTATGCAATATCAGTGGAGACAGAAAGAGTTAACATTTCATCAAATGTCTTTTATTAAAAAGGATAAACTGTGATAGAGGAAGCAAAAATTGCAAGTAAAATTAAATTGTATCAAAAGTGAAGCGAAAGTTTAACAGGTTTATACTCTGCATTCTATAAGGGCCCTTGGATTTAGTTGTAATGTACATTAGGACAGAACACAACCATCTTGCCCAACATAGCCTATGTGTGGCTCAAAATCCACAGCGATAAAACTGATATTTAACTGCTTTTGCAAAGGTTAGTAAGCCATTCAGTTCTAGTAAGTAAGGACAGTAATAATTGCTTGTCTTGTCAGCAGCACTGTTAATTTTGTTCATCAATCTTAAAAATGGGCAGTTTTTGCCTGTTCTCATCCAGTCCTTTTGTGATTTTTAGGGCAAATAGTTAATCATTTATTAAACTGCTGTAATCATTGCAAGTGCTGTAAGAAAACATGTGCATGCAATTTTCAGAGTAAACTGAGTTTTAGAAACCAGTGGCATTTGGGCGTGTATTATCAAGAATACATCAGTGCCATTTTACTTGTGGCATTTTGTTGCAGCCTTGGATTTTATTTTCTCAAAGGTGGCTGTTTCCTCATTGGTAGATACTTTGATTAACTGTAATGCTCTTGTTGGAGAGTAGGTGAAGTAAAAATGATCTGTTGGTAGACCTCTGCTCAGATATGAGATGTCAAAAGCTGACCCGAGTCTCATCCAGCCACAGCTGATCAGATCTGACCTGAGCGAACAACTTTATTCCCGACGGTGGCTCAACTCAATCCAATCACTTTCTGAATTATGACTCCGCTGCACATGCCATTAACCAGTTTGAGGACAGAGTAACAAAAAGGACCAAGAACGTAGGATAAATACTTAGCAAATTTTTCAGCCCTGCCTGAAGTTCTGAGGTGGCCTGGCATGACACCCAATGCCATACTATCCCAAAGATAGACTCAAAATGCTGGAGTAACTCAGTGGGACAGACATTTTGGGTCGAGACCCTTCTTCAGTCTGAAGAAAGGTCTTGACCCGAAACGTCACCCATTCCTTCTCTCCAGAGATCCTGCTTGTCCCGCTGAGTTACTCCAGCATTTTGTGTCTATCTTCGGTTTAAACCAGCATCTGCAGTTCCTTCCTACGCCATACTATCCCAGATTGATTGGCATTAGCCATTTCTAGAGTTTGAACAGAGAATCTCTACCTATGTTTAAGGATAGGTATGGATTATCCAAACTCTATCCCAATCTAAAACTGAATGTTTTATTAAACTATACATCCAGTCTAAATCCAGCACACGAATTAGGATTATACCAGGCTTGGATCAGTCAGCTGGGTTCTATCTCTGGGTAGTAAATAGTTCCTGCTCTATGACCGTATCACTTATGCTTGGAACATAATATAAGTGTTTAGCACAATGGAAGATTCACAATGATGCTTCAAGTTTAATGACTTCCTGCATATTTTAAGATATTCAGCAAACAGTCTGCGATTAAATCCTCATTCTGTTTAGTATTATGCTGTGTTCACTCGTATTTCATGGTCCATTAGAATTTGAATTGTTCAAGGATCACCTGTTCCGCTTAGTGCAAACTATTTGGAAATTATACTTCCAGAGCTTTGTTCCCCATTTAAACATTTAATATTAATTATGTTTATGGCCCAGATCAATATAAAATACGTACACAGAGAGAAAATTAAACAACGCACTTCCCATAAATGGCCAGTGATGAAACGTGATCCTTATCGTCTGCAGTCCAGAAACTGAGAATAGGTTGTAAAATGGGCATGCCCTTGATTCTCAATCTTTTAACCAAATTTTTTAAATTGATGAGATGATGGGGCGGTAGAGTTGCTGCCTCGCAGCGCTAGAGACCCGGGTTCGATCATGACTACGGGTGCTGACTGTATGGAGTTTATGCATTCTCTGGTGTTGGTTTTCTCCGGATGCTCCCGCACTCCAAAGATGTACAGGTTTGTAGGTTAATTGGCTTCAGTAAAATTGTCCCTAGTGTGTGTATAGTATTGGTGTGTGGGGATCGCTGGTTAGCGTGGACTTGGTGGGCCGAAGGGCCTGTTTCCACGCTGTATCTCTAAACTAAAAACTAAACTAGAGTCTGAAGAAGGGTCTCGACCCGAAACTATTCCTTCGCTCCATAGATGCTGCCTCACCCGCTGAGTTTCTCCAGCATTTTTATCTACCTTAGAGTCTTTTGATATCTGTTTTTAGCTCCTTGGCAGCTTGTGAGAGGTGCTGTGGTGCACCGATGTGTGAATCAGTCAGGAAGGTTTTGCTGAGCTGGTTGACCCGGCTGAGGGACATAACTTTCGATAACTTTCGTAACTTTCGATCACATCGTGCTCTGTTGTACATTGAGGGTCTGGAAGAGGACGAGAAGCAAGAACAAAATTGGTTCACAGTGTGACCTACTGATGCTTTGTTTAAACTTGAGAAATGGCTAATGCCAATCAATCTAGGATAGTATGGCAATGTGAATCAACATTGTTCAGAGAAAGGCTATATTTAAGAGTTAGATGTGGCCCTTGTGGCTAAAGGGATCAGGGGGTATGGAGAGAAGGCAGGTACAGGATACTGAGTTGGATGATCAGCCATGATCATATTGAATGGCGGTGCAGGCTCGAAGGGCCGAATGGCCTACTCCTGCACCTATTTTCTATGTTTCTATGTAAGGGGAGCTAGCAATAATAATTAAGTAGAATAGTTCAAAGATGGAAAATTTGTCTTGCTTTTCCTTTCACCAAGTTCCCTGCAGTCTGTTTTGAATTTTCAGATACAAAGCTTGTCTGATTGTGACATTTTGCCTTGAAGGGATTAGCTCAGGTAATACATGATTTTGTGTTCACTACAATCTCCTTAGTGGCAGTGTGGAGGAATGAGTGAAATAATTAGTAGGCAGAGTTCCCCGTGCCTTGCATTTAAATGTAACTTTTCTCTAACCCTCATAATAACGGACCATTGGGGGGGAGGGAGGGGGGTTTACTCAAAGGTTAATTTTCAATAATACAAATAATGCAGCATAAGAACTTGGCAGAATGCAAAAATAACATCATTAGAATTTCGACTTAAATTTGAAATAATACCTTTTCATTGAGTTTTCCAACATTTTCTAAAAAGTTCTTAAGAAAGAAATTAGGAAGGCTAAAAGAAGATATGTTGCTTTGGCAAGAAAGGTGAAAGTAAACCCAAAGGGTTTCTACAGCTATATTAATAGCAAAAGGATAACGAGGGATAAAATTGGACCATTAGAGAACCAGAATGGACAGCTATCTGCAGAGCCAAAAGAGATGGTGGCTGTGTGGAATGAGCTTCCAGCAGAAGTGGTGGAGGCAGGATCGATTTTAACATTTAAGAGTAAAGTGGATAGGTATATGGACGTGAAGGGAATGGAGGGGTATGGTCTGATTGCAGGTAGATGGGACTAGGGGAAAACAAATGGTCGGCACGGACTGGAAGGGCCGAGAGGGCCTGTTTCCGTGCTGTAATTGTTATATGGTTATGTGGTTATATGGTACACTGGCAACCACATTGTACTAAATGTTGGAGTCATATAGTTTAGTTTTAGTTTAGAGATACACAGGCCTTTCAGCCCACTGAGTCTAGCAATCCCTACATACCAACACCATCCTACACACTAGGGGCAATTTACTATTAAACCAAGCCAATTAACCTACAAACCAGTATGTCTTTGGAGTGTGAGAGTAAACCGGAGATCTCGTAGAAAAGCCACACAGGTTACTGGGAGAACGTGCAAACTCCGTACAGGCAGCACCCTTAGTCATGATCGAACCCGGGACCCTGGCGCTGTAAGGCAGCAACTCTACCGCTGCCAGTTTGCAATCTGAAATGCTTCCAAAGAATGTTAAATTTCAGCATTTCTGATCGATCAGCGACGTGGAGAGGGGGGATGTGCTGCATGGGCAAGAGCCTGACCCCCATATAACATCGCCCAGGCTTGCATCCCAACAGGATGCATCACCCATGGTCAGTTATGACCGAGAAGGGCCTACAATTACTAAGTGGTCATTGCAGATTGTGTAATTTTTATTGGTATTTTTCTTGTTTATTGTGAATAGTGACTTTGTGCATGTGTCTAGTGTTACCATTCAATGTCATGGCTTTTATGAGCTCGTACATCATTCTAACTGGATGGATGTTTTTTCTTTGGTAAATATACTTTTGTGAAACCTGATAGCAAAAAGAGGTTAAAGGCTACTAGAGCAGATCCCTCTGACACAACCTCTCGTCCTTCAGCAAATCATTTTCCCTCCTCTTGACACTTCCTCAGGAATGAAATTTGGGCTGGGCTTGTTTAGATTTATGACCTTGCTGGGGCTAGCTTGTAGAAAGATCAATTATGCTGCAGAGGTGTAATAAAGTTAACAAAATCTGTTTTTATTTAATTAATCATGATGCACTTTTTATTTATTTTTAGATCATGAGTCGGTTCAGTGGTGCTATGACAACTTTATTAACTACAGATCCTTGATGTCTGCTGACAATGTACGCCAGCAGCTGTCACGAATCATGGACAGATTCAACCTGCCTCGAAGGAGTACGGAATTCACAAGTCGAGATTATTACATAAACATTAGAAAGGCACTGGTTTCTGGCTACTTCATGCAGGTACGGTAGAGGTTGTTGCCGATTCTCATGCTTCTGATACGAACAGCAAATTCTCTGTCATTTCAAGCTTTCAAGCTTTAAATCGGAATGTATGAAATTAAATACACGCGCCAATCCTGCTTGTTTGCAGATCGTGGTAGAAGGGATTGCTCTTGGTGCATTTCTTTTTATAGAGCCCTTGAGGCAGATAGCGAATTGAGGAATTAAGCAGAAAGAGAGATGCAGCTCAGTAAATGAGCTGGAGGTGAAGTGTGACAGGAGATCAGTCGGAAGTAAATTGACAGCCGAATGGAAAGTGAACAAGAAGGATGTGGTGGAAGTGGACAATACAAGTGCAGGAAGAGCACGAGTGTGCTTGAATATGCTCAGCTGTTTACTGAGATTTTCGCTGATTATGGCAATCATTTCCCACCAGTTTTTTCCAGAAATCCCTTTTTTTTTAAAGTTTATAAACACTAATGGTTTCTGCCTTCAGTACTCAAAGGCAGAATATCCACAGCTTTCCAAGAGCAAAGATCCATAGCGCTCAAGTGAAGAGGCTTCTTGATCCCAGTCCCAAGTGCTTGAATCAAATAATGATTGTTGGGGGGGGGGGGGTTGAGAGCTGTGGCTTCATGGTGGAATAATGTATTATTATTAGGAGTTTGCTTGTACCGTTGATGGGTGAAATCAAGTCCATTATTGGATGGGGCTGCTTGCTTACTCTAGTGATGAGCCCACTATTATTGGATAAACTGAGGTCGTCTTTAGAGTTCTAATTCTTTGAAATGCTCACAATTCTGACATGACCCAATAAGCTTGATGCAGGGTGGTTGTTGAACCAGGATAGGAGGGTAAAAGCATTTAAGAACTACGATTTAATAACTCGGGAGTCGTTAATCTATAGAAGTCTTCCACAGAAGACTGTGGAGGTCATCGTTGCATATACTCAAACAGTGGAGAGATTTCCAGACACAAAAAGCATGAATGGGAATTGGGGGGCAGGGGCTGAGAGCAGGAATATAGTATTGAGATAAAGGATTTGCTGTAATTGTATTCAATGGTAGAAGGAGCCTTATTCCTGCTCCTATGTTTTGTATTAACGGGAGTGATTTTACAAAAAAAATTGGAGAGGACAGAAACCTCAAGTGCTCTGTTCTGAGCACACAAATATAGGAACAAATAGGTTGAGAAACCCAAAAGGTATTTTTGTCGGCATTTTGATTCCTTTGTTACTAGACAGTAGCAGGAATCTGCTACTCACACCAGTAAACTTGCTCTACAATTGAGTGAGGGTATGTTTTATATGTACTTTCATGTCATTCAGGTTTTGCTCTCTTGACAAGTCAGACCTGAGGTTTTCATGGTTTCAACAACATTCCATGTTATTTCTGAAGGAAAAAGAATTTGTTAGCCATATTCTACCTTCATGTTCATCGATTCTAAATTCATCTACCAGTGGAGCTGTTTAAATGGGCATATACAGTGCCTTCCATAATGTTAAGGACAGAGACCCATCATTTATTTATTTGCCTCTGTACTCCATAATTTGAGTCTTGTAATAGAATCTTGAAGTCTGCGATTCATGGACATCGCCAGTTGCTGGGTGTCGTCTCTAGTGATGCTCTGCCAGGGCTGTATTGCAGCCATCTTTAGCTGATGCTTGTTTTGGGGTTCGCCCCCTTCAGTTTTCTCTTCAGCATATAAAAGGCATGCTCAATTGGGTTCAGATCGGGTGATTGACTTGGCCACTCAAGAGTTGACCATTTCTTAACTTTGAAAAACTCCTTTGTTGCTTTAGCAGCATGTTTGGGATCAGTCTTGCTGTAGAATGAACCGCCAGCCAATGAGTTTTGAGGCATTTGTTTGAACTTGAGCAGATAGGATGTGTCTATACACTTAATAATTTATGCTACTACCATCAGCAGTTGTACCATCAATGACGATAAGTGAGCCAGTACCTTCAACAGCCATACATGCCCAGGCCATAACACCCCCACCATCGTGTTTCATAGATGAGATGATATGCTTTGGATCTTGGGCAGTTCCTTCTCTCCTCCATACTTTGCTCTTGCCATCACTCTGATACAAGTCAATCTTCGTCTCACCTGTCCACAAGACCTTTTCCCAGAACTGTGGTTGGGGTTTTAAGTACTTATTGGCAAAATGTAATCTGGCCATCCTATTTTTGCAGTTAACCTGTGGTTTGCATCTTGCAGTGTAGTCCCTGTATTTCTGTTCATGAAGTCTTCTGGCCATCCTATTTTTGCAGTTAACCTGTGGTTTGCATCTTGCAGTGTAGTCCCTGTATTTCTGTTCATGAAGTCTTCTGCGACAATAATCATTGACAAATCAACACCTGACTCCTGAAGAGTGTTTCTGATCTGTCGGACAGGTGTTTGAAGATTCTTCTTTAATACAGAGAGAATTCTACTGTCATCAGCTGTGGAGGTCTTCCTTGGCCTGCCAATCTCTTTGCAATTAGTAAGCTCACCAGTGCTCTCTTTCTTAATGATGTCCCTGATTTTGGTAAGCCTAAGGTATGGCTGATGTCTCTAACAGTTTTATTCTTGTTTCTCAGAACAAGCTGATGGTTCCAAATATAATATGATTTTGTATGTATTACAAAAATCTTTATAACCAGGGTATTATCTGCTGTGAACTTGTAACCCTATAGTGACCACTGTGAACAAAATCCATGATGTAGTAACTTCAAGCCATCATCTGCTTAAGCATTCCGATTTTGTTTGTTACTGATTTGTTTTAGCTAAAGCCATTTCTTTACATGGAGATCGTTTTAAAAACACTCCTTTGACCTTTTTGCTCCAATATATTTTAGTAGAAATTATTATTCAGCTTGGCCTTTTGGGGTATACCAAGATTCCAGATAATAATTTCATAAGCAAAAGATTGAGTTCCTGAAAATATGAAATAAAGGAAGATACTGGAAATACTCAGCAGTCTATGCAGCATCTCTGAACAGAGAAATGGTTAACGTTTTGTTGATAATGTGCGGTTTTTCCAGCACCTTTTGATTATTTTTGTGACTACACAGTTTTAATTGCATTATGGAGAATACTGTGTTTTTATTTCTTGTCCCTTTCCAATGTAGTAAGTCAAAAAATATAGAACCTTGCCTGTCCCATTGCAGCCATTGTTGTTTCTCAGCATCTCCTTTGCCTTTGTCCATCTCTATCAGAATTTCTCATCCTTGTTCTACTCGCACCCTCTGCCCCCTGGAAAGAAATATCAGTTATTGCCTCTTGGCTAAAAGTGAAGAAGAGTTTTTCTTTATCGTTTTTCTGTCGCTTTGCCATTGGTATAATGAAATGACAATTTTCCTTTGGTATTTGATCTCATGAACATTGACAATTGACAGGCAGATGAGCAGTCTGTCTTGGTAATGTGTGTCCCTTAATCCAAATTTAATGCACAAAATATAACAGTGATTATGTTGACTTCTTGAAGTATGGATGGAGTCGATGGACGGAGGCTGGTTGTGTGATGGACTGGACTGTACGGTTTGCTGCAATTGCTTCTGGTTCTGGCAGAGCAGTTGCCAAATCATGTGATGCATCCCGATAGGATACTTTCTCCAGTACATCTATCAAAATTGAAGACGTGCCTAATTACTTTGGTCGTCTGAGGAAACAGAGCCATTGGTGTGCTTTCTTAGCCATGCATTGATGTGGTTGGACCGGAACAAATTGGCAATATTTACACCTAGGAACTTGAAGATCTTGACCTCCTCCCCTTCAGTACCATTGATGCAAACGGCGGCATGTAATCCACCCACTACCTGAAGTTGCCGATTATCTCCTTCATTTTGCTGACATTCAGGCAGATGTTTTTGTCATGACACAATGTTATGTTCTCTATATCCTTCCTGTGCTCCTCGTCATTGTTTGAGATCTGACCCCCTATGCTGGTGTCGTCTGCAAAAATTATGACAAGAGTTAGAGCAGAATTGTGCCATGCAGTTGTCAGTGTGCAGCAATTATAGAAATGGGTTGAGAACACATCTTGGGGGATTGAGAATTATCATGGAGGATGTTTCATCCGCTATCCTTATTGAGGATAGTGTGTAATATGCCCTGATGGTGTCTGGCTTGAACATGTTGCAACAGCATGTGAATTGCAGTTGATCTAGGCTGTCTGGGAGGCTGGAGTTGATGCACTTCCAAAGCACGTCACAATGATGGATGTTGGAGCCATCGGTTGGAAGTCATTAAATCACAATTGGTACCTTTTGATACCAGGATGATAATGGATCATTTTAAAATGATTGGATTATTTTATAATGTGTTCTGTCCAGGATCAACATCTCATTGGTGTAAATGCAATTGTTTCCATTGGTGAGGGGGAAGCAGCATCTTGGTGTTTACCTCTTGCTGTGTTTTACAAATGCTTTACAGTCTTTAGCCACAGCTGTACTTCCTCTTGTGATGAGTGAATAACCTATCCTTGGTGTTGGCGAGCTTAGATTGTGCAAGGTTATGAATGTTCATGGCATTGCTTATCATTTTCAGAACCACAACATGTACAAATAGCCTTTGTTCTGTAGGTTTCAACAAACTGCTTTTAATGGCCTTTTGGGAAAAAAAATGATTTGTTTAAAATCTATGCACGGGGGTGACGTGAGTTACCAGGCACTGATCAGGTTGGATGTAACAATACAACAGCATTCTAAATACCTGTTGAGTGTGGATTAAAAGGGGAGACTGATATAATCAAGTAGTTATTGTCTGTTAAGATATAAATGCTCTTTTCTCCAAAGAATGATTTGACCTTCAACATAAATGGAAACTGTTTTGAATAGAGTAATTGTGTTGCTAAAGGTCCTGCTCATACCCAGGCCATTTTGTACGTGTGTGTGTGTCTTGAAAGAGGTAATAGAACGAGTGGAACATATTGATCAGTCTATGACATCACATCTTAAAAACTTACAATCAAAATCTAAAGGCCTTGAATTGGGTGCAGACTATTTTGTGAGTCATGCTCTTGAATATAGATAGTAGATATTGATGTTTTAATGGGATACTGGTGCTTTGCAGTAAACTGTTCATGTGGCCTTTCTGAAACTCTTGGCAGTAGTGTAGAAATTCTGAATGTTTGTTGAACCATTAGAGCAAATAGTAATTTACTATTTACATTTAGTGCCAGGTGAGTACTACAAACTTCAATACATTGTTATATTTCTAATATCACATGCTTTTCTGAGATACCTGCCCACAAACGAACTGAAAGATTTAACTAGGGTCAACTCCAACACAAACCACTTGAAGGCAATGGTTAAGATATCAAATACAATATGGGACTGTGGATTTTAGATGGTTTCTGCAACGCATATATCATTTCAGCAAAACGTTGATTTGCGTAACTCATACTTAGCTGTTTTAATAAAGATTCCTCATGTCCAAGGTATTTCCAGTTAATAGCATTAATATAATGCTTTGCAAGCATTTCTGTAAATTGAGACTGCATATTGTTACTTCCCATTAAATTGTGCTTTTTGACATTTTGATCTTTACCTTCGTTCTCTACTTTGGTAATATTAGTGTTGATGTCCAGATCCCATTGTTCAGATATTTAACATGAATTCTCTAACACCAAGACAACTGAGTCGCATGAGTGCATTGTGGACGCAAGACTTCCCCGTTTGATTGCAGGTTTTCTTGACATAGTAAAATAGGAAAATACCCAAAGCAACCATTGATTGTCATTCCTTTCCCCTCTCCAACCCTGCCTTCCTCACCCCAAATTTCTATTGTCACCTATTGCAATTACTTAATGGGTACTTTCTGCCTACCATTTAATTTTAGGTGGCGCACTTGGAACGTACAGGCCATTATTTGACGGTGAAAGATAACCAGGTTGTGCAGCTTCATCCTTCTACAGTTCTGGACCATAAACCTGAGTGGGTGCTCTACAATGAATTTGTACTCACCACTAAAAACTATATCCGGACCTGTACAGATATCAAACCTGAATGGTAATGTACTGAGATATGGGTTTTGAACTGTTTGTCTCTGTTTGCGATAAGCTGTGCAATGCATCAACATTACAAATTCTAACTTTGAAAATCTAATCCAAAATCATGGGTTAAGAGTGTTTTATTGTCATATGTCCCAGAAAGAACAATGAAATTATTTCTTACTGCAGCACAACAGAATATGTAATCATAATAAATAATATAACAAAGACGTAGGGAAAAAAAGAACAAACAATTACAGTGCAATAATGATAATAATAGTCTATTGTAGTTCATAGTTTATGGGATTGTAGTGTTTAATAGCCTGATGGCTGTAGGGCAGAAGCTGTTCCTGAACCTGGACGTTACAGTTCTCAGGCTCCTGTACTTTCTTCCCGATGGCAGGGGTGAGATGAGTGTGTGACCAGGATGGTGTGGGTCTTTGATTATGTTGGGTGCCTTTTTGAGGCAGCAGCTACGATAGATCCCTTCAATGGTGGGGAGATCACAGCCGGTGATGGCCTGGGCAGTGTTTACAACTTTTTGCGGTCTTACCACTCCTGGGCGTTCAAGTTGCCGAACCAGGCCACAATGCAACCAGTCAGTATGCTCTCCACTGTGCACCTGTAGAAGTTCAAGATAATCCTCTTTGACATACCAAATCTCCGTAATCTTCTCAGGAAGTAGAGATGCTTTCTTTATGATTGCAACAGTGTGCTGGGTCCAGGAAAGATCGTGGAAAATATGCACGTAAGCAGATATTAAAATAGTTCAGTGCAGTTACTGAATATAATTCCATTCAGTTAGCTGCTAGCACAGTTAATATCATTAATTTTAGTCTCAAACTTTTAATTTTATGAAGACATGAAGAGTCTGTAGCAGGCTTTTAATATTGCTAAACGGCCATATTAGAACGGCCTCAATCAATATGTCAATGCACAGTTCTTGCCAAATCTTTACACTTGTACTTGTGTGGGCGGACAAGGAGCATCGCTGTTGGATACAATTGGTGCAGCGAAAGCATAGCTCACGGCGTGCAGAGCATTGATTACTGTTGCCTTGAAATAACCATTAAAACTACCCACTTCTCATACTTAGTCACTAGCAAATACCAATAATCAGACTCGGGACATCACAATAAATCACATTTAAATGATTTGGTCCACGTAATTTAATACCGTTTGTATGCTCAATTTATGTGCAACTGTAATGGTGGCCTGGTATTGACTTTGATAATCTGCCTGAGCATAATGAAATTGCAGAGCCTAGAAAATGTAAGAACATGCTGGGTTTCATTTTTTTCCCTGCACATATTGACTATTCTACAGTATGCCTTCATAGGAAACACCGTATTTATAAAATTCATGCTATCAGCCTTTTTGAAAGCACGATGCAGAAATCGTGACTTTGGTTTCATACGAGTGCTCTGCATTACCAACCTATAATTTTTCAAGATAAGGTTCATGTAAAGAATAATGTTTTGTCAGCAGTAATATCCGGACTTTAGTTTCATGAGTATAAAAGCTATATTTCGATCCCTTAGAGCATGCAGGTTAACTACCTAGGCCTTTTTGTACTTGAAGTAGAAACCATTCAGGGAAAGCAGGGAATTGGAAAGGCAGGTGGACAAGGTGAATGCAATATTGTGAATGCAAGTGTATATTAGTAATTGTAAGAGAGGAGAAAAGAATAAGAATGTAAATAAAACCTGAATGGATATTTAAAATAAATGATAAGAAGTAAGTTAAAGAACTTGCATTTACTCGTCATATAGTGAGGAAGACGTATGATGTGTGTACCATCATCAGAAGGCAGAGAATAGGTCAGGGCGTATAATGTTATTACACAAAAACATTGGTTAAATCATACTTGAGGTATTGTGAGCCATTTTGGAGGTGATTGTGCTACAGGGTGCAGAGGAGATTTACCAGAATACTGCCTGTATTGGAGGACTTTGGTTATAGGGAGATGTTGGGTAGGCTGGACTTGTTTACCCTGGAGTGAATGAAGCTGCCGGGTGAGCTGATAAAAGTGTACAAACATTATGAGTGGCATGCATATGGTAGATATCCAAATGGGTACATGTACATCATTTCGAAGGCATTTAGACGGGCACTTAAATGTGCAAGATATAGAATGATACGGTCCTCATGTAGACAAATGGGACGTGTAGATTGGCAATAGGGTGGGCTGAAGGACTGTTTCTATTCTGGTTCTATGATCATCTTTTTGATCAAGTTTGAAAGCAATCTATTCAAACATGGGCAAGGCATAGAGTCAGACCATGTGTGTACAAGAATGCCTGAAGCATTAAAAATAAATAATATTAAGCAAATTCTGTTTTGAAGGATATGATGTGATGATAATTCCACTGTCAGACCTTGTCACCTTGTCAGACTGTGGAATAGTTAAATATTTTATCGGCTGTTTGATAGGGCGTTGGAAAAGATGGAATAGCATTTGCTACAAAAAAGATGCAATTACACCTGTCGAAAGAGGAGACATCAGCAAAAGGGAGACCAAAGGATGCCTGGCTCATGAGTGTTTATCCACAGACCTGACAATGATGTGGTTGCAGAGGGGAACCTATGCAGAGAAAGATCACTGAAGCATGTAACAAAAGTAATGGCATTTAATTTTTGCAGACTGCAAGAAACAAATCTGCAAAAGTAATGTCTTCAGTTTTGGTCATCTCATGAAGAATATGTCATAAGAGGTGCAGTGTAGATTTACTGGAAAAAAATAGGCAAAAAGTTGTAGAATTATACAGAATGTGGAAACAGTCCAAGCCCAACCAGTGGGCAAGAGTTCCGTAGTCATCCCATCTCCCAGTGCGGGAGTGGTTGCATGAACTTTGAACAATTAACTAATTTTGGAGTTTAAATATGGTGGGCAATGATAAAGCACTTTTAGAAATGATATTTACCTGTGGCTGAATTCAAAACAGTTGGGCGGCGCAGCGGTAGAATTGTTACCTTCCAGCACCAGAGGCTTGGGTTTGATCCTGACTACAGGTGCTGTTTGTATGGAGTTTTTACGTTCTCTCTGACCGTGTAGATTTTCATCCACACTCCAGTTGAGTGCTCCGATTTCCACTCGCACTCCAAAGATGCACAGGTTTGTCGGTTAATCAGCTTCAATAAAAAATTGTAAAATTGTCTTTAGTGCGTAGGATAGTGCTAGTGCAAGGTTGACGCAGACTCGGTGGGCCAAAGTGCCTGTTTCCGCTCTGTATCAAGCTAATGGGATATATAAAGGGTGAAGTATTTAAGAGTGAAACTAATTTCTTCCTACATGAAGCGATGTCTAAATCAAGACTCGTCTCCTGATTCTTCTCTTCCATTCATGAGTGAGGTTGATGCATCTTTGTATTATATGAAGAATCTATGCGGAAACAGTACAAGGCGTTTTTAAATTATAGAAAAAGTGCAGATTTGCTTTAGTGGGAGTTGTACCCAGATTTCTCTTAAGCAGGGAAAGATTTATCATTAGACTATTGTGTGACATATCCACAACTGAATTAAAAGCACAATCAATCCCCTCACTTTATTTTAGAGGTGCATAAGGGAGGAAGCAGACCACCTACTCTAACGTCCCAGTTTTGAGAGCGATTATTACTAAATACTGGATCGGAATAGAATACGATCGGACAATTGAGGGTGGCACAGTGGTTGCTGCCTTACATCGCCAGCGACTCGAGTTTGATCGTGACTACGGGTGCTGTCTGCACAGAATTTTATGTTCTACCCATGACCACGTTGGTTTTCCCTGGGTGCTCCGGTTTGCTGCGACACTCCAAAGTCATACAGGTTTATAGGTTAATTGGTTTCAGTAAAAATTGTAACTTTGTAAATCGTTCATGTTGTGTAGGATAGGGTTACAGGGATTGCTGGTTGGCATTGATTTGGTGGGCCAAAGAGCCTGTTTCCAAGTTGTATTTCAAAACTAAACTATGCTGGTACTACCTATAAACATCAACTCCTCCACTTAGAGTAGTAGCATACAGCAAACAGGCCCTTTGGCCCGACGCATCCATGCCGACCAAGATATCCCCTCAGCTAGTTCCATTTGTCTGTGTTTAGCCCATATCCCTCTCAACATTTCCTTGAAACATTTCAGTTAAAAAGTAGTCAATTAATTGGTATTCAGTTACTGACTTGCTTGGACCATTGTAACCATACTCATATTTTACCAGATTCAGCATGCATTTCCATTTGATAGAAATTTCCAGAATTAATTAACCACTAAATATGAAATAATTAGAACAAACGTCCAGAGACTTTCATCATCTTTGGATCAATAGGCAAGAGGAGGAAGGAATGAGAGAATGTACTTGGTGTGTTTTGGGACTCCTTATCTAGTGTGTGAGAGAAATCTAGAGGGAATTTGTTGCTGAATTTAGAATAGGGAATGAAACGAACCAGATAAAGAAACTTCCAAGCCATTAATATGATTAATTACACAAGATTGAGAGGAAAGATCTAAATTTTCAGGCAATGAGAGACTGGTAGACAACTAATTCAGTTTGTATATGTATAAATGGAGACGGATGGAGTCCAGACCAGAGAGTTTAATGATAGTGATAGAAAACATAATAGAATCTTTATTCAAAAATGTAATACTAAAGACATCTGGAAATCTGCTTTCAAAGGGGAATATTGTATGACCAGCACTATGGCACTTTTGGAAGCAGTCACAGAGTAAATGTAATATGATTTTCATGAGGCTGATTCATGACAAAGCTCGCAGCACATGGAATGAGAGGACAGGTGGCAGAATGAATAGCATGCTGACTACAAACCAGAAAATAAAGTAATATTGACACAAGAGATTGCAGATTGCTGGAAATGTGGACAAGGTGATCCCCATATGAGTCGTGTCATTTCATCCCGCTCTCTCCCTTTCCACCAAGACTACTGTCTGCAACGCCTTGGCTCGTTCATTTCTCCCCATTCAACCTTGCCGCGGCACTTTCCCGTACAACTGCTGGAGGTATAACACCAGCCCCATCACCTCTCACTTACATCTAGGGATCCCAGCAGCCCTTTCTGTTCACCTCTTCCAACCTTGTACATTGCATGCGGTGCTCCTGATGTGATTGTCCCAACATCAGCGAGGCCAGGCATAGACTAGTTGACGTTTCGCTGAACATTTGTGCTTGGTCTGCCAAGGCCTGCTGGATCTACCATTTGTCAATCATTTTAACTTCCCACCCCCAATGCAAGAGGTTTGGATAAAATGTACCAATTTCAACCACGATGAACAGTATTTCCATGATGAAAATGCACAGGGTGTGGGATACTTATTCTGATCAATCAAATTTAAGAAATTAATGTAATGCACACTTTTTAATTGGGATTTTGTTATGCTTGGGATCTGCACATATATTTGCTAATGTAAGAAAGTGAGGTAGATTAATCACATGGCAATGTTTGGGTGCCGTTTTGAATGTAAAATTGCAAGGGGGCTTGACAGGGTAGATGTTTCACTTCCAGGAGTCATGAACAGAGGGATGTTGCTGCAAAGTAAATGGGTAGAACCAAAGAACTGCAGATGCTGGTTAGTACTCGAAGGGACACCAAATGCTGGAGTAACTCAGTAGATCGGGTAGCATCTTTATAGAACATGGATAGGGGACTGAAGAGGGGTCTCAACCCGAAATGTCACCTATCCATGTTACCAAGTAAATGGGCTGGTCATTTAAAACTAAGATGCATCGGAATTTCTTCTCTGGGGGTAGTAAATCTCTGGCGTTCCCTGTTGCTGAGATTTGTTGGAGGCCAGGTCATCAGATGTCTTTAAGATGGAGCTAGATAAAAATATTTGGAAGATAGAAAAATCTTTATGGGCATAGGCAGAGAAGAGTAGTTGTGGCCAGCATAGATCAACCACAGTCGTGTTGAATGGTGGGGTAGACTTAGGGGGCTTTCTGACTTTCTCCTGATCTATCTCTTGTGTTCTTGCTCACTACTTGGGGTGCCTACTTTGGGCAGTGTTTGTGCAAACACTGCACTCACGTGAGTTTAAGACTACTTTCTGTAAAACATGTATTCTATTTTTCTCAGGTATTATTCCATTTGTATTTAAGTTTTGTTTTAATTTTCATTGCCTGCAAAACGTTCTGTTTTCCTCTATAATTTTCATGCTGCAAATATCAAGAGGATTGGACAATTTGGAAAATGTCTTCCATGTATCCATGAGATGGCAGTGTTTTTAGTTCGAGTTCTGCCTCTAATCTGATTGCAATATTTTCAGGTGTGTATGTAATCAACAATAGTAACATGTACTTTCTGTCCTAATAGGTTAGTGAAGATAGCTCCTCAATACTATGAAATGGGCAACTTTCCTCAGTGTGAAGCCAAAAGACAACTGGAACGCATTATTGGCAAACTTCAGTCAAAGGAATATTCTCAATATTGAAGTTATGTTAATGTAGGAGACCAGGCAAATGCAGATTTCATATTGAAGAAATATGGACTTCAAATTCTGCCCAAATATAACAAATTTAATTTGTCTATTCAAGAAAACCTTTGGATGTTTTCTTTCAAGTGGCTGGACAATTCCTCACTTTTATTTTTTAAAAGAATCCTTGTTTATGGCAGGTTGTGTAACACTCTGTTGAGCAACAGTATGTTGCTGGTGTTATGTGGCTTTTTTTATTGTTATGTTGACTTTTGTCATAGACCCTGTTGGGTTTTGATGGGTTGGGGTGGGCAAAGGTTTCAGAATAATGCTGTAACTGTTAATTTTTAAAGTTTCATCATTATTACAATATTGTCTGAATTTCTCATAGTGATTCAGAGTTGCCGATTAAAGTATGTACTTCTCAACCACATACTGCATGATTCTGCCCATGTTGACATTCTTAATAGAAAGTTGTAGCGACTCAAAGAACATGGAAAACTTACATATGTAGGCACCTGAATTTTCCCAACACCAATTTTTGACTTAAATAAAGGTATAGTGACAAATGTTTTTGTGTAAAGTGTTTTCTTGGAAGAAGTTATTTGAAGACAATGTACATGGTTCTCTCCATTGTTCAAGTAAGTAGGTCTATCCTTGGGAGTCAAGTACAGATGATACTAGGAATAAGAGCACGAGTAGTCCGCACAGCTCCTTGAGCCTGCTGTAGGATTGACTCTAATTCCCAACTCGATCTTCCCAGGATTGATTATCTCCCAACTCGATTCTTCTGTCTGATTTCTGCAAAGTCCAAGAGTCTTTCTGGGTCTCAAATATGCACAGATTCATAACTTTATGTGTGGAACATCTCAAAGATCCATATTTACTTATGGCAATGAAGGAGGCCATTAGCCCTATGATGATTCACAGAGCAATCCCATCTCCCCGATCATTTTCCCTGGACATTATTCTATATATATTCCCACAATCCCTATATAACACCAGATTATACCATTCAGCTACACACCAGAGGCCAATTGCAGTGGACAGTAAACCTCTCCTGCATGTTCTTGGATGCGGGAGGGAACTCTCAGTCACAGGAATAACGTGCAAACGTCACACTCGCTCTACTGGAGGTGAGGACTACGTTCAGGTCCTAAGGTTATTCTGACAGTCTGTGAGGAAACGCTTCCAACCAGAGGCTATGAGCCCTTGTCCTCCGACCATTCTCCCCTCATATTTTGTGTATCATGTATGTTTCCATGGGGTTACTCATTCTTTATAAAAGCATACTATGTCTCCTCGGCTTGCTTAACATTTCCTTGTTGGACCAATTAAAAATGTTACAGTTTTTAGAGTTTTAATTCTGCCAAAGTAGAAACCTCGCTGATCCACATTTTACTACCCGTGCTGTGTACTTGCCAAAACACTAAATATAGATTGAAAATTCCAGCGGCTGAGGCATCCAATATCTCTTGCTCACAAATATCAAAATGGCTTGTTTATCCTGCTCTTGCTGCTAATTAACAAATTCACTGTTCATGCAGATACAGTCCTCAGCGCCACGAGTCCTTGTGCAATAACCTTTTGCTGTTTCTTTTTGAATGCCTTTAGGAAAGCACAGGTCCACAGCATCCAACGTGCTCTTTGTGTTCTTCAAGAATCGTCGTCAATTACGATTTCCCATAAAACCGCGTTGACTGGTTTACTATTATTTCCCCTTTAGTAATCGATGCCAGCATTTTCCTAACAATTGATATCAGAATAACAGGCCAATACAATTTTCCTCATCCTGCTCTTGAATCTGGTCCATCCATTATCTCTGCTGCCACCTCTTTTGGCGCGCAGAGCGTTGGGTGCTGGGGATTCATGAATCTTTAAAGGTCATAAGGAATAGGAGTAGAATTAGGCCATTCGGCCCATCAAGTCTACTCTGCCATTCAATCATGGCTGATCTATCTCTCTCCTATCCACATTCTCCTACCTTCTCCCCATAACCTTTGACCTGTACTAATCAAGAATCAGTACTTTAGACCTGTTAGTTTGCCTGCGGCATTTTGCATGATGTTGGTGAAGTTCTTTTGTTGTTAACTGTTAATATTGTGTCTTTTGTGTCTTTTTCTGTGAAAACCAGCACAAAATATTTGCCATGTTTCTGATTAGCTATTGTTAATCCTTGCCTTCCAAAGCACCAACGATTAACTTCAGCTCTTCCTTACACCGGTTTACAGCACTTTTCCTGATTGTTTTAATATTTCTAGCTTGTTTAATCTAATGCTATTTTCTCAAATTTTTGCTATATTCTTTATAAAAAAATCACCCAACCTCTCCCAGCTTGCACCCTCTCCTACAGTCAGTCTGAACAAGGGTCCCAGCTAAAAATGTTGCCTATCCATATTCCCTAAAGATGGTGCCTGAGTTACTCCAGCACTGTATTTTTTTGTAAACCAGCATCCGCAGTTCCTTGTCTTCCAATGCTTGAATCTACTTCTGCTTTGTGCATCTTTACAAATCTTTTCTTTCATTTTAGTATACCGTAGTACACTGTTCATTGATCACTTCCTAAAAAGGATTCCTGAATGAATTTTTTCATGATTTAGAAATTGTGGCAATGTCTTAACATTTGCTCTTGTTAATCTAGCCATTTATCTCCTCATTTGTCTATTTGAATTTAATTCAGGTTTTAGACCTGTATTTTGTCACTCATATTGAATGTTAATTTTAGAACATAGATCAGTGGAGCGAAACATGACCATCACTTATTTACGTACAAATAACCCATATCTCTCTGTTCCCGGCTTATCCATATGCCTATCCAAAAGTATTTTAAATGCTACTGATGTGTCTGCTTCAACTACCACCCCAGGCAATGTGTTCTAGGCACTCGCCACCCTCTGTGTTAAAAACATCTGCCCTCTCAATCTTTAACATTGGCCCCATGACCCTTAAGGCTATGGATTTTTTTTTCATCCTGGGAAAAGGATTCGGACTGTCTACCCATTCCCTCTCATAATTTTGCATAATGTGAAATTACTATTTAACCCTGCCTAATTCAAAATGAACCCTGCCCAGATCAAAAATAGCCTGTTCACCATTTGGGTTTGCCTTTGGAAAAGTGTCCCAAATGCATTCCGTGTAATTGATGTCAGGGCCACCTTTGCCAATTCAAAATGCCAAGTCTACATAAAAACAAATTGCTGAGGGTTATTGTTCCCTTTCATACAAGTTTGGTTTGCTTTATTGATTGTCATGTTTTTTTTCTGACATACAGTGAAAAACCTGTTTGATATGCCATCTGGTCAAATCATGATACACGAGTACAACACATCCTCTTCTGGAACAACATGTAGAGTTGACACATTCAGGCATTATATTGCAACTCCCATGTCTCTGAAAAGTCTAATCTTGGCCAAAGGACACTCGTTGTTTGTTATATGCTCACTTTAAGACCTGGTGTCCTGGCAGTACTGGATCGATGAGGTAGGTCATGTGATAGGAGCAGAATTAGCCCATCAAGTCTACTCCGCCATTCAATCATGGCTGATCTATCGCTCATTTATTACAGACACTTTTTACTGATGTGAAAAGTTTGCTTTCATTTGGGCCTCCAGAAACTCACAGGCTGCCCTGTTATCCATGCCAAGTATTTGATCCATTATTAACCAATCTATGCTCGCCAGCAACTCATCACCTTGGCTTTTCGTATCCTCAATGATGATTTTATTGTCACATGCGCGAAGTGC
Source organism: Okamejei kenojei (assembly GCA_035221665.1). NCBI lineage: Eukaryota > Metazoa > Chordata > Chondrichthyes > Rajiformes > Rajidae > Okamejei > Okamejei kenojei. The sequence continues at coordinate 89,120,376 of CM069131.1, read as the reverse complement.
AAACGCACAGTGATTCTTTTCTTACAAACAGTCCCGTAGTGTATTGCCATAACGAAGCACATCCCCGATTAGCAAATGTACAGAAATAGCCCACTGATCCCGCATGCTAGAAGCTCCATGTTTTGGTGCCATTTTCAAAGTCCAGTCCGTGCTCTAGTCATTAAGGACACTGCCCATTCCAGGCCAGCCTCAGGCTGCTGTGTGTTACCAGCCATCGCCTTCCTTGGGTTGACCAGCAAACCGATGTCCCTCTTCTCACCCGTCCGCTTTCCTTCCCCGGGGTGTCTCTTGCAGCTGACCTTGAGGGCCAAATCCCGGTTCACTCTTCTATTGGGCTTGCTCCATGCCAATCGTGTCTTGCCTTGCCACCAGCACCATCTTCCTGCTCTCTAGTCTTTGAGGTAAGAACAAGGGCTTGCTCTGCGGGTTACCCCTTCCAGGTAATGGTCCGCCGGGTCCTATGACCAGGGAACCGGCTCGGCAGCTACCCCCTGCAGGCTGCAGCACTCTGTGAACTTCAGCACTGCACTGCTATCTGTCTCTTTTGAACTCTTGGATTTGGTTTGATTTCTGCGCCTCCCAGCTGAGTGAAGGCCTTGATCTGACTTATCCCAGACCGATTCCTACAACCATTGCTGCTTCAAGGGGAGACTTGTGTTTTGTGTTGCACATGTAACTTCTGTTTTCTGCTGTGTTACATTATTTCAGTGGCGCAGCTGGTAGAGTTGATGTCTCGCGGCGCCAACAACCTGGGTTCAATCCTGACCTCAGATGCTGTGTGTGTCGAGTTTGCACACCCTGTTCTCTCTGTAATTGTGTAGATTTCCATTAGGTGCTCTGGTTTTCTCTCTCATCCCAAAGATGTGTGGGTTTTTTGGCCTCTAAATTGCCCCTAGTGTGTAGATGGGAAACTAGTCGGCATGGACTCGGCTTTGTTTCCAAGCTGTACCTCTGAACTAAACTCAAGTCCACATGACCATTTACACTGGTATTTCTATTTCAGACATGGCACTTTCTGTTTTGTGTCATTATTGATAATCTGCTGATTATTTACTTCACTTTTACACTTTGTATGGAACTTGGGCTTTTAAGATGTTCGCTCACTGCAGGTCGTTATGCTGCATTCTCAGATGTGAGCCCGGAGATGCATTATTGTAAAAGTTGAATGATTTTGAGGAGAAGCCAAACAAAAATGCCTTTTGTTTGAACTGGCCAAGGGTTTGAAGAACTTGTCCAATTGAGCAAATGAAAAAATATATATATTTCGGAATGCTACCCAATGTATACAATGGAACAATACTGATTCTGCACTTAAGGTAAAAAGTATTTATTTTAAGCATTTTAAGTTTTTGTTTTGTTTTTCGTGCTATCCAATCAGATAATACTACACATAAATACAATCACGTCATACTCATGTACACAAAAGAACTGCAGATGCTGGTTTAAATCGAAGGTAGACACAAAAAGCTGGAGTAACTCAGCGGGACAGGCAACATCTCTGGAGAGAAGAAATGGGTGACGTTTCAGGTCAGCATTTTGTGTCTACCTTCAAACTCGTGTACAATTGGTAGAGCAAAAGGAAAGATGCAGAGTGTAGAATATCGTTCTCAGCATTGTAGTGCTCCAGTTCCGTGGACAAATGTCTACAATAGGGTAGAGATGAATTGGGCAGCACCCGAGCTTATGGAAGGACCGTTCAGAAGCCTGATAATAGAGAGGAAGAAACGGGTATGTCCCGAGTATAGAATCAATTGCCTACAATATATCCTTGAAACAATTACTTAATTTAAAAGCATAGTCTAGCACGCCCCTCCCCTCCCCTACCCTCATGTTACCCTGCGAATTTCAGTTTCCGTTACCCTTTCAGGTAATGCTTTTCTGATCCAGCCCTCTGTGGAAAATATTGTCATCTCAATTTTTCCTCTACTTCCTTTGCTAATGATTTAATCGGATGACCTCAATTATTATCTCAATTGTCAGAGGAACAATTTCTTCCTGCTTGCCTAATAAAAACTCCAAAAGTTTTTCCACTGCAAGAAAAACTCAGCTTCAAAAATCTATCATATAACTGAAGTCCTTCCTCACCAGTAGCGCGTCCTGTACATATTTCCTATCGTCTAAGAATTGTATTTCACAGCTGAGGACTAATCTGTAATGAGTTTTTTTTTAAATGGTCACTTTGTTTTTGTGCTCTGCCTTTGAAGCTAAGAGACACTGTCATACAGTACAGAGCAGTGTCTATGCCTACCATCATGTACCTATCTATATTAATCCCACTTGCCAATACTTGGTCTTTTGCCTTCTGTGCTACGGTCACTCAGATGCTCATCCAGATTCCTAAATATTGTGGCCGTCTCCTCCTCCACCATCCAGTCAAGCATTTTTTTTTTAATTCCCGCTAAACATCTTATCCTATACCAATGCTTTCTTTTGATTGACATCTGTGCAAAGAAGAAAATATTTTTATTATCTACCCTATTTATGTCCTACAATTTTACATGGAGTAAATGAGGTGCTAGAGGAGTATAAAGAATGTAAAAAGAATCTTAAGAAAGAAATTAGGAAGGCTAAAAGAAGATATGAGGTTGCTTTGGCAAGAAAGGTGAAAGTAAACCCAAAGGGTTTCTACAGCTATATCAATAGCAAACGGATAACGAGGGATAAAATTGGACCATTAGAGAACCAGAATGGACAGCTATCTGCAGAGCCAAAAGAGATGGGGGAGATATTGAACAATTTATTTTCTTTCGGTATTCACCAAGGACAAGGATATTGAACTCTGTGAGTTAAGGGGGAAAAGTAGAGTAGCTATGGAAACTATGAGATTCAAAGAGGAGGAAGTACTGACACTTTTGAAAAATATAAAAGTGGATAAGTCTCCAGGTCCTGACAGGATATTCCCTAGGACATTGAGGGAAGTTAGTGTAGAAATAGCAGGAGCTATGACAGAAATATTTCAAATGTCATTAGAAACGGGAATAGTGCCGGAGGATTGGCGTACTGCGCATGTTGTTCCATTGTTTAAAAAGGGTTCAAAGAATAAACCTAGCAATTATAGACCTATTAGTTTGACGTCAGTGGTGGGCAAATTAATGGAAAGGATACTTAGAGATAATATATATAAGCATCTGGATAAACAGGGTCTGATCAGGAACAGTCAACATGGATTTGTGCCTGGGGAAGGTCATGTTTGACAAACCTTTAATTTTTTGAAGCGGTAACTAGGGAAATTGATGAGGGTAAAGCAGTGGTGTTGTCTATATGGATTTCAGTAAGGCCTTTGACAAGGTTCCCCATGGAAGGTTGGTTAAGAAGGTTCAATCTTTGGGTGTTAATGGCGGAGTAGCAAGATGGATTCAACAGTGGCTGAATGGGAGATGTCAGAGAGTAATGGTGGATGGCTGTTTGTCAGGTTGGAAGCCGGTGACCAGTGGGGTGCCTCAGGGATCTGTGTTGGGTCCACTGTTGTTTGTCATGTACATCAATGATCCGGATGATGGGGTGGAAAATTGGATAAGTAAGTAAGCAGATGATACTAAGATAGGTGGTGTTGTGGATAATGAAGTAGATTTTCAAAGTCTACAGAGAGATTTGGGCCATTTGGAAAAGTGGGCTGAAAGATGGCAGATGGAGTTTAATGCTGATAAGTGTGAAGTGCTACATCTTGGCAGGACAAATCAAAATAGGACGTACATGGTAAATGGTAGGGAATTGAGGAATGCTGTGGAACAGAGGGATCTAGGAATAACTGCATAGTTCCCTGAAGGTGGAATCGCATGTAGATAGGGTGGTAAAGAAAGCCTTTGGTGTGCTGGCCTTTATAAATCAGAGCATTGAATATAGGAGTAGGGAAGTAATGTTAAAATTGTACAAGGCATTGGTAAGACCAATTCTGGAGTATGGTGTACAATTTTGGTCGCCTAGTTATAGGAAGGATGTCAACAAAATAGAGAGAGTACAGAGGAGATTTACTAGAATGTTGCCAGGGTTCCAGCAACTATGTTTCAGAGAAAGGTTGAACAAGTTAGGTCTTTATTCTTTGGAGCGCAGAAGGTTAAGGGGGGGACTTGATTGAGGTCTTTAAAATGATGAAAGGGATAGACAGAGTTGACGTGGATAAGTTTTTCCCATTGAGGGTAGGGAAGATTCAAACAAGAGGGCATGACTTGAGAATTAAGGGACAGAGGTTTCGGGGTAACGTGAGGGGGAACTTCTTTACTCAGAGGGTGGTGGCTGTGTGGAATCAGCTTCCAGCAGAAGTGGTGGAGGCAGGATCGATTTTAACATTTAAGAGTAAAGTGGATAGGTATATGGACGTGAAGGGAATGGAGGGGTATGGTCTGAGTGCAGGTAGATGGGACTAGGGGAAAACAAATGGTCGGCACGGACTGGAAGGGCCGAGAGGGCCTGTTTCCGTGCTGTAATTGTTATATGGTTATATGGTTATAATTTGCATCTCAGGCTCCCTCTCAGCTCCCTCTGCTCCAAGGTTAATGAACCCAGCCTATTTGGATTTAAATTCCAAGAGCTCCAAAATGTATTGACCAGTCTCCATGTCAATGCCTTATCAAAGTCCATGTACTTTACATTCACTTTCCTTCCTGAAAAAAACCTCAGGATCAATCTCTGCTTTTCCATGTACACATTAATTCTGTTTCTCAGATTTTTTTGTGTACAAATAACTATGGCAATGGCGTAGCGGTAGTGCTACTACCTTATAGCACCAGAGACCCGGGTTCGCACCTGACTGCGGATGCTTGTCTGTATGGAGTTTGTACATTCTCACCGTGACCCGTGTGGGTTTTCTCCAAGGTCTTCAGTTTCCTCCCAGCACTCCAAAGGCATGCAGGTTTGTCCGTTAATTGGCTTTGTGGCAATGTAAATTGTCTCGTGTGTGTTGGATAGTATTAGTGCGGGGATCGCTGGTCGGTGCGGACTTGGTGGACCGAAGGGCCTGTTACCACTTTGTATCTCAGAAGTAAACTAAACTAGACTCCCTGTTACAGACAGTAGAATTGCTAGCCTTCAATCACAGAGCTCACCTCTGCTAATGAATAAAGATATCACATTTATTGTCCTCCCTTCATCTGGCACCTTAGATGTGGATACTGAAAATCTAAACATCTCCATTTGGGCTGAGCATCGTTCTGTAACAGCCTAGGATACATCTCATCATGCTCTGGGGATTTATTTTGTATGCTCTCTGAACGTCTTTCTCAACAGTTTCTGAATTTGAAGTTGGGTGTCTGTGTTTACTCTTGGAATAGTACCATTTAGTGCAATGCTCTACTTTGTTGCATCCAAAATGTTTGACTTCACATTTCGCCACATGAAAATGCATCTGCTACAAATCTTGAAAATTTCAAGTGGCTTTACTATATTTTCTTGATGTCTACAGCATTTATACTTGGAAAGTTTATCAAACTGCAACACTTTACAACCCTATGCACATAGGGTGTCGAATTATACAGGAAGAAAGCAGGAGAAAGGGATTGAGTGGGAAAAACAGATTAGCCATGATCGAATGGCGGAGCGGACTCAATGGGCCAAATGGCCTAATTCTGCTCCTATGTCTAATGGTCTTATAACTGGGTTATTTCCATGCTATAAGAAAAGCAAATAGGCCTGGTAGAAACTGCCAGGTCCTCACTGTATAGTTCTCTCCAGTTGAAAATGTATCAAAGCATTATGACCAGGCTTACTATCACCTGCCAGAATAGAAGATAGCAAGGAGAACCACAATTAAATGCATCTCTTAAAAGTCACGTGCTTCTGACGAAGTGGCTGGTACATTGTTCTGTATAGGATGCCTTGCAAATGTAAACATTCACTTCTAGCAAAGGCAGCACGGAGGGTAAATTACTGAGCGGAGCATTTAGAGGTCCAGACCATTGATCCGCATATTTGAATCCTGGCCAAGCAGCTGGGGAATTTAAATGCACACAGTTAATTAAATCTGAAATTAAAAAGCTAATATCAGAAATAGTGATCATGAACCTACTGAATTGTTTAAAAAAAAATCTACCTGGTTCAGCACTGTCCTTCAGGGGATGAAATCTGCCAAACTAGATGTGACTTCAGACCCATTGATGCGGCTGACATTCGGTTGTCTGAACTGAGAGGGCAGTTGCTCTTAGAGAGTATCCCAGGCCCGAGCGAGGATGGAACCGGGTGCGACGGGCCACAATGTACAAGTCAGCATACAACGGGGGATAAAAGCATGCCCAACATCGCCCTCATTCTGATGGCCACCTTCGTGTGTGGCTGCATCAGGCGGAGTGTAGAGCCAAGGCACGTGGGCACCAAGTGTCACTACCTGCTGAGGTTCTACCTGTCCCCGGTGTTGAGAAGGATGGGCCTGGCGCAGGTGCCACGCAATGTGCCAGTCAGCTGGACATTGCCACCCCATCTGTTATCGGTTGAAGGGTTCTTCCGGACCAACACCTTTGACCACATGTCCATCGGGTAGTGGTCAGCACAGAATGTCCTGCAGGCACTGCAGGGAAAGGACTCTATGGACCCGGTGGCGTGGTTCCCAGAGCAGATTGCCCAGCTTGTCTGGCAAAATGCCTCATCGCCAGAACTCACCAACAAGCACCAAGACCTGGCTTGGCTGGCAGTGAGGGGAGCCTCTCCCAGTCAGATCCTTCCTGCACCGTCGGAACCTCACTGCCAGCGCACGCTGCCCTCGGGACGGCTGCTATGGAGAGGAGACGGTTGCCCACCTCTTTACAGAGTGTGGGTTTGCTAAAAAAGTCTGGAGAAAAATGCAAGGGTCCCTGGTACGAACAGCTCCGTCACAGAAAACTTGGTGATTTATGGGCTGTTCCCAGGGACACATTCAGAGGCTGACATCGAGTGCTGCTGGAGGGTCATCAACTCAGTAAAAGACGCCCTTTGGTCTGCCCGAGCATTGTTCACCACCCAGCAGAGCGAGATGTCCGTCAGGGAATGTTGCCGACTGGCCCGCTGCAGACTGCAGGAGTACGTGCTGAGGGACGCACTGAAGCTCGGTGCAGCCAACGCCAAGGCTCGGTGGGGGAGGGCCACAGTCTAAGGCCCTTCCGCTGCTGGACATGGGGGGCACGGTATGGTGGAGACGCCCCTCAAAATAAGGGAAGGTATCCCACGCCATTGTGCCACATGAGTGGCACGAGTGGGGGTCTGATTTGTGGAAATTTGGGGAAAAGAAATGTCTAAACTGTATTCATCAATTTGTACAGCCCCCGAAAATGTCGGATGGATTTTCCGCATATATTTATCATTTGAATAAAGTATATTTTGAAATTAAAAAAAGAGCGTTGTTGACCACCCAGCTCTTTGGTCTGCCCGAGCGTTGTTCACCACCCAGCAGAGCAAGATGTCCGTCACCAGCACTGAGCTCGGTGCAGCCAACGCAAGATGTGTCGGGGAATGTTGCCGACTGGCCCGCTGCAGACTGCAGGGGTACGTGCTGAGGGACGCACTGAAGCTCGGTGCAGCCAACGCCACGGCTTGGTGTGGGAGGACCACAGTCTAGGGTCCTTCCGCTGCTGGAGATGGGGGGCAGGGTGTGGTGGAGAAGCCCCTCAAAACGGAAGGGCTTCCATGCCAGTGGGCCACTTGAGTGGCAAGGTTGGGGATAAAATTGTGCTTTGGGGAAACCATTGTATGTATTCCGAGCTTCCGAGAATGTCAGATGGATTTTGGTAAGGATCATGTATTGTATATATTTATTTCTCGAATAATGTCTATTTTGCAATTTAAAAAAATGGGGTCCCTAGCTTCCTTCCATCCAGTCCATTGTCATGGTGTGTTGCGTCTGGAAGTCAAAGATGTCTTCCACCCACACTCATTCCCTTTTCTCTCTTTAACCTGTTGGGAAAAGAAACTGGAACTTGGAGGCTCGGGTATCCACGCTTAAGTGCAGCTTCTACCCCACTGCTTTGTGACTCCTGAACCGGTCATCTTTTTTACATTTCATTCCCATTGCTCTGGCACATGCTCTCACCGTTAACGTCATTCGGTTATTCCATTATTACACTGAAGTATGTTATTGCCCGACCTGGAATGCAATACAATCTTTGCATCATTCTGCTGTTTTGCATTTGTTGTTGTATTTATTATTGTTTCTATCATTACCATCACACTGTGTACTCTAGGCACTGCATACAAATTATGGATTTTAGTCATCATTCTGATGTACACGACAAGAAATTAACGAGTACCCACTGCCCTTGGAGACACGAGACTGCAGATGCTGGAATCTTGAGCAAATGGCAAACTGCTGGAAAGCTCAGTGGGTCAGGCAGCATCTGTGGATGGTAATGGATAGGTCCCTTTGTTCAGATTTGGATCCTTCATACCACAGATGTTGCCTGACCCACTTAGTTTCACCAACAGGCTTGTTTTTTGCTCAACATTGCCCTTGCAAGTTACGTTCCTGCCAAACAAATAAAAAGTACCTTTCATCAACACACTCTCTTACTTCTAGAACCTGTAAGTTAAATATGAGTAACCTTTTATAAAGATATCTTGATTGTCCTGACTGCATAGTGTGAGGATTCATTTTGTGCTGGACTGTGGTCTCCAATTATCTTTCACATCATTATGGTTATCAGTTTAATCTCTTCATTGAATGTGGTTTAATATTTGCAGTTCCATTTTCTCTAATCTCATTCCCATGGAGGATTGAAAGTGTTAGCATCTGTTATTTATAACCTGATTTCCCTGAACAAGCAAAGACGCCTCATATCTTAACTAGAAAAGTTAAGATATTTCATAATTTTCTTTTTTTCTTTACCATTTCCCATAGGTTTGAAAATATTGGATTATTTGCCTCCTCTTCCTTGAGAAGGTTCCACAATGCTCATTCATTGCCTTACTCGTGTTCTCCTCTGCAGCAAGATTTACTCCTTTTGCTGAACTGTGATCTATGGGCAGCACAGAGGGGCAGCAGTACTGTTGCTGCCTTACAATGACCTGGGTTTGATCCTGACCACGGGTGCTGTCTGTACAGAATTTGTACGTTCCCCCTGTGACTACATGGGTTTTCTCCGTGTGCTCCGGTTTCCTCCCACACTCTAAAGACGTACAGGTTTGTAGGTTAATTGACTTTGGTAAAATTGTAAATTGTCCCTAGTGTGTACTGCTAATGTACAGGGTGATCGCTGATTGGCGCGGAATCAGTGGGCCGAAGGGCCTGTTTCCATGCTGTATCTGCAGTACAGTAAAGGCGTCTAAACACTCAAGTATTTTTTACAGACATTTCTTAAAAGACTCTGCTGTTTTTATGTTGAATGTACTTGGATTTTCTCATCTTCTCTTTGTATAATTTTTGTTTCCCACTGCACTGTGTTAGGTGTACTTTTCTGCTGTCATACAGCATTGAAACAGGCCCTCAGAGCCCACCATATCCTGCCAACCATGTATTCTGGACCTGACATCGGAAACATTTTCTGTTTAATTTTCTTTTCCATTATCTAGGGAGCTTTAACTTTACATATTCAAATTTCTATGGTTTGTTTTATCTGATTTACTAATGTTACCAGTGTTCAAATGTCTGTGCTAAGCTTTATAAATGGTGATAGTTGTAGGAAATTCTTGGGCTATATTTACCCGCTCCACATACGGGTGTCACCAGGTGCAATTTTCCGTCGCATTCCACTTGTGGGTGAAAGGGGTAGTAGGATATTAATGTATCAGAATGGACAGATCTGCACAGAATATAATGGTTTGCTCCTCGTGAATTGTTCCAAGTGAAAAATGTAATGTTATCATATTACATAAAATTGGTGTATTTCCTGAGCAGAACTGTTCACATCCAATCCACCAGCAAAGGACGAATGCAAAGGAAACTAAATGCAATACAAACCATTTACAGCCAGAAATAAGTGAGAGAGGCATCACAAAACAAGACCTTTACCTGTGTAGCCCCATCATACAACTGTTCACTCGAGTCATAAACTATCCTTATTGAGAAATTCTCCATCCCTGCTGCTTAGCAAAGAATCAAGAAGTCACGCCTGTTCCTTGCTTGCTCTTATTCACTGATTAATTGAGTGTGTTTCCAGTTGGTGGAATCTCAACACACAAGCCAATTGTGATATGATTTTGCCCAATGCGGTTTGTTGAAATTTGAAAACCTCTCTGTGTTCAGTGACATTTGATTCTGCTTTTGTCAGCTTTAATTTAAGCGATTGTGAAAATTGATTGAAGTTATAAATTAATTTGCACTTTCTTCCTTGATGAACTGAAATGTGTGTACAAAGTTTGGTTAATGCATGATTAAATCTGTAACTTTAGCCACAATGCAACCACAACACTATTATTCCAAATTATTTATCGGCTTTTGTGATTGAAATTTACTACCTTATTTGTTCTGAAGGATTTTATTTCCATGTCAGAAACAAATTCTAATGCAACATAAAAATAAAATTGGCTTTAAAATCTCAAGTTAGTTATGATCAAAGAAAGCCCAATATTTTTTTTCCAATCGGTAGTAGCCATTGTCATCTTCTTCGCTGCCATATGCCGGGGCAGCGCCAATAGGATCAACAAACTCGTCAGGAAGGCTGGCACCATCCTGGGGGTGGTGTTGGATTAATGGGAGGTAGTCTTGGAAGAGGGATTGCTCCTCAAATTGCGTGACACACTGGTCAACCTGAGGAGTACCTTCAGCAACAAACAGGTTCCTCCAAGATGCAGGACAGAACGCCACAGGAGATCCTTCTTCCTTGTGGCTATCAAACTTTACAACTCCTCCCCCTTTTGTCATGGGGTAGACTGAGACTGACTCCACCCTCCCCCTCCCCAATCTTTGCACATCCCCAATCCTTTCCACTCGTCACTTTAATTTCATGTTTCATGTATTTTGTGTTTTTATGACTGTTAGCAGATCAATTTCCCTCCTGGGATAAATAAAGTTCTATCATATCATACCCTGCAAATACATTTACTTATCCTACACTCATTACTTAATTTGAAATGATGTTTGGATTTACACTTTCCAGATTTCCAATCTTAGTTCCAGAAACAGCGTTTAGTGCTGTTTTCCAAGCTGAGAAGGCCACATGTCTATCTTTCTTTATCACGCAGACCTTAACATAGTTTTAGTTTTGGAGATACAGCACGGAAACAGGTCCTTTGACCCACCGAGTTCGCACCGACCAGCGATCCTCTCACACGCTATGCTACACACACTGGGGCCAATTTTACATTTATACCAAGCCAATTAATCTGCAAACCTGCACATCTTTGGAGTGTGGGAGAAACCAACAAAGTCGGAGAAAACCCACATAGGTCATGGGGAGAACGTACAAACTTTGTACAGACAGTACTCGTAGTTAGGATTGAACCCGGGTCTCTGGCGCTGTAAGGTAGTAGCTCTGCCACCATGCTGCCCAGAATGCATGAGTGATAAGAGACTTGGTTTCTTTCTGCACTGCCTCCAGCACTTGAACTCTCATGTGCCTTGATCATAGTAATAATTATCCAATGATGCCAATGAATCACAGCAAGTCTGTGGTCTTGCCAGTTTTAAGCTAATACAGTTTTGACTAATTGCAATAATCTCGATATGTTGACCATGCACGAAGAGAGAATGAGTTGCCAGATGATTTACTGTAGATATTCACATGTTTAGTGAGTGAGAGAGATTTTGCAATCTGTCATAGAGCATGGAATCTGAATGCAGACTGAAGAAGGGTCTCGAACCAAAAGTCACCTATTCCTTCTCTCCAGGGATGCTGTCTGTCCCGCTGAGTTGCTCCATGCATTTTGTGTCTCCCTTCGATTTAAACCAGTATCTGCAGTTCTTTCCTACACATGGAATCAACGATGTCAGCCTAACTTGTACAAGAAGGCATGTTCCATCTTTGTTAGTCTCAACTGCCTGCATTTGGCCCATAACCCTCTAAACTTTACACAGACTTGTGAATAGCTGAGATTAAGTAGGAACTGTGGTGTGGCGGGGCCTTGTGGCAGCGGCTACCTGCCGTCCGTCTGTCGGTTTTTTTTCCCTTTTGTCTTGTTGGGAGTATGTTTTGGGTTTTATTTTAGCTGTGTATATGGTGGGGGGCGGGTGGGGGACGCGGCTGAATGGGGACGCGGCTTTTCCCTTGTCGTGTCTCCTTTGTCGTTGGGGCCTAACATCGTGGAGCTGGCCTCCAACCGGGATCGACCTGAGGGCTTCTGCCGTAGAGCCTGTGGACTCACCATCGCGGAGCTGGCTGACCTCGGAGCTGTGGCAGCGCTGTGGCTGCAACACGACTTCGGAGCTTAGGAGTTTCGGCTGCGGGCCCTGTGGACGGTGGAATCGGGAGCTCGCAGGTCCCTGGTGGGAGACCGATTTTCGCAGCTCATGCAACGGCAACTTCTCCCGCCCGAATCGAGGGGTTTGAATCGGCCTGGAGCAGGGCCTTACATCGACCAGTGCGGCTTAAACGGCCGCGGGACTTACCATCGCCCGCCGGGGGCTTTATCATCGGGAGCTCCGGTGGCCTCAACGTTGTAGTTTGGCTGCCTGACCGTGGGAGAAAAACAAAGGACAGGGAAGAGATAAGACTTGCCTTCCATCACAGTGAGGAGATGTTTGGAAATTCACTGTGATGGGTGTTTATGTGGAATTGTGTTAATTGTGTGTTTTGGTCTTTTTTTTGCTGTTATGACTGCAGGAATGAAATTTTCATTCAAAACTTGCATGTTTGAATGACAATAATGGGCAATTGAATTGAACAGACTTCTGCCATCAAAAAACCTTTCTAGTTTTATAAATTCCTGAAAATATGATTTTGCTTTCTACACTCCCTCCCTTAGGACTCCAGATACCAATCTGGTCAACCTGTGCGCCCTCCAAAGTCAATATGTTGTTGACAGAATAGATATGGAGGGGGTGCCAAGGCTTGTGGGAGAATCGAGACCTGTGGATTACTGTTTAAAAATAACCGATTGCCCATCATGGACAGAGATGAGGTGATTTTATTTCTCAGAAGGTTCTGAGTGTGAAACGCTCCTCCTCAAAGAATGACAGAAGTAAAATCTTGGAATATTTTTAAGACAAATCTAGATTCTTGATAAGCAAGAGGAGAGAATGATACCAGAGTTAGGTGGGAATGTGGAATTGAGGTTAGTCAGGTCAGCCATGATTTTGTATTCTGGAATGATCTTGAATACATGATGTATTCAAGGAAGATTAAGATATAGCTCTTAGGGTTAACGGAATCAAGGGATATGGGGAGAAAGCAGGAAAGGGGTACCACAGATGATGTTGTGCCTGGGTCCTGGACTTTCTCACTGCCAGGCCCCAGGTGGTCATGATGGGGAGACATACCTCCAACCCCCTCACCTTGAACACAGGATCTTCAGCCCCCTACTGTACTCCCTGTACACACATGACTGTGGCCAGGTTCAGCTCCAACTCCATCATCATGTTTGCTGATGACACTGTGGTAGTGGGCCTGATCTCCGATAACGATGAGAAGGCCTACCTGGAGGAGGTGGCTGACCTGGCACTGTAGTGTCAGGACAACAGCTTCCTCTTGAATGTCACTAAAACTAAGGAACTGATTGTGGACTTTAGAAGGGCACAACAACTGAGGACGTACGCGCCACTGGGGATAAAAGGCACCACTGTGGATAGGGTGAGCAGCTTTAAATACATGGGAGTCCACATCACAGAGGATCTGACATGGACATCACACGCTGCCACACTGGTAAGGCAAGGCAGCGCCTTTACCACCTCAGGCAGCTGAGGAAATTCAGAGTATCTCTGAGGATCCTTCAATCTTTCTACTCTGGTGCTGTAGAAAGCATCCTGTCCGGAAGCATTTCAATCTGGTTTGGAAACAGCTCTGCCCAGGACAGGAAGGCTCTGCAGAGAGTAGTGCGTTCGGCCAAACGCACCATGGGAACTACACTCACCCCCCTACAGGACCTATACACCAGGAGGTGCAGATCCAGAGCCAGCAACATAATGAAGGACCCCTACCACCCCAGCAACGGACTGTTCCAGCTGCTACAGTCAGTCAAGCACCTCTGCTGTCACGCTGCGAAAACAGAGGATGAGACGAAGTTTCCCCCCACAGGCCATGAGGACTGTAAACTCTGATCTCACCAGGGAGTAATTACTGTTGTGTCTTTTTTTTAATGTAAATACTGGTCCTGTTCTGTTCTGTTGTATTTGCACAATACCGCAAGCATTGCCACTTTCATTTCACTGCACATCTTGTATGTGTATGTGACAAATAAACGTGACTTGACTTTATCAGCCATGGTCATATTGAATGGCAGTGTTGGCCTGAAGGGCCAAATGACCTACTCCTGCACCTATTTTCTACATTTCTATGTTTCTAAAACTTTTCTATCCATATGCCTGTCCAAATATCTTTTAAATGTTGTCATAGCACCTGCCTCAACTACCTTCGCTGGCAATGCATTCCATATACCCACCATCTGTGTGGAAAAAGTTGCCTCTCTGTGTATTATTAATTTATTCCCTCTCGACTTAATCCTATGTCCTCTGGTTCTTGATTTCCTTACTTTGGGTAAAATACTGTTTGTTTGTCCTATCTATTCCACTCATGATTTTATGTAGCTCGATAAGATCATAATTTCATAGCGAAAGGATTTGAGTATAGGAGCAGGGAGGTTCTACTGCAGTTGTACAGGGTTTTGGTGAGACCACACCTGGAGTATTGCGTACAGTTTTGGTCTCCAAATCTGAGAAAAGACATTCTTGCCATAGAGGGGGTACAGAGAAGGTTCACCAGACTGATTCCTGGGATGTCAGGACTTTCATATGAGGAAAGATTGGATAGACTTGGCTTCTACTCGCTAGAATTTAGAAGACTGGGGGGATCTTATAGAAACTTACAAAATTCTTAAGGGGTTAGATAGGCTAGATGCAGGAAGATTGTTCCCAATGTTGGGGAGGTCCAGAACAAGGGGTCACAGTCTAAGGATAAGGGGGAATTCCTTTAGGACCGAGATGAGGAAAACATTTTTTACACAGAGAGTGGTGAGTCTCTGGAATTATCTGCCACAGAAGGTAGTTGAGGCCAGTTCATTGGCTATATTTAAGAGGGAGTTAGATGTGGCCCTTGTGGCTAAAGGGATCATGGGGTATGGAGAGAAGGCAGGTACAGGATACTGAGTTGGATGATCAGTCCATGATCATATTGAATGGCGGTGCAGGCTCGAAGGGCCAAATGGCCTACTCCTGCACCTATTTTCTATGTTTTTATCCCTCTGCCTCCTGTGCTACAAGGAATAAAGCCCTTGCTTGCTGAACCTCTCCCTATAGCTCAGGACCTTAAGTCCTGGCAGCATTCTTGTAAGTCTTCCCTGCACTCTTTCCATCTTAATGACATACTTCCTATAGCAGGGTGACCGAAACTGAACGAAATGCTGCAAATTCTTGTACAATTGTAAAATAACATCTCAACTTTTATACTCAATACCCTAACTGATGAAGGTCAATGTGCCAAAAGTCTTGACCACCTTATCAACCTGTGACACCACTTTCAGAGAACTATGTATCTGTACTCCTAGATCCCTCTGCTCTGCAATGCTCCATAGGATCCTGCCATTCACCTCTAGTGAATGGTCCTTCCCTAGTTAGATTCCTGAAGGTCCTTCCCTAGTTAGACTTCCCAAACTATAATACCTCTCACTTACCTGCACTTACCTCCCACTTAACAACATTAGCCATTTCTCAGCCCATTTTGCCCAACTTCAATAAATGTCTTAACTATTTGTATTGCAATTAGATTTATAGATGAAAAATTCTTAGATGAACTACTTCGATGCACAGCAAAGCTTTTGGTTTCATGACTTGTGTTTAATAACTTGTTAATTTATTTATGATGCCAGGACATTTATTAGAACAAAGCAAAGTATATAGTAACTTAGTTACATTCCTTTTGAAAAATGTTTTCAGTCTCTTCCACTGGCATCAATTAAAAGGCAAAAGTGTGTTCCAAAATGTTTTAACGTTACATAATAAAATTGAATCTGTGTATTAATATTGTATGAAATTGAGTGAAACTGAAAGGAGCTGACAGATTAAATAAAAGTGTCAAAAAATCCATGGTGTTGTGCTGCATGGAACTTAAGCTTGGAACCAAGATATCGCTCATTAGTCAGGTAAATAAATTATACATGTTTACCAAATGGCAGGAAATAGTCCTACAGGTAAGATCTAAGAATGCTTTACAAAACAGATTGGCATACTTTCTTTCCTGGATCACTATCAATGCAATTTGATTATGGAGGAATTAAGTTGTACCCGAGTGCCACGGAATCTGATCAATTCCTATGAAGCAATTTTTGGAATGCAGAACAACGACAGTCGTCCAAGCCAATCCTGTCCCTGGATTGGAACACTGAACTACTTCGAAAAATATATTTATTGGGATTTAAATCTCCGTGGAGACATGTCAATGGCTGTATAGTGCCCTGTACCAGCTCTATGTTTTTGTTTAAAAGTAAAATACTGAATTGGAACTTATTGGTATGAGAATTTTGAAATGCTGCTTCTCTGTCATTACAGATGCTGCCTAACCTGCTGTTTGCACCATAATCTTTTATTTTCTGCTTTGGCTTAGCTGTTTTAGTTAATGCCGCTTTGCCCCTACATACAAAGAAAGCTGCCAAATTTGCAAATTCCTGCAAGTGAATATTACTTTTCTGTACTTTTGGCTGCACCCCAGCGGCAATTGTTTTAACATTTTTCCTTTATGTTCAGTAAAAGCTTAGTTATGATATATTGAACAAATGCAGGCAGATTGAATATAAACTATCACAAGACCCTGTACCATTTATATGTATTGGCTGCAAACTGAAGAATTCACTATCCGGCACTGAGGTAATGTCTTATTTTCTTGTACTAGTACCAGTTATTAAAAGGACAATTCATTCCAATGTATGTTGCAGGCGCAGTCATTTGGAATTAGATTGAAATTCCATTTCATCCTTTGCAACCACCAGGAAGAAAACATGTTTTTGTCATTTTGGCCCACAAGTTGAATAAGATATTTACCTTTAATAGACATTAATATATCTCCAGTTTTTAAAAGTGTATCTGATAATTCACTTAATTGTTACTGACAAGACATTTAACTTAAACCAATTACGCAGAATAATGGCAGCAAACTCGCAATTAATGAGGAATAATGAAGATGGTTCCTAATAAGACTATTCGCACCACCGGGTCATAAATGCAGCAAGAATTTTTTTTTTCCCCAAGTAAAATCATGATATCTCATTATAGCATTTCTTTTATCAAATTTCTCCTGTGGATACAACACAATTGAATGCTGCATGACAGTTTTTAATACTCGTGACCACAATGAGATTTATTTAACTTTTCAGGATATTTTACTTCTTGCATTGCTTTCCAGATTGGTTGGTTATGAAGAATAGAGTCATACAGCATGGAAACAGGCACTTCGTGGGGTGGAAGATTGCAACCTTCACGTGGTCCGCCCTGTTTCGACTAATGCAATCAACTCGACGTGCACAAACGGAAGATCAAATAGAACAAGTTGTCCTACAACTTTAGGCTGTGCATGCCACACGAAAGAAGAAGGCCCTTCATCCCAACTCATCCATGCTGAATAAGCCCCGTCTAAGCTAATCCAATTTATCTGCATTTGGCCCCTATCCCTCTAACCCTTTGCAATCCATGTACCTGTCCAAGTGTCTTTTAAATGGTGTTATAGACCCTACCTCAACTAATTTTTCTGGCAGCTCATTCCATTTAGCCAAGTGAAATGTTGCCCCTCAGGTTCCTATGGAATCTTCCCCCTCTCATCTTAAACTTATGTTCTCTGGTTCTTGATTCCCTTACTCTTGGAAAAAGACTGTGCATTCACCCAATCTATTCCCCTCATAATTTTGTGCACCTCTATAAGATTCCCTCTCAGCCTTTTGGTCTCCAAGAATCTAATGAACTTTAGCTACTGCTGCCTTGATGAAAATTCTGTATTTCAAAAGCTTCAATGTTATGATCTTTGAAGGAAAGACCTAGGCTTTTCGAAGATGTTATTTAAACCAATCCTTGCCACAGTCTTTGTAAGAAACTAAAGCATATTGATATTTTGACAGTGGGTAGGAATCCTGCTCACTAAGATTGAAGACCATTGCTTAGAAATTCATGCCTTGTTGTTAGTGCAATAGGCAGACTTCATGACAGCGTAGTGCTGAACTTTGGGTATGAATTTCTTGGTATGAGCTCTCATTCAGCAGGTCAATCAGACCTTTAAATGTATTGCATTGTATTCAGGAATGATTCGTAAAAATGTTTGCTTGCTTATCCTTTTTAAAAAAAAATTATTGCCAGGTTCAGTTTACGCAGTAAAAGTGTTGGTCTTTCTGATCTGGCTTGAGAATCTGGGATTGCTTCTCTTTGCATCACTTGCCAGTCAAAACGGTAGGATCTATAAGTATATTGCAATCTGTATTTTCATCCATCTTTTCATCTTGATAGAATTTCTCCTTTGCTATTTTCCATTATTTACAAAATAACAGAAAAATGCAAGGCAGTAGTGAAATGCCTTGAACTACATTTCCCTTGAAACTATTTATCCAAAAGAAAATTAGCACACAAGCAAACACCTTCAGTGGAGCTGTTTCTTCAGTATACATTGTTCAAATCTGCTTTTTTATTTGGAGCTCATCACACTATAATAAGTTGTAAGGTGTATTAATCTATTATTATAACTTGCCTTTCCAGGTAGATTGAATTTTGAATAACTGCCACGCTGTAATTATTATCCAAGAATAGAAATACATCATTTTTTTGTATTAGGAGAATATTGTCCCTGTGGTTGCTTTTCCAAGTAAATGATGGTTGACAATAAAATTTCCCAGGGCTCAGTGGTGGGAATCCTTTACATTAATGACTTAGCCCTTGGTGCGTGGTAACATTTCCAAATTTGTGGACATCGTTTGGATATGGGGTAAATAGCAAGGAAGAGATTAATATGCCTCAAGAAAACACTGCCTTGGAAGAAAGAATGAATGACAATATAAACAAATTGGCACAATGTTATAAATGGTATGTGAGCTGAGAGGAACCTTGCTTGTGTATGCAATTAAATCTTTGACAATAGGAGGATATGTTGAGAGAGTGCTCAGTAAACTGCATGGGATCCTGGAATTCATAAATAGACAACTGAGTAAAAAGCAGGGTGAATATGTTGAACCTGCAGAAAAACAATGGTCAAGCTGCTACTAGAATGTAAGTAAAGTAAGTAAGTTTATTGGCCAAGTATTCACATACAAGGAATTTGCCTTGGTGCTCCGCCCTCAAGTAACAACATGACATACAGTGACAGTTAGGAATGACTCAGAAAACACTAAACATTTGAATAATAAAACATTCATGATAAAACACCATTGATCAAGCATGTGAACCAACAAAATACTAGATCAAAGGGAGGCTACAGATTTTTGGCTCTTGAGTAGAGCAACTGTTTTTATGTCTGGCTGTCGCAGCTTTGACAGTCCGGAGTCGCCTTCCAGAGGGAAGTGATTCAAAGAGTTTGTGACCAGGGTAAGAGGGGTCAGAGATGATCTCGCTTTCTGGCTCTTGTAGTGTACAGTTCATCAATGGAGGGAAGGTTGCAGCCAATAACCTTCTCTGCTGATCGGCCGATTCGCTGCAGCCTCCAGGTGTCGTGCTCGGTGGCTGAGCCAAACCAGACCATGATAGAGAAGGTGAGAACAGACTCTACGATGGCTGTGTAGAATTGGACCATCATTGCCTTTGGCAGATTGTGCTTCCTCAGCTGCTGTAGGAAGTACATCCTCTGTTGTGCCTTTTTGACTGTGGAGTCAATGGTAGCTCCCCCACTTAAGGTCCTTGGAGATGATGGTTCCCAGGAACTTAAAAGACTCCACAGATGTGACTGTGGTGTTGTTGATGGTGAGTGGGGTGAGGGGAGGGGGAGCTCTACTAAAGTCTACAATCAATTCCACTGTCTTAAGAGCATTGAGCTCCAGGTTGTTGCAACGGCACCAGGACGCCAACTGTGACACTTCCTGTCTGTAGGCAGATTCCTCCCCATCCTGGATCAGTCCAATCAGGGTTGTGTCGTCCGCAAACCTGAGAAGCTTAACAGAGGTGTCTGTGGAGGTGCAGTCGTTGGTGTAGAGAGAGTAGAGGAAAGGAGAGAGTGCACAGCCTTGCGGTTCTCCTGTGCTGAGCGTTTGCTGGTCTGAGATGTGCTTTCCCAGCCTCACATGCTGCTTCCTGTCTGTCAGGAAGCTGGTGATCCACCGACAGAGGGGTTCAGGCACAGTCAACTCAGAAAGTTTGGAGTGTAGTAGCTCTGGCACACTGGTGTTGAATGCAGAGCTGAAATCAACAAACAGGATCCTCGCATAGGTCTCCTGGCGGTCTAGGTGCTGTAGGATGAAGTGCAGGCCCAGGTTGACTGCATCATCCACAGATCTATTGGCCCGATATGCAAACTGCATAGGATCCAGCAGGGGGATCGTGATATTTTTCAGCTGGGCCAGCACAAGCCTTTCGAGTGTCTTCATGACTACAGAGGTCAGTGCGACAGGCCTGTAGTCATTAAGAAAAGTAATCCTTGTAGGAAGGAACTGCAGATAGACACAAAATGCTGGAGCAACTCAGCGGGTGAGGCAGCATCTCTGGAGCGAAGGAATGGGCAACATTTCAGGTCGAGATCCTTCTTCAGACTGATGTCAGGGGAGGGGGCGGGACAAAGATAGAATGTAGTTGGCATCAGTAAGACTAGTGGGAGAACTGGGAAGGGGATTGAGAGAGAAAGCAAGGTCTATCTGAAGTTAGAGAAGTCAATGTTCATACCGCTGGGGTGTAAACTACACAAGCGAAATATGAGGTGCTGTTCCTCCAATTTCTACTTTTGTTGTTTTTTTAGTGTGTCCAAATGTTTGTTTTAATGTCTCTCGGTGTCTTGCGTGTGGGGTGGTGGGGGTAAGGGGGGAACCGCTTTCGGTCGCCTCCTCCAAGGAGAGGGACTTTTTCCATGTCGCCTCCCTCGCACCCTAACACCAAGGATTGGTGCGGCCTTTCCTGGAGTCGGGCCTGGAGCTTCAGCAGCGGGCGCAGCGTGAACTTTTCATCAGGGAGCGGGCGAGCCCTCGCCGGGGGTCATCAGAAGAGAGTGCTCCGATAGCTGGCCCGCCGACTGTTACATCCTGAAGCCGCGGTCTGCGGAGCCTGGAATCCCTCGTTGGGGACCCCGGAGGAGAAGAGATCCGACCGCCGGTCTGCGGCCTACAACATGGTGAAGCCGCGGTCTGCGGTTCTTCTACCCGCGGCGCGGCCAGGACTTAGATCTTTGACCGCCGGCCTGCGGCCTACATCATCTTGAAGCCGTGGTCTCTGATAGGGAACTTACCTTCAAGACGAGAGGGCCTGTACATCTGGCCGCCCGCAACCACAGGGAAAAAATGGAGGCGGACTGACTGAACTTTGTGCCTCCCACCACAGTGATGAATGCTGTGGTGGATGTTTTGTGTTACATTTTTATTGTGTATTGTGTGTTCTATTTTATTGTACCGCTGCTGGCAAGTTCATTTCATTGCACTTCATTGTGTATGTGATGAATATATCTGAGTATTGACTATTGACTATTTGCCGTCAGTCATACAAATAAAAAACAACGAAACGCACAAAACACATTTTAACATAAACATCCATCACAGTGACTCGTCCACATTCCTCATTGTGATGGAAGGCGAAAAAAAGTTCAATCTCTTCCCTTTGCTCTCCCGTGGTTGTGGGCCTTCAGCCCTCCGTTGATGGGATGTTCTTGACTCCCGTAGCCGGCGGCGGGCCCTCTGCATCGAGCCGATCAGCTCCCCCGCTCCGGACGATCGAACCGCGCATCGGGGCTGGTCGAACCTTCCGTGACATTGGAGCTCCCGACATTCACAGCCTCTCCCGAGACTGTGAGCTCCCGATTTAAAGTCCACAGGCCACGGTTGGAGCGATCCCAAGCAAGGGATCGACTTCGATGTAAGTACACGCCCCGCGGAGGGACCCCAAGGTCTGTCCGAAAAGGCCTCCAGCTCCAACGATGGTAGGCTGCAGAGCGACCAGAGACTGTTGGCAGGGCATGGGAGGGGGAGTTGAAGTGCTGAGCCACTGGGAATTCAGGTAGGTTAAGACGGACTGAGCGAAGGTGTTCAGTGAAACGATCTCCGAGCCTGCGCTTGGTCTCGCCGATGTGGAGACGTTGACACCTAGAACAGCGCATACTGTAGATGAGGTTGGAGGAGGTGCAAGTGAACCTCTGCCTCACCTGGAAAGACTGTTTGGGTCCTTGAATGGAGTTGCGGGGGGAGGTAAAGGGACAGGTGCTGCAACTCCTGCAGGTTGCAGGAGAAAGTACCTGGGGAGGGGGTAATTTGAGTGGGAAGGGACGAGTTGAGCAGGGAGTTTTGGAGGGAATGGTCTCTACGAAAAACAGAAAGAGGTGGAGATGGGAAGATGTGGCCAGAAGTGGGATCCCTTTGGTGGCGGCAAAAATACTGTATGCGACGGCTGATGGGGTGGAAGGTGAGGACAAGGGAGACTCTATCCTTGTTACTAATGGGGGGAAGGGGAGTAAGAGCGGGGCTGCGGTGATAGTGAGAGCCTCATCTATAATGGAAGAGGGGAACCCCCGTTTCCTAAAGAATGAGGACATCTCCGATGCCCTGGTATGGAACATCTCATCCTGGGCACATGCAGCATAGATGGAGGAATTGGGAGTAGGGTATAGAGTCTTTACAGGAGAAGGGTGGGATGAAGTGTAGTCAATGGGAGTCAGCAGGAACTGCAGAAGCTGGTTTAAACTGAAGATAGACACAAAATGATGGAGTAACTCAGCGGGACAAGCAGCTTCTCTAGAGAGAAGGAATGGGTGATGTTTCGGGTCGAGACTTTCATAGGTTCTAGAGAGAGTGCAGAAAAAAATGATTGAAGTAGACCCTGCGGGATTTCAACTATGAGGGAGTAAATAAATTTAAGGGAGATTTAATTAATAGAGGTATAGGAGACCCTCACTGGTTGAAATTGGATAGGTAATAGGAAGATGTTCACATTTGCAATTGGTTCAAGGATAAAATTATGGGTATGACACAAAGGGTATGCGAGGAAAAATCTTTTTCACTTGGTGTACTTAGGATCTTGAATTTGCTTCCTGTTTTCAAGAGTGTGTTATATTTAGCTCTTAGGGCTAAAGGAATCAAGGGTTATGAGGAAAAAGCAGGAACGAGGTACTGATTTTAGATGATCAGCCATGATCATATTGAATGGTGGTGCTGGCTTGAAGAGCAGAATGGCCTACTCCTGCACCTATTTTTCTATGTTTTATGTAATGCTGGTGGAAACAAAATCAATCAATGTTCTCAGAGAAAAATTGTATTGATTCTTATGAAATAATACTCTGTGCCTATGAGGAAATACTGAGGGAATGGGACTATAAGAATCCCTTGACTTGATGGGCCAAATGGTCACCCTACGTGCCATGCCTGTTTTCATTCTATTTATGAAATGAGCTGAGGTCTTTCAGTGGAAGTCAAATTTAAATTCAGCTATCCAATTTTGAGAAAGTTTATATCCCAATTCCTGTCATCAGGTGGGCAGGATAAACAAGACAATGAGTTATTGTGAAGGAAATAAAATGTTTGTCGATGACAACCTTCTGATTAATGATGAAAGGTAGTGATGTTGCACTTCACTGAACTCAGCTTGATTAAATCTTTGCAGAGCTAGATTTCATACCTGTGATAGTTACAACATATCTTAACATTAAAATGGGAAAATTCTCCAATTAAGTCAATGGTTTAAACCAAAAGAAATAGCAGCAAGAAAATATAATTATGATGAGATTTATTTCAATTTGATGACAAGTCGACGCAAAGTTTGCTGAATTGAATTTAATTAGTTTATCTGTTGTTCGCACGCCAGCATCTCAATCATCGAGATGTCGTTCTATCAAGCATCAAGGGAGTAGAAGGTTGTATATGTTACATCTCATATTTTATATCCTCCAACTTTTGTTAATGTCTTGAATGAAGGGGAAGTCAAGTAATCACAAGGGAATAACGAATAGGAAAATAAAAGAATAATTTTATCTGCAGTGCATGGATAATGTTCATGTCGAGCATAAATGCTGACATGGGTCAAGTGGCTTGAATGGCCCGTGGTTGTGCTCTAAAATCAATGTTATTTTGAGTGTAAGAGGAGCTCGTAATTTTGGAATAAATTCCTGCTTAAAAAAAGGATTTCAAATGTTATCCCTCTCTTAGTTATGATTTAACTGACTAATTGACTATTGTGAACTGGATCACGGTGTGTACAGTATTGAATGTGCGTTCCATTGCTGGACTTGCCATTGAAGGAGGGAGGATCAAGATACACTTTGTATTTAGCCTCAGTTTAATGCCAGGAGGTTTGACATAAGTGTGATCCTATTCATTTTATTTTACGATTTTTAATTATTTGGCAACAATTTAAAACATATACATTTCTTTAAATATATTGTAATACTTTTTAAAGATCTCAGAGCACTCTGTCACACAGGGTACCTTTTGGGTGAAGAAATTAGCTTCTCCAACCTTCTGCAACTGGCGAAAGTGCAGATGGGTAGATACTGGGAGATAACGCAGACACCTCCCAGGAGGCTGTGGAGAAGCTGGGGCCGGGTCTGCGCAGGTCGCAGTTGGAGTCCCGTGAATGGATGGAGCCCCCGGCCAATGGAGCCTAGACGGCGGAGCCTGCGGCCAGTCCCTGGGCTGGTGGAGCCCGTGACTGGGCCTGGGACGGCGCAACGGAGGCATCAGGTGGGGACGCAGCAGAGATCATAGAGAGGTTGATGTGTGATGGTCGATGAGGGTGCTGACCAATGGACGAGGACAGAGCACGTGCAAGTGAGGACGCCGCAACCGTGGGGACGAACAAAGGAGGACCCCGTGAGGAGGGGGAGGGGAGGAGAACAGAGAAAGACCTGGTGCGGGATACTTTGCAAATTTGTCGGCACCCTTTATGTGGCGACTATTTGCATACCTTGGGTATGCAAGCAAAGAATTTCATTGTGACTTGTCACATGTGACAAAGTATTCATTCATTCATTCACTGTGAGTACAAGTCTGGGAGATCCCCAATTCAACCCAATAGAATTACTGCAGAATCGTACTCAACAGTGACCATTTTCTAATATTTTGTTGAATAGTTATCTATTATCTCATATGCTCTCGCTTATATTCAAGATGGCGCCTGCCTGCGGCGACTTTTGTGGAGCTCCGGAACATAAAAGGCTCAACTACAACTTCCAACAACTTACCTGGATCAGGAAAACGGCAGAAAACGGTGCCGTTTCAGTCAAGCTGCTTGAGCACCTCAAGGCTCTCACAATTTTGCGATCTCCCGCAGCTGCGAGAGCCCCGGACTTTAAACTTTCCCACGCTGACCGGGAATCACCCAACCCGACTGAGGAACGCAGTTACTGCACCTGGAGACCTCGGGATGACCTCCAGAGCCGACGGGCTGGGTCTTCCAGGAACAACGGAGCTGGTGCGGCCGACTTTGAAGGTACCCCCATTCATTACGGAGCTGGAGCTGCCGTCTGTGAAAGAATCCCCATTCCAGCGCAGGTCCGCAGAAACAGCAGGTACAGTAAACCCAGTACCTGGAAACAAAGGGGAAGCCTCCATTGTGTCCGGAAACATGGTCGGCGGGCAGGACTTCAGGGCAGACTGAAGCGCAGGGGACTTCGACCCCCTCTCCCTACTATCCTACTGGCAAATGTACAGTCCCTTGAAAGTAAAGTGGAGGATTTAAGGGCAAGGCTGCTTTATCAAAGGGAGCTGAGGGAATGTTCTGTTTCACAGAGACATGGCTCACCCCCAGCTCCCCAAACTCAGCGGTCCAGCCTGAAGGGTTCTCCATCCATCGCATGGACCGTACACTGGCATCTGGGAAAGAGAGAGGAGAAGGCGTCTACCTCATGGTCAACTCTGCGTGGTGCTCAGACGTGGCAGTCCTGTCCAACTCCTTCTCTCCACACCTCGAACATCTGGCGGTGAAGTGCCATCCCTTCTACCTTCCGAAGGAATTCACCTCCATCATCCTGACCACCCCAGGCAGATGTCCGTCTGGCACTGGAGGAGCTGCACGCCGTGGTCAACAAACACCAGACGTCTTACCCCATGGCATTTACCACCATTGCTGGGGACTTCAATAAGCCTAAAGAAATCACTCCCTAACTTCCACCAACATGTCTCCTGCTGCACCAGAGGACCAAACACCCTCGACCACTGCTACAAGAATGCCTACCGCTCTATCCCTCGCCCTTACTTCGGTAAATCCGACCATACCGCGGTGCTGCTTCTCCCTGCCTACAGGCAGCAATTAAGGCCAAAATTGGTAAGGCCATCAAAAAGGCCAAAAGGGACCTGCTCCAAGCTGGAGGATGAGACAGATGTTCGGCAGCTGTGGCGGGGCCTGAATGCTATCACCTCCTACAAGGCGAAACCAAGAGGCAGCTCAAATGTCGGTGAAACATCACTCCCTGATGAGCTCAATGCGTTTTACGCACTCTTTGATAGGGAGAACACCAATGTGCCTTCCCGAGCCCCCATTCGCTGTGATGGTATTTCAGTCTCAGTCACAGAGGCTGACGTCAGGAAATCCTTCAGGGTGGTGAACCCTCGAAAATCGCCTGGACCTGATGGTATACCTGGTCGTGTTCTAAAAACCTGTGCGGACCAACTGGCTGGAGTTTTTACGGACATTTTCAACCTCTCACTTCTGAGGTCTGTGGTTCCCACCTGCTTCAAAAGGGCATCAATAATACCGGTGCCCAAGAAGAGCAAGGTGACGTGCCTCAATGACTACCGACCAGTGGCACTAACGCCTGTGGTGATGAAGTGCTTTGAGAGGTTGATCATGGCGCAAATCAACTCCTACCTTGACAAAAACCTGGACCCACTGCAGTTCGCTTACCGCCACAACAGATCAACGGTGGATGCGATCTCGCTGGCCCTCCACTCCGCTCTGGACCACTTGGATAACAAAAACGCATATGTCAGACTGTTATTCATCGATTGCAGCTCGGCATGTGGGACATATCACTGATGGGAATGAGTCGGAGTACAGAAGAGAGATCGAGCGGCTGTCCATATGGTGCCAGCACAATAACCTGGCCCTCAACACCAGCAAAACCAAGGAACTGATTGTGGACTTTGGAAGGAGTAGGATGGGGACCCACAGTCCTGTTTATATCAAGGAGTCGATGGTTGAAAGGGTCAAGAGCTTCAAATTCCTGGGCATGCACATCTGTGAAGATCTTTCCTGGTCCGAGAACACAGATGCAATTATTAAGAAAGCTCATCAGCGCCTCTACTTCCTGAGAAGATTACAGAGAGTCGGTCTGTCAAGGAGGACTCTCTCTAACTTCTACAGGTGCACAGTAGAGAGCTTGCTGACGGGTTGCATCGTGGCTTGGTTCGGCAACTTGAGCACCCTGGAGAGGAAAAGACTACAAAAAGTAGTAAACACTGCTCAGTCCATCATCAGCTCTGACCTCCCTTCCATCGAGGGGATCTATCGCAGTCGCTGCCTCAAAAAGGCTGGCAGCATCATCAAGGACCCACACCATCCTGGCCACACACTCATCTCGCTGCTACCTTCAGGTAGAAGGTACAGGAGCCTGACGACTGCAACAACCAGGTTCAGGAATAGCTACTTCCCACAGCCATCAGGCTATTAAACTTGGCTCGGTCAAAACTCTGAACATTAATACCCCTTTATCCGTTATTTGCACTTGATCAATTTATTTATTCATGTGTGTATCTACGTATATAATGGTATAAGGACACACTGATCTGTTTTGTAGTCAATGCCTACTATGTTCTGTTGTGCAAAGCAAAGAAAGAATGTCATTGTCCTGTCAGGGACACATGACAAAAAACTCTTTTGACTTTTGACTCTTTTTGACTCTTCTCCTGTGTCTCAATGCATATACAATATCAAAGCAAATTAAAGTTTCATCTCAATCTCTGAAAGCATGGATTATACGTCCACTATTAGGTCAATATTTAATTTTGGTTCTGTTACGGCAGTCTGCAGTAGTTTTCTGTCATTATTATTTCTGCCATATAATATTGATGTGTCTATCTTGCTCTCATATTGGAAATGGTACTTCTCAATCTATTGCACAAGGCTTAATTCTTTCTTGAATGAGCCATACATAATCTCTGCAACTGCAATGCCTTTGCTTGCTATACATATTGCAACAATCATGGATTCTTCTGAATTGCACTAATTACAGCATTTAGTGACAGAGGATGTCTTGATACATTATATCAAAAGGTTAATTCAGATAATTACTGCAGACTCCTCTCCATCTCTTCCGATTTTAGGAAGGGTAGAACTATTGTTGAACAGGAGCTCCTATTGCATATCTCCAGATTGCTCTGCAAGCCAGTTATTTAATGAACATGGTAGTACCAGCTGAACAGAGAGTGGAGACATTGGCAATGCCTTGCTTTATATTAAAACATTTGGATTCTAGTGTAGCGGCACCTAGTGGTGGGGTGGAGAGGGCAGAACCCTCTCCATTGGTCGGTGCGGTCATGTGACCGCCGGGTGTTGGTGTTCGCCAAAGATCCTATAGCGGAGCAAAATAGATCACTCCTTCTAAATGCAATTGGCTGACGTGTAGTACGCAACGGAGTGGAACGTGGGCCTTTTTTTCATCCATTTCCGTAACCCGACCCGACTTGCAGTGTAATCAACGTTGCGGGGGAACAGTTTGTGTTTAATAAATTATAATTCTGAAGATGAGGAGAAGATTTTTACCAAATAACTTTTATTTTTACAAGGATGTATCCGTAACCGGCTTCCGTCTCCACACTAGTATCCTAAGGGAACTTCGATGTGGAGACGGAAGCCGGTTACGGAAATGGGGCCGAAATTACCCATGAATCTGCCAATGACCGTACTATGTCTTTTACGTCGAGTGGTCTATCTTGCTTGCCATAGGATCATTGGTTTTCGCGGGCTTTGGGGGTGTGTCAGTTAGTTAGTCAGCATTCCTCCCAGCAGACAGACTCGCGAACTTCAGGGGTTTTTGTTTGTTTTTATTAAAAATAAAAAACCCTTTCGTTCAACCTGTCGGGTCTCACTACACCAGCACTATTTCTGTCAGTTCTGCCAATCTCCATCTAAGCTTTGAACAGGGGCAAGTGTTATATCAAGCATACAGAAAATCCACAGTGATTTCTTTGCTTAATTTGATAGGTCGTTGAAATATTATTTTACTTCAAATATTTGGCCAACCGACAAAAAATGAACAGGAAGCATACAAAAACTGAATTAGATAAAAATAATTAATTTCCATTGTATGTGATAAGGTCCCACACAGGAGATTATTGGGCAAAATTAGGTCACATGGTATTGGGGGTAGAGTGCTGACATGGATAGAGAAGTGGTTGGCAGACAGGAAACAAAGAGTAGGGATTAACGGGCCCCTTTCAGAATGGCAGGCAGTGACTAATGGGGTACCACAAGGTTCGTGGGACCGGAGCTATTTGCAATATACATCAATGATTTGGATGAAGGGATTCAAAGTAACATTAGCAAATTTGCAGATGACACAAAGCTGGGTGGCAGTGTGAACTGTGAGGAGGATGCTATATGAATGCAGGGTGACTTAGACAGGTTGGGGGAGTGGGCAGATGCATGGCAGATTAAGTTTAATGCGGATAAATGTGAGGTTATCCATTTTGGTAGCAAAAACAGGAAGGTAGATTACTATCTAAATGGCGTCAAGTTGGGAAAAGGGGAAGTACAACGGGATCTGGGGGTCCTTGTACATCAGTCTATGAAAGTAAGTATGCAGGTACAGCAGACGGTGAAGAAAGCGAATGGCATGTTGGCCTTTATAACATGAGGAATCGAAAATAGGAGCAAAGAGGTCCTTCTGCAGCTGTACAGAGCCCTAGTGAGATCACACCTGGAGTATTGTGTGCAGTTTTGGTCCCCTAAATTGAGGAAGGTAATTCTTGCTATTGAGGGAATGCGTCATAGGTTTACAAGGTTAATTCCCGGGATGGCGGGACTGCCATATGCTGAGAGCATGGAGCAGCTGGACTTCTAAAATCTGGAGTTTAGAAGGATGAGAGGATATCTTATTGAAACATATAAGATTGTTGAGGGCTTGGACACACTAGAGGCAGGAAACATGTTCCCGATGTTGGTGGAGTCCAGACTCAGCGGCCACAGCTTAAGAATAAGGGGTAAGCCATTTAGAACGGAGATGAGGAAACACTTGTTCTCACAGAGTGGCGAGTCTGTGGAATTCTCTGCCTCAGAGGGCTGTGGAGGCAGGTTCTCAAGATGCTTTCAAGAGAGAGCTAGATGGGGCTCTTAAAAATAGCGGAGTCGGAGGATATGGGGAGAAGGCAGGAACGGGGTACTGATTGGGGATGATCAGCCATGATCACATTGAATGGCGGTGCTGACTCGAAGGGCCAAATGGCCTATCCCTGCACCTATTGTCTATGTATTACCTTAACATATAGATTCTATAATTTTGAATAGGTATTATACATTTCCTATTAATAAATGCTGCTGTATATGTTAATTCTGGCTTAAAGATAATATTTAATTTTAAATAATTTTAGATAATTTTAAAGATAAATGTGGAAATGATAAAAAACTGAAGCATTCTTGGCTAAATCATAGCTTTCTGGTTGAAAATCACAAAATAATTTCAGCATGCAGTGAAACAGTTTGTGGTTGTTGGTAACATAAAATATTTGAGAATAAATAGAAAAGTAATTTTTACCCACTGGTATACTGTGCATTCAGAAAGTATTCAAATCCCTTTGCAACATTTGTTACGTTACATTTTGTTACGTTACAGCATTATTTTAAAATGGATTACATTTTTTTTCTCATCAATCCACACACGATACCCCAGAATGAAGAAGCAAAAACAGTTTTTAGAATTATTTGCAAAGTAATTAAAAAGAAATAACTGAAATATCACATTTACATAAGTATTCAGACCCTTTGCTATGACACACAAAATTGAACTTAGGTTCATACTGTTTCCATTGATTATCCTTGAGATGTTTCTGCAACTTGATTGGAGTCCACCAGTGGTAAATTAAATTGATTGGACATGATTTAGAAAGGCACACACCTGTCTATATAAGGTCCCGCAGTTGACAGTGCATGTCAGAGCAAAAACCAAGCCATGACCTCCGAGACTGGATTGTGTTGTGTCACGGATCTGGGGAAGGGTATAAAACAATTTCTGCAGCATTGCAGGTCCCGAAGAGTACTGTGGCCTCTGTCATTCTTAAATGGAAGAGCTTTGGAACCACCAGGACTTTTCATAGAGCTGGCCACCCGGCCAAACTGAGTATTCGGGGGAGAAGGTCAGGGAGGTGACCAAGAACCCGAAGGTCACTCTGACAGAGCTCGAGAGTTCCTCTGTGGAGATAGGAGAGCCTTCCAGAAGGACAACTATATCTGCAGCACTCCACCAATCAGGCCTTTGTGGTAGAGTGGCCAGACAGGAGCCACTCCTCAGTAACAGGCACACGACAGCCCACTTGGAGTTTGCCAAAAGGCATCAGAAACAAGATTCTCTGGTCTGATGAAAACAAGATTGAACTCTTTGGCCTGAATGCCAAGCATCACGTCTGGAGGAAACCAGGCACCGCTCGTCATCTGACCAATACCATACCTATGGTGAAGCATGGTAATGGCAGCATCATGCTGTGGGGATGTTTTTCAGCGACAGGAACTGGGAGACTAGTCAGGATTGAGGGAAAGATGAACAGAGCAAAGTACAGAGAGATCCTTGATGAAAACCTGCTCCAAAGCATTCTGGACCTCAGACTGGAGCGGAGGTTCACCTTCCAACAGGACAACTACCGTACGCACACAGCCAGGACAATGCAGGAGTGGCTTCGTGACAAATCTGTGAATGTCCTTGAGTGACCCAGCCAGAGCCTGGACTTGAACCCGATCGAACATCTCTGGAGGGATATGAAAATAGCTCCCCATCAAACCTTACAGAGCTTGAGAGGATCTGCAGAGAAGAATGGGAGAAATTACTTAATCATAGCATCATGCCCAAGAAGTTGAGGCTGTAATTGCTGCCAAAGGTGCCTCAACAAAGTACTGAGTAAATGGTCTGAATACTTATGTAAATGTGATATTTCAGTCATTTCTTTCTAATTACTTCTATGAGCAGTATCGTCAATGGAAACATTTTTGCAATAACTTAAGTAGTATTTTGTGTTTAGAAACATAGAAACATGGAAAAATAGGTGCAGGAGTAGGCCATTCGGCCCTTCGAGCCTGCACCGCCATTCAATATGATCATGGCTGATCATCCAACTCAGTATCCCGTACCTGCCTTCTC
The DNA here is from genome assembly GCA_035221665.1 of Okamejei kenojei. NCBI lineage: Eukaryota > Metazoa > Chordata > Chondrichthyes > Rajiformes > Rajidae > Okamejei > Okamejei kenojei. The sequence goes on along the minus strand of CM069131.1, from coordinate 89,087,968 downwards.
CCCATACCCCCGATCTCTAGCCACAAGGGCCACATCTAACTCCCTCTTAAATAAAGCCAATGAACTGGCCTCAACTACCCTCTGATTCCTTTAATAAGGAAAACATGAACAATTATGTGAAAGAGGTCAAATTAAGTAAGAGTAGATGGGATGAACACATTTCTGCTTTAAAATATATCTGGTTTACTTTTAAAGTTGGGAGATCAGTAAGGACTACTAATGACCTTGTGTTTAAAAAAATGTAGTTTCTGTAAATACTTAAGCTCAAACTAACCTTCCTCTGGCCCCATCAATATTGATCAATATGTCATAACAATAAAGGGGGGCAGTGAATGTACGACACATGCGTACCCAGAAGACTTTTTGGTGTTACACCAAAGATTGAAGGAGGAAATAAAAGCTCAAGATTGGACGACCTACAAGAAATAGCGTGGACATGAATGGGTCATTTCTTATTGGTAAAATTTCACGAGCTGCGCCTCAGAGTTCAGTGCTGGTGCTTCATCGTTTTAGCATTTATATAGATGACTCAGATTGAAAACATGATATAGCTGCTACAGTTGCTGATGACACAAAGACATATAGGAAAGCCAGTTGTTGCATAAGGTATACGGATAGATTGAATGAGTGGGCAAAGGTTTGACAAATTAAGTACAAGTGGAAAAAGATGAAATTGTTCATTTTGACAGGAATAAAAGAAACATTATCTGAATGCTGAAAGATTGCAAAACTCTGATTTGCAGAGGGATGTGCAATTCACCAAAGGCTGGTATAAAGGCAAGAGCAATTTGCTTTTCAACATTTTTGTGACTTGTGGTATTGATGTTTGGAGCATGTCATGTAAGGTTTATCCCTCAGAATTCGGCATGCTCTTTTATACTTGCCAACAGTGACGGAACAATGCACTGTGGTGCACAGGCACATTTTCCTTAATCCTCTTCATTACCCAACTAAACCAATTTGTCAAGTTTCTTTACCAAAAATAAAGTCTCCATCTTCCTCAAGTTAGAACAAAATTGTCTGAGACATTATCATTGGTGCAGAGTCTCTGTGACACCAGGGAGTCCAGAACCACGGGTCACAGTTTAAGAATAAGGGTTAGGCCATTTAGGACTGAGGTGAGGAAAAACCTCTTCACCCAGACAGTTGTGAATCTGTGGAATTCTTGGCCACAGAAGGTAGTGGAGGCCAATTCACTGGATGTTTTCAAGAGAGAGTTAGATGTAGCTCTTCTGGCAAAGGAATCAAAGGATATGGGGAAAAAGCAGAAACGGGGTACAGATTTTAGATGATCAGTCATGATCATATTAAATGGTGGTGCTGGCTTGAAGGGCCGAATGGCCTACTCCTGCACCTATTTTTCTATGTTTCTAATAGTGCAAGCCTTGGATAAAGTGGATGTGAAGAGGATATTTCCACTGGTGGGAGAGTCTATAGCTAGAGGTCATGGCCTCAGAATTAAAGGATGTTCATTTATGAAGGAGATGAGGAGGGATTTCTTTAGTCAGAGGGTAGTGAACCTGTAGAATTATTTGCCACAGAAGGCTGTGGAGCCCAAGTCAATGGATATTTTTAAGGCATAGATAAATACATTCTTGATTGTACGGGCTAGCGGTTATGTGGATAAGGCAGGATAATAGGGTTAGAAGGGAGAGATAGATCAGCCATGATTGAAATAGCAGAGTAGACTTGATGGGCCAAATGGCTTAAATCTGCTCCTATCACATATAACCTTACGATAACTGGATAGGGTAGTCAAGTGTGCTTGACTTCCAGACGAGTAATTTGGGGAGAAAACAGAGGCTACTCCAATGGGGATTTAGGGTCTCATAACCCTTTTGATGATTAATCTTGGGTGCTACATTTTAACACTTTGGGTGAGAAGTTCATTACAGTGTGTACTTTGTACATGGAACCCATGAATACAGGAATGATTCTAAAAGGAAATGTTCTCTTGTTTCATATTCTGTTAGAGCATTCTGTTTGTATTGGTTACATCCTGATGCAGCTCGCTCCATTCATTTGCTGGTTTTGCTGTTAAGCTTGCTGTGTTTCTCGCTGTCAATTTTTTATATCATCATTTTGATTGTTAATGGGATTCACGTCACTGGAAAACTTGCAAGGAAAGGGAGATCAGATGATACATGAAATAAAGATGCAATGGAAAAATGAGGCATTTGGTCCACACTGGCTAACAGTGTTTTTATAGATTGCTATGCCTATTTCATCATAACTTAATTGCCCAAACACCCCATGAATGATTGCTCTGCAACTGTTTTAGCTACTGGAATATATCTATAATCTGACCCTGTCCAATGTGTATCAGCACAGAATGGAATTATCATGAAAATATATCATAAGACCATAAGACAGAGGAGCAGAATTAGACCATTTGGCCCATTGAGTTTGCTCCACCATTCAACCATGGCAGAGCTATTTTTCCATCATGACCCAATTCAATTCAATTCAATTCAATTCAATTCAATCTTTAATTGTCATTGTGCAGTGTACAGTACAGAGACAATGAAATGCAGTTAGCATCTCCCCAGAAGAGCGAGCTTAGAATAATGAATGGTAAAAAAATATATATGTACAAACAGTATCAGTAGTGCAATTATACTGGGGGAAGGAGTGTCCGGAGGGGGGGGGGGGGGGGGGGGGGGGGGGGGGGGGGGGGGGGGTTGTCTGGCAATCACCGAGGTGCAGAGTTAAGTATTGTAACAGCCGCAGGGAAGAAGCTGTTCCTGAACCTGCTGGTCCGGCAACGGAGGGACCTGTAGCGCCTCCCGGATGGGAGGAGGGTAAACAGTCTGTGGCTGGGGTGAGACCAGTCCTTGACGATGCTGCGCGCCCTTCGCAGACATCGCTTGCTATGGACAGACTCAATGGAGGGGAGTGAGGAACCGGTGATGCGTTGGGCAGTTTTCACCACCCTCTGCAGTGCTTTCCCAGTCAGAGACAGAGCAGTTGCCATAGTGATACAGTGATACAGTTGGTAAGGATGCTCTCGATGGTGCAGCGGTAGAAGTTCACCAGAATCTGAGGAGACAGATAGACCTTCTTTAGTCTCCTCAGGAAGAAGAGACGCTGGTGAGCCTTCTTGACCAGTGTAGAGGTATTGTGGGTCCAAGAGAGGTCATCAGAGATGTTGACCTCCAGAAACCTGAAGCTGGAAAGAAGTTCCACCTCCGTCCCATTAATATGGATGGGGGTGTGCGTGCTCCTGCCTTCGCTATTCTCCTGCCTTCGCCGCATTACCTTTGGGCACCCCTACTAATCAAGAATCTATTAATCCACATTCTCCCTCCAGGAGATGTTTGTGAACTCAAGCAGCTGAATCAGGCAAAGGAAATGAAACTAAGCAAATGAAGAAACTTAATTTGTAGAAAGAAGGCATCAAATGCACAAAGTACACACTCTTCATGTGGTGGCGTTTTTGGAAAAGTAGGTTTTTTTAACGGCATTTGTACAGACAAGGGGGAGTCTTCGTATCAACATCGTAGCCTAAAGGAAATGTCAGTTTGTACTTAATAATTATTTAGGTGGTGTCTAACTTCAGATCCACGCTGGTGGCAATTATCCAAGAAGCTGTAGGATGTACGAAAATTACAGCATTGAAAAAGGTCATTTGTCTGAATCAGATGTTGCCAGCAAACTAGTAAATAGAAGTAATTGCATCCCCATATTTTTTTTCGAAACCTTTTGTTATACATGCATATTTAACCCATGTTTGAATGTTTACATAGTTTCTATCTTTTACTGTACGCCTCACTTGCAAAGATGAAATGTTATTACTCAGTCCTAACAGTCCTTTGAAGGTGGGGTATGAGTCCTTCTTAAATGACTGTACTCCTCCTCAGTGGAGTTGTGTAGGGAACTGTGAGCAGGGCTAGCCTTAGGAGGGGCAGGGTCCAATTGGGAACAATTTTGGTGAGCCCCAGGTTCCCAGCCAAGGTCTGTCAGCCCTGTTACTTAGTATATATTATGAAATCGTACACTAATGTGCTATGGATTATACACTGTCTTAATCTCTCCTGCTCTCGTCTGACTGTCAGTACCTCCGCTGGCTTCCAACCTTTACCATAGCTGCTAATTACCATTAAACTGCATTATTCCACGCGTTATTTAACGAAGGTTTACTAATATTCTGTATGGGCTCTGCGGTTGCAACCAGCTCCTTGTAATCAATGTTTCAGCCTGTGGTCAGGGAGAATGTCGTCCCTGTACAGCTCCCTCACGATGGGAGGGAATGAAGGGCGGGATTCGGAAGGTCCCGAGGTTTATGATGGGAGGGAGCGGGGAATGTGACCTGCTGTCACTTTCGCCGCACGACTGCTCCTGGCAGCATCTCAAGCTTCAGCCTTGTGAAGCTGATACTGACCACCTTTTTTCCGACACACTTGTTAGTTACTACACGTACCAATTGCAGCCGTGGCTTACCACTGGATCCTGTATTGTGCAAAGACACACACGTTTTTGTGTGCAAATGAGGGAAGAAGGGGACGTAATATTTCTGTTGATACGACGGCTACAAGAGGCCTTTGGGTCCGTGAAATTGCGCCAACACCTGCTGACTATTGCATATAGACTCAGTGCCTGTTTCTGTGCATTATGTGCTAACTGGGCAGTGTAGTTGGGTACGGCAATAATTGCACTGATCTCTGTGCAAAATAATTTCACTGTACCTTGGTAGACATGACAATGAAGGAACTATTGCGTTCACACGTTTATGCACGTGAGTGTGTGGCGTAAATCAACCGCTATTCCATTTGGTAACTGATGCTTTTGGGAGCGGACGGCGCTGTTTGCTCCAGATGTACCTTGACTGACTAATTCCAGATAAGAGTCTGCTGCTCGGTCAGTGACTATCCTGGTAACATCAGGCATGTGTACACATCCGCTGGCGGGCTCACTGTAACCGTCTGAAGTAAAGTTGTAGTAACGGGTCCCCCGTACCCCGGGTGTAAAATACCGGTAAGTGTGGGTGCAGAAAGGGATACGGGAATAGTATCCCGGAAAGTGGTGACAGTATTGAGAGTTAACCGTGGGGCTGTGTTGTTGTCGGTGAGGAATTTCACCCACTGGGGTCCCTGCTGAGGGGATAGAGTGTGTTGCCCACTAGCCGAGTGCAGGGCCCCCTTAGGCACGGGGTCTAATTGTGAGCAATTGGTCCAATTGGCTTAAGGCCGGCCCTGACTGTGAGATTTAGATCCGTTGACAATGAAGCATATTTTCAAGTCAGGATAATGTATTACTTGGAGGAGAAATTGTAGATGATATACAAATTGAAGGCAGAGTACAACTGTTGCATACAGAGTTCATGTTTGGGAAAATGATCAAGTGCCATCAAGTGAACTCCTTTGTAATGCAATGTTGAGATTATAGTGTTATTGGAACTGCTCTCATCTGGATAAGAAGACAGCATTTCATTACACTTCGGATGTACCTTGTAGATAATGAGAAGATAACACATGGAATACATTTTGTTAGCTGAAATTTTATAACAATTACAGCACGGAGACAGGTCCTCTCGGCCCTTCCAGTCCGTGCCGACCATTTGTTTTCCCCTAGTCCCATCTACCTGCACTCAGACCATACCCCTCCATTCCCTTCACGTCCATATACCTATCCACTTTACTTTTAAATGTTAAAATCGATCCTGCCTCCACCACCTCTGCTGGAAGCTCATTCCACACAGCCACCACCCTCTGAGTAAAGAAGTTCCCCCTCATGTTACCCCTAAACTTCTGTCCCTTAATTCTCATGTCATGCCCTCTTGTTTGAATCTTCCCTACCCTCAATGGGAAAAGCTTATCCACGTCAACTCTGTCTATCCCTTTCATCATTTTAAAGACCTCAATCAAGTCCCCCCTTAACCTTCTGCGCTCCAAAGAATAAAGACCTAACTTGTTCAACCTTTCTCTGTAACATAGTTGCTGGAACCCTGGCAACATTCTAGTAAATCTCCTCTGTACTCTCTCTATTTTGTTGACATCCTTCCTATAACTAGGCGACCAAAATTGTACACCATACTCCAGAATTGGTCTTACCAATGCCTTGTACAATTTTAACATTACTTCCCTACTCCTATATTCAATGCTCTGATTTATAAAGGCCAGCACACCAAAGGCTTTCTTTACCACCCTATCTACATGCGATTCCACCTTCAGGGAACTATGCACAGTTATTCCTAGATCCCTCTGTTCCACAGCATTCCTCAATTCCCTACCATTTACCATGTACGTCCTATTTTGATTTGTCCTGCCAAGATGTAGCACTTCACACTTATCAGCATTAAACTCCATCTGCCATCTTTCAGCCCACTTTTCCAAATGGCCCAAATCTCTCTGTAGACTTTGAGAATCTACTTCATTATCCACAATACCACCTATCTTAGTATCATCTGCATACTTACTTATCCAATTTTCCACCCCATCATTTTGTTGGCAGTGTGTTAACGAGGATACTTTTAGTGGAAGATGGTTGCACATTTTCTTTGGGGGTCAGTTTCTGGGCACCACCATTGTTCTTGGAGCCTCCATCTGCTCCTCCCTTGAGTTGATCTATTTTGCACAAACATTCATGCCTGGATTTGCCAGGACTGCCAAGCCTTTTGTCCGATCTGTCGATTGTAGAATTGGTTAACTCTGTAGTAAGCCGCTTTCAATGTTTAGTATACATTCGGTTCTACATTTTGTCATCACCCGGCATTTCATTTTTGCTGCTCGGGGCCTACTCATTTATGTTCACCTTTGAACCAGGTCTAATAGCAATGGTAAAATGCGAGAAATGCTGATCACAGGGCCACAACTGTAGAATAAAATTTTAACTGCACTTACACAGATCCAGTTATGCGATGTGGGATCTGTGGTGATGCTATGAAACACAATGAATGGTGTCTTCAGTGTGAAGATGGGCGTTTTAATTCCATAAAGGAGCACCGCAGGGCTGTGTGCTCAGTCCGCTCCTCTACGCCCTATACACACATGACTGCTTGCCCCATCACCCCGCAAATAGGATCATAAAATTTGCGGACGATACAACTGTGGTGGGGCTCATCTCAAATGGGAACGAGGTCGCCTATAGAGAGGAGGTGCACAGACTTTCTGAGTGGTGTGCTCACAACAATCTCTCTCTGAACACTAAAAAGACAAAGGAGATCATCACTGATTTCAGGCGACATAGAGCAGAGCTCAGGCCACTGGAGATAGGGGGCGAGGAGGTGGAGAGGGTGCCTAGTTTTAAATTTCTGGGGATCAAAATCAGTGAGGTTCTTAAATGGTCTGTGAACTCTGCTGTAGTTGTAAAAAAGGCGCAACAGAGACTTTACTTCCTCAGAACACTGCGGAAGGCCCATCTGTCTGCTAAACTGCTGGAGTCTTTCTACCGCTGTTCAGTAGAAAGCATACTGACTTACTGCATAACTGCCTGGTTTGGGAACTGTTCAGCAGCTGACAGAGCAGCTCTCCAGAGGGTGATAAAAACTGCCCAGGGTATCATTGGACTCCCCCTGCCCCCTCTGGAGGACATTTACCACTCCAGATGCCGCAGTAGGGACCTGTAATATCGTGAAAAACATTACACATCCTTGTCACCACCTTTTCACACTGCTGCCCTCAGAAAAAAGGTACAGGTCGTTAAAGTCACGCACTGCCAGACTCAAGAACAGCTTTTACCCATCAGCAATCTTGGAACTGAACTCTGTCTCGGGAGCGGGTTATGGGGGAGGGGGGGGGGGGGGGGAGACAGTGTTAATTTATGTAAATGTGAATCCATGGGTGGGTTTGGGGAGGGAGGGAGTGTAAAAAGTATGAGTATGTGAATGTTTTTTTAAATGGAGAGACACAGTAATCTCGTTGCCTGTGACACATGCAATGACAATAAAGCATTCTAATCTAATCTATCGAAACATAGAAACATAGAAAATAGGTGCAGGAGGAGGCCATTTGGCCCTTCGAGCCAGCACCGTCATTCATTGTGATCATGGCTGATCGTCCCCAATCAATAACCTGTGCCTGCCTCCTCCCCATATCCTTTGATTCCACTAGCTCCTAGAGCTCTATCTAACTCTCTCTTAAATCCATCCAGTGATTTGGCCTCCACTGCCCTCTGTGGCAGGGAATTCCACAAATTCACAACTCTCTGGGTGAAAACGTTTTTTCTCGCCTCAGTCGTAAATGGCCTCCCCTTTATTCTAAGACTGTGACCCCTGGTTCTGGACTCGCCCAACATTTGGAACATTTTTCCTGCATCTAGCTTGTCCAGTTCTTTTATAATTTTATATGTTTCTATAAGATCCCCCCTCATCCTTCTAAACTCCAGTGAATACAAGCCTAGTCTTTTCAATCTTTCCTCATATGACAGTTCCGCCATCCCAGGGATCAATCTCGTGAACCTACGCTGTGCTGCCTCAATCACAAGGATGTCCTTCCTCAAACTAGGAGACCAAAACTGTACACAATACTCAAGATGTGGTCTCACCAGAGCGCTATACAACTGCAGAAGAACCTCTTTACTCCTATACTGAAATCCTCTTGTCATAAAGGCCAACATTCCATTAGCTTTCTTCACTGCCTGCTGTACCTGCACGCCAACTTTCAGTGACAGATGTACAATGACACCCAGGTCTCGCTGTACCTCCCCCTTACCTAACCTAAACCCATTGAGATAATAATCTGCCAAAGTGGATAACCTCACATTTATCACTGCATCTGCCATGCATCTGCGCACTCACTCAACCTGTCCAGGTCACCTTGCAACCTCCTAACATCCTCTTCACAGTTCACTGCCACCCAGCTTTGTGTCATCCACAAACCTGCTAGTGTTGCTCCTAATTCCCTCTTCCAAATCATTAATATATATGGTAAACAGTTGTGGCCCTAACCCCGAGCCTTGCGGCATTCCACTCGCCACTGCCTGCCATTCTGAAAAGGACCCGTTCACTCCTATTCTTTGCTTCGTGTCTGCCAACCAATTTTCTATCCACATCAACACCCTACTCCCAATACCATGTGCTCTAATTTTAGTCACCAGTCTCCCATGCGGGACCTTATCAAAGGCTTTCCGAATGTCTAGATACACTACATCCACTGGCTCCCCTGCATCCATTCTACTTGTCATATCCTAAAAATATTCCAGAAGATTAGTTGATCATGACTTTCCGTTCATAAATCCATTCTGACTTGGACTAATCCTTTTACTGCTATCCAAATGCTCCATTATTACCTCTTTAATAATTGACTCCAACATCTTTCCCACCACCGAAGTCAAGCTAACTGGTCTGTAATTATCCATTTTCTCTCTCGCTCCTTTCTTGAAAAGTGGGATAACATTAACTATCCTCCAATCCAATCAGAACTGATCCTGAATCTATTGAACATTGGAAAATGAGAACCAATGCATCCGCTATTTCTAGAGCCACCTCCCTGGGATGCAGACCATAGGGCCCAGGGGATTTATCATCCTTCAGTCCCATTAGCCTACCCAATACTATTTCTCGCCTAATGAAAATTTATTTCAGTTCCTCGACCCCCTTAGATCCTTTGTCCACCAGTACTTCGGGGAGATTGTTTGTGTCTTCTTTAGTGAAGACAGATCCAAAGTACCTGTTCAACTCTTCTGCCAATTCCTTGTTCCCCACAATAATTTCACCAGTGTCTGCCTTCAAGGGACCTACATTTGACTTTGCTATTCTTTTTCCCTTAACATATCTAAAGAAGCTTTTACTGTCCTTCTTTATATTCCTGGCCAGCTTCCTCTCGTACTTCATCTTTTCAGCCCGTATTGCCCGTTTTGTTTCCTACTGTTGTCCTATGAAAGTTTCCCAATCATCTGGCTTCCGGCTACTCTTTGCTGTGTTATACATCTTTTCTTTTAGTTTAGTATGTAACGAAGTCACAGGCAAATTCATTGGCAAAAGGTAAGGGGATAATGGAATCAGCTGTGGTGAACAGCACACATTGAATTATGATAAAGTGCTAGAGTCATGTGGTCAAATGATATGTGAATATTAAATCACAAAGTATACAATAAAAATATGTACTTTTGTGTAGCGAGGAAATGACTGAATCCTGTCCAGGTTATCTGGAACAATTAATTAGCAGGTATAGGTTAAGATCAATCATCTGTAACTAGAAATGAGCATTTTAATTTGTATAAATATTAAACGCAAATAAAGAAATAGAAATTCTATCCACTTTTGCAGGGGCATGTTGCTAAAGGTTTATCCAAAAAGGTTTATCTTTCTCCTTAGTCCTAATGACCTCTTCTCAGGGCAGCTTCATTTTCAAAACTATAACATTTATGAATGCAATAGAGTAAATTGTCTTTGGATGGGGAGATTGTGATCACTGCAGAACATTTTAGCATTAGTAGACCCAAAGTTGAAATCAATAACGTTCAGTTTGTGATTGCTTATTACAAAAGGTATAATGAAATTATTGGAAGACTGGGAAAGGGCCCTGATGTTCAATATTTCAACTCCTTCATGAAAATATTAGCTGAAGTATGTTCAGGTCTAAAATGTTATAAAGGATTTTGTAAAGCTGCTTTGCAAAACAATATGATGACAGAGACATTGCTCCACGAGACAAAGCTATGATGCTGTCACATTTTCTTAATACTATACAGCAATCATTTCTATAATGTTACAGGTTTATAATTATGGGTAATCTGCAACTATTTTAGACATGCTCGAAGCCAAGCATTTGAAGTTGCTGCTGATATTGTCATAATTAGACCATTAGATGCAGTTAATAATTTTGCACAATGTATATCTCAACATTTCTTAACTATAATCCTTCCAACTAATTCTTAACTTTAAATACCTTACTGATGTCACTGTATAACCAACCCATGCACACTCCATCTGTTAAACCAGCAATGTTAACAATCAAATTACTGGATTGTCATAAAATCCTGAATGGTATGGTATGGTGGATGGTTTGCTTACTTTCACTGGTTGGGACATGATAATAAAAGTCAGAAAGTCATGATGCAGCTTTATAGGACTTTGGTTAGGCTGCATTTGCAGTATTGCATGCAGTTCTGGTCATCTCAAAACTGAAAGAATGTGAAAACTTTGCAGAGGGTGCAGAAGATGTTTCCCAGAATGCTGCTTAGAATAGAGGGTATTAGCTATAAGAATTGGACAGACTTGGATTATTTTCTCTGGAATGCTGGAAGTTGACGGGAGACCTGATAGAAGTGTGTTAAATTAGGAGAGGCATAGATAGGGTATCCAGTTAGAGGCTTTTTTCCCCAGGGTGGAAATGTGAAGATGAGAGAGGGGCAAAGTTCAAAGAAGATGTGCAGTGCAAGTTTTTTTTACATAGAGGGTGCTGGGTGCCAGAAACATGCTGCCATGGGCGGTGGCGGAGGCAGATGCGTTAGTTTAGGTAGATATAGGCACATAGATATGCATGGATGGAGGGGTATGGATCATGTACAGCCAGATGAGATTCGTGCCTAGTTTCACTACATTCTATGTTCACCAATGTCATTTACTGGGCCTATGTGTGAACCCAACAACCAAATGGCTGACACTTAACTGTCTTCTCTATCTGTTCAAGTAGGGGTGCAGAATAAATGACAACATTGCCAGTGATGTGAACAAATAAAAGGCCAGCCCCAATTCCTTTTGACAGCCTTTTAGTTTGTCCCAATGGTGCTGCTCATTTACAGTTACCATCAATCACAGATGTGTTGGCTAAAATGAACAAAGTGGACTGGCTATTTCAGTAGCTCACACCTTGTCTAAAAGGCAATTATCTCTCATTAAATGCAAATCATCGTAGCCTCCAAATGCTGGAACTTTTTGCCAGTTTGCTGAGCAGGACACCTTCCGGTGTCACTTTAAAATGAATGTGACAGCTGACCGCATCTTGAATAAATTTAGTCCTTAATGTATTTTTTTACTTGAGATATAGCTGATTTTTATCGTCCCATGTGCTGTTCCAAATTCTGGAGCCCAACAATTACTCATTGTACTGTACCCAGGGAGCCTTCGGCCTTACTATTTTTCTGTGGTTCATTCAGTAAAGTCATGCAACAAGGATGTCTGTGAATAATCAGGTACACTTACAACCATGGTCACTTAACTGAGGAACAGATAATTAGGAAATCTGGGAACAGTTGATTCTATATGCAGCAAATTGAAGCAATTGCATTGTGTCTCTAGATAATATTTAGAGCGAGCATGTCATATTTTAAAGGATGGGCACAGTTTGTACTTTAAAGTTCTAACAGCAATTGGTAATTACATGGGAGAAGATACAAATGTTGATGTGAGGTTTCTTCACAGTTGCTGCTAAAGTGGAAGCATTAATGTTAATTTATTTTCAAGAATTAAACATGGCATAAAATGTAAGTTTATTCGTTGCTCCAGTCATTATATACATTGGACAAATGTTATTCCTTTAAGTGTCTGGGTCAGCAGCTGTTTGTCAATTAACATCAATAATACAAGTAAAAACAGAAAAGTGCTTGAAATACTCAGCAGCACCTGTAAGGAGAAAAAGGGACATTTAAGAACAATACCTTTCATCAGAACTAGTCTAGACTTTGTCACATTTGCATTCCAGAATTTTTGGAGCTATGATTTGTTAAATTTATGCAATTAACATTCTGATGAAAGGTTAGCAACATTAAACATTAATTCTAATTCATGTTTCTGTGGAGCATTTTGAGACATCCTGAAGCTGTGAAAGATAGAACACAAATGTAAAATTCTTCTTCTGATTTAAGGTGCTTCTGTTTAAAATGTGATAGCTGCTGATGGCATTGGTGACCCGTCATTTTATTTTCCCAATTCCATAAAATTATGGACATGGCCTTGCGGTGGATTTAGATTGTGTCTTTTCACTTCTTGAAGCCAAGTTTGGAATCATACTCGACCGATAGGATGATAGTTTCACTTTGATAATTGCATGAGTTCCAGCTGAAATGGATTTCAACATTCCCCAGTGGACACACAATTCAGCAGATGCAGACACTGAATCAACAGTTGCACTCAGATAGGCTGATAGCTTTGCTGGTGTGGGAAATGCAAGGTCTCGCTGATGCAATAGAAATTGTTATCCTGAGATTGAATTTAAAAATATAAGAAGCTGGACCAATTAAAAACTTTGAACTAATCAAAGTTCATCCCTCTCCAAGTTAAAATCCACGCCTTTACATTCCACTATCCCTTAGTATTAAGTTGTTTAATTCAAGAAATAGCATATAAATTCCCTCCTATTCTGTAAAAAGGCAAATAACTCCAACAAAATTTAGAAATTATGAATACGTGAAAAAATCAATTCAGAGTAAAACTTCATTATATGTTTTAAAAAAAACGGTGCCCCCGTGTTCTTTGTCTCTACAGACACCCACACGCCAGTCTACTTAGGTTGCTTCTCTCTTTGTTTATCTTTCCCATCCTCACCCTACCTGGTTTTATCTGGCTCTTCTCCCTCCTCTCATCTGGTTCCACATATCACTACTGGCCTCTATCTCTCAGCCTGATAATCAATCTTTTTCTTTCTCAGAATTGATGCAGGGTCATGACCCAAAATGTTGATATGCACCTTTTGCCTTCATAGATGCTGCTCTATCTACTGAGTTCTTCCAGCATTCTGTTTTTTGACCCAGATTCTAGCATGTGCGGGCTCTTTAGTCTTCACAAAACATACCATAGTGGCTGAATCAATCTGGCCAGCTGCCTGGACTGGATATACAAGGTGTTCATCCCCTTTCTCCAGATTCATATGGCTAAATGAGCTGATCTTCCATAACCCAGTGAGGCAAACCAGGCTTTGAGCAACAAGTGGAACTTGGAGACTATATTGAAGAGACCATGTTGAAGACTTCCTCAGGCCTGAGTGATTGATAGTTGGGATGCTCCCCTTAGTATCACTAACGTATGCACCAGCATGACTTGGCCCATAGTTCTTTAACTGTTCTGCAGTAGATCCTGGTTTTGCTGTGGAGTGATTCATGAACATCCCGCCACATGGCTATTGAAAACATTAAAATATTTTAAAATCTTCAGAGTTTTAGACATGCAGAGGTAACAAAATGATACCTGTCGAAAAATTACATATCGCCATGGTATTCCCGGCATCATCAAATCAGAAATAACCCTTTTGTCCATCCTCACTTACCCTCGCTGCAACTTGAAAATAACTTGTTTTCTCTGTTTTCCAGATCTGACAGTATCCTCATTCCAAAACATTATCTAAGTTTGTCTTTCCACAGATATTACCGGTTATGCTGAGCATATCTAGAATCTTTTGTTTTCATTTCAAACATTAGATTTGACTGTAAAACACACTGATGTGGAAGTAATCAATTACACCCACTGGGAATAATTAAGTTATTATCTAAATAGAAACATTAAAAGTCCTTGTGTGCATGTTCAGTAATATTTAAATATATTTTGATTTTCATGAAGTATTTGACAAGATGTCAAGAGATTGTTGGCTTGAATTGGTTTTGAGGATGGACAGAAAATGAAGATTGCGAAATAATGGGTTAATGTTGGTGATTAGTGGGGTGCTGCAAAGAACCGTTTCAGCCTCACCAATTACAAAAATCTACATTAAACATTGTGGTGAGGGTATCTCGTTCAGACCATAATTATATTACAATTTAAGTAGGTATGTTACAAAACTTACCTTCAGCGGTGCTGCAGTTCTGCCGCTGGCTGTGTGCGCGACTTTGGCGCCTTTAAGGGGGGGGGGGGGGGCGGGGTTAAAATGCGCTTTTTCCCTTGCCACCGGAATTATATTTTCTCAAAGTGCGAGCTATTTCTGGAGATTCGTTCCGACTGCCGGTAAGTTAATTTTTCTTTTTTAATCGCCCGACTATTTCAGCGCTACAGTAAAATAAAATATAGCTCCTAATGCCGTGTACGCCGACAACGGGGACCGATTTTACGTAGGGGACAGGTAAGTGAAAGCTGTTTATTTTTTCATATAAACCTGCTTGTTTAGGTGACTTTAATCAATATTTCATGTTGCGAAATGGTGATTTATTCCCCATATTAACTGGCAGTGTTTTTCCTGCCGATATTGGGTTTAAATTCACCGCAACCGCAACGTTCCAATACATCGCATTCCAGAAAATCCCACTCGCAATCTGTTTAAAATGCCCATTAATTTATGGGCTTAAACACTAAATTCCTTCAATTTGGCCTATAAATTCATAACAATTAGATTTAAAAATCATGTTATATTGTGAATTCTTGTGTGAATGTGTGAATGTTATTTGGACACTTAGGCCTTAAAATAAAGTTAATATTTTCTTAAGAAATGGATAGATGTTTAGTTCTAGTAATTGAATTTTGTAATTAGCTACAATTGGATAACTAACTAATTATCTGCTTTAATTTCAGGTCATCCAAGTAAGATTGTTTCATATTAGTTTCAGAATGCTTCAATCTATAATAACTGAAAATTTCTTTCAGTTCTCTTAATTTTTAAGAAAGTTATGGGCTTTTGACTGTCCTCGATCACAACTTTTGTGTTAAGTCAATGGAAAGGCAATGGGGAACAAGATGCTAATTTCGGAGTATGAAAGTGGCCATAACGTTTTTAATACTGAAGATATGGAAGTGAATTAGGTGTCAAATTAAACTTCTTTTTATGGTTTATCTGGTGGGATAAATTGCAGATTTGATTTTTTAAATCTTAAAATTTTGTAACATTGCTAATTTAAGTAGTCAGTTATCACATTTCCAATGAAGTCTCACATTTTCTCTTCTTATGTAGTTCCTTGGGATTGAGGAGGATTTATCTTCACTCCAGTTCTTTGAGTTCTGGGCAGTTTGGTAAGGCTTCTGCAGGATCCACAAACTGTAATATGAATCTGGCGGGAAGTGCTAGATGTGGTGAGTGGTGGTTTGATTGGACTGTTCTGCTTCCAAGAGGATACCTTACTACTAAATGAAGCGCATTCATGTTTACTGATGATACCATGCCACATTTAAAACTACATGCAAGAGGGATGCAAATAAACTGCAGAGTAAGATGTACAGTTTCAATTTGTGGAAGAAAGTGGAGATAAATAAAATATAATGAGAAAGTAATCAATCGGGGGGGGGGGGGGGGGGGGGGTGTTAGGTGATTCTGCACAGAAAATTAATTCACAATTGTAGTAAGCAATCAGAAAATATATTGCCATGTTAACCTTTACTGCAAGAAAGTGATCTATAGGAGTGAGGAAGATCACAGCTATTCTGGAGGGCTCATATGGTGTATTGTGTAGGGATTTGGTTTAACTAATTTAACATAAAATTGCCTTAAATGGCATGTTAATGAAGGTTGACAACAATAATTTATGAGGGGAGCAGCATATACATGAAATGGGACTATATTCTCTGGAGTTCAGAAGAATGAGAGATCACTGAAATATCTATTCCTGGTGCCGAGATGAATGGGGGTTGATCTGACTAAGTACTTGATGTGGTAAATGTTGAGATGTTGTCCACTCCTACTAGAAATTAAGAACACGAGGAGCACAGGCTCGTGATAAGGAATAGACCATTTGCTGCTGGGATTGAAAATGTTTGGAATTGTGACTTTTTGGAATTCTCTACTTTTATTTAATATTTAACGACAGAGCATTAGATTTTTGAAGACTGAAGGAATCCATATAATTGAATAGAGCAGTAAAGTGATAATGAGCAATAATCATATTGAATTGTTCAAAGGGCTGTTTTACCTATTCCTACTATTTCTTGGGGATCTGGAATGACAATAATGGTACAGCTAAAGTTGTAAGGGAGATAGCTAGAAATGGTCAATTACCAATTATCTTTGTGTAAATTGTCCTTGGCTATTGTAACTTGTATTAAATAATGTTACCTTAGCAAAGTTTAAAAGTACAGGTAGTTTTCATACAATACATGTTTCTGCAATGTGAATTGGATATATCGTGAGAATGAATTAGGGAACACTATTTGTATTGTGCAGTCTTAAGTGGTTAGAATGTCAATCCTATTGGGAACTGGAGAACTATTTAGAATTACTTTAGAAATTGGCAAGCCGAGAAGCTGTTTTCAGAAAAAAAATGTTTCCATGTCGACTCCCCAAGGTAGTCAGACACCTCTTAAGAACACAGCTGCTACTTTCACCATGGAAGTCCACTAAAATTGACAAATGATTTCTTCTATTGATAGTAGACACAAATGCTGGAGAAACTCAGCGGGTGAGGCAGCATCTATGGAGCGAAGGGATAGGTGACGTTTCGGGTTCAGACCCTTCTTCAGTCCACCTGTTCCTGGAATTGGCCCAGCATGTCCATGGTTATTTGGGCCAGATACTTAGAGTTGAACTTGTGGGTCCTCTATTGGTACTTGTGGGTCCTCTATTGGTACTAATGAATAAAGAACACAGTTTGCAGCATTTACATTTATATTTTTGTCCAAAGAATTTTCAAAAATTATTTGCAGCTATTTCTATTTGAATTGGGTAACTGTTTACTGGTAACATTATTTCCACAGTTTTTCAAATTGTGATTGATAGTTGGTTTTGTTACTACTTCAGACCTGCTTATTGGTATGTTCTGTGCCTACTCAGTTACGATTTGCTGTCATCTCATGAACATGACATTTGAATTAATCAGATGCTAATGTGACACGTTCCATGCATATAAATTTTAATTCCTTAGTTAAGATGGACACTGGAGCACATTAAATGTAAGGCCTTCTTACCTAGTGCCATTATAGAAATAATATGCTACCAGTCAAATACAAAAGGAAACTTCATGAATCCTTCTGACATCCCCTTGTCCAGTGGTTAGGAAAACCCACAATACTCATGAATGCCAATTATTATCTGTGAGTGAATGTAAAGTCATGAGGCAAGTACTACAAAGTACAATAATTCTAAGATAATTCTTAATTTCTGAAAATGCATCAAAGCCAGTGGAGCATGGGCATTGAAGTTTGGACATGGCCGTGGGATTTATTGCATTGAACCATGCTGGAATTGACCTGTTCCTGGAATTGGCCCAGCATGTCCATGGTTACCTGGGCCAGATATTCAGAGTTGAACTTGTGGGCCCTCTGCATTCCTGTACAATGGCAGAAACCTTGCTCCGAAATAATTCTGACAAACCTTGATATTTATGATCTTTTAAAACGAACTAACAAAGTAGATAATAGAATAGCTTTGAATTAAAGTCATTAAACTAAATCAAAATCATTATAACAATAAACGTGCTTTCCCCTTTTGCCTTCTTAGGCCGAGAAACCTCACTGTAATCAATGAATTTTGTAACTAAAGGATAAATCTAAAGAATCACATGAACACTAGTCCCTGCCGTTAGACCCGATGGAGTGTCAAGTGGCAATATATTCTGAAAGATTTGGCCCCACAGCTCATGAATCTATCATTAAGCCCCAGCGACCCTCATGTCGAGCCTGGTTGTAATTAATTTTGTGATGCTGAATGCTAAGGGTTTCTTTTGGCGCAACCAGCCATAGCCAAAATGTTTCTGACCAAGGTGCTGAAATGTTTCAGAAGGTCAGGCATTTTGTTTTCTGAAGCTAGAACCTGAGCTTTGGTTAATGTATGCGTTACACATAATGGTTCAACCAACAGGAATTCACCTGGTCCCAATAGGCAAAATAAGCAAAAGGAGCCCCTGAAGCCAGCTCAGCCACTCATTTAGATTTTGACTAATCTGATCCATGGTCACCTTCCTACTCAATACCCATAACCCTTGATTCTCCTATTGCCCTAAAATCTATTTTGGCCTAGAATCTACTTAATGATTCAGCATCCACAGTCCTCTGGTACCTGTTTTAGATCTTCAAAACAATACCTGGCGAATGGGAGATCAGATACATTTACAGCGCAGGAGACCATTGACATTATGCTGCTGGAACTCTTCATACTCTCCCACCCTTATCTGCATTCAACTTAACATAATAATTTCATCTCATCTGGCTGATTGTTTCAATTTGCACACAATTCAAACTGCATACCACTTTCAAACACAATGATATTTTATTTTGAAATTGTGAAATTTCCATTTCTGCTTTGTGTAACACAATTTTTAAAAAAAAACCATTAATTTAAATCTTAGACATTTTGGGAGTAGATAAGAATCTTGTTAAATCTAAGTTTAACATCAGGTCTCTGTGAGGCTTTGTGGACCATCAATCAATATCCCTATCACGTGCAAGGTTCTAGGTTAATTATTGTCCTCTGTAAATTCCCATGAGTGTTTAGGGAGCCATGGAACTAGTGTGACCATGTGATCAATGGTCGGCGTGGGCTGAAGAGTCTGTTTCCAGGCTCTATCTCTAAAGGAAAAAGCAGTAGAATTGTATTCTACCACCATCTGTAGCACCATGTCCTGACACATCTGCTCACTCTTTTAACCTTAGATCAATGAGAAGTGTAGAACAGCATGCCGGGGAATGGTTTCAGACATACTTGAGAATGGGTGACAACTCATGAAGCTGCTTGCATGCTATTGACAGAGTTAAGCAATTACAGGGCTGAATAGGTACTTCGGATCTGTCTTCACTAAGGAAGACACAAACAATCTCCCAGATGTAGTGGAGGACAGAGAATCTAAGGGGGTATGGGTACTGAAAGCAATTTTCATTAGGCGAGAAATAGTAGTGGGTAGGCTAATTGGACTGAAGGATGATAAATCCCCTGGCCTGATGGTCTGCATCCCAGGGTCCTCAGGGAGGTGGCTCTAGAAATAATGGACGCATTGGTGATCATTTTCTAATGTTCAATAGATTCAGGATCCGTTCCTGTGGATTGGAGGATAGCTAATGTTATCCCATTTTTCAAGAAAGGAGCAAGAGAGAAAACGGGGAATTATAGACCAGTTGGCCTGACTTCGGTGGTGGGAAAGATGCTGGAGTCAATTATTAAAGAGGTAATAATGGGGCATTTGGATAGCAGTAAAAGGATTAGTTCAAGTCCACATGGATTTATGAAAGGGAAATCATGCTTGACTAATCTTCTGGAATTTTTTTGAGGATGTAACAAGTAAAATGGATGAAGGGGTGCCAGTGGATGTAGTGTATCTAGACTTTCAGAAAGCCTTTGTTAAGGTCCCGCATGGGAGACTGGTGACTAAAATTAGAGCGCATGGTATTGGGGGTAGGGTGTTGACATGGATAGAAAATTGGTTGGCAGACCAGAAGCAAAGAGTAGGAGTGAACCAGAATGGCAGGTAGTGGCGAGTGGAGTGCCGCAAGGCTCGGTGTTGGGGCCGCAACAGTTTACCATATATATTAATGATTTGGAAGAGTGAATTAGGAGCAACACTAGCAAGTTTGTGGATGACACAATGCTGGGTGGCAGTGTGAACTCCGAAGAGGATGTTAGGAGGTTGCAGGGTGACCTGGACAGGTTGAGTGAGTCGGCAGATGCATGACAGATGCAGTATAATATAGATAAATGTGAGGTTATCCACTCTGGCGGCAAAAACAAGGGGCAGATTATTATCTCAATGGGGTTAAGTTAGGTAAGGGGGAGGTACAGCGAGACCTGGGTGTCCTTGAACAACGGTCACTGAATGTTGGCGTGCAGGTACAGCAGGCAGTGAAGAAAGCTAATGGAATGTTGGCCTTCATAACAAGAGGATTTCAGTATAGGAGTAAAGAGGTTCTTCTGCAGTTGTATAACGCTCTGGTAAGCCCACATCTTGAGTATTGTGTACAGTTTTGCTCTCCTAATTTGAGGAAGGACATCCTTGTGATTGAGGCAGTGCAGCGTAGGTTCACGCGATTGATACCTGGGTTGGCGGGACCATCATATGAAAGATTGAAAAGACTAGGCTTGTATTCACTGGAGTTTAGAAGGATGAGTGGTGTTATTATAGAATATAAAATTATAAAGGACTATACAAGCTAGATGCAGGAAAAATGTTCCCAATGTTGGGTGAGTCCAGAACCAGGGGCCACAGTCTTAGACTAAAGGGGAGGTCATTTAAAACTGACGTGAGAAAAAACGTTTTCACCCAGAGAGTTGTGGAAATCGTGGAATTCCCTGCCACAGAGGGCAGTGGAGGCCAAATCACTGGATGGATTTAAGAGAGAGTTGGATAGAGCTCTAGGGGCTAGTGAAGTCAAGGGATATGGGGAGAAGGCAGGCACAGGTTATTGATAGCGGACAATCAGGCATGATCACAATGAATGGTGGTGCTGGCTCGAAGGGCCGAATGGCCTCCTCCTGCACCTAGTTTCTATATTTCTATGTTTATAATAAGATTAACTAGAATCATAATTTTGAATTACCACACATGTAATCATGCATACCACTGGACAATTAGTCAACTAACTTGGTCCAGAGGAGTGAGTTCCTTTGGTCTATCTCCTGAGCCTAACTATTTTAGCAGCTTCATCAATGACCTCCACCATACCAACCACTGGTCAAACCGTTGCACCATAAGCTCAAAAGTGTGGATATTACCAACGATTACACAATGCTGAGTTCTATTCATATTTCCTGATAAAATGTATCTGAATCCTTCCAACTGATTAGTTTGTTAGATACACAGATATTTGCCCTGTTCATATGTCACCTAAAATGTTGCGTTGTTTCTATGTCCCATTCACAACACCAAGTTTTATCCTGCTCTTGGCATTCAGATTATTGAATTCACCAACATCAACATTATGGGCATTCCTGGCGATCAAAAATGTTCCTGGGCCATCCACATACATATTGTGTTAATAGATCAGATTAGAGTTTGTGTATTCTGTGGGAAGTTACTTACCTTCTGCTTTCCTCAACCATTTTTGACCATTAACATTGAACATCAAGAAAGTGATGGTGCTTTTTGCCTATTAACAAGTATTTTCTCCTCCAACTTTTATAGGCATATGAAATAAAATATAATTTCTATAGCCTATTGATGATATTTCCATATCATACATAAGATTTTCAAGAGATAAAACACTGGACTGAATACTAATGTCATTATGAAATCTTAGTGTAGTTTGCAATATTTTTTGGTTTGTATCAGTTGAGGATACGGAGCAAATGAGAAAATTTGCTATTGGTCACGGAAAAAGGCAACTAAATGGACAAACGTCTGAGGAATTGGTATTATATATATCCACATCTCTTAACTGCAAGATGAATGAGCACAGCTAGAAAACTTGTTAAGTAACCTGATGAGGGCAGGCAAGATAAGCAAACTGCCATAACTTCATTTCACGGACATCTGGGAACACCTTTAATGAATATCCATAAATATAATGCAAAACGTTCATTCACTTTGATTCACTGATTCTCTATTTTGTCAACAATAGATATTTGGAACTCTGGGCATAATTGCATTAATTTCTTGCAATGCCAGCATTTCACAGTGAAAGGTTCTC
The DNA here is from genome assembly GCA_035221665.1 of Okamejei kenojei. Taxonomy (NCBI): domain Eukaryota; kingdom Metazoa; phylum Chordata; class Chondrichthyes; order Rajiformes; family Rajidae; genus Okamejei; species Okamejei kenojei. Next base: position 89,065,629 of record CM069131.1, on the reverse strand, counting down.
CTTAATTTTGTTTTGTTAATTAATATGCCTCTCTATTGTTGCCTGGATATTGTTCCAGGAAACATGGGCTCATAATTTTTGAAGGAGACAGGTGACTGAGCACAATGATCTGGGTAAATGTGTCCTAAACACATAGAAAACTGAGGTATAGAGCTGAGGTATAGGTGGAGAGGCACTGAGTATTAGTGATATGGGACTGGTGCAGGTGAATAGATGCAAAAGCAGTACTTGTGTTCGCTGCACAACTTTAGAAACAAAACTATCAATTGCATCCCCAGATTTTTTTTGCTAGCTGATGTCAGCATTAATAATTCATTTCTTCTGCGGATCATTCACAACTAAGAGAGAAGGAGTATTTTGATGGTAAGGATGATAACAAGGAACATTATCCCTCCAATTATATCCATCGCTAATCAATTTCTCGTGTTACTTCTCTTACACTCATCAAGTCAGATCTTTACTCAGGAGGATTGATTGGGGAGATGCTTTTTGTAGCTGATTCATCAATGACCACAACGTTTAAGAAACATTTAATCGTTGGAGCGCAGGAGGATGAAGGGTGATCTTATTGAGGTGTACATGATCATGATAGGAATAGATAGGATAAATGCAGTGTTTTACCCCGAGTAGGGGAATTGAGAACCAGAACACAAGGTTTTAAGGTGAGGGTCATAAGGTCATGTGATAGGAGCAGAATTAAGCCATTCGGCCCATTAAGTCTACTCTACCATTCAACCATGGCTGGTCGATCTCTCCCTCCTAACCCCATTATCCTGCTTTCTCCCCATAACTCCTGAGTAAAGATTTAATAGGAACCTGAGGACCAACCTTTTTACACGAAGGGTGGTAGGTGTATGGAACGAGTTGCCGGAGGAGGTAGTTGAGGCTGGTACTATCACAACATTTAACTAACATTGAGACAGGTGTATGGAAAGGATAGTTTGGATGGATATGAGCCAAATGCAGGCAGGTTGGACTGGTGTAGATGGGGTATGTTGCTCGGCATGGGCAAGTTGGACCAAAGTGCCTGCTTTTGTGCTTTGTGGCTGTGACCCATCCATTGTAAGACCAGAACTGACAGACATGATATGCTGGGGCAACTCATGCAGTATATCTGGAGAACATGTATAGGTGACATTTCAGGTTGGAACTTTCTTTGGATTGATTGCAGGGGTGGGGGTGGGGGATGGGGGGCAGAAGAATACTAGGAGAGTGGAGAGACAGGACAAAGCATGGCAGGTCAGGACTGATTGCATGGTTGGGGGCAAAACAAAGCTAGAAGAGACAATGAAAAGAGACTGAACTGGCAATGTTTACAGATGATTGCACAATGATCAATTCTACTCATAAAAATGCATGCAGCAAGACTCGGATAATGTTTCGACATAGGCTGAGGTGTGGTGTGAATTTTATTTGCCACTTAATTGCAGAGTAGCAAAATCATATGACTCCTCAATATGGAACTTCATTACTATTCCATTGCCACTGAGTCCATGTCTTAGAACCATTTACCTACCAACACTGTGGGAGTATCTTCAACAAAAATATGTAGCATTTTAAAAATACAGTGCACTACCATCTTCTCAAACTAGTACTGGGCAATAAATGTTGGCTTTGCCAATGTTGTCCACACCTCAAAATATGAATTAAAATAACATAGCTATATTCTCAATTATGTACGACCTAACTCTCCAGTTGTTTCAATTTAAAGCTCATGGGGGGGGGGGGGGGGGGGGGGAGGGACCTTAAAGTGCATATCATAGCCTCTTTATAGGTTTCAATTGGCTTTTGGTGAAAGGATTGCATGTAATTTTCTAGAATTGCTTATAAAAACAAAAAGCTGGAAATATTCAGCAGATCAGCCAATAATTGGGGAGGGACAAACAGACTTGAAGCAATAAAATGAATTAGCTTTCAGACACTGGAAAAAAAAAAAAACCTCAAGAGTTTGCTCAGGAATAACTACGTGAATTCTGTGCTGGTTGTTGGGGCAATGTTGGATCTGCAGAATCTGCCATGGTTTGGGCAGGAGGTGATCTGTGGACAGACAGGCAGGTGAATAACATGGGAGGTCGTCGGTTCCTTTTGCAGTTCTTGATGGGCTTTTGTGTGCTCCCAACAAAGAGATTCAAAGTTCTCATTGAATCCCGATGTTCCTTCTCCTTTCGGAATAATAATGGATTCGGGGTTCCCATGAGTCAGTGAGAACATTTCAGTTTTACAAGGCAGTTTGAGGATTCGTTTTGAGCCACCGCTGTCCTGGTAATCTCGGACCACCACGGATTGGAATGTGCGACTTTTTCAGGAATCTCGTGCTGGGAAAGTGAATGTCGTGGTTCACCATATGGAGTCAGCTGCGTTTAAATGTGTGTGTATATATATATATATATATATATATATATATATACACACACACATATATATATATATCGTGGATATATATATATATCTGATGCCAAGTATATCGCCTGGGAGGAGAGGTAGATGAGAATGCCTTGTCTACCCTGATTGTGGAAGAGTTCTACAGGAGTAGGTTTGGCGGTATCTCACCAGTGCTTTGAGGATCCTGCTGCTTGTAGTTCAGAGTTTAGAAGCCTACAGGAGGGCATGGATCAAATGCCCCTTGGTGGCCTTAAATTTTGAACTCGATTTTAGGTTTTAATCTTCAAATATTATTTTTCTCAAAGACTCTACTGGCCCACCGGATATAGCGGTAAATTTCATCATCGACGCCTCTTTGCCGAGATATAGTTCAGACAACCCCAACACTCTCCAACATATGCTGTCGAGGATTAGTTGTACTAACTTAGAAATTCTCCGATGCATTTTCCGTTGCTAATAAGGAATCTAAATTAGTATTGGAAACGCCAGGCACGCAATATTTGAGACGCCGAAACCGAGATGACATAAGAGTACTTTACTGTAGAGTAAAATACTGAAGGATATTTTGTAAACAACATTAACCAATCTCCTGAAAATAGGTTGTCATTTGAAAAATTAGAGTGTTTGGATGATGTGTATGTGATTGCATCTACCTTTTAAATGTCATTATAGCTGCACTGTCTGTTTCACTATTTGCTAGTCAACAACTTGAAAAATCCGTCTGCAAACGTAGAAAAACCTCTCAGGTGAAACCGCTTCGTGTCCGATATTTGGGAACATCGTTCATTAGATAATCCTATAATTTCCGGGATCAAGAACAACATGGATTTATCACGGAACAGTGATAACTCGGTTTGTGCCCGTGCAGATGCATTCACGAATCTTGGTGACTGTCGGATGGCCACTCTTATTCAGCATAATCTTGCTCTCAATAGTTTAAATTTGCGGTGTTATTATCGTCGATGCAGCACGACGCGGGGAAAGCGGCATTTATCACATGGCAACGAGTTCCCACAGCGTATCTAATTAATACCAAAAGAAATGTCAAAGAGCCAAGCAATGCAGGTCCGGACGCAACCTGACACCCTACGCGCGCAAGCACTTTCAAACACAGCCGATTTCTCGTGGCTTATATGTGATCCGAGTGTTTGAATATTCCATCATGTGGTAATACATTTGTAAACCGAGTGATTTTCCATTCACGTGCCTGGCTTCCAAAAGCTTTCCGAAGCATGTACTTTGAACTGAAGCCAAAATACACTAGGCAGAGAAGTCGCTACGACAAAACCTTAGCACCCTTACAATGGCCGTGGAATAAACTTCGAACACAAGTTGTTATGAATGTATATTTCGCCCACATCATGTTTTTATTGCCGACCCTGCGTGTGTACTTATGCAAGCGGTAGTGAATTTGTGCTCGGGTTTAAACCACTGCCACGACCAGACTTTGCTGGAAAGCGGTAGCGTCTGCAGCTAACTCCACAAACCAGTAAAAGCAACGCTGCCTTTTCCCACGATTGGCTCGCTGTGTTATATTTGGTCGAGGCCACCCCACATAATTCTGTGCACGGCGTGTTTGTTCACTCGCTGCCCGGGCAGTGATCACCGACCTAAACTTTGCTTCCTGTTAAAACTAGCAGACTCATCTAGTTCACACTGCTGATTTTTTTTTTCTCGAAAGCTGGACTCTGCAAAGTGGGACGACAGCATCACGACAGTGGCGATCACAGGGAAATCACGTTGGTGTCACCGGATCCTCCGATTGCTTTCCCGCTGTTACAGCCTTTTGAGCGAGACCGCGGCTGGATATTTGCGCGCATTAGTAGGCTGTACTATAGTGTTGTGGAGTATAGGTCGATAGCAACGGAACTCTCCAAGGTTTCAGACATTTCCATTACGTATCCAGCACCTGCATTGACACTCAGCTCATCATCCTCACATGACCTGGAAACACGCTTTTTATATCAACCTGTGCAGTCAGGAGGAAATATTTTGGAGGATGTTAAATAAGAGCTAGACGTTAAAAATTAATCTTGCAGACGGAACCTTTTCTGCTGTCCGCCGGCCTGATTTCATATCGCGAAAACAAGGTTGTCGACTGAGGGGGGAAAAAGGGGTGTGGAGTTTCAGCATTTTATAAACAATCCCCAATTCTGCTCTGAGCGAAAGTGCTGGTCGGAAATAACTATTTTTCATGCGAACTGGATGAGAAAAGTGGGACTGTGATTATGCAGTGGACTAAAACCGCGCTGTGATCTAACTCGCCCCGGTCATTAAGCAGCGATCTGGCGCCCGATCTTAGCTAATCAGCGGAAGAGAACGAGATTGTACACTCAAGAGAAGCTGGTGACCGGGGTTAAAAGTGTGCAGCCTGCAACATCTGAACTTTAATGTGAATTCGGTACATCACATACCGCTGGCGGAAACTGGACTCAAGCTGAAGGCACTGACGTACAATCGTATGGAAAACTTACTGTGACCGGCTGGTGCCAACGCGCCGGTTTTAGTGCGAGTTCGGCACGTTTCAAATAACCGGCTGTGTCTCCACTACGGGCTGTCTCCGTTTGGACTCGTGCGAAGACTGTGAAAACAGTTCCGCAGAGAATTAAGTGATCATCTTTGATACACTGTATAAACATGGCCCCTGGCGGGAATTGATTCATTTAATCATATTACACCGGTCTTGCAGATCCGAATCGCTGCCGGCGCGATTGGTGGACACGTTCTCCTGGGACGAAGAGTGAAAGTTAAAAGGACAACTGTGATCTCAGGTGCTGCCCGCCGGGGCAGCGGCGCTTTCACCCCACGTACGCTCATTGCGCCGCCTGCATTCGTGACCAACGCGAAGGCGGCACACTTGTTTAAACCTGTCAGGCGAAATAATTCAAGGAATCAAAATCCGTACCGTCTCACTCTCGGCGCCCCCCACGCCTCCCCGTGCAGGGGTCTCCGGCATCTGTGGCAGGAATAGGTGGCCGGTTGCAACAAGGTCTACCTGTAAATCCCAGCCCCCTCTGCTGGACTTGCCGGGAAGCCGGGAGCGCGCACGTGACACTTTCGCCTCATTTCCCCGGAGGAGAAATTACGGGAGAGGGAGAGAGGAAACAAAAAAAAGTCTCACTGTTGCAATTGTTCTGCATTCATTCCGTGGCGCCCCGGAGCACCGTTTGAAAGCTCCTTTTGTCACCTACATCTGAGCCTGACGACAACATTTGAACCTCACCCCCTGGAGCAGCCTCTCTCTCTCCCTCTCTCTCTCTCTCTGGACTTGTGTCACGCCAGCTAGAGGAAGGAGGCGCGCTCCCGCCGGCCCGCCTGCGCGTGACTGCAGGGCGCGCGTGCCCGGTGGGCTCAGCTCAGCAGAAGCCAAGCCGGCGGCCGCGCGCACAGCGAGAGCGAGAGCGAGAGCGCGCGCCGCCGGCCGCGGGGCCGCGCAACAGGTGTCCGCGGGTGGAGGCGCGCGGCCCGGAGCCGGTCCCGGGAGCCGGGCGCTCGCTCACGCGACTGCGGCTCGGACAGCGAGACTGTGGGCGCGCGCTCCCGCGATCCAGCCCCGCTCCCGCTCCCGCCTCCCCATCCCAGCGCCCACTGAGGATGGCGGGCTGTGGACTAAACGAAGACCTCTTCTTCTCCTCCTCCTCCTCCTCGTTTCTCTTCAGCTACATCAAAGAGAGCCCATTCACTCAGCAGGTAAGCGGAAAGATAGCGGGGCGACCGCGAGTGCTCGGTGGGCGCGCGTTGTCCACTTAACGCTGCTGCCTCTTGGGTTCGTCCCCTTGCACGGGGACGCAAAGGGGGTAAATTGCCACATTGCAACAAGGGTGAGTACAAGCCGAGTTCACCGGTATCCTGTGTGGTAAAATGAACTTGTCAGTGCAAATACTCATAATGTGTGCATTGCCACGGATATTTCCCCCAAACAATACTGGGAACGTGTCCGAAGCGGAATGTCATTGATGTAAATAATGCATAGAGAGTGTATGTTACCGTAACCACGTAACGGTGTACTGTGGAAAGTGCATCGCGGAGGCTGGCAGGTGACACTTCTGTTTCAGCAATTAAATGGGCTGGCTTCAGTTTGGAGTGATTTAATGTTTAAAAAAAAAACGTGGAAAGGCTTTTTCCAGAAGTGGCCGGGTTAGTAACTCGGAGTAGATAGGTGCAAAAGTGCTGCTGTTCTAATGGAAAAGGAGAGGCAGCCGCGAGTCACCGTCTCCAGGAGACTCGAGAGCAAACTTCCCGTTACCAGTCTAATGTTACTGATTAGCCACCGATCAAGAAGCAGGGCAGGTTAATAATGCATTAATACATTAAACATAAGGGCCGGTATCTGTTGGGCAAAATAACCGTATTGACTCGGTCTCGGACAAATATTCGCTTCTCTACTCAATTTCAAGTAACCTGCATTTCCTCAACGCGAGCGAGGAATTACACTCCAACCGGGCTAATAAATCACGTTATTCTATTTGGCTTGCCTTGCTGTCTGTACATTAAAATAGCATGACACCAGTAAAATATCCATTATTTGGCGCTTTAACTAAAGGTTGAAATGTTAATGCAAAGTTCCCAGGCAGCTACGTTACTGCGAGTGGTGCTCTCGAGAGGAGAGCCGGGGTTTTAAGCATCTGATCATTTCACACTCGGGCAAACCGCTGCCTGATGCAACCAGGTAGCGTTGTGTCTGTGGACGGTTATTGTCCTAATTACATACCGCTAAGGGATCTAGTGTACTGATAAACCTGGGGAATTTTCAAGCCGGGATCAGAGCATTGAAAGGTGGTGACTGATTGGCAATGTGGGGGTGGGGAATTCAGAGGCACCGGTGGTTCATTTAGGTTAAAATTTAGGGCACTGTCGCCGTTCCAATAGCGTCGGAAGTCCAATAAAAGCATCTTTACTTTAAACCGCTTTATATTTTCGAAGTACTGAAGTGTTTTATGCACACGCACGGTTTATCTGAAACCGTTTGGCTGTTATTAATTTTGGATCTTCTCGGCAGCGGATAGCGCTGTAATTAAGAGATTGACTTCTCACACATTGTCAATCGAGCAAAAACTTTGATAAACTCACTCACCAAGGCTAACACTTTTGCCTGATGTCATCTAATCATTTTCACGCTTCGTGATAGCGATCAAACGTTGTTTCAGTCGAGTTGAAATCAAGTGGTTTAAATATTTGATTGGCGCACACACAGCGTTTTGTGGAAGACAACGCGGCGTGTAGGGACGTGAAATGTCAAGTGTTATTGCAAGGACTTCGATGCGGAAAAAAATTGAAAATGATGTTCCGGTGTAATTCACAGATGATGGCAGGGTGTAAATTCGGGCTGAGAATCACCAGCTCAAGTCCAACGAAGGTCGAGGAGTTTGGATTTTCTTTTATTGTAAGACAGCAGGTGGAGAACTGACAGTGGTGACACTATGAAGGGCAGCTCAGAATGATAGGCTGATTCTTACTGCTTAAGCACTATTAATAGTAAGCAACATTTGCTTTTAAAACATGGACTGCCTTAACATCGTAATATAGGATTGGTGATCACACTCGGGCGTTCGCGCCAGGTTAGAAGAAGATTCAATACATTTCAACCCAAAATCAACATCCAGAAAATGAAATATCTCAAGGATATGGCCAATCTTCACTGACTTGTTACCAAACAGAAGGTCCTCCCTATTGTACGTAACTATTTCAGTTCGAACACAATATTTCTTAAAATAATATTGTTTTATACCTTAGCAGACTTTCTGAGTTTAAGAATTGACTTATTGTATGACTCAAGGCCTGTTGATCTGGTTTAGAAATTCATGCGATTAACATGGTTGTGGGTAAAAAGATGAACCAGTCTGCTTTGCTCCCCTGTGTTGCTGATATTTTTAAAATGCCTAAGCTTTTACTTACTTTGACAGGTAGATGACCAGCATAACCCGTCTCTGTACAATAGCTTAATGACCCATTCTTCGAAAGACTATATTAGAGTATGCAGTTATTAATTGGACATACTCACTGTTCAACTGTAAGATCAATCATGAGTCACATTTCCACCAAAACGTATGCCTATTTTGTGACCATGTTTCTCTGCACATTCATAGTTTAATGATGCACCGTGTGTTTTTCATATATTTTTTGTTCAATTTTGGTACAGTAGTTACCACAGTTGCTTTTAATTTGAATTCAGGCCTCATACTTGGACCTGAGCATAAAGTAGAAGCATAGAGATATGCTGTACAACATGGAAACCGGCCCTTTCGGCCCACCAAGTTAGCACTGTCCATAAACCACTCATTTACATGAATCCCACATACATTCGGATGATCAATGTCCCATTATCAATGTCCCTCAGATTCAACTACTCACCTGCATACTAGGACCAATTTGCAGCAGGCAAGTAACCTACTGACCCACATGACTTTTGGGATGAGGGAGGAAATCAAAGCAGTCTCAGGGAAAATCTGCAAACTCCACATAGACAGCTCCCGATGCCAAGATTGAACACGGGTATTGATGTTATGAGGCAGCGGCTCAACCAGCTGTGCCATAGTGTCACCCTCGGATGACATTCCAATGTAGAAGTGAATGAAGACAGCAATATTGGGAAGGTTTTTTCAAGCATTTGCTGAATTGAGTTGCTAACTTTCTTTAGGCTGTACTTTGAAGAGGAAAGGAGGATATCCAAACAACAACATTCTAAGCAACATTTATTCTTCAAACTAGATGTGGACAAATTAACTATTGGAATGTCAGACATGACCAGATCTTGTCTGTATCACTTTTATTCGTTATTCTTTATTATGATGAGACATTCAGCAGCAAATTTGATAACTACTTGGGAGGAAAATATTTCCAAGGCTATGGAGAGATGGCAGGGAAATTGGATTGGATTGGAGAAGAATCTTGTACATAGAAACATAGAAAATAGGTGCAGGAGTAGGCCATTCGGCCCTTCGAACCTGCACCGCCATTCAATATGATCATGGCTGATCATCCAACTCAGTATCCTGTACCTGCCTTCTCTCCATACCCCCTGATCCCTTTAGCTACAAGGGCTACATCTAACTCCCTCTTAAATATAGCCAATGAACTGGCCTCATCTACCTTCTGTGGCAGAGAATTCCACAGATTTACCACTCTCTGTGTGAAAAATGATTTTCTCATCTCGGTCCTAAAAGACTTCCCCCTTATCATTAAACTGTGACCCCCTGTTCTGGACTTCCCCAACATCGGGAACAATCTTCCTGCATCTCGCCTGTCCAACCCCTTAAGAATTTTGTAAGTCTCTCTAAGATCCCCCCCTCAATCTTCTAAATTCTAGTGTGTACAAGCCAAGTCTATCCAGTCTTTCTTCATATGAAAGTCCTGCCATCCCAGGAATCAGTCTGGTGAACCTTCTCTGTACTCCCTCTATGGCAAGAATGTCTTTCCTCAGATTAGGAGACCAAAACTGTATGAAATACTCCAGGTGTGGCCTCAGCAAGATCCTGTACAACTGCAGTAGAACCTCCCTGCTCTTATACTCAAATCCTTTTGCTATGAATGCTAACATACCATTTGCTTTCTTCACTGCCTGCTGCACCTGCATGCCTACTTTCAATGGCTGGTGTACCATGGCACCCAGGTCTCGTTGCATCTCCCCTTTTCCTAATCGGCCACCATTCAGATAATAGTCCACTTCCTGTTTTTGCCACCAAAGTGGATAACCTCACATTTATCCACATTATACTGCATCTGCCATGCATTTGCCCACTCACCCAACCTATCCAAGTCACCTTGCAGCCTCCTAGCATCCTCCGCACAGCTAACACTGCCCCCCAGCTTCATGTCATCTGCAAACTTGGAGATGTCGCATTCAATTCCCTCATCCAGATCATTAATATATATTGTAAATAGCTGGGGTCCCAGCACTGAGTCTTGCGGTACCCCATTTGTCACTGCCTGCCATTCTGTAAAGGACCCGTTTATTCCTACTCTTTGCTTCCTGTCTGCCAGCCAGTTCTCTATCCACATCAATACTGAACCCCCAATACTGTGTGCTTTAAGTTTGAATACTAATCTCTTATGTGGGACCTTGTCGAAATCCTTCTGAAAGTCCAGATATAACACATCCACTGGTTCTCCCTTGTCCCTCTACTAGTTACATCCTCGAAAAATTCTATAAGATTCCTCAGACATGATTTACCTTTCATAAATCCATGCTGACTTTGTCCAATGAATTCACCACTTTCCAAATGTGCTGCTATCCCATCTTTAATAACTGACTCTAGCATTTTTCCCACTACCGATGTTAGATTAACTGGTCTGTAATTCCCCGTTTTCTCTCTCCCTCCCTTTTTAGAAAGTGGGGTTACATTAGCTACACTCCAATCCTCAGGAAATACTCCAGAATCTAAAGAGTTTTGAAAAATTATCACTAATGCATCCACTGTTTCTGGGGCTACTTCCTTAAGTACTCTGGGATGCAGCCTATCTGGCCCTGGGGATTTATCGGCCTTTAATCCATTCAATTTACCTAACACAACTTCCCGGCTAACCTGGATTTCACTCAGTTCCTCCATCTCATTTGAGCCCCAGTACCCTGCTATTTCCATCAGATTATTTATGTCTTCCTTAGTGAAGACAGAACCAAAGTAGTTATTCAATTGGTCCTTGTTCCCATTTACATAACCAGCTGGGATTTAGAGGATCAATCACTTCCTTTCATGTAACAAGCTATCTGGCACTCTTCTCTGGTTATAACTTTGACTTCATTTCAGAGATATTTCACTGGTTGTTGATTGCCTTTTCTGGCATATTAGCTGGTATTGTTATCTGTTCTCCCTTTGTCAACCTGATCATATTTAGAGAATCATCAACAAATGGCTCTTTCCACACCATCATCTTTCATAGTGCATAAATGTCTGTCTTTGGTACCATACTATTATATATCTGTGTGGAGTGGCTCTATAATATTTCGCCTTCCATCACAGCGGGGAATGTGGAAGAGTCACTGTGGTGGATGTTTACGTTAAAATTTAGTGTGTGTCCTGTTGCTTTTTATTGGTATAACTGTATGGCAAATCAAATTCCTTGTATGTTGCAAAACATATTTGACTAATAAAGTATGATTATGATTATCATATCACTCAAAAGCATGGTTTCAGCGTCACATGCACGTGGATGGGACTGACTTGTTGTCCAACATCCAGAAATGGATGAGCAAAACATCCCTCAAATTACATATAATTTTCAATTTACATCCATGATATTTGACCCCCTAGCTACACATTGCACACCTGTTTCTAACATTTAAAACTAAACTAAAACCAGATGATCCACTTCCTCCTGGATGATTATCAACGTAGGAGTGCTTCAAAATGAGGGTAGAAGCATTAGGTAGCAAGGTGAAAAGTAAAAGTGGCAGGCAGACAAAACCAGGGCAAAAATCAAAAAGGGCCACTTTTCAGCAAAATTGTATAAGGGGTAAGTGCGTTGTAAAGACAAGCCTGAAGGCTTTGTGTCTCAATGCAAGGAGTATTCGTAATAAGGTGGACGAGTTGAACGTGCAGATAGATATTAATGATTATGATATAGTTGGGATCACGGAGACATGGCTCCAGGGTGACGTAGGCTGGGAGCTGAACATCCAGGGATATTCAATATTCAGGAGGGATAGAGAGAAAGGAAAAGGAGGTGGGGTAGCGTTGCTGGTTAGAGAGGAGATTAACGCAATGGAAAGGAAGGACATTAGCTTGGAGGATGTGGAATCGGTATGGGTAGAGCTACAAAACACTAAGGGGCAGAAAACGCTGGTGGGTGTTGTGTACAGGCCACCTAACAGTAGCAGAGAAGTTGGGGATGGTATCAAACAGGAAATTAGAAATGCGTGCGACAAAGGCAAAACAGTTATAATGGGTGACTTCAATCTACATATAGATTGGGTTAATCAAATTGGCAGGGGTGCTGAGGAAGAGGATTTTTTGGAATGTATGCGGGATAGTTATCTAAATCAACATGTAGAGGAACCAACGAGAGAGCAGGCTATTTTAGACTGGGTTTTGAGTAATGAGGAAGGGGTAATTAGCCGTCTTATTGTACGTTCCCCCTTGGGCAAGAGTGACCATAATATGGTTGAGTTCTTCATTAGGATGGAGAGTGACATTGTTAATTCAGAAACAATTCTGAACTTAAAGAAAGGTAACTTTGAGGGTATGAGACGTGAATTGGCCAAGATTGACTGGCAATTAATTCTAAAAGGGTTGACGGTGGATATACAATGGAAGACATTTAAAGACTGCATGGATGAACTACAAAAATTGTTCATCCCAGTTTGGCAAAAGAATAAATCGGGGAAGGTAGTGCATCCGTGGATAACAAGGGAAATCAGGGATAGTATCAAAGCAAAGGATGATGCGTACAAAGTAGCCAGAAAAAGCAGCATACCAGAGGACTGGGAGAAATTCAGAGACCAGCAGAGGAGGACAAAGGGCTTAATTAGGAAAGGAAAAAATAGATTATGAAAGAAAACTGGCAGGGAACATAAAAAACTGACTGCAAACGTTTTTATAGATATGTGAAGAGAAAGAGGTTAGTAAAAACAAATGTAGGTCCCTTGCAGTCAGAAACAGGTGAGTTGATCATGGGGAACAAGGATATGGCGGACCAATTGAATAACTACTTTGGTTCCGTCTTCACTAAGGAAGACATAAATAATCTGCCTGAAATAGCAGGGGACTGTGGGTCAAAGGAGGAATTGAGTGAAATCCAGGTCAGTCGGGAAGTGGTGTTGGGTAAATTGAATAGATTAAAGGCCGATAAATCCCCAGGGCCAGATAGGCTGCATCCCAGAGTACTTAAGGAAGTAGCTCAGGAAATAGTGGATGCATTAGTGATAATCTTTCAAAACTCTTTAGATTCTGGAGTAGTTCCTGAGGATTGGCGGGTAGCAAATGTAACCCCTCTTTTTAAGAAGGGAGGGAGAGAGAAAACGGGGAACCCCCAATAGACCAGTTAGTCTAACATCGGTAGTGGGGAAACTGCTAGAGTCAGTTATTAAAGATGGGATAGCAGCACATTTGGAAAGTGGTGAAATCATTGGACAAAGTCAGCATGGATTTACAAAAGGTAAATCATGTCTGACGAATCTTGTGGAATTTTTCGAGGATGTAACTAGTAGCATGGATAAGGGAGAACCAGTGGATGTGGTATATCTGGACTTCCTGAAGGCTTTCGACAAGGTCCCACATAAGAGATTAGTATACAAACTTAAAGCATACGGTATTAGGGGTTCAGTATTGATGTGGATAGAGAACTGGCTGGCAAACAGGAAGCAAAGAGTAGGAGTAAACGGGTCCTTTTCACAATGGCAGGCAGTAACTAGTGGGGTACCGCTGGGGCTCAGTGCTGGGACCCCAGCTATTTACAATATATATTAATGATCTGGATGAGGGAATTGAAGGCAATATCTCCAGTTTGCGGATGACACTAAGCTGGGGGGGCAGTGTTCGCTGTGAGGAGGATGCTAGGAGACTGCAAGGTGACTTGGATAGGCTGGGTGAGTGGGCAAATGTTTGGCAGATGCAGTATAATGTGGATAAATGTGAGGTTATCCACTTTGGTGGCAAAAACAGGAAAGCAGACTATTATTTAAATGGTGGTCGATTAGGAAAAGGGGAGATGCAGCGAGACCTGGGTGTCATGGTACACCAGTCATTGAAAGTAGGCATGCAGGTGCAGCAGGCAGTGAAAAAAGCGAATGGTATGTTAGCTTTCATAGCAAAAGGATTTGAGTACAGGAGCAGGGAGGTTCTACTTCAGTTGTACAGGGTCTTGGTGAGACCACACCTGGAGTATTGCGTACATTTTGGTCTCCAAATCTGAGGAAGGACATTATTGCCATAGAGGGAGTGCAGAGAAGGTTCACCAGACTGATTCCTGGGATGTCAGGACTGTCTTATGAAGAAAGACTGGATAGACTCGGTTTATACTCTCTGGAATTTAGGAGATTGAGAGGGGATCTTATAGAAACTTACAAAATTCTTAAGGGGTTGGACAGGCTAGATGCAGGAAGATTGTTCCCGATGTTGGGGAAGTCCAGGACAAGGGGTCACAGCTTAAGGATAAGGGGGAAATCCTTTAAGACCGAGATGAGAAAGACTTTTTTCACACAGAGAGTGGTGAGTCTCTGGAACTCTCTGCCACAGAGGGTAGTTGAGGCCAGTTCATTGGCTATATTTAAGAGTGAGTTGGATGTGGCCCTTGTGGCTAAGGGGATCAGAGGGTATGGAGAGAAGGCAGGTACGGGATACTGAGTTGGATGATCAGCCATGATCATATTGAATGGCGGTGCAGGCTCGAAGGGCTGAATGGCCTACTCCTGCACCTAATTTCTATGTTTCTATGTTTCAAGGCTATGTGCTCAGTCACCTGCTATACTCAAAGATTCAAAGGTGCAAAGGTTCAAATTTATTTGTCACAGGCACCATAAGGTGCAGTGAAATGAATTTACCATGCAGCGTTACAATTAAAAAAGGACATAATACACAACATAAATCAACACAGACATCCACCTCAGCATTCTTCACTGTGGTGGAAGGCAATACAGTTCAGACAGTCCTCCTCGTCCTCCCTTGTCATCCGTGGTCAGGGCCCTAACCCTCCTTAGTCGCCGCTACGGACGGCCCGATGTTCAAGCCCTCTGGTTGGTATGGTCGGAATACCGATGGCGGGACAGGTCGAGCACACCCCGTGGCCCGGAGCTCCCAAATCGGCCACCTCCTTACCAGAGACCACGGCTTCAAGATGTTGTAGGCTGCAGGCTGTCGTTTGGAGCTCTGTCTATACCCATGACTATACTCTGTCTATACCCATGACTGTGCAGTCAGACACAGCTCCAAATTTGCCAATGATACCACAGTTGTTGGATGAATAACGCGTAATGAGGAGGCGGAGTACAGGAGGGAGATTGATAATCTGATTGAACAGTGCCAGAACAGTAACCTTGCTCCAAACATCTGCCAGACAAAGGAACTGCTTGCTGACTTCAGGAATGGTAAGTCAAGAATTCATGAACCTGCCGTCATCAACAGGACAGTGGTGTTATTGCTGTAGTATGTAAGAATCTTATAGTGCTACTGCCGGTACATATGACAAGTAAAGACACAAAAAACTGCAGATGTTGGAATCTTGAACAAAAAAAAAACAAAGTGTTGGAGGAACTTGGATAAAGTGCTGGAGGGCAAACTTCCCTCCACAGATACTGCCTGACCCACTGGCCTCTCTTATTTTGCTCTCATGAAACCTGAAGTCGTCTGTGCCCTAATTCACTTTTATTCTAAATCCCATTTATTCTTCAATTGCCCGCTTGCTTACACATTAGTTTCCAGTTAAGTACTGGCTCAACTTTAACATTTTTATCCCTCCATATTCTTGCTCCTTCCAGATTGTGAAATTTCTTCTGACTGTGATATTTGTGCTTTTCAATTTCTGGAGTTAGATTTACATTTATTCTCTCCAACATTGGCTATTATGGCTTCTGTGTCAAGTTCTTACATTCTGGAATATTCTTTGCAAAACCCCTTTCTGTGCAAAGTACTTATGATACAGTCATTATATAGCATAACAAGTAATTTAATTTGTATACATACAGAGCCCTTCGAGATGAGTACTGCAGGCTCCGAATCGTAAGTTAAAACAAAAAAAACATCATGGCTGCCCGCATGCCCACAAGGTGGTGGTGTGGAAAACCAGACATGGATTATACATCGACATCCCCCTTCTTAGGCTTTTGCCCAAAGGGCAAACATAAAGCATGCAGAAGTAATATGTATATAAAGCTATAAAATTTAACTATCATCTACGGTAAAGTAATGGAGGATATACTGCAAGTAATATAAGTAACGTCAGTTATAGTTAGAGTCCATCTAGATATAATCCCCGTATTTATCCACACGCTTGCTGACCCGTCCTGCACGCGTACGGTACGGGCCTTCAGACGTGCCCCTCACAGGAGATGTCGCCACAGGCATGACCTCCATCGGGAGCTTCTTAGCAGACGACGACTCAACCAGCGCAGATTTCACAGGGCATTTGTCAACAGGCTTTACAGGGGTCTTCGACATTGGCACCAGCCCCATTGGCAGTCCTTTTGCAGGTACAGAAACAAAGTTCTGATCACCATCTGCTGTCACATGTCCCTCATTCTGGTATCTTGAGAAAAATGTCACATGTTCAATGAGTGGATTAGCTTGAGGGTCATACAACTGTCGAAATTTTCTCTTGAGACACTCCGGGTCGTCCAGCACTCAGCCGGGTTCACGATCGGCGCTCCACCATCAGCAGGTTGATGAGTTATTGCCTCAGCATACACAAACTGTTGTGCTCATTCGTAAGATTCATCTCCTGTGAGGAGAAGGAGCATGCTTCACGGACCATTGCCGGCTTGTCATGAGAACATAGAAATATAGAAAATAGGTGCAGGAGGAGGCCATTCGGCCCTTTGAGCCAGCAACGCCATTCAATATGATCATGGCTGATCGTCCGCTATCAATAACCCGTGCCTGCCTTCTCCCCATATCCCTTGACTCCACTAGCCCCTAGAGCTCTATCCAACTCTCTCTTAAATCCATCCAGTGATTTGGCCTCCACTGCCCTCTGTGGCGGGGAATTCCATAAATTCCCAACTCTCTGGGTAAAAAAGATTTTCCTCAGCTCAGTCTTAAATGACCTCCCCTTTATTCTAAGACTGTGGCCCCTGGTTCTGGACTCACCTAACATTGGGACATTTTTTCCGGCATCTAGCTTGTCCAGTCCTTTTATAATTTTATATGTTTCTATAAGAACCCCCCCCTCATCCTTCTAAACTCCAGTGAATACAAGCCTAGTCTTTTCAATCTTTCCTCATATGACAGTCCCGCCATCACAGGGATCAATCTCGTGAACCTACGCTGCACTGCCTCAATCACAAGGATGTCCTTCCTCAAATTAGGAGACCAAAACTGTACACAATACTCCAGATGTGGTCTTACCAGAGCGTTATACAACTGCAGAAGAACGTCTTTACTCCTGTACTGAAATCCTCTTGTTATGAAGGCCAACATTCCATTAGCTTTCTTCACTGCCTGCTGTACCTGTAAGCCAACTTTCAGTGACTGGTGTACAAGGACACCCAGGTCTCGCTGTACCTCCCCCCTTACCTAGCCTAACCCCATTGAGATAATAAGTTGCAGCAATGAACAAATCATACTGTCGCTCAAAGGTACGCCACCGCTGTCCAATTCTGCTATCGAAAATGAGTGGGTCAGGTTTTCTGAAAGCTTCAGCCATGTCTAAGACGATGAAAAGCCTTGTAAATAACAGCCAAAGTCAAACCGAAATCCCACTTCTGACACCATGTGCAAAGTACTTATGATACAGTCATTATATATCATAACAAGTACTTTAATTTGTATACATACATAGACCATCAAGATGAGTACTGTAGTCTCCGAATCGTAAGTTAAAACAAAAAAAAGCATCATGGCTGCCCGCATGCCACAAGGTGGTTGTGTGGAAAACCTGACATGGATTGTGGATCAGGTCATCAGCAGCAAAACCAGCAATACTGTTTGATCTACACTTTCTATCTCTCAATCTCTTATTTATCTTTTAGGATGATCCTCATTTCTCGACCAAGTCTTTGGTCATAGGGCCTAAAAGATTATTCTGTGGCTTGATGTTAATTAGTATTTAGTTAGATAATATTCCTGTGAAGTAAACTTGGCAATGTACAAAGGAAGTTACTGTTATTGATGTTGTTGGGACATCCTAAGTTAGAGAAGCTACATGTTAGAGTTCTTTTTACTCATTTTTATCAAATGAAAGTTGAAACTAAAATGTCACTTCTGTACTTGCAATTAAATCCCATGTGAGACTTTGGTATTTTTATAGTGTGATAAAATTATTTTAGAAGGGATTCTACAAATTAAATTTCTAATCCTTCAATTATCTTAATATCTTGGGATTTATTTGGCTACATTAAAATCATTACATAAATTAAGTTTGTTGTTTAAATCATTCTGTGACATTACATTTTAGGTTTAATTTAGGACTTAATCTATTGTTTTGATGTGTAGAAATTCAAGCAATTCTGTAAATACTCTTATCTTATTTTTTTTGTACTAAACAGTTTTCATTCATCCATATATAGTAATTGTCAATTTATTAAAACAGCCTTTTCAAATCATTGAAATATACTGAGACAGGTGGCACTGCGAAGATCTCGTGCCATAGAGTTGTAGTATAGTGTTACAAGATCACGATTTCCAGAGAGCATAATGAATGGAGATCACGAAGTGAACATAAATTTGGGGAGAGAGATAATCCAAATCCTTTGCGCATTTTCTAATGTCTGCTTACAAATCAGCAATGGCACAGACTTTTTGCTGGTTGCCAGCCCAGTTCCGCAGCTGGATATGATGCTTAGCCAGAGAGTGCCAAGTGAAAGCAGTAGTAAGTAGATTACAAAAGTGATTGTTGGAAGTACAAAATCACATCAGGATACATCTGTATAAAATCACTTAACGCATCATGTATATTGACAGAGTGATTCTTTATAATAATTATAGTAACAATTAACATTGTATTTTACTGAGATCTGATATGCAGCCATCAAAAATGCTTGGACCTGGTCCATGGACATCATTCATTGATCACAGGAACTAAAATGAAACATGGCAATTTTGCTAGTTGATGAATTTTCCTTAAATTCTTTGCTTTCGGTTGAAATATGCTGACTTATGTGGGTAAGGGAAGAATATCAGTCCTGGAAATTGAATATATTATGGCCAATGGTAAATTAGATCTGCACTTTCTCAAGTGGAAAAGTATCCTTTTGAGTCTGGTGGCAGAATGCCTATAGTTCTTGAAATGCAGTTTCATCAAGACTCTATATACATTTTAACATTATCTTTAGGCTTTTCATATGCAGTTCTTCTAAAAAATGAATCCCATACATTGTTTGCATTCTCAATGTGTTGCTGCTTTTTAATAAGTTATGTAGCTTCATTGCCTAGTGTCATGGTTCTCCACCTCAACTTTCTTTGAGTAGAGAGTCTCCTTAATTCTCCTGCTCAATTAAACATTCTCATAGTTTGTCGCATTGGGTGGATAAGAGAATAAATGCCCAAACACATTATAAATGAAGTGTGCAAAAATTATCTTTACTTAACGTTGTGAATTTATTTAAAAAAATATTTTGCAAAGATGATTCTTGATAAGTTTACTCTTGTGATTTATCGTACCTATTTAATTTTTCTGACTAATCCAATTATAATTTGAAATGTTCGGTTTATTCCATGACCAGCCTTGTGCATAAATTAAATGAAATTGCAAGAGTTGAGATTTGTATTCACAGACCATTGTTTCTGCTTTCTACTGCTACCAGGTTATCAGGCTTTGATAACATGGTATGGTGACTGCTGTATCTGATATATTTAAAAACATTGTATTCCTTCACTCTTTGACTTAATTCCTTGACTCTTGACTTGACTCTTACTGATTATTATTTTACAAAATTGATTAGCGGGTAATACCTGCTATCTAAGATGGGAATGGTGGTGCTTAAATGGGGAACACTGCAGGAGATCAAGAGTTGGACAACAGTGAAGAAGGCACTGCTCCAGTACTTTCTAAGAATTATGTAATAGTCCCACTCAGTTATGCTTTCATTGTTGTTTGGCAGAAGTTTTGTATATAATTCACTCCACATTTACTTTTGAACTGACCATCTTCTTCTTATCGAGTCCACACATGATTAGAAGTTGTTAGATGCCAGTGCTGAACACACTTCTCGGCATCTGCATACAATTGTTCTGTCTTGCGTTTCTTGTGCTTCGTGTTAGTGGAAACATTGGTGAAAACAGGGCCGCGACGTGAACGCTCTTTCCTTGACCCCAACTGACTTCATCATCTTTTCAGACAATACGATCATAATGGTTTCCTTCATCATCCCTGGTTCTTTTATTCAGTTATCTTAAATCTAAGCCTATCTATCAATTCTCTCTACAATAGAAATAGTTTTTTAACTCTATTAAACCCCTCATAATTTTGAATATCTCTTTTAAATCTCAAACTCTGCTCATAAGGAGAGAGCAATCTGATGATTGGTAAACAACCCATGGCTTTTGGCCCATTAAAATTAATGGAGAGAAACGTATTGGCAGTCTGCTAACAATTTCCTGCAATGCATAATCTGTGAGTGCACAGATGTAGAATCTTAACATGGCTGTCCAGTGAGTCATATTATGTGTGTTCATAGTATTTTTTCCCCCAAGTTATTTTGAAACTAATACTGCCTTTTTTATTGTAATTAAATTATAAATTAAATTACTTTATTGATTTCAGGTAGGCATCTTATCTAAAGAAATTTATTTTCTACCTGATCCAAATGCCAGTATTGGATTACCTTTTTTTTGGCATTGTTGGTGGACTCCTCCTGCTAAGTGAAACAATCACAGATATGTTGCATGCAAACAGCTTGCCCAATGTTGTTTACTGACTGGCAGAAAACCACTGGAAGAATTGATGACAGGGATTTTAGGAAAGATCACAATGATCATATTTACCTGAATAATTATCTATATTATAGGATAAAACATCAAGGTTTTCAGTAATAAATGGTAGACACTTCCTAACCAAGGAGTCTCATACAGGAAAACATTAGAGCATATGAGTTATTTAATCAGCAGAATTGAACACAACTTAAAAAAAACCCCATCTCATATAGGAACACAACATTTTGCGACAAATTTTAAAGTTACATGACAGTATTGTTTTGAATCTGCAAACGGCATTGGAGCTATTTGTTCACATTTATTTTGGGGTAAATGCATTGTTGCTGGGTCAGTGGTTTATGAGCTAGGATAGACATGCAATTATTTGTTTTGCCATAAAATACAATTTACTAAAATATAATGTCAGATAAATTATAAGCAAATCACTCCCATCACCAAATCCCGGTTTATCAGCTCAACAGTAATGGTAGGGTGGAATGGCTTTAATCCATTGTTGTTGGGTCTGCAACAGCTTGCTGCTTTAGCCATCTCATCCTGCTTGACATTACCTATCCTGCACTTCAATGGTCTTTTTCATATTCTGGTTGCATGAATCTCAGTGCAGTGCTATGAATTGTTTCTATCCATTTCCACTCTAGAAATTTGCTCAAGCTGCTGAGGTTTAGCTGAATTTTTCACCCATCAAAAAAAAATCATCCTGCAACATGTGGTGACTCACAATAAGTAACGTGCTCTTTGCTAAAATGCTGGATAATTAAGATAATGACAACACGTACCAATCAAATTTTATTCTAATAGTAAATTCCAGCTCAGCATTTGACTCTGCTTGTAACTTAAGGGCACTAATAAGTCAAATGTTGTTCAAGAAATACAGAAAAAGGGGAGAAAAGGATATATTATTTGGATTTTCTTATACAATCCATAATTCATATTCACCTCTCAATTAAAATGCAGTCATGTCAAGTCTCATTTGCAATGGGCTGATGCACAAAATCTGGGTTAATACGCAGTGCAGTATTGAAGGAGTCCTGATCTGTTAGAGATGCCATATTTTGAATGCGATTTTAAGGTTAGGTTCCATCTGTTTTCTTTTGGTCATAAAAGATTGCATGGCACCATTATTTTTAAAAAAAAAGGCCAGTAGAGTTCCTTCCTGGCCAATATTTATGACCCAAATCATTATTAGATTGCTGCTACATTACAACACTTCAGAAGAACTTATCTATATAATTAAAAGTCTCATCGTGACCACTTCCTGTCTGCGCTGTATATTGATTTTAGAAAAAACGCTACCCTGTATCGCTGTGATTTTTGGCCATCTTACTCACAGCCCCAAGGATTTTTCCCATCAATAAAAAATAAAAAAGTTATGAGTGTTTAAAAAACCTTGAGATCAGCTGATTGGTCCTCGCCTGTCATTCATCACAATGAAGGTAACGCCCCTTCTGGGGGGTGGGGGGGGGGGGGGGGGGGGGGCAGGACTATAAAACCTTGGATGCCTGGACGTGGGTCAGTCATTCTGCAAGATCACAAGGGAGAGGCCACGACTGTCATTCTAAGCTGTGAATCAACTGAAATGTGAGTCTGCAATGTACTTGCAATAAATGATTTGTTAGCCCTTAATGACAATGCCATGAGTTGTTTTGCCTGCTGCCCTGCCTGTGCTTGAAAGTGCAATGCTTAATTGGAAATGAAATGAAATGAAAAGACAATTCCATGAGTTGTTTGGCCTGCTGCCCTGCCTGTGCTTGAAACTGCAATGCTTTATTAGGTCCAACTGTGTTTGGAAGGAATAAATGCTTTATTAGTCTGACTGTGTTTAGTCCAAAAGTCCAGCTCATTTTGTGACTTCCGCTTAGTGGACAGGACGCGCTGATTGTGTAATTTCCCATAAGTGCAGAGGTCATGCTGATTGCAGAAGTGACGCTGACTGCGGAAGCCCCACAGTGGAGAGGCCGCGCTCAGCCATGTGAGTAGATTCAAGAAAGTTTACTGGCATATATATGGTGTGTGAGCCAGAGTGTGAGTGTGAGTGTGAGTGTGTGTGTGAATATTGGAATTGGTGGAGAGGTGGAATATTGCGTTGAGGACCAGCCAATGGGTCCCACTTAGTCTAGTATGGTTATAAAGCTCCAGAGATTGTAAAACGAGATTGTAGAACAAATGTAAGTTCTTTTTATGTTTTTCACTTTTTTTCCTGTTATAACATTTGATTTATTTGTGTCCTTAATTTACAACCAGATTCAAATGTTGATCTAAAATTTACACTTAAAATAACACCATTTAATTGCTGCTTCTTGTCATTATTATCTTAATTATCTAGAAATTTGGGGCATGGAGGAGACACTTTACATATTGCGAGTCACTACATTTTTGATTAGTTAAAAATTCAGCTAAGCCTCAATCTCTTTGTAAGTTTCACGAAGCTGCTTTTTTTGCACCTTGCCAATAAAGAATGGCACAGAAAATTAGGGCTGCCACAACACCAAAAGTAATGAAGAGATTTGTATTCCTGCCCAGAAGGGAAGAATTAGAAATCTGTTATCTCATTCCTATAGATAGTAAATTATTGTTGAATAATTAGATTCTGCAATTGACAAATACAAATAGAAATAATGGGAATCAATGGATTAAGCATATTCAATGTAATTTTGAAATATATATAAAGTGGTCTCCATTTTTATACAATAATGTGTTTGTTGGTGGTGTTCATTTGAGCTATTATGTAACTTAAAGTCAGGCTCTGACGTGAAAACATCTATGAATTTGGGTTATTGCAATTAAGCACCCAATGGATACAAGGAGAAAACTGCTCTCCATTTGGGACTAACATCTCACTGGCAAATGAAGCAAGGACAAGAAATTGTCATGTGAGAGGAAATCAAAATGAATTAACCCAAAAACATGCAGTTTGAACATTTTGGAGCGAAACCGTACCCATGAAATAAATTAACAAACTACGGACTGTCCATTGGATGAAAGATTATTTATAATTGACTCAGGATTAAATTCCAATTGTGTGGTTGGAATGGCATTGTGAGACTGGTACTTGTTTAAGAACTTAAAGCAAATCAACTATGGGGCAAACACAGCAGGTGGGACTAATGTAGATGGGACTTGTTGGTCGGTGTGGGCAAGTTAAGCCGCTGGGCCTGTTTCCACACTGTATGACAATGACTATATACTTTACATTCGATATACTTATTGATACTTGGATTTTTAAGATAAATTACGTGGTATTAAAGCAAACATGCCAATGGAAAACACTTAAATCGGAATGAAATTTGGCTTCATTATGTATTGCATGTTGATGTTTGGGTTGTACTATTGTTCTAAAGTAATTGTGGAATGCTTTCAAATTAAATAAATTGTGTTAGCTTAGTAGTTAGTTTAATTTCCATTACGCTGGGGTATTTAAAATAATATTCAATCAGGTATGTTGGTATGTATGCAAAGACTTGTATGTACTGTACACTTTTTTTCTCTTAAAGGTTTGTGCAGGGATAGACTTACAGTATTGACCAAGCCATAAATAGAAAGTATGGTGAGGTCAGCATATGAGAGTTCATATTCATCTTGTACATAGCAGCATTTTTATAGCAAGTATGACGATCTGAGATTATTTGTTGGTGATCTTGCGAGAAGAGAGTCCTCTTGTTTGAAAGGAGGCTGTTATTGGTGCTGACATCAACCATCTCTGTAGATCATTATAATGTTATTAAATTAGCTATACAGGCTCCTAAATTATTTGATTGATGTTATGTGTGTCGAGATAGAGTTTACTGCTCTGCTCTGCCCTACTCTGATGCCAGAGAGGAAAGCACACCAGAGGTATGCCCAGTTCACAATGCCTTTTTTTTCTGAATTGGGGAGTATTGCATCATCATGGGGCTTTTTGATGCAGCTGAATGTTACACATTTCACCTGAAAGATTAGTAGGTGAAACATACAAATCAATGCACTGTAAAATGTAGATGTCAGGCGATACTCTGTTCCCTGTGACGGAGGAGATATTGAAAAAGGGGAGAGATATATATGAGATAGTCCAAGTGAATGTGTGGGCAGAGTGAAATGTAGTAGTTGAAGAATTCAACGTGTTCTGAGTAGGGGGTGCAGATAGCAGCCCCAATGCCGTCGTCAGTGTGGCTGAGAAAGAGTTGGACAATGCTACCAGGGTACTTTTAGAACAAGGACTGTTCAATATAACCAACAAGAGGCAGGCAAATCTAGGGCTCATGCAATTGCCCATGGTTACACATTTCACCTGAATAAAGTGAGAGGAGTCAAGAGTAGTTCTCAACGGGAGGACAGAGGAGACAGGTTTTGTCAGGTGAAGGAGAGTGTTAGCTGAGGGGAACTGAGTGGGTCTCTGTTTAAGGACGAGCCAGAGGGCCACGAGGCCTTACTGATGGGGAATGGAGGTGTAAAGAGATTGGACATCCATGGTAGATGAGGAGCGATGAGGGTCAAATAATTAAAAGTTATTGAAGTGTTGAAGACTGGAAAAGGAGAGGCAAGTTAAAATCAAGATATTTGGAGATGGGTTTGGTGGGGCAGAAGCAGGCAGAAGCAATGGGTCTGACAGGACAGTCCTGCTTGTGGATTTTGGGAAGGAATTGAAATGGCAGTCTGGGGTTGGGGAACTGTAAGGGTGGAAGCTGTGGAGGGAAGATCACAATGAGATTGCCATTGGTCCGGGAGATGGCATCCTGATGTTTGTCGGTGGAGTTATACTCAAGGGTTAGGTATGATCTGTACTGATTTTTATTGTTTTCCTATCCTTTGCTAAATGGAGAAACAATCAGTTTTAATTTATTCTTTGCTTAAGAACACAGATGAGACTAAAAACTCATTGCAAGAGTAAATAATAAGTTCCATCCAATTTGAAATATTTATAATCTAGATTTTGAAGTAATTTATACTCGGGAATTTAGACCACCAATATAGTGTACTATAAACATACCAAACAATAGAAAATAAAATATTTCTTAAGATACTTTTTTGAAAGTGATAATTCTAAATAATTATAGTGGGATGTCTCCCAGATGGACCAGTTAAGAGATTGATAATGCTTGCTTCTTCTTTTTCCCTGCAATTCTGAATTGTAATTCTTTGAGGTACTTGCAAAAAATGCTCATGATCATTTTTGAAGATGCGCAAACATAGAGAATGGAAGAAAACTATTTGTATTTCTTTATGATAGTTAAAGTAAATTACAACAAAAGCCCTTCAAAGGAATATGTTATCCATAGATTCACTCTAATTTTACCTAGTGTATTTTTAAAATCCTCATGATCTATCCATGTGATATGCCAGATGGAAACTAGATAAGAATTAACGGAAATAAATACCACCTAATCTGTGTAATATCTCCCGTTTTATGTTTATAATTAAGTTCTGGTGAAGTACCTTTTAAAAATAGGCTGACGTGTTTGAGTTAAATTCTGTCGCCTGCCATTTAGGAAGTAAATTGAATAAAAATATAAATAATTATGTATGCAAGGCTTAAACCTACTAATATCACAATAGGTTAAAAAAAATGACAAATAATTGTAATTGATCATCAATAGAAAAAAGTAAAATGCTTTGAACATCAAATTTGAAAACATCATAATCTAAAAGGACGAGGATGCTTTTTTCCACCACCAAGTTAATGCTGTATCCCCAGAAATTAATCAGCCCTGGGTGGAAACATCACAAAGGCCACAGAGATCATGTAAAATTAGCTTTTTCACTGCCAACCCTTCAAAGAAAATTATGACCTAAACAATTTGACAAGAAAACTGCACCCGCATTTCGTTAAATGTATTATGGCTAAGATAAAAAGAGTTGTAGCCATAATGTGCCAAAGGTTCACATCATGACTGACTAGTTATTGATTCAAGACGTAACAGTCTATCAGTCTGTGGTATTATAGATTTTTTGATGACACTTTGAGGAGGATGATAAAAGCTGATCTCTCATAAGATTCATTTCTAAAAGAAAAATGGTCACTCTATGAACGATGGAATGTATGTTTGTAATGCCACTTAACTGTTTTCCTACCTAAGAAATTGTTGAGTGACCTTTTTCTATACTGAAAGAAAAGTTAAACATTTTTATAGATAATTTATAAGCCATGAATTAATGTTGTAAAATAATAGAATACTTTTTCTATAAATTATATATGAGGGACAGCAGTGTATATTCTGAAAATTGTACAAGTAATCAGATACTTGCTGGATCTTGTTTTCAGATATTCTAA
This sequence comes from Okamejei kenojei, assembly GCA_035221665.1. Taxonomy (NCBI): domain Eukaryota; kingdom Metazoa; phylum Chordata; class Chondrichthyes; order Rajiformes; family Rajidae; genus Okamejei; species Okamejei kenojei. Next base: position 89,038,485 of record CM069131.1, on the reverse strand, counting down.
TTATAAATTCATATCACAAATATGCAATAAATATTAAACTAACCATCTATTTATTGTATTTCTTGAAAAAGTTTAAATAGAAAATAAGTTTGACATAACTAGCAGCAGTGACACAACAATATATATATTTTTATATAAACTATAAACTAGGCCATGTGATGGGGATTTCATATTAACGTATAGGTGTAAGTTGTTTATTACTATGCATGATGGCAATGCTCTTTTAAATAACATTTAATCTAATTAACCCACAGAGAAGTTTGTTTCCTGCATTTCCTCCTACTAAATAATTATGATTGTAAAGATGGAGAGTTTTTTGAAGAAATATCAATTCCATTATCGAATGATTGAACAAGGAGTTTACAAGTATAAATATTTCACTATTTGTCAATGCATTTCAAATTCACCTGAGTTTTGAGCAAATTGATTTGACTGAGAGGGGGTTAGAATGTGTGATTAATTTTCCACTGCAAACATGCCTAGTTTATGTTTAACAAACTAACAGGAGTTTTCTGCTGCGTAAGAATCACCGATTGCCAATCTCAGTTGCCAACTGGGCAAAGTAACACCCCGAACCTTGTTTACACTTGTGTCCAGAATGATCGTAATGGTCCTACTTCACAAGATGCAGAGTTCTGCAGTGTTTACACTTATTGACTTCTAATCTTGGAACCTAATCCTGCAGGCATTCGAAAGAGATGGCAAATGACCAATTTGCTATTAATTTGAGACATGTGCTGTGGATCAAAGGACAATACAGTTGTTGAATTAATACAATCTGAGACACATTCTGTAAATTTAGGAATGGGGATGATAAATATTTTTTTACCAAAATACCATTGATTCCATTATTACATGAATGATGCTCATGTACTGACAAACAAGTGGACTAGACTTTGTGAATTTACAAGAGAGGGAACTGTGTTGTTCATCTGTTCAGAGGAAATCTCAGATTAATTTGTATAAAATGTCCCTGCATCCTGTAACATTTTGGATATTTTCTTAAATTGCTTTCAGGGTGACAAAAGATTTGTAAAGAAATAAAATGATGGAATAATATGCAGTCTGATGTTTAACTTACTGCTAAATTGTACTATTCTACAACTTCCAATATCAGAACAATAGAATTCTCATTTTTATGCAACCTTAGCTATCTAGCCAGTGGTGATTCTCATCCATCATACCCAATAATTCAAATTTTATTCCAAAAGTTAGTATCATCTGTTATTGGGAAATCACATTTAGATATGGTAACCATCTGTAAACACATAAATTACATGAGAAAATGGTATTGAGTAGCGCAAAAAGAAAGTGCATTCAATTGACCGTTTTATTCCCCCTCCAAATACATTGCTGACACAGTGAATGGGGAGAAAAATGTTGTTGATGTATACTTAGGCATGTAAGCACTCCTAAAATCTATGTTGATAGGGAATGAAATTGATCAGCAAATTGATTTAAATAAAAAACAGGAGATAGTCATTGATGGGAACTTTAGAGATTAAAAAGAAGTTATGGGCAGGGTATCAAGGATCTGTCTGCAGACTGTTAACTCATCATGTAATAGATTGACAAATATCATTAAGAGTCACGTACAAGATTATAAATGCCAAAATAGGAAGTGGGCCAAATAGTGTAACTAACTTCCAAAATATCTTAATCTTTATGGCAACTGGGTTAGAACATAGGAGTTGTAAATCATTGTGGGAGTAGGGGACCAATAAAAGGGTCAATATTAAATGTAGTACTTTTTGAATGGCTAGTTATTATAAAGGATTGTATTATTCTGAATGGCTTCGAAGTTGAGCGTGAAAATAGATCCTGGGAATGAAGCCCGTGAAATATTTGGAGATATGAAAGAAGTTGGCCCCATTTATTTAGGAAAACAAACCTAGTGACAGTTTATAATTAAAATAGTAATTAGCAAATTAAGATTGAACCATGCAAATGATTTGTAATTGTGGAGGTTGAATAAATGTCACTATACCTACCAACTGAAATGAATGATTTAAATGTGAATCGGCGTGATTCATTGGCATTGGCATGAATATAAACTGAAGTTAATACCAAACGAAAACCTCAAATATTGTGAAATCAGGAATGACTGATAATTTATAATTCTGAATTTTCCCTGTCACTGGACACTACATGGAATCTACTGGTAGGACTTAGTCTTGCTGAGATTCTCTGGCTTGTGAATCACAGCTTGTCTCCTGCCACAGTTTAGACCTGGGGAAGGATCTGAAAACCCATGGGTCTCAACAAATTTTACAAATTAAGATTGAGGAGGCAACATCAAATTATGTTGACCTCTTTTAACCTATTCCACCTAATTTAATGCTTTTACTTATTTTACCTAAGTTTGTCTTTTTCTGAACTTTCTTCATTTTTAATCAGAATTGGTAATAATTTTTATTTTATTATTTATTTTAATAATAATAATAATAATAATAATAATAATTTAAAATATAATGCAGCTTTAGCAGAAAATAAATGTCCTCTATCAGCATTGATTTCTGTCATGGGTATTTTGCATGCAGGGGCATTTGACTGCCCTGTGCCATTCATGACACCGTCACTATCTGGATGTGACTGCTGGATTCCAGGGTGCAGAGGTTCAAGAAAATATTCTTCACATCTGCTCCAGGTAAGTACCAGTGGGCTGAGTCTGCGAGCAGCAATTCTATTCATTACGTGATTGGGAGGGCTGGCTCCCGGGTGATGGTCAGGGATTTAGAGGACTGCAGGATCTCTCTGAGTGCAAATGAGCAGCTCTGCCTTTGAAAGGCCTCGACAGCTGGTGAGGTTGTGCTCCCAGGCTCATCGGCCGTCAGGGTTGTCACTGATCTCTTCTAAGTTACACTTTCTCAGTCTATCTTCTAAAAGTGGCTCGGGATTTCTTGGCAAAGATGTTCCCATTCTAAAACTATGCAGAAAAACTGCTGCAGTTCCAACTCCTGATTAATAACCCAGGACGGTTGCCAGAAAGTGTCTACACATTGACGATAAGTGTGGCCCAGATCAGGGTTGACTCCGATGTCCTCCAACAATCACAAACATTTTCACTCACATGGTCAGTTCATTGACGCATGAGTGACTGCCTTAGAGTAAGCCAAGACAAAGGAGGGAGTGTTGTTAGCAGATTGAGGGTGGTAATATATGATTCGCTGTATGGTTGTAAAGAATGTATTTCATTAGTTTAAAAGCAGAATTACAGCCAGTTAAAAAAACTGAAAGTGGGATATGATAACCATGATGAGAGCATTTAACACTCTGTGCAGGCTGCAGTAATATTTGAATTTCAAACTTAACTTGGATTTGTAAATTTCCATTTATCCCTGTTATATAGCTCCTGCTTAATAAATGCATATAATTCTGGGACCCAATGATATGCCTCCATTTATTCATGTTTACAAAGCAAAATTTACTATTTGGCAAAATACAGATTTTTAATTGCATTGGCAATTGAACAAAAATTGCATACTTTTAACAAATTTGGTTATTATATTTGAATGGTAGAAATTTCTCTCAATAGTAGCCAGTGAGACTATCACCAGTGATTCATTATTCCAAGAGTCCATGCATTGAAATTGATAACTGGGGGAATGGATAATGTATTTATTAATAGGTATGGGATGTCAAGCCGTGATGGAGCTATTTCACCACGCGACTGGGAAAGATAACTTTCATCAGGGACTGAGCAGCAGGGTGGTGCAGCGGTAGAGTTGCAGCATTACAGTGCTTGTAATGCTGGAGACCCAGGTTCAATCCCAACTACGGGGGCTTGTAGTTTGTACTTTCACCCCGTGACCGCATGGGTTTTCTCCGAGATCTTTGGTTTCCTCCCACACTCCAAAGATGTATAGGTACGTAGGTAAATTGGCTTGGTAAATGTAAAAATTGGCCCTAGTGTGTAGGATAGTGCTAATATGCAGGGATCAATGGTCAGCGTGGATCCGGTGGGACGATGGGCCTGTTTCTGTGCTGTATCTCTAAATTAAACTAAACTAAACTAAACTTACTTGCCCCCATCTCCCTGCTCTCCAAGTGTGTATTGTTAGACTGGCTTACCCTGAGTGGACACTGCTTGGTGGTGAGTCAGAGAGAGAGAAAGCCACAAGACTGCCCTGCCAGTGGTGAACTATGTAATGCAATTAGGGAACTATGTGTTGTGAATCAACAGGTCCGTGCCTGCCCTGAGGTGTCAAAGCTCTGAGGAGAAATGCTAGTAAATGCTGGCTATTGCATGTTTAACTGCTGGCTTGCCTTCAATAAATATTATCGGTTAACAAAAAGTAACTGCACTCAAATGAACTTATTAAATGGGATGAGCAAGGGTTATTTTATTTTGTTTTTTTTCCCCTTATTTTATGTTTTTTCTATTTTTGGTATTGGTTTATTGATTTACGATTGTCATGTGTACCAAGATATAGTGAAAAAATGTTGATTGTGTTCTATCCAATTGGATCACACTATCCATGAGTACTATTTGATGAAGCTTATAAATATGTTTTGACTCCATGCTACCCCGAAAAGGTATTTTTATCAACACTGTTCCCCAAAGCAGATGGCAAAAAGCTTGTTGAATAGTATTAGCTCATCAAGTATCTGCACAACATTTCCTATATTTGAATAACTGTCAAGCTACATTTGAGAGTTACTCTGGCATTTCCATAGAAAGCTCAACCGATCTTACAGTAAGTGTTCATTTGTACTTGCCTTGGCTTCTCTCTCAAATACTAGATGATTGACAAGCCTTTACATATTGTTGTCAGGCTAGAGATATAATTCAAACAAGATGGGCTTTTTAGCAGTTTCACACAGAAATTCTATCTTAGAGGACTGGGGAAGTCTGTCACAGAACCTGCAGGGTTGGTGTCAGAGTGCAGTTTATGGATGATTGGATGGGATAATTGGGATTGGAGCAACCATCAAGATTGGAGTAGACATGCTGGCTCGTAGCATGGGGTAGCGGAGTCAGGGATAGCATCTGAGGGAAGGTGTAGTTAAATGAGGAGGCAGTAACAATGGTCAAGTCACTTTTATTTCTATAGCACATTTAAAAAACAAATCTCGTTGACCAAAGTGCTTTACATTGGTGGAGGTACTAACGTTATACAACAATGGTTCATAGATTAAGTACATACATAAATACATATAGCCCTCCCTCAGAGGATGTCAAGAAAGGCTTGAGAGTAAAGATGAGTTTTAAGTCTCGACTTAAAAGAGTCGATGGAGGGGACAGTTCTGATGGGAAGAGGGATGCTGTTCCACAGTCTAGGAGCTGCAACCGCAAATGCGCGGTCGCCCCTGAGCTTATGCCTAGACCACGGGATGTTCAGTAACCCCAGGTCGGCCGATCTGAGGGACCTGGAGGTGGTGTGGTGGGTCAAGGCTAGATTGGGAGCACAGGCATCCAAGTGAGGGTGTTTGGAAATTGAAACATTGGCAGTGGGAAGCAGAGTACTGATTTATGTAAATCAAGATGTTAGAGGACAACTAAACTTCTTCAGTGTTCCCTGACACTTAAAGGAAAATTTATGAACGACTATTTTAATTTATGAAATGGAGATCAATCAGAAGCATTTAACTGACCTTCTGCTTGTACTACACGGAGGCCAAAGCTCCCAGGATTTGATTATTAGTTTATCCTCTTTGTCAGATTATAAAATCAATAAGGTTGCATATTGTCTACCTGTTAATTTTTTTTTAATGGGAAGTTTGTTCATATTTTAATATCAGACATGTTATTATTGTATGTACAAAGCATCGCATTTTTATTAATTCTTGAATTTGTAGTGGAAGTCCTATCTTTTTGCCTGTTAAAAAATCAACATTAACGACAAATAAATTAAAATATGAAGTATTAAAGTCATTTAGTGCCAGCATGTCAGATGCAGTGCTGTTTACCATTTGTGCATTTTACATTGTAATGAATGACACTAATCCTGCATTGAAGGAGCCAGATGAAGAATAAACCTTAAACTGATATTTTGTCTCCATAAAGTATAAATTGGTATTTGGAGTTTGCTTAATCATACATTTTAATCAATAGCTTCAATCTGTAAAATGTATATCTCGGCTTTAAATTTTCCACCTTTTAGACAGGTGGGAATCTTGTTTAAATTCCCATTGCAAGTCCCAGAGATCAGGGTTAATTGTACCACCTGGATCACAGTAACTCATTATGACAGAGCATGAAAGATGGAGGTTTAAGATCATAAGGGAAACAATCTCTGTAATTGGACCATCAGGCCTGTTTTGCAAGAAAATAGCGATGGCAGCAAACCCCACAATGAATTAAGCCAAGCATGATTTAGTTGCAAATATATTGCTTAACATCACAATTAGTTGACAAGATGCAATATTCAATTCTGCAGAAAATAGGGATCCTGTTGGAAATATCCATAATAATTTAATTTTATAAAATTATGATACAGTAATTTAACATAGCTTCAGGTTCCCTGGTGGGTATATATATCACTTTGTTACAGAGATAAAATACGTATTCTTAACAATAGGTGTTTAAATAATCAGCAAAACAGCAAAAGCAATTGCATTCCCGAAGTAAACATGAGTATATTGCTCGGTCATTCTTTCTTTATAAAAAAAGCAAAATGCTACAGATTGGATGAATATATTTCCTGAATCATAAATATATTCAGTAAAGAAAATCAAAAATTATTTTAAGCACATAGGTTTGCCATTTTGAAGCTACAGTGCCAAATAATAAAGTAAGATTTCAATCTGGTTCAAAGACCATGTGAATAGTGCCAGATATTAATGGGATGTATCCTGATGGTACTGAGAGACAAAATTAATAAATTAGTATTGCCCAAGCAGCACTCAACCTGAGATTTCAAATATTTTGTTTGATAAAGAAAAGGGGGCTTTTATGCATCTGTAAATATGAATTTTAAGAAGAGCATATGCACTAGTGCATGCCCCAATTTACTGAGATTCATCATTCAAGTTTTGTTTGTGAGTCTTAACAAAATAAACAACAATGTACAGATTTTAGAACATCTGTGATAATTTACTATTGATGTTTCCTATGTTGGATATAAGCTTTGTAGGTGCACTTAACTCAAAACTTCATATTTCCCAGTGGACTTCAGAAAGAGCTATTTTTTAAAAATTCCGGTTCAGTGCAATGCCTTTCAGGGAATCAGTGCAAGCCACACTGCAATGTTCTATTAACTATTGTAAGTCTCCAAGCAATTTCTGGTTGGTTTCTGAAGCTTTTCATTTTCTAAACAGCATGATGGGCATCTATCCTTTTGAGGAAGATTGTTTCTTTCAAAATGGATAAGTCATGCTCCATGATTAAAAACAACAAAACACTTGAAGATCTCATAAAGGGAAAAAAACATTCTGGCTACTGTTTGCTTTTATTTATATATGTTTTAACATCATTATATAATATGTACAGTTCAGAGAGTGGTTCTTTTTCTTCTTTTTGAAACAGTATTCTCTCCAGATGTTTTGTGTCTCAATTAATGAGAAAATACTTGTTTTCCAAAAGCATATACCTTACAACTCAGGACTGTAGCATTTAAAGTCAATGAAGACCTTAGCTCCCCCCACCCAACCCACATTTCTAAGGGCTTTGAAATTGTGCAAAATAAACATAGAATGACAATATTTCATTATGGCTATTGTATATATTTTTAAAACTTTAGCATCCATACTTGATTTGTAAATGTACAGCAGCATGAATACCTGTATACACATTTCTTTTTTTTTTCTTTTTTTCCCTATTTTTCTGTTTTTTGTTGTTGTTTATTTTTGTTAGAAGTACAATAGTGTGGTACTTGAGTACCTAATACTACTTTTTGTTAGAAGTAAGTACAATAGTGTGGTACTTGAGTACCTAATAAAGCTTCTTGGAATATAGTTAGTTTACTTCCCTCTTCCATTGATCCAAAGATAATCGGTTCTGTATTGGGGTTCAATTTTGTGTTAAATACATATTTCCATTCTTGTACAACTTCATATTTTTAATTTAATAATAAAAGAACAGTGAGAGGAAAAAATAAATAAAGAGTGTCGGAATAGATAGACAAGCGAGTAGAAACAGATAACAAAAGAAATAAAGGACAGAGATGAGAAGCTAAAAAGATTGAAAAAAAAGGAGAAAGTAGAGAAAAGAGAGATTAGGAGAGATCTACCTATTTCGTATTTTAGCCCATCCGTCACCCGGTTCTAAACCATTTAATTTCTAAGGTTATGTTATGTTGCACCATCTACTTGTAAAAAATTGATAAAAGGAGACCAAGTCTTTAAGAATCGGTCTACTTTGCCTAGTAGGAGGAATCTCATTTCTTCAAGATGTAGCGTTTCCGACATATTTGAAATCCACATTTTGAATGTTGGCGTGGTTGCGTTTTTCCAAAATTTGAGTATAAGTTTTTTTGCTGTTATTGAACCGTAATTAAGAAAAGCTCCTTGGAATATAGTTAGTTTACTTCCTTCTTCCATTGATCCAAAGATAATCAGTTCTGTATTGGGGTTCAATTTTGTGTTAAATAGTTTTGTAAAAATTTCAAAAATTTAATTCCAAAATTTATGCAGTTTTTTTACAAGAGACAAAGAAATGTGTTATAGTGGCATTTTGAGTTAGACATTTATCACAGATGGGGGAAACATTTGAAAATATTTTATTCAGTCTAGTTTTCGAATAGTATAATCCATGTAAAATTTTAAATTGAATTAGGTTATGTCTTACATTAATTGAACATTTATTTACATATAATAGATTTTTTTCCCATCTATCGTTCGGAATTTTTATCAATAACTCTTGTTCCCAGTCCCTTCTAATTGCCTCTGTCGTTGGTGTTTCTATATTTAGAATTGTAATATATAAGTAAGATATTAAATTGCTTGATTCTGCCTTTCTATTCATTCCTTCCTCCAATAAATCTGGGGTTAAAGTTTGATATCCTTGTATATATTTGTTCAACTGTATACACATTTCTAATAGAAATATATTGTAACTGCATCCTCCTGTTCATAGTTTTTGGGTACCTCCATTTTGCACTTGCAGCTTCACTTTGTTCAGCATTAGATATCTTCAGTAAATTGCTATTGGTTGCTCCAATCCCACTATACATATATCAGAGGATGTCAAGAAAAGAGTAAAGATGAGTTTCAAGTCTCGACTTAAAAGAGTGATGGAGGGGGCAGTTCTGATGGGAAGAGGGAAGCTATCCTAGATTGATTTTTGAATTTTGAATGTTTGTTTCAGCATGTGTCAAAACTGTTCTGATTGTCCAGGAGCCTTCAGCATTGGAGATGCTGGCTGGGAGCTTCATTAAGCGGGAGAGGAACTATCTGAAAGAAACCACTTAGTGACTTGTCTGTTAAAATTCCACGGGAGAATTAAATAAAGTCTCACCATCATGAGATAATGTTTCTATTTTCTGGCCTAATTTTCAGTTTTATACATCAGTTGTTTTGGGATGAGAGCAAGATGCCACGTCCTAATTTTCCCTTGTAACGATGATTACGAGCAACCATTCTGAGCTGCTGCAGTTGTTTTGATGAGGGCACTTACTGTATTCCATGCTTTTGTGTAGAGATGTGGCTGACTGTGATAGTTTTCTCATGTGCTTGCTTATTTTTGTCTTCTTTGATTGAATAATTGATTGAAAGATGCAGCATGGAAACAGGCTCTTTGGCCCCTTGATATTATGCCAACTGTCAGTCGCCCGTTCACACTCGTTCTGTGTTATCCCATCCATACACCCTAGGAGCGATTTATATAGGCCAATTTACCTACATATCCGCACGTCTTTGGGATGTGGTGGTAAGTCAATCCTGAATCTCTGGTGCTATAAGGTAACAGCTCTACTTGCGGCAACACTGTTGCTGCTATTAGGGAACACTATTTGTATTACGAGGAGTTGGTTAATAGAGGTTGATGGATAGAGAAATGTTGTTAGAATAACCTAAGAGAATAACTGCGGTGTATGTCTGACATTGTAGTGGGCAAGATACTTGAGTTGATTATTAAAGATGTAATATAATATATTATATATATATATAATATGTGGGTTTGGAGCAACCATCAAGATTGGAGTAGATATGCTGGCTTGTAGCATGGGGTAGCGGAGTCAGGGGTAGCATCTGAGGGAAGGTGTAGTTAAATGAGGAGGCAGTGCCAATGGTCAAGTCACTTTTATTTCTATAGCACATTTAAAAAACAACTCTCGTTGACCAAAGTGCTTTACATTGGTGGAGGTACTAACGTTATGCAACAGTGATTCATAGATTAAGTACATACATAAATACATATAGCCCTCCCTCAGAGGATGTCAAGAAAGGCTTGAGAGTAAAGATGAGTTTCAAGTCTCGGCTTAAAAGAGTGATGGAGGGGGCAGTTCTGATGGGAAGAGGGATGCTATTCCACAGTCTAGGAGCTGCACCCGCAATAGCGCGGTCGCCCCTGAGCTTATGCCTAGACCGCGGGATGTTCATTAACCCCAAGTCAGCCGATCTGAGGGACCTGGAGGTGGTGTGGTGGGTCAAGGCTAGATTGGGAGCACAATTTTGTTGTCTGCTGATTTTGAATGTTTGTGACATTCACAAATATTCAATAACAAGACAAACGTGGCAGCATACAAATGGGTAGCAAGGCTTCAGCATGTGTCAAAACTGTTCTGATTGTCCAGGCAGCCTTCAGCATTGGAGAGGGTCCCTGCTGCAGTCTGCTCTGCTGGCCTTCTCCTGGGAGCTTCATTAAGCGGGAGACTTTGCCCTGGAACTATCTGAAAGAAACCACTTAGTCCAAGGTTGATGGTCAACTATCTTGCACTCAGCAAACATCTTTCTCATTATTCTACAATAAATACTATAGCTACAAAATTGAACAAAAAAACATTGAATTGGCTTTTTTATCTTTCAGTTACCTGGTAATATATTTTAGTTGCTGCTCTCTATCACCTTTCAAAGCCTAGACTTGCATTTGATTGCCAAATGAATTATACTTAGTTCGTTTGAATTTGCTTTCACACTCTTTCTGTGGTATTTGGTTAGTTCACCTATTAAACATCTTTAGATAGCACTTAGTAGTTTCTGCTCAATCGTCCTTTGCTATTAATGGAGAAAAAAAACTGGAGGGAAAAACTTCAACACTTGATTTGCTGAAGTAAGCATTCAATTAAATAAAGGCTTCGACGTGAGAAGTAGCCCTTGTGTAATATATTAGGTTAATGATGGATTATCGTTCATCCTTTTAATTTGAAGTAAAATTCTTAATAAACATAGTTAAAATTTGAAGTGATATAAAAGCTCAATGGACGAGGGAGAATGAATCTCTACATTTCTATGTTCCTGCAATCTCTTTAAAGTTGTTCCATTTTACTATATTGCCTCTCATTTATCCTTTCATTATATATCATAGATTCATGAAGCTATAGGGTCATGCAGCGGAGCATCAGGCCCACCCACCTCTGCGGCAACCATTGCACCCATCTATACTAATCCCATTTACCCACATTAGGCCCATAACCAGAACCACTTTTCCGTGTCTTCACTGTTGGTATTCGAATGGATTTGTGCTATTCCCTGTGATGTAAAATTTGTAATCCTTTAATAGGACAAAATGGACACAAAATGCTGGAGTAATTCAGCGGAACAGGCAGCATCTCTGAAGAACTGGAATGGGTGACGTTTTGGGTCGAGACCCTTCTTTGAATCTTTGGTTTAAACCAGCATCTGCAATTCCTTCCTATACATTTGTAATAATGTATTCTTATGACACCACTCCTATATCTAGGAATTATTTGAATAGTGTAGCTCTGCTCCCTTCACACAAACTTCCATCAGCAATCTGTGGCCTGGATAACTTTTATACTTGGAAACTTTTATACTTGGAGAGCTGCTACCTTCAGAAATATGTCTCTGGACTGAAATATTTTAAGACATTGATAGCTTGCTGATAGTATTTGACATTCAGTCATCTCCTAAATCAAGGTGTTATCAACATACTCTGATGAACATTCTTCAGGCAACTCCACACAAATATAAACTGATAATTTATCCTATTGCTAGACACAAAATGCTGGAATAACTCAGAGGGACAGGCAGCATCTCTGGATAGAAGGAATAGGTGATGCTTCAGACTCAAGTCTCAACTCGAAATGTCACCCATTCCTTCCATCCAGAGATGCTGCCTGTCCCGCTGAGTTATTCCAGCATTTTGTGCCTTTCTTCGGTTTAAACCAGCATCTGCAGTTCCTTCCAACAGCATTTATCCTACTGCTCTATGTGTGGTAAATTATCACATTGTCGATAGTAACAATCCTGCTTTTTTCCACTTTGAAATGCAACCGTTTGTGGTATTACCTTGCAGAATATTTAAGCTTTTACAGTAGTAGGGGATGAAAATTAATAAAATATGCAAGCATATTATGAAAGTTTAATTGTGGACTTCCTTTCACAAATTACCAGAAAAATGCTGGAATGCAATTTAATAATATTTGACGAATTCACTTATCATGAAACAATTGTCTTAATCTTATTTTCTATGAATTATAGCCATTTAATAAAACAGTGAATCATTTGATATACTTGGCAGATTTTGACAGTCCCTGCAAACTGCTCAGAGCCCAAGTGACATTAAAAGTGGTTGAGTGAAAGCTCTGATTCTGCCCGTGGCTGTTCTTATGTTGTTGTTTCCCTGGTTGGTTGAGGTATTCACCTGGCTGATGCTTCATCAGTATATGTAAATCATCATATAAGTAGTTACATTGGATGCCAAAGGCGTTTTAACAGCTTGTAGTGTACGTTACGGAGGCTTTCTTGAGGTTCCACAAAGAAAATTTAGGCCAGTATTGCACCAAGCTCACAATGAATAATCTCTTAGTCAACCAAGTTCCATCTGGGTGACATATTATGCAGCAAAATATTTCCGGTCAGAACCTGGCAAGTTGTTGAAGGTGAGGAGCTTTACAATGTGACTTGTCTGTTAAAATTCCACGGGAGAATTAAATAAAGTCTCACCATCATGAGATAATGTTTCTATTTTCTGGCCTAATTTTCAGTTTTATACATCAGTTGTTTTGGGATGAGAGCAAGATGCCACGTCCTAATTTTCCCTTGTAACGATGATTACGAGCAACCATTCTGAGCTGCTGCAGTTGTTTTGATGAGGGCACTTACTGTATTCCATGCTTTTGTGTAGAGATGTGGCTGACTGTGATAGTTTTCTCATGTGCTTGCTTATTTTGTCTTCTTTGATTGAATAATTGATTGAAAGATGCAGCATGGAAACAGGCTCTTTGGCCCCTTGATATTATGCCAACTGTCAGTCGCCCGTTCACACTCGTTCTGTGTTATCCCACTTTCTCATCCACTTCCTACACCCTAGGAGCGATTTATATAGGCCAATTTACCTACATATCCGCACGTCTTTGGGATGTGGTAGGAAACCAGAGTACCCGGAAGAAACCCAAGTACAAACTCCACATGGACAACACCTGAGGTCAGGAGCAATCCTGAATCTCTGGTGCTATAAGGTAACAGCTCTACTTGCGGCAACACTGTGCTGCTATTAGGGAACACTATTTGTATTACGAGGAGTTGGTTAATAGAGGTTGATGGATTGAGAAATGTTGTTAGAATAAACTAAGAGAATAGCTGCGGTGTATGTCTGACATTGGTAGTGGGCAAGATACTTGAGTTGATTATTAAAGATGTAATAGCAGCGCATTTGGAAAGTAGTGACAGGATCGGTCAATGTCAGCATGGAATTATGAAGGGGAAATCATGCTTGACTACTCTTCTGGAATTTTTTGAGGATGTAACAAGTAGAATGGATAAGGGAGAGCCAGTGGATGTGGTGTATCTGGGCTTTCAAAAAGCCTTTGACAAGGTTCCACACACAAGATTAGTGTGCAAAATTAGAGCACATGGTATTGACATGGATAGAGAACTGGTTGGTAGACAGGAAGCAAAGAGTAGAAATTAACAGGTTCTTTTCAGAATGGCAGGCAGTAACTAGTGGGGTGATATATATATGTATATGTATATGTATATGTATATGTATATGTATATGTATATATAGTATATATATATTAACGATTTAGACAAAGGAATTAAATATAACATCTCCAAGTTTGCGGATGACACAAAGCTGGGTGGCAGTGTGAAAGCTGCGAGGAGGATGCTATGAGGCTGCAGGGTGACCTGCATAGGTTGGGAGAGTGGGCAGATGCAGTATAATGTGGATAAATGTGAGTTTATCCAATTTGGTGGCAAGAACAAGAAGGCAGATTATTATCTGAGTGGGTCAGATTAGGAAAAGGGAGGTGCAACGAGACCTGGGAGTGCTTGTGCATGCAGGTACAACAGGCAGTGAAAACAGAAAATGGCATGTTGGCCTTCATAACGAGAGGATTTGAGCATAGGAGCAAGGAGGTCCTACTGCAGTTGTACAGGGCCCTGGTGAGACGGCAACTGGAGTATTGTGTGCAGTTTTGATCTCCTAATTTGAGGGAGTGCAGCGTAGGTTCACCAGGTTAATTCCCGTGATGGTGGGACTGACATATGATGAAAGAATGGATTGACTCGGTATGTATTCACTGGAATTTAGAAGGATGAGAGGAAATATTATAGAAACATATAAAATTCTTAAGAGATTGGACAAGCAAGATGTAGGAAAATGTTCCCGATGTTGGGGGAGTCCAGAACTAGGGGTCACAGTTTAAGAATAAGGGGTAGGCCATTTAGGACTGAGATGAGGAAAAACCTTTTCACCCAGAGAGTTGTGAATCAGTGGAATTCTCTGCCACAGTGGAGGCCAATTCACTAGATGTTTTCAAGAGAGAATTGGATATAGCGCTTGGGGCTAACGGAATCAAGGGATATGGGGAGAAAGCAGGAAGGGGGTACTGATTTTGGATGATCAGCCATGAACGGTGCTGGCTCGAAGTGCCAAATTGTCTACTCCTGCACCTATTTTCTATGTTTCTATGTTTCTGTGTTTCTATGTATGTTGAAGCTGGTACAGAATTTTGATGATGGAGTACTCAGCAATGATAATGCCGTTGAACATCATGGTTAGGCACATTTCATTGAAGATGTTCATTGTTTGGCACATTTGTGATAAAAAATTAATTACCACTTATCAGCTCATACTTGATCGTTATCCAAGTCTTGCTGCATCCCTTATGATGAACAGTAGCTGAAGATGGTTAGACCACAGACAGTGCCATGAGGAATTCCTGCAGGCATGACCTGGGGCTGGGATGAATGCATTCCCGAAAGCACAATTTTTTTTTTTTTTCTTTGAACAAGGTATGACTTATCTTTGGGGTATTGTTCCTTTGATGCACATTAACTGCAGTTTTACCAGTGTCCCTTGAGACTACAGTGGGTCAAATGCTGATTTGGACTCGAAAATCTTGAACTTCTACAGGTGTACAGTGGAGAGCATATTTACTAGTTGCATCATGGCCTGATTCGGCAACTCGAATGCCCAGGAGCGAAGAGGACTGCAAAAAGTTTTTGAAAACTGCCCAGTCCATCACCGGCTCTGACCGCCCCATCATCGAACGGATTTACCGGAATTGATGCTTCAAAAAGTCAGCCAGCATCGTCAGACCCACACCATCCGGGCCGCACACTCACTTCACTC
This sequence comes from Okamejei kenojei, assembly GCA_035221665.1. Lineage (NCBI taxonomy): Eukaryota > Metazoa > Chordata > Chondrichthyes > Rajiformes > Rajidae > Okamejei > Okamejei kenojei. The sequence continues at coordinate 89,022,845 of CM069131.1, read as the reverse complement.
CTGCCATCAGGAAGAATGTACAGGAGCCTGAAAACTGTAACGTCCAGGTTCAGGAACCACTTCTTTCCTTCAGCCATTCAGCTATTAAACACTACAACCTCAAATAAGCTCTGGACTACATAGACTATTATTGTTATTATTGCACTATTATTGTTTTATTTGTGTGTGTACATATGTGTGTGTATATGATCTATATACAGTATATATGTGAATTTGTGAATATGTGTATATATTCGCACACTGAACATTTTATTTTCCCTCATTTCTTCAGTAGGCTCTCAGGCACAGTTTATAAGCTCTCAGCTTATATCGTTTACAGTGTACTATTTTTACATATTCTGTTGTGCTGCAAGTAAGACTTTCATTGTTCTATCTGGGACACATGACAATAAAACACTCTTGACTTGATGTCGAGGGTCCTCCCTTTCAACTCATCTGTGAAATTCAGTTCTTTGGCTCATGTTTTGACTAATGCTGTGATGGGGCCTTGAGCTGAGTGATCGTGATGAAACCTAAATTACACATCGATGACCGGAATATGGGCGAGCAATACCATTTGATAGTAATGTTGACAATATTTTGTGAACGGAACATATCTGGGTATATTTCCATGCAGTCAGGTCAATGCCAATGCTGTAGCTATTCTGGAATAGCTTGGATAGAGTTGTGGCCAGTTCTGGACTGCTAATCTTCAATATAACGACCAGGATATTAATAGGCCTGTCCCACTTAGGCGATTTTTCAGCAGACTGCCTGCGACTGTCAAGTTGCTGGCAGTCGCGTGGAAAACCGGCAACTGGAACGGGGACTGTCAAAGTGGAACACACACGCACACTCAAACATATCGCTTCCTTCACCAGCCCGTTATGCAGGCGGGGGACAGGGCAAGCGGGGGGAGCGCTGTTTAAAAAATTCACACGGTGTAAAGTCAAGGTGAAACAGGCACAAGCCGCGATGAACAGGAAGGTTGGCGCTGTAAAAACACGGCTAAAGCACAGTGTACGGTAAGTCCTTTAAAAGATGGGGGGAAGAGGGGGGAGAAGGGGGAAGAAGGAGTGGAGACAAATTTTAAGAAGCCAGAGATACACGGCTGTGAAGCTCGGCGGACATTAACATTACCGGTTGGTATCCTTGGTTCTGAAAACTACTGCTTACCTTTTTTTCCCCAATGAGCCAATGAAATTCACCGGTCAGCACCGGCTACAACCTACGAGAACCTCCGAGAACCTTTGACCTCCTGACAACCCATTAGGACCTCCTGGTGACCCATCTACGGCTCGAGAATTTTTGTTGCTCTCCATGGCAGCTTCATTCTGTTCGCTGCTAATTTTTCAACATGTTGAAAAATTCACGGCAACCATAATGAGGCCGCAATTAATTCCCAGAGTGCGGGAACTCCTCACGACCATGAAGGTGACTCCCCAGCAACCACCCGCGAACATGTGGCGACCATGTGGCGACAGCATAGTCTCCTGTAGTTGCCTAAAAAGTCACCTAAGTGGGACAGGCCCATTAGATTCCAAAGCCATTGTTGCACCCAGTACCCTCAGTTGATACTTGACGCCTCCAGTGGGCCACTGTGACAGATGCCTTCCAGCAGGCCGCGGGAGTAGCCGAGGCCGGAACCCCCACGGGTCGGAGCCCACGGCTGGTGATGTCGGCAGAGCCCATGGCCGAGGTTGGGGTCCGTGTGCCGTGAGTCGACGGAGCCTGGGTCAGCGGAGAGCACCTGGCCGCTATAGTGGAGAGGTTGGTGCCACAGCCCGACCGACGGACGAGGACGGACCATGTGGAAATGAGCTGAGGGAAGGACCAATGGAGGACCTGGCGTGTGAGGGCCGCTGTGAGGGAGTGGTGCGGATACCCTGTCACTTTGTCAGTGCCCTTTATGGGCGACCATTTGCATACCTTAGGTATGCAAGCAAAGAATTTCACTGTGACTTGTCACATGTGACAATAAAGTAATCATTCATTAATTTATCCATATCAAGTGGAATGAATAGAACTCTTTTGAAAGCTAGGTCTTTTCATGATAAAATGAGGTAAGATGCAAAATTTAAATCTGATCTGCTTGGAAACAACCTTCCACCATATAACCATATAACAATTAGAGCACGGAAACAGGCCCTCTCGGTCCTTCCAGTCCGTGCCGACCATTTGTTTTCCCCTAGTCCCATCTACCTGCACTCAGACCATACCCCTCCATTCTCTTCCCGTCCATATACCTATCCACTTTACTTTTACCATCACCATCTGCTTCCTGCCACAAAGCCAATTTTCTATCCAGTCAGTTAGCTCTCCTTGGATCCCATGTGATCTAACCTTCCAGAGCAGCCTACCATGCGGAGCTTTGTCAAATGCCCTTGCTGAAATCCATATATACAACATCTACAAAATCTGCCCTCATCAACCTCTTGGTTACATCTTCAAAATCAGATTTGTGAAACTTGATCTCCCATGTATAAAACCATGCTGACTATCCCTAATCAGCCCATCACCACATAAATGATGATGACGTCAAGTTGGGTTATCCCTCATGTTGGTTCGCTCACTGTGCAATTGCTACTGTGTCCTTAAGAACTTTGCCCGCATTTGATGCTGTTTAAAACTCTTATCAAGCAACTGAATGGTCTTATCATCACTTGAATGCAGTCCTGACTTCCCATCTACCTCATCGGAGATCTTGGACCTATCCGTAATCTGACCTTATTGGACCTCAATGTTATATCTTGCACGAGATGTTGTACCCTTTATCCTTTATCTGTGCATCGTGGATGGTTTGAATATATTCATGTATAATCGTTTTGACTGGATCGCATGCAAACAAATCTTTTCACTGTACCTTGGTGCATGTGGAAATGTTTCTGTTTATTGTCGCCAGTCATCTTAAAAAATTATCAACATATTGGGGCAGATGTTTTTGCTGAAATCTGCCTGGGTATTGGGTATAAAACCATAAATGGCCTACCCCTGAGTGAAGGCTGAAGGCTTCCACTCAGCGGAAACCTGGTCCCAGAATAGCTGAGCTGCAGTGGTGCTTCTCATGGAATCCACTGGTGCAGAGCCAACTTCTACAGATCTCCCTGGTCCCAGACTGGGAAGTTGGCCCAATGAGTAAGTGTCATTTACATCTAGTGCAAGTACAGTGATCTCATTAAATTGATTGGGAGAAATGGATTATTGGAGGTTGAGTTGAGCTTTTCATTTTCTTTAATTGAATTATTTAATGTTTTTAATTGTTATGCTTTTAATCGCTTAGCTTCTAATTTTTAAAAATAATTAAAACGTTTCAAGACTTATTTTGAAATAGGGTGAAACTGATTTTGATAGTCAAAAACCCATGTAATCACTCAAAAAACATGACAGCTTTGGGAGTTGGTGAGATGTAGTGTAGAGCCTCACCGGCTGTCAGAGCTGTCCTGTCAACATGGCCACTTTACTCCATGTGGAGAAGCCCTGGTTTACACAGCTCCATACTGCTCCTCTCTGAGGAACTGGGAGCCTGGCAGAAGCAGACGAACGCGCTTGGCCGTGGTAGCGAGTCTGGGTTGAAGACTGTGCCTGAGAGCCTACTGAAGGAAAATTTGTGGTCTCAGGCAGTCAGCCAGTGATCTTAAGTCAGTGGACGATCAACACTTAAAACACTGTTACCTTTCTGTCCTGGCAATATCAGCTGGTAAATTTTGAACCTCACCCAGGTCTGTATGTTGTTCTTGTTTGTCCAGACAAACATGATATAATTAATAGTAGTTTTGTTTTATTTATTTTCTTATACGTTTAATTTATTTATTCCATTCCTCCTTTCACAGGACTTCTGTGATTGCTTCCAGACTTTGTTTCACTACCTCTCATGCTTTTTATTCTTGCTTCTGTTTCCTAATATCAATTTCTCTTTAATTGTCCTCAATCAAAACTTAGTTTCCCGGGTATTGGGAGGGCACTATATTTATGTTTACTCTGCACAGGAGTGATAGATAAAGTTGAAGGTGGCAAAAGGAAAGGTAGAAGTTTGTGCAGTCAAGGATTGCGTGCAAGCGACTTGTTTCATACGGATGCAGGGCAGAGAAGGAATTGAAATATAAGCTGCAGGGGAAGATGGAATAGAAAAGAGATACAATGAGCCCAAGATGCCTTCAGAAGTAATATGCAAAGAAATCAGTAGAGATTCATTTTCAGTCACTTGCATTTAATGCACTTATTGTTGTTGCTGTGTGTTTTAGCTTCTGACATTCAGTTCAGCTGAAATCAATGGCACTGAATTTTGGAAATGGAGTACAAGATGCAGTCTTCATAGTATACATGCAAATTCAGTGCTTGCAACCGAGGCTAACACTCTACCCCACGTCATACAAAAATCAAGTTAGAGGAGGAGGTGAATGATTCAAAAGAGGAACAAGACTGAGCTATACATCAATACATATGTAAATAATGGAGGGACCAAAGGCTCAGATGTATTCTGAATAAGGGCATGGCAGATTCACCAGAATTTAAGAGATTGGAATATGTGTGAGACACTATGGTGGTCACAGGCTTCACGGATGTCAATATCAGACTGGAATACAAAAACTGCAGGAAATGTGTGCATAGAAAGACAAAACTACCATGTTAAAGTCTTCCCTTTTGGACTGATGCCCGGAAAATGACAAACTGCAAGTGGAAATCAGCAATTACCTTTGGAACTATTGCGATAAGTTTGAATTTTAACCCTTCATTTAAAAAAAAGTAAGTTCTGACTTTCATTTTAATGGCTCATTCCTTGATGGTAGATTATTTTTTTTTAGTATCTAGCATTTGTATTCTATCATTCGCACTAACGTTTCCACCAAAGTTGTTCATTTGCCTTCTTAAATCATTGATTTTGTATAGAACAGCTTTCTTTCTCAGAGAGGAAGTGCTGCTTGTGATGGCTGTTAATTTTAGTTTTACTTTTATTTCATTGACTGTAATTCCCAATTTATGCAAGACTTGATTTCACCAACTTTCAGGCCATTTAGCCCATCATATCCATGCCTTGCTCATAACAGACTGAATCCCATCTATTTTCTTTCCTTCTTCCCCTGCAGCTCTGCAACTTATTTTCACTCACCTGCCCATCAATTCCCCTTTGGTTCATTTTGCCTCTTGCCTACACTAAGGGTTAATTTACTGCAGCCAATTAATCTACTGGCACAGCTTATGAACAAAGGAGGAAACAAGGGCACCTGTCAGAAATGATTGTAGCCACAGGGAAAACACACATACTCCAGACAGACTGAACGCAAGCTCAGGATTGAACCTGGGATCATGGGCAATGAGACTGCAGCAGTGACTCCTGCAAAACGGCAGCACCTCAAACTTTTCTAATTAGACAGTTCATGATATGTACAAATTTGTTTAGTCCAATATTAATGCAAAGGCTTTCTCTTATTGTTATTTGTGGATTTCATCAGGAATTTTGATAGATACATGAGAAGAATATATTGCAAGACTACTGAGTAAAAGTTTTGACTGTGACTGCATGTATTGGTCTTAGTAGATAAGAACATAATGAATAGAGAAGGAATAGACAATTTGACACCTTTAGACTATTTAGCCGTTTAGTGAGATCTGATGTCTGACATACTGTAACTTTACTTTCTGGCCATACAACTCGTGATTTACTTGTCCAAGGGTCCATGTTGGCCTCAAATAGAATTAATGAGTTAGCATGCACAGTTCCCAGGGGTTGGGAATTTGAAATATTCATAATTCTCTGGGAGAAGAAATGTTGATCCCTGGTCAGGATGTGTGGTTTCATTATTGCATTCTGGATCTCCATGATCTGGATGAGTTGGAAGTTTATTTATATTATATAGATACTTTAATGCAACAAGGGCATATTTTCTGTTGTCTACAGTCTATAATGCCGACAATAATCTATTTCACCAGCTACTCACCTGTTTTATGCTACACATGTTCTTGTAGTCGGCTAGAATACAATATTTGTGAGAAACTTGTTTAAACATGGAGCAACAGCAATATAATGAACATAAAAGCAATTTTCTGATTTTCCTCACCAATAGTGAGAGTTGTGTTCAGTTTGGTTATACAGATCACTTCCATTTATTGAGAGCCATCTCTAGTTGAAGGCAGACTCGATGTTGAAATGTAATATTGTCTTCACTACACTAACACAGCCTTTGGACGTTCGAAGACGGAGTCATCGAGTCATTCAGCATTGACCAGACCTTAAATTGTCCATACGAACCAGCATGTATATATGTGCAAGTCCCTTTTGCCTGTGTTTGGTCCATATTTTAATAAACTGTTTCTCTCCGTGTATCTGTCCAAATGCCCTTTAAGCATTGTAATTGTATCCACCTCTACAGCTTCCTCTGGTGGCTAATTATACTGGTATATACCTGCTACCCTCTGTGAAAACCTTCAGATCCCTTTAAAAATCTTAAACTTTTCACCTCAAATCTATGCCCTCTTGTTTTGGACTCCCCTACCCTGGCAAATGACTTAATAATCGTTATGTCATCCCTCCCTCCTACACTACAGGAAAAACTGTCCCAGCCTATCCAACCTCGTTATAACTGAAGTTCTCCAGTCCATGTAATATCCTTGTGAATCTTTTCCGCGACCTTTCCAGCTTGATTACATTCTTCCTATAGCTGGTCAACCAGAACAGTACACAATACCTGAGTGCGGTCTGACCAATGACTTGTATGATTGTAACATGACATCCTAACTCCTGTATTTACTGCACTGACTAATGTTGGTAAATGTGCCTCATGCCCTCTTCACCATTCTGAATACTATTGTCGCCACTTTCATGAGACTATGTAACTGTGCCCCCAGATCTCTCTGTTGTACACACTTGGGAATCTTATCATTTACTGGGTAAATACTGCTCTGGTTTAACTGACCAAAATGCATCAACTTACACTTGTCTGAGTTAAATTATGTCTACCACTCCTTGGCCCACTACCCCAATTCATCTGTTGTAATCTTAGATAACCACTTTCTTTGACCACCACCCCACCAATTTTGGTGTCATATGCAAACTTACCTGTAATTACCATATTGTGCAAACCATGATGTATTCAGAATTAACACCAGATTCCTGACAGAAAACTCTATTCTGAGCCCATAAATGGGAAGCAATTACCAGGTGTGAAGAATAAAATAATTTTCTCAGTCCTTGTTGGACTCAGATAGTTTTGAGGACTTGAGACCATGCATGGTGAGCCCAGAGATGCCCTGCAGGGAGCATAACACTTCATTACCCATCTGCCTGACCTAGCAGGTACCTCTTACCCCAGCCATGGAAGAGTGTCTGCAGTTCCCACATTGACTTCATCAATCACCTCAGAACCCAGTTTAGATTGGAAACATCTAACTCTCAATTCTGAGAGACTGCCATGGAGGAAGTGCAAAATATAAAGTGATATTGGGGGTGATGCTGGCTTAGGACTGTGAGCAAATATTAGCAATGTTACAACATTTTGAGATTTTTTAAATCGTTAGCAATTATCCCATCAGATAAAGCATAAAAATAAGTTTAATTTGACACCTAATTCACTTTCATATCTTCAGTATTAAAAAAGTTATGGCCATTTTCATACTCGGAAATTAGCATCTTGTTCCCTATTGCTTTTCCATTGACTTAACACAAAAGCAGTGATCGACAGTTAAAAACCCATAACTTTCTTAAAAATTAAGAGAACTGAAAGAAATTTTCAGTTATTATAGATTGAAGCATTCTGAAACAAATACGAAAGAATCTTGCTTGGATGACCTGAAATTAAAGCATATAATTAGTTAGTTACACAATTGTAGCTAATTACAAAATTCAATTACTAGATCGAAACATCTATCTATTTCTTAAGAAAAAATTAACATTTTTAAATAGCCTAAGTGTTCAAATAACATTCACACAAGAATTCACGATAGAACATGATTTTAAAATCTCATTGTCATGCATTTATAGGACAAATGGATGGAATTTAATGTTTAATTCCCGTAAATTAATGGCCATTTAAATCAGCTTGCGAGTAGGTTTTTGTGGAACACAATCAATTGGAATGTTGCGGTTGCGGTGAATTTAAACCACATATCGGCAGGAAAAATACTGCTGGTTCGTATATGGGTCCTAAATAACCGTTTCACAACGTAAAATGTGGATTAGAGGCATCTTAAAAAGCACTTTTCTACATAAAATAAATGGCTTCCCTTTACCTGTCCCGTACGTGAAATCCGTCCCCGTTGTCGGTGTTGACGGCTTTCGAAGCTAATTCTTTAATTACTACAGCGCTGAACTTTCAGGCGATTTAAAAAAAAAAAAATTCACAGAACGGCAGTCGGAACAATTCTTCAGCAAAAGCTTGCACTCCGAGTAAAAAATATTTAGGACAGGTAGGAGAAACACTGCATTTTAACCCCGCCCTCCCCCCTCAAAGGTGCCAAAGTCGCGCACATGGCCAGTGGCAGAACTACAGTGCCGCTGAAGGTAAGTTTTGTAACATACCTACAAATATCTGTACAAAAGATAAGATGCTGAAATTTTGTGGAAATACTGGTGATAGAACGTCATTCCTCTATTATATTTGCTAAGTTATTTGCTATTGTTATCTATGCACCGAGTTCAGCAGAGTATATGCTTCTTTATTATGCATTAAAGGCGCATACTGAGGACCAAGTTCTTTTTGCCTTGCGTCATAGATTTCTGAATATTTTTTTGACATTTTTGTAGTTTCAATGTAAACATTTACGATCCAGTTAAAAATCAGAAAATGGGTATTTTTTCATTAATCAGACTGATGAAAGAAGAGCAGCTTTGCTGGCTCCGGAATGAGTTTCTAACGTTTGTTCTTACCCAGGCACATGTAATATTGAATATCCGAGGAAACCTCCCTTTTGTAGAAGAAGAGTTATTGACTTGTGTTATCTGCTAAAATATAACCTGCAAAAGACCTTCACTACAAGGATGGTACTGTCAATGTTTGTCAAAGTCACCACTGTGCAAACTCTAATGCTTTGGGCATATTTTAACCTACAACTTTATATTGATAAGATCAGCACATGCACATTGCACAAATGCTTTAAACAAGTCACTGGTGCACATTGTTCATACGGCAATGGAAAATGCTAAAAGAATGCAGATCAGTGTAGAACATATCTAAAAGACATTATCTATGAATCATTAACCTTTCTTGCCTCCTTACAAATTCTGACTGACCTGCTGAGTATTTGTCAAATTTTTCTTTGCTTTCATTTCATGTTTCCAGCATTGGCAGTTTGTTTTTTCTATGAACACATTTTTATTGTTTTCCCCATGGAAAACCAGTAACAGACTGAGAGGGCCCTGTATTTTTTACACATTTGCAGATTTCCCCGTTCCAGAATGTTATTGATGACAACCCTATGGCCATCTGGGACCCACCCAAAAATTAAAAATATATATATTTCAATTTTATGTGCCTCTCACATCGTCAGGATTCTCAAAGGGTTCAAAACAATGAATTACTTTTGAAAGGCATTCAGTGTTGTTGTCAAATTCAGTGCAGGAATGTCTGAGAAATAGAAAATGATATGAATGACCAGTTAATTTGTTTATGATGGTGATGGTTGATAGATGGATGTCAGGTAAAACACTGATGGAATTCAGTGCTCTGACATGATCAGCACTCTGGGATCTTTTCCATCTATCAGATTGGGCAGAGAAAATCAGATTAATGTATTATATAAAATATTCAATTTCTAATTTCAATTACTAAAATATCAGTCAAAAAATAGCGTGAACAACAAACCTGTTTTCGGTCAAAGATGTGGGTTATATCTTACAAACCTACAGGTAAATGCTGTTTATCAGGCTGCTTTAATGATGCCTTCATTTTAAAACTGTCTCCTGTACATAGACTGTCTTCTGCACAGACTATTTTAAGAAGAAACATATCTAAGGGTGGCTGCAAGGCTCCTCTCTTTATGCCATGCACATTGATCTTCAGGCATACATAATAGCAGCTGAACAAAGACTTCATAGGACTCCCATATTGCCACTAAGGTCATTATCAAACACACTGCAGGCATCTTGTAGGAGCACTTGAGATGCATTTACAGATTAGGGGCCACTTCAAGATATAACACCATCAAGGTCTTGAAGGTTATCATAATCTGCTGCGCAGTGCATTAATTTGTCATTCAGTGGACCCTTTCCTGGGTTTGTACCTCATTATAAGTATGACTCGTGCTGCTCCTGGCAGGTTATTGTATACTCTACACTGAGGGACGTGTTGGTAGATGAGTTTCTACATTATGCTACTGTGCAAATCTGCTGTTGCTGCTGATGATCCATAGCCTTGAGATCACAATCACAATTACAATCACAATAATACTTTATGAGGCAAGTATGTTTTGCAACATATGAGGAATTTCATTTGCCAAGTCAGTCATACAAATAAAAAGCAACGGAACACGCAAAACACATTTTAACATCAATATCTACCACAGTGACTCCTCCACATTCCTCACTGTGATGGAAGGCGAAAAATAGTTCAAAATGCTCAGTTGTGATTAATATGTGTGCCCTTTATTTGCTGTACTTAGCACAGGGGTGGGGTGGGGGGGGGGGGGGGGGGGGGGGGGGGGTAAATACAATGTCACACATTAGAGAATGTTGTTGGAGGAGAGACGAGAAATACTACAGCTGATTTCTACTTCTCCCATACAGCAAGGCCTGTCAGAGACTATCATCTGGGCTTCCATTGAAATAAGTATTTTTTAATTGTCATGTATACTGAGCTCAACTGGAAAAAAAAGGTGCATGCTATCCAGGCAAATCATACCAAAAATGAGTACAATGTTTAGTAGATAAGGTTCTCCCAGGTATATAGGGTTCTTGATGGACTATGTTTAATGGAAGGAAAATATGTTACTGAGATGTCATTGCAGATCTCAGCTGCCAGTGATTTGAATTTTAGGCTTCGTTGCTGAGTGAAACTATGATGCTACTCTCCAGCCATTGAGTCCCTGCCTGCTGCTCCACTGCCACTGGTGTAAATTTGAGCTCTGTGATTTATCCAACGCACCCTCAAAGGTAGTTGTCTAAAAGCACTGATGTTGTTGCACATGCTGGGCCGCTGGCCATCTGGAGTAAATCAAGTCGTTGTAAGGAAAAATGCATCAGACCTCTGGCTGCAGTTTACTCTCCAAACATCTGAAATGTCTGACTTTGTCGTGTTCTTCAGTGAGTACAACTAAAGAAGAATGGCATGAGCGCATAGACTTACACTGACCCATCCCTTTGCAATGTCCTGCTCTCAGCAAAGTTGGTTTCAATGTGTGAGATTACTGGCTCGACCACCTGTTTGATTTGGTTATAACTACATGAACGTGGTTTAGTCAATGTAGGGATGCTGGAAATTTGAAGTGCATGCTTTAAATTATTCTGATCTCAGATATTTAGGAACAAAGGAACATACAGCATTGTTACAACGTTTTTTTTTAAATCCCAAGGCTACTCTGTAAGCTTTGCATTCAGAACCTTCCTAATGACTACTAAGGCAATAAAATAAGCCATAATGCAGTTCGGCCATGCATGTGATGATCTCCAAGTATTTTTCCAAACCGGTTTTAGAACTTCACACATCAGCAGTGTGTACCGCTAAATGACTAATATGTGACGTACTGTTCTCAGTCCATGGTGCACATAAAATCTTGGAAACCTATCTGGAATTTTCCACTATATACTTCCAAGTAGTGAGGCCTCCTTACTACTTGGGAGTGAACATGTAAGTGCAGATTTGTTACATTGATAGTGTAAAGTTTCTTTAGGCATAAAATGCTATGTAGGCCACGGTGGAAATAATTCTCAGCACGTTCTGTGGCATCTGACGACCCGTGTAATGAATTAAATATTTTCTCACACTGTTTTTCTTCTTTCGGCATTGAATGTAGCATTAAGTCATTGAACCACTTTCTTCTTCTGGAGATTATAACCTGGAAAATGAAGTGGACATCTGAACTAAACTTTCTTGTCAACTGTTTCTTGACTGTTGAGCAGAAAATGAAACTTAAAGAACAGCTATGGGCCTAGATGTACATAGTTCTTAACTTCTGCTGATCTGAACAGTAATTGATAAATCCAGTCCATTAAGATTCTACAAATATCTAGTCAGGCTAAACCTGCAAATCACATCTGGTTTGTGTTTAACACCTTTGGCCTATGCAGAATATGCCAGGCTACAACATGCACACTATTACTTCATATTTCTTTCATACTTTTTGTTACATCCCAGCAGGAAGTCATTCAGCCCAACGAGTCTATGTCGATTCTCAGTGCAATCCCATTCTCCACTTATTACCATATATCCAATCCTCTCTCATGCCTATTAACAGCATCCCAGAGACAGTTTAGAGAAGCCAATTCACTTAACAGCCAGCCAAGTCATTGGGACATGAGAGAAAACTGGAGCAGCTGGGAGAAACCTAATTCACCACAAGGGGATGTATAAGCACCAGACAGCCAGCACAGGAGGTCAGAATCCAATCTGAATTGCTGGAGCAGAGATAACTGCAAAGTGATCAGTTAATTGTAGTTTTTGCTTGCACGTATATTATTAGTAACATGGTTGAGATGTGCTTCCAGATCAAAACCTAACGTAAACAGGGTTTAGCAGAACCATTGTGAAGTGGGAATAGAATGGTTGTCATTTCGCAAAGAATAGTTAAGGAGTTGTGACAATATTTGGGTCTTCTTAGATCCCAAGAAGAGCCTCCAGAGGAGTCCTTGGATTATGCAGACATGCCAGGTGGATCAGCAGAGTCTGGTATCAGTGGTGGCTGCTGGCATGAACGCATCGAGTCCAGCAGTACATAAGTAGGACTGGGGAAGCTAAGTATCTTCTTACTCACTGCCAATGTAACCAATATGTTGGTTGTACCCAATGTTGCAGCTACACACGTTCCTCACTGGACCTTGTCAAACTTGCTTGTCTCTGGAATGTGGAAGGAAACTGGAAAAACCCTAGAGAAATCCATGCGGAAACCCAGAGAGAACATGAAAACCTCAATCATAAAGGATTGAACTTGCATCACTGGTGCTGTGTGGAAGCAGCTTTACCAGCTGTGAAACTGTGCTGCCTCTGAAAGACATGGATAGGTGATGTTTTGGGTCAGGACCCTTCTTCAAATGCCTATGTGGGGCATCTTGGTTGGCTGGGACGAGTTGGGTCGGAGGGCCTGTTTCCATGCTATGAGTATCTTAGGCATGTTCCCTTGCAGTTGCCAGCCTTATTGCTTTTCAAATCAGCTCACGGTTTGCTAAAGGATCAAAATGAATCAAAGGTGTTCCAGTTTGCAGGGCAGAAGATCAGAGAAGGAGCAGCAGCAACAATATGAGGCAGTGGAAAGGTCAGAAGATGTGAAGTGACGATCAGAGGAAATTTTACATGGCTGGAAAGGTTTGCTCACAACATGGAAAGATTGGTTAGGCTGGGATGGTTTACTTTGAACATGCAAATCAGGAGTAGGAGAAACATTTCCCCCCTCAAGCCCATTCACCATTCAATAGTAACTGATCTGATTGTCACCTCAATTTACCATTTCTACCTACCTCGGGTAATCTTTCACGTCCATGGTTATCATGTATCTACTGCTGCATCTGCCAGGAACCTATTGCCAGGAACCAGGAACAGGTGACTAAAATAGAAATATTGATGAGCCTCAACCTACAAGTCGATGTTGGGGGAGTCCAGAACCAGGGGCCACAGTTTAAAAACAAGGGGTAGGCCATTTAGATGATGAAAAACCTTTTCACCCAGAGAGTTGTGATTCTGTGGAATTCTCGGCCACAGAAGGCAATGGAGGCCAATTCACTGGAGGTTTTCAAGAGAAAGTTAGATTTAGCTCTGAGGGCTAAAGGAATCAAGGGATGTGGGGAACAAGCAGGAACGGGGTACTGATTTTTAGATGATCAGCCATGATCATTTTGAATGGCGGTGCGGGCTTGAAGGGCCGAATGGCCTATTCCTGCACCTATTTTTCTCTGTTTCTATGTTTAAGTCCACAGAACTAAAGCTGCACAAAGCAATAGTCATAACGGCTCATTAATGACCAGCATAAATACAATGTGCCCAGTTACTTACTTTGCTTATGAAATTTCTATGCAATTCCATGAAAATATATTGTTCTCTGTATTGCAAAACTTAGATTCCGATCTCTCTCAGCCCTCCCTCTACACTCTGGTGACTGCAAATTCAATTTGACTGATAAGATTATATCATTTTTGAATGGCATAATTGCTCAAAATACCCAAAGATTATGCCAATGGCCAGGAGAGGAACCAATATCCTGGCAGGCAGCATAGCTACTGCTGCAAGGGAGGGTTTAAACCAGATTGGTGGGAGGTGGGGGGGGCGGGGGGAGGTGCAATCCCATGTAGGACCAAATCAGGTGAGAGGCTGGAAGTTGGTATGCATGGCAATGAAATAAAGTTCAGTGGACAGAATAGGCAGGAACCTGGCAGAGAGCGAAGAAAGGCTGTAGGTTTGAATTGCAATTACCCTCATGCGAGAGGCTCGACGGGTAAGGCAGATGAACTCACAGAGTAGATAAGTACGTACGACTGTAGACATGACAGAAACCTGGTTAAAAGTGGTTCAGGACTGGCAGCTTAATGTTCCAGGGTACAACTGCTACAGGAGAGAGAGAGGTGGGGTAAAAGAGGCACAGGCTGTTGCTTTATTGACTATGGAGAAAGTCATGGCAGTAGTCTTAGATGGGGAAGCAAGTCCATTATCGGGTGAACGCAGAAAAGACCGATGGAGATTGGGGCACCGGGGAAGGCACGGCACTGGCAGAGGAATCGCTGAGCGTGAGGGAAGACTGGCAGGCTGGTCCGGGTTGGGACGTGGAGGTGCTGGTTCATTTACCGGAAGGAGGTGTTGGCGAGTTTGGTGTCAGTGGTGGCTCACACCCAAAATTTCGTGAGTATTGCCCCGCTTATGGCAAATCTTGTCTCTATTGTAAAAAGAGAGGCCATTTTATCCGGTGCTGCCGCACCCGTGCCAACAGAGCCCAGTCACAACAATCTCTCTATGCACTTGAACCTACACTCTCTCACGAAGCACTGACAGAAACAGCAGAACCACAACCTCAGCACCTGCAAGAAGTCAGCCAAAACATACATTCTTGTATTTCAGACTGGTCAAAGACAGTGATCCCATGACAATGCTCAGTATCAACAACACCAAGTTTGCCACCAAGATGGACACAGGAGCCAGATGTAACATAATTTTGCTGGCAGATCTCAAATGAATTCGCAACAATGAAACTGTTCTGAAAACAAACTCGAAGTTACACCCATTTGGTTGTGGGATATTGCAACCAGTGGGTACGGTTACACTACAATGTCATCTAGTGTCTCAAGTTTTCAACTTGGAATATTTTATCGTAAAAGACAAGCCTCCCGTATCATGACGGACACTGAACAGAGCTACGCTCAAATCGAAAAGGAGCTACTCGCAAGAAATTCAAGGACTTTATCTTTGGCAACCCGATCACGGTCGAAACCGATCACCAGCCCCTGGTCAGTATCCTCAGTAAGCCGTTCCACATGGCACCAGCGCGCTTACAACGCATGATGATGGAACTACAGAGATATGACATCAGACTAACCTACAATCGTGGTTATGACATGCACTTAGCTGACACCCTCTCACGGACACCTCGGCCAACCTGCGAAAAACACTTGTCTGATGATGAGCATGAGTGGTATAAGGTCATGTTGGTCTCCTGCCTCCCATCTGCCAGTTTAGACATCCTAGTTCTAGAGAAGGTTGCTGCCTGCCCGATCTGCAATAGCTTGACCCTGTACCAACAGAAACAACAACTCCTCTCGCACCCCACGCCGGACTTACCCTGGTCCAGCTGACATCTTCGAGTGGCACGGCCAACAATACTTGGTTTTAGTTGATTCCTACTCAGGATGGTTTGAAATCGACCTGCTCAGTAGCCCGACCTCAGCCATGGTCATTCAGAAACGAACTCGTCACTTCTCTGTCCACAGAGCCCCCCTAAAGCTACTCTCAGACAATGGACCTCAGTTCTCCAGTCAGCTCTTCAGGAATTGCGCGAAAAACTGGGACTTTCACCACATTACCAGTCGCCCAGTGCACCCGCAGTCCAACTGCCTGGCTGAGCGTGCAGTCAAAAGTGCTAAGGAACTAATGGAATGCTCACACAGGGCCGGCTCTGGTGTTTTTCTCGACTTACTCAACATTCGGAACATCGTCTGTGACCCTCTTCTGGGATCTGCAGCCGAACGGCTCATGTCACGGCGAACCTGCTCCACTCTGCCTATGGCCAAGCAACTACTAGAACCACAAGTTTGTGTGCTGTCAGTTATTCAATCCCACTCCTGACACCATGTTTATTGGTGGCCCAATATATTAAAAAACACGTTCATAATAAAGTCCAACTTTATTTCGTCAAATACACTTGAGCATTTCAACAGAAGCAGGATTTTAATCAGTTGGGAAAGTGGGCAGAGGAGTGTTTGATGGAGGTTAATACAGATAAATGTGATGTGTTGCATTCTGGGAGGTCTAACCAGGGAAGGACTTTCACACTAAATGGCACTTTCACACTAAATAGCTAAAGCCACTTTTGGTGAGCATACCAGAACAATGAAAAGGAATCATTGAATATTTACAATTATGTGGCAAGAAAGCTTTGAGTTACAAAAATCTTCAATAGTTGAGGCTACTGCATGGACTGAAGGATGCCAGGGTATGAAGAGGTAATAAATGCAAGGAAATTGTATTAAACTACAAACTTTAAATGAGAAATATCCATTATACTATTAAGCTTTGATCATTATAAACCATTGCACAAAAAAACAGCTAACGGAGAGAATTATTTGGATGCTTGCAGAATCTACCTGGTTCAACCATGTAGAAAGGTTAAAAAAGCTATATATATTCACATAGTTGAATAATGACTGTGGGTTGGGGGGGGGGGGCGGGGGGTTGTGGGTGGGGTGGAGGGAAAGAGGTTTTTGACGTACAAAAATACTCTGAGTAAAATCAACATGGGAAAAGCAGTACAAAATAATAAGCTAAACATTGAAAGGTTATTAACAGCAAAAAGCAACTTTCTTAAAGTTGTTAACTTTAAATGTAGACTTTCTGCAGTGAATATCAATATTGGCAAGTCTTTAAAAAGGAATGGAGCTGATTTGGACAAAAAAAGATTTACAGTATGTTTACGCTTATTAAAAGAGAGTATCAATAAAGGGCACTGGAATAGATTTTTACCTTTCACAATCAGTACAACTTTGGATGACCAAAACAAAACAAAAACAAGTTCAGAAAACAATTTCTCATTCACTAGTTAATTCCAAAGCAATACTATTGTTAGCAGTGACTTGTTACGACCTGGAATACATTCCCTGAAACAATGGAAGCAGATTCATTGTAACGCTCAAATTAGAAATTCTGTGGATAAGGAACAGACTGCAGTATCTTGGAGAAAAATGCTGGAGATCGGATTAATTGGATAGCTTTTTCAAAAAGCCGATACCGATATTGTGGGCCAAATGAAGTATTTCTGTGCCTTTATATTATAAACTATGTGAGAGGAAAGATTGCTCCAAACAGAAATTCAGGAAAACTTTAGGTTCTGTACAGTCTTCATAGGTAATTGGCCATAATCCAGCCTTCCAAATTAAGCAAGGTGCATTGAATGTGCAGAGACATTTGGTTCATAATTTTTCTTCAGAAGAAGTGTTGCAGAAGTCTGACAAAAGGTCTCGACCCAAAACGATGCTACCTGACCCGCTTAGTTCTTTCAGCACTTTCTGTTTTGATCAAGATTCCAGCATCTGCAGTTCCTTATGTCTCTAATGCATTGAATGAAAGTCATGGAGCCACTCTCTGCTAGTATTTTGCAGAGGGCACTTGGCCTGGTCAGTGAAAATCAAAGGGAGTTTAATGTTGTCCCCTTTGACTGCTGGTAGACAGTAAAGAAGTATTTTGCCAGTATCACCACTCTGCTGGGAGCCTACCCTCCACGACTGTGTGTCAGCTGATGGTCTGTGACCTAGGCTCTACCACTGCTTTATCATGTATCTGGATTCCTGAGTGATGCGAAACCTAAGATTATGTGAAACGCCAAGGGACACATTCAAGGACTATTTCAAAATGTTTTGTTATCAATCTCCTGGGAGGGTTAAGCATTGTGTGATTGGTGTGTGCAGAAGCCTGCAATTTGGTTCCCTCAGTACATCAATGATTGACAAGTGGCATGGAATTGGCCAGAATCCAGCCTTCCAAATTAATTCTCTTAAAGTATATAAAATGTTGCAAGGCATGTTAAACGAGCAAGATCAAACAAAAAATTATGCTATGCCACAAAAGACAATATCAGAGCAAAATACCAAAAAATTCTGTTTGAAGAGCAGCATCTTAAAATTGCAAAAAACAATGTGACAAAAAGGATTTAATGAAGATATTCCATATTATAGAGCCTTGGTTGTGTGCCACCAATAGTGAAGCAAATTAACTCGGGAATGAACAAGAAGCCAGAATTTCAGAAGCACAGATATCTCACATGGGGAATGGGCCGGCAGAGGTTGCAGAGAGAGTGGGTTGTGACAGTGGAGGGATGAGAATGTTAAAATCAGAACACTGCTTCACCAGGCATCAAATTAGGTCAGGAAGCTCCATGGTGATGAATGAATGGGATGTAGTGCAATCTGGGGCACAGGCAGTGGAGATTTCTACGACTACCTGTCATGCTTGCGAACTTTATGGTTTAACAGAGTAAAAGCTCCAATCAAGCATGCACATACCAACATTAGACATGTACGTACAGTCTTAGCAAGTGAACCTTTAGCTGCACTGAGCCAGAGTTCACTCCTATGTTCTCAGACACTTGTTTCTTTTCATTAATAACCAAAGATGCAGGGTCAAATCCTGGGAGCTCCAAGTCAGGCCTCATGTTTATAGAATGAGTAAGGTAGCAAGTGGTACAATGGAATAGTCAGGTGTAGAGATGTTAAACATGCAGATGAGAGTGAGAATGATTGCAAATGCAATGGTGGAAATATCCGGATTTATAATGAATCAGAAACAATAGTCCAAAGATCATATTGAATCAATGATATTGCAAAGAATCTGGATCACATATAAACAGCTGGCACGGAGAAGAATTGAGTCACTGATTTGGGACCAAAGGGCCAAGGATATTAGTTTTGGTCTTCCCAATATTTATCACAATTCCAAGGCACAGCAATGCAAGAGGCTGCAGAGTGGTGATCTTAGCCCATCTATCATGCGCTCAGTCATGTCAAACATTAAAAGCATCTACATGACAAGTTGGCAGCATCTATCATAAAGTATCTCCACCACCGGCACAAGGCCCTCATTTTGCTGCTGCCATTGCACAGAAGGCACAAGAGCCCGATGAAGGTACAAAATCTTAAGTTGCACATCACCAGGATCAGAAATAGAAATTTTCTTAGAACTATCAGGTTCATGAATAGACCCGCACAACCCAAATTTTAACTTGGCACAGAACACTACGGACCACCTCTTACACTAACATGGACTTCATTTTTTTCTAATTTTGTTTTTCCTCTAGTGTCTTGTCCTTTGAACTGTCTTTTTATGTTTTCTGTCTTGCAGAATTTATGTATAATTTATGTGCTTGCGTGTTTTCCGAATGTATGTGCGTGCGGTATTGCTGCAAGCAAGATCTTCATTATACCTGTTATTCACTGTACTTGTGCATATGACAATAAACTCAAATTGACTTGACTGATTGTCAGCCAGGTCAGCCATCTATCACTTGCAGACAATGGAGGAAACCAAGAGTATCGATGAAGTGGAGCTGGGTGTTGAGGGAACTGACAATGTTTTCATATGATTTGCCGAGCGGCAGCATGTAGGGTTATGAGAGCTGAAAGTTGCCATTGATTATGAGGAGACAGGATGAGGTGCATTTGTAAGGGGAATGAGATCACAGCATGCAGCAGGAAGAGACTGCAAACACAGAATGAGTGAAGACATGGAGAGAATTATAAAGAGGACAAATCTGTTTAAAATTAATATATTGGGGACAAGGTTTCTTGAAGGTTATGAGGAAAATAGTGACAGGTGAATGGGACTTGCCAAAGAGTGTTGAACACTTTAAGTTTTAGGTGAAATTCAGGAGGCATAGAAGAAATTATGCCCGAAGCTGATAAGGACCTGGATTAGTTTCAGGAGTGGGACTGAAGTAGGCAAATTACAGAAGTGGGAATAGGTATTTAAAATGATGGATAGGTTGTGAGATTTGAAACTTAGCTCAGAGTCCAGCAGAATACTAAAGCTCCTTGTATGGAGTGTCTTTCTCAATAAGTAGCCTGGAAATAAATGAAATTGAAAACAAGAGTGAGATGTGGAAAGATGTTGTCAAACTGGAAAGCATAAAGAGAAGATTTATAAGGATGTTGCCAGGGCTAGAGGGTCTGACATATAGGGAGAGGTTGAGTATGTTGAGACTCTATTCTTTTGAGTGCAGGAGGATGAGAGGGGATATTATTGAGGTGTATAAAATCATGAGAGGAATAGATCGGGTAGATGCACAGAGTCTCTTGTCCAGTGTAGGACCATAAGACGTAGGTTTAAGGTGAAGGGGAAAAGATTTAATAGGAATATGATGGGGAAACTTTTTAACACAAAGGGTGGTGGGTGTATGGAACAAGTTGCCAGAGGACGTAGTTTAGGCAGGGACTATCCCAGCATTTAAGAAACAGCTAGACAGGTATATGGGTTTGACAGTTTTGGAGGGGTGTGGAGCAATCGTGGGCAGGTGGGACCAGTGTAGCTGGGTCATATTGGTTGGTATGGGCAAATTGGGTCGAAGGGCTTGTTTCCACACTATATCACTCTATGACTCTAAGTGGCTGAGAGGAAACAGATGGGTTTGATCTCCCCGTTGTCTTAAAAAAAACCCATTAATTTCTATTTTTATTAGATGCAATGTACAGTAGTATATGACGAAATACATTTAATGTACGTCTTCTATTTTAAATTTAACAGGAAAGAAGTAGAACAAGAGAGAAAGAGCGAGAAAAAGAGAAAGTGAAAGAAATAGTGATGTGTAAACCCCCAGACTACCAGATAGTGCAGTCCCGGATTGAACGAGTAAAAGCTTATAGAAGAATAAGAAGACAAAAGCCAAAAATAATGAAGAAAAATAAAAAAGGGACCATTACGTGTTGATATACCTGCTGCATTTCTCACCACCCCCATCACCCTGTTCGTGAGTCGGTCCCTGTTGTTAAGATAGAAAATATCACAGTAAAATCACGTTTTGGAATAGATCGTCAAAATAATTTTAAAGAACCAATTAAACCATGGCATAGTTTGAAGAAATTGGGTAACTCAAAAATATTCAAATACTGATCATGGCAAACAAAATATATGATCGTCCTATATAATAGAGATGTGAATATCATTCACGATCAAGATACAAGTGGTTCACGCATGCTGAAGAATTGCTATTACTATATCATTTACCAATAAGCAAATCATATGTTGAGGTTGCCTTGTTCCAAATTCTTCTGTGAACATTGAAATTGTAAGTTGAAGGAGAGATTATTTATAATATAGAAGGGCCCTCTGATTCTTCCTTGGAAAGAGACCCAAACAGCTCCACTCAACTAACATTCTCCTACACCTGGAGGAACTTGTAATCACACTTAACAACTATTTTTTGTGGCTCCAGTCACTTCAAGTTGAAGGTGTTGCAATGGGCACACAGATGGCCTCTACTATGCCTGCCATTTTGTTAGTTATGTAGAACAGTCCATGTTCCAAACTTAACCCGGCACAATTCAAAACTCTTTCTTTGCTACACCGGGCCAGCCTCCTGCACTCTTGCAGAATTTATTGATTTTAACTTTACAGCTAACATCCACCCTGCCCTCAAATTCACTTGGAGTATCTCCTGTCCGTTCTCTCCCTTTTCTTGATCTCTTTGCCTGCATCACAGATGACACGATATGCAGGGATATTTCATACAAATGGTGGTGGGTGTAAGGATATATGTAGGGACAAACCCACTGATTCCCACAGTTCCCATGGCTACACCTTTTGTTTTTGCAAGGATACCATTCCTTACTCTCAATTTCTCAATTTCTGCCACTTTTGCTTCAAAGATTAGGCATTCCACTCTATGACATCTGAGATGTCCTCTTTCTTCAGTAATTGTGTTTTTTTTCCCTCTGTATCCTGTAGTTCAGCTCCCACTCCCCCTCTGTCCCAGACGGAACTCGTTATGGTATTTGGTGCTCCTGATGTGGTCTCCTTTATATCAGCGAGAAGAAGGATAGACTAGGCAGTTGTTTTGCTAAACAATTGCACTCTGCCTGCCAAGGCCCAGTTGCTAACCATTGTAACTTCCTCCCCCATTCCTATACCAACCTTTTTGTCTTTAGTTTTTTTTGTTTAAATTTTCTCTGTGATTTCAGAACGAATAGTTCCATCCCAGCCATTGCTTGCCCAATATCCATTACAGAGAGCTCCTGTGAGTAATGTAAAACTGATATTTATTGCCATTTAAGTTGGAGGTTCACTCAGTATTGATATCTCTCAGTATGTAGATGACACCTGGAACAAACCGCTGCTGATTTTTGAATTCTTGTTGTATGCGCCACAATTTAGCAAACATTTGTTTATTTCTATTTTTCATTATCTGCCCCAAAGTATATATCCATGCAGCTGCATCTCCTTCAATATCACATCCTGCTGTTCCCCTCAGTAAAACATTCTGACTGTCTACCCTATCTTTTCTGTATTTTAAGTATTTCTGGCAGGTTTCCCCTCAACCTCTGGCATTCTCCAGAGAAAACAATCCAAGTCTGTTCAACCTCTCCCTGTGACTACTACCACCTAATCCAGACTTTATTTTGGTAAACCTTCTCCGTGCCTACATCCTTCCTACAGGTGACCAGAAATGCACACAATACTCCCAATGTGGCAAACCAAAGTCCTATAAATCAGAATATCTCCAATGGCACTCCCAAGGAACAAAGCAACTCCAGGATGACTCAATGCATCAAGTCTTCCTGATTCTTACACTCAGTACCCCACCCAATGGAAACAGGCACGCCATATGCTTCTTTATATTCCCACTACTTGTGTTGCCACTTTCAGGGAGGTCTGTACTTGGATCCTAAGATGTCTATGCACTGTTTATAAGTGTACTTTGTACTATGCTGCAAAGACTCTTGCCATTAATTTTATATTTTCCCCTTACATTCAACCCTCCTAGGTGCAACAACACACACTGGCACTCTTGCATTCAGTTGGTGATCCTCCTAATTTTTATTTAACCAGTTGAGATATTAAATGGCGCCATTTGGAAATGACAGTTACTTTTAAGAAAACTAAAGATTTGCAGATGCTGCAGTTTACCCACAGAGTAACATGGTTGATTGAATAAGCAAATGGAGGATATAACTAGAGAGCATACACCTAGATAGCTCTTGGAAATGTGACTGGGATGATAATAGAAGTACACAAAAGTGCCTGATTACAGAGTTACACAATCTTGTAGTGGGGAGAGCGTTTGGGGATTTGGTTCTCGGAAAGATTTCCACACAATCACACCTTTGCCTTGATCTTTTAAAATTAAAACTGTCCTATATTCTTCTGCTTCTGATTCTAAACGTCTGCGGGAAGGATTGAGTCATCCTGGAGTTGCTTTGTTCCTTGGGAGTGCCAGAGGTGATATTCTGAGTGTGTGTAACCAATGCTCTCCTTATCAGGGGATAAAGGCTCAGACAATAACTTGGCAAGTTTGGACCTGCAATCCATTGATCTTCCTACTGAGGCTGTCCAGTTGCCATTTCCTTCATCACCACACCCTGAGAAATCTGGCTTTAAGCTTGCATTTTGTCACCTAATCCGGAGACATTGTGTACACTGGCACTAACTGTATATGCTTATAGCAACAATCTCTTGAATAGTGATAACTTGATTCTTCTAGCTCTATACCTGCTGATGTGTC
Source organism: Okamejei kenojei (assembly GCA_035221665.1). Classification (NCBI taxonomy): domain Eukaryota; kingdom Metazoa; phylum Chordata; class Chondrichthyes; order Rajiformes; family Rajidae; genus Okamejei; species Okamejei kenojei. Next base: position 88,998,824 of record CM069131.1, on the reverse strand, counting down.
ATTTCTATCTGGTTCATTCTGGCTAACAACTTATCAGCTGTAGCTCAGTGCTAGGATTCTCTTCCTTGAAGTTCAACATGATTTAATGCAGTTGTGAGTGAGTGCTGCATTTTTTGAGGTATTGTATTTTGGTGGAGAATTAAATTAAAGTAGTGCATTTGCTTGGATTTCTTATGTATCGACTCATTCCTTAATCAACATTAAACACAGACACTGTACCTCATCTCAGTGCTGTTTGTGAAACTTAAGTTTTATTACAAAACATATCAGGGGAGATTTACCAGAATATTTGGATTTAGATTATGTGATTATATTTATGTTTTCATTGAAATTATAGATCTCTCTTTATTAAAAAAAATCAAAGTGTAGAGAAAGGAAAGATTTTTTTAAAGCAGTCAGTAGATTTGTCCAAAGACCTAGGGTTCCCTTAATAATTTCACATTTTAGTTCACAGTAAAATATGCTTAAGCTTGTGACTGTGCTCCTCGCTATATCTTCTAGTTTCCTCTTCTCTTTATTCCCAAAGTCTGATGCTTTCATATATTTTCTCCATGCTTAGATGTTTCTTTCTAGTGTCCTTTTGGACAAGGTCCAGAATATTATACTGCTCTTCCTACATTGTCAATTGTTCCCAGGCCCAGGTCAATATATGTGTGTGATTAGAGATATACATTGTAATGCCAAGCCCAAGTGCCTTCTATACTCAGTATGCATAATCAATAACATTTTCCCACTACTTTCAACATAACCAAGATCCCCATAGTGCTCACACAACCTTGGAATACTCTGACCCTGGTTCTGCCATATCCAGTTCAATCTTTATGTGCTTCAGACAACTCCAGAATACTCTAGAAATTGGGACCAGTACTCTTAGTTCAGTTAATCCTCGTAACTACACCTTGATTGCAAAAGAGCTCCAATCTCTCAAACTCAAAGATCTTCTCTCCAATGCGGCCTTGGACATTGTCCTTCATTCTTTCCCAATGATAATTCCTCAATGATACACTGATTCATCCAGGAATAACTATAATCCTTTATCAGTGTAGCCCCTCTACTTGGTGCCCTTATCAATATTCCTTAGTGGTGTCCTCAGCACCATCACTACTCCCAATGTTCCCAAACCCAGGAACATTCTTACTGCTGCTAAACCATGCAACACTCTGCTGAAAAACATAAGAAATCTTTAAAAAAATCAAACCCATATGCACTACAATACTTGCATCATCACTAATCTTCCTGAGTGATTTTACAAAAAAAACCCAATTGTTTTTCCATTCACATGTTTTAAAAACATTCCAGTGTTATTGAATAAGCAGTCACATCCACATGCGCTGTCTTTCAGGTATGCCCACCTTGAAGTAATTTTACATATCTTTCTAGTGTTTCCATTGTACCCTGCTCCCCTTCAATGCCTGCCTATTTGCATTATGATCTTACTGGCATTCCACTCTGTCACAGCCCTTCTTTGTATTCTCCCCAGTTTTCCAATTCTGATGGAATATCAGTGAGCTGAAAGATCAACATTTGTTCTCTTTCTATGGCTGCTGCCTAACCTGCTGAGTATTTCCAGCACTTTCTACTTAATAATCGGATCCAAAACTCATTATATCAAGGCTTGCTTTAGAAATCTAGTTGCTGTCATTATGCATAACGTAAAGTTCCACAAACAGCAAATTAATGACCTCATTTATTTTTGGTATCAGGAGAGATCCAGGACAGATGTCCTACACTCTTTCAAATTGAGTAAAGGAACCTTTTGGATCCTACTCATTTATCACTGGATAGATCTTAATCCTTTTTAATTTACATTTTACCAACTGAAGTGCAAGATGACAGTTTTGCTTCCTTTCTTTCCTGTCAGTATTTCAATACAGTCAAAGGAGCTCTGTTTAAAATTAACAGAGAACTGAAACAAAAGTAAGTTTTTATTACATCCCATTCAATTTTACTTTGAAAAAAATAGCACCGTTGGCAATGAAGCATTTCCACATTAACTTCTTAAATTGTGTACTTGTGTCCACCATGAAGCTTGACTCCTAAATGATCTTCTGCCTCATGAGAGAACTAAACCAGAGCAACTCAATCATTTCAGCTGTTAGATTCCACATACCCATCGCCACCCTCCTGTACAATACCCACCATCATCTCATAGATCCCAATGGGAGAAAATGTGCTTTCTCACAAATACGCAAAGGGTCAAAACATTTTCTGTGCCGTGAATATCAGTGATTCTATAAGAAATCAAAATTAAATATGAACAAACGAAGCATATAATAACAATCTGAATCATCTATTTTATTATTTTCATACAATAATGTAATATTACAACGTGTTCATTGCAGCTACATTCTGTGTTGGTACATTGTGTTTTCTACAACATAACACCCCATTGTTACAAAATAGTGTGCTCACTGGCATTCTTCAAGTGACACTTAAAAGCAGGATCAGTACCAAACATCTGCTGTTTGTCTCTTTGTCTGCTGTCACATGTTAATTTATTTGGCACACTGCAAAGAAATCTATAGAAAAGCATGAGGACTCAAGATGCACAAGCTGGATATTCAAAATGTTTAATTAATATTTGCATGCATTTCGCCTGTGCTTATGTGCAGTAGTTAGACACTGTTGTCTTAAAGGAATACACTACAGAAGAAAATGCATTGACTTTGAAACCCGCTGCTGCCTCTGTGATGGGTTAATTCATTGCACTGCATACCAGTGTCTGTTTTAGTTATGAGGCCACCCTTTAAAATCTCAATAGTGCCTGGGTCCCATGGTGCAGGTTCCACTGAATGGTGCTTACAGGCTTTTCTTCATGCATTGATTTGTTTTAAAATCAAATGTTTAGTCCCACCTCACATCATTTTCTTTGGATGTGTGCCAAATTACTTCTGATAACCTTTCCCTGAAGTGCCTTTTTTATGCTTATAATGTTGCAGTTGCAAAATAAAGACAAATTGTTATGATTGCTAGTGTGTAAAGCACTAACTTTTTTTTGGTTTTACTATGAACAGAACCGCAGATGACTTACTTGTAATATATGCATGTGCAAATAATCTTTAAATGAAGCATTTCAATCCCCCTTTTAAGGCTTGTTTGGATTCGGTTTAGACCTTGAAGGAACAGACTCATTTAAAGCTCTTTCACTGTGGGAATTAAGAGTGCCTTCTGTTAAAACTGCCATTTTGTTAGATGTGGTCTCCTTGTTAAGCTCAGGTGATCATGAACTATCCAACGATGCTATTCTCAGAAGAGCGAGTGAAAGCTCCATGATGAGCTGGCTAGCAGTTATCCCTCAACCAATATCTAGTCATCAGTGACGTGCGGTGAGGTCAATGGCTGGGGAGGCACTGGCTTCTACCCCATCCTAACTTAGTTGTGTGTGTGTGTTAGTTGTGTGTGTGTTAGTTGTCAGTGCGTGATATGTGTGTGTTAGTTGTGTGTGCGTGATGTGGCTGGGAGGAAAGCAGAAAAGGGAGGAAGGGAGAGAAGAGAGGAAGGAGAGGAGGGAGGGAAGTAGAGAAAGAAGGGAGGGAGGGAAGTAGAGAAAGAAGGGAGGGAGAGAAAGAAGGGAGGGAAGAAGACAAGGGAAAAGAGAGAGAGAGAGGAAGGAAGGGAGGGAAGGAGAGAAGGGAGGGAAGGAGAGAAGGGAAGGAAGGAGAGAAGGGAGGGAAGAAGGGGAGGGAGGGAAGGGAAGGAGAGAAGGGAAGGAGAGGGCCGGCGGCAGGAGTGGATGCCGGGGTCCCGAGCCGAGAGTAGATTACTCCAGTGTGGGGCCCAATTGGGAGCTCTCAGCAGCCCAGAGCCTAAGAATCGGCCGTTACAAATCAACCTACCAGTCTGCGCCGCCGCTGCTGAAGCTAGCTAACGTGGAGGGAGAGCGAGGCAGTGTCAATTACGTGAGCCTACGTAATTGACGCTTGCTCTCCCTCCTCTGGGCTCATGACACGCACCCTTGTGAGGCAGACATAATCGCTCCCTCCCCTGCTGCTCTTTCATTGCAGTTTTATGAAGGGACCAGCGAGCCTGAATTTATATATTTATATGTGACATACCGCCAAGTGGGGTGCCATCGAATATGGCTGGGGAAGGGGGAAACTATTTTTCCCAGTCCCAACCTGGTCGGATATATACGGTTTTTCTCCGGGCCGTATCTTCGCCCCTTCCTCGCGGCCTACCACCTGGGACTGGAGCGGCGTTTCCTGCCAGACCGGCCAGAACTTCGGCTTCAGCGGCGGCGCAGCGCCAGGGCGCCATTGTGGAGCGGATGATGCCTTGCCCGGGTCGTTGTGCGGTGGGCCCCGGAGTGCTGAGACCGCCGACTTCCAACATCGTGGAGCTGTCGTTGCGGAGCTTCCAGCCGCGGAGCCTGGAATTTCTCGCCGAGATCACCAATAGACAAGAGACAATAGACAATAGGTGCAGGAGTAGGCCATTTGGCCCTTCGAGCCAGCACCGCCATTCAATGTGATCATGGCTGATCATCCCCAATCAGTACCCCGTTCCTGCCTTTTCCCTATATCCCCTGACTCCACTATTTTTAAGAGTCCTATCTAGCTCTCACATGAAAGCATCCAGAGAATCTTCCTCCACCGCCATCTGAGGTAGAGAATTCCACAGACTCACCACTCTCTGAGAGAAAAAGTGTTTCCTCGTCTCCGTTCTAAATGGCTTACTCCTTATTCTTAAACTGTGGTTCCTGGTTCTGGACTCCCCCAGCATCGGGAACATGTTTCCTGCCTCTAGTGTGTCCAAACCCTTAACAATCTTATGTTTCAATGCGATCCCCTCTCATCCTTCTAAATTCCAGAGTGTACAAGCCCAGCTGCTCCATTCTCTCAGCATATGGCAGTCCCATCACGGGAATTAGTCGGGTGCTCAGTGTCAGAGCTCCGACCAGCGCGGCCAGTGGACTTCGGGAGCCGCAGTCTCTGGCAGCAAACGGCGTTCCAGACGCTCCAAACCACTGAAGAGTATTCTCCCGAAGCCGAAGCCCCATTATCAGGCAAGAGGGCCTGAACATCGGGCTGCCGTTACAGCGACTGCGGAGGCCTTTGTAACAGGCACACGCTTATTGCCCGTGTGCCATGCAGTTTCTGAGGGGTTGCGCAATCAGAGGGGAGGCTCAGCTTGTCGCTGCCTCACCTCTCATCTCTCCCTGTTTTGGCGATTTTGACTATAAAAATGATTGAATTCATATAGAAATTACATTTATAACAGATCAGTGGAAAAATCTTTATATTTATTTTATTATTATTTTTCTTAATTTTTCTTAACAGCTATTTTACTTTGGAGTCACGTGAGTGACTACGTGAAGACCCCGCAAGCACGCATACGCGACATATCGTCGAACGCTTTGCGGAAGCGACAGTTGGGAGGAGCGTCGCTCCTCCAGTGTAAGTTAAAAAAACAAGCCGGAGGTAAGTACTTACCATTCTGGTTGAGCTTCGTGGCGACTCTGTGTGGTGTATTTTACAGGGAAAGAACTGCACCATGGAGTCCAGGAAATCGCAGAGAGCAGCGGCAGAAATCGCTGCTGTGGAAAGCAACCAGCAGCGTGCCAACTCTCCAGAGCTTCAGGTACATCCAGCAGCCCCCGACTTCTCGCCGCAACAGACCGCAGGTGTCCGCGGTCTGTCGGCAAAACCACCCGGAAGTCGGACAGGTCCGTTGACTCGGCTGGGTCCGGACCTGTGGACACCCCGTTCGCTGATAGCGACGGCGGTCGTCTTACCCGCATGGAGCGGATGGTGGAGCAATTGCTCCAGCGTCACCTGCGTTTTCAGGGGCAGAGTCACAGTGGGTCTCTTCGCAGACCCACGGCAGCATCCTATCAAGGACTGCCAAATGTCTCACCCTCTTCGCAGGGGAGCATTAGGGTCAGAGCTGGGCTGACCCTGAAGAAGGGGACATGGCTGAAGACTCACCTGTGTCAGGGGCGCCGCAAGGAGAACTATTGGGTATGGTCAACAAATTCGCTATGCCTACACAAAAAGGGCTGCCATTGCATCCTAAACTGGCAGCCTGTATAAATTACATGGCAACAAACCAGCTGCAGGAACAAGCAATAAACAATGCGGCAGATAAATACCTTGTACCAGAGAATTGTATTTCTCTAAATGTGCCTGCTGTCAACAACCCCATTTGGGGCAACATGAGCCCGATCATAAGGAGCCAGGAGGTGAAACTCCAAAGAATCCTCAAGCTATTGGCTGCTGGGATTACAGCAGAAGCCAGAACAGTTGATGGGGTTGAGAGGCCTGAAGAGCTGCAAGATGCTCTATCACTCCTGTGCAATACACTGTTTGAAATTAATAACTACAGGAAGAGCATCATAAAGCCTGCACTCAATCCCAAGTTTGCGGGATTATGCAGGCCCAGCAGTGCACAGCCGCTTACATTGCTGTTTGGGGAGAACCTCCCAAAGCAGGTAAAAGACCTGGATGAGGAGGCCAAGGCAATTGGCATGATTAAGGTGCCGAACACCTCCAAAACCCCATATCAGCGGCGGCAGCACCCCTACACATCCACCAGGCACCGTTTCAACGAGAGACCATCTGGTGGTGAAAGCTCGAAGGCCGGCTCACCTGCACAACGGTCTTTTTTAGAACATGGCCCAGCCCGGCCTTCTTGGAAAATGCGCCATCCCCACACCACAGCAACACAACAGAACAAGAAGCAAGGACAGAGACAACCAACACAGCACCGCCGGTAACCTTGGAGGTAGATGGGTCTGGTTGCCTCGAAAACATTGCATGTCTAGACTCATCACGGGTTGGGCGACGGTTGCACTTGTTTCATCATGTGTGGAGCCCTTTTCCTCTGATCCTTACATATTCGTAAGTATTCAGGGATACAAAATTGAATTTGTATACGAACTCCCCATCCCTGTTCAGCATACACCTAACCGGAAGTTTATACTTTCACGAAAAGAAAGAACAGAAGGCCATGCTGAACTTTTAAGATTAAACGCAAAAAGGATAATTGAGAAGACAAACAGAGAATCTCAAGAGTTCGAATCAAACATTTTTACCAAAAACAAAAAAGACGGCAGATGCCGCATCATTATAGATTTGACCGAACTGAATACTTCCGTTCAGTATGCCCATTTCAAAATGGACATGTTTGTCACAGCCAAACAGCTAATCTCTGACAGGTACTTCATGGCTTGCATCGACCTAAAGGATGAATACTATTCAGTACCAATACACAAGGATCATCGTAAATATCTGAAATTTGTCTGGGACAGCTTTGGCAGTATAAGGCCTTACCCAATGGGTTATCATCGGCACCCAGGCTGTTTACCAAATTGTTAAAACCAGCTTTAGCATATTTGAGGAAACAAAACCATATTGTTATGGCCTACCTTGATGATATTCTCATTGAGGGGAAAATTTAGAGTTGTCTACATTGGCAGTATCAGCCACAAAGCATCTTTTTCAAAAGCTGGGATTTATCATTCATCCAGATAAATCAAAATTGAGACCCTCCACTACCATGGATTATTTGGGGTTCACTATCGATTCTGTTCAAATGTCTATCACCTTGCCACCAAACAAAGTGGCAGACTTGAAGGACGCATGTAAAAGCCTCACTAGCATCAGAAAACCATCCATTTCGGTGCTGGTTAAGTTGGTAACATCAACTACGGAAGTCGATAGATGGTTAGCCATGCTAGTATGGCTAGCACTAACTACACTAATACTAGATGTAGTTTTTTCCTTCTTTGTGCACATTACTAATTTCTTAATCTATCCTCTTCTCTTATATTATAATCTATCATTATTATTTTCAGTTTGAATGGAGTTACAAATTGGATCAAAGGAGATATACACGTGAGAAACATTCAAGGGTCTTGAAATTCGTCTATTCGGACTAGCACATTTAAAAGCAATTAAAGCTGATGTAATTTTTATCCAAGAAACACACTTAAAAAAAGATGTCGAGCAGAGGCTGAAAGCTAAATGGAAAGATAAAACGTATCATTCTTCTTTTACACACAAATCCAGAGGCGTAGCAATATTATTTCGTAAAGGCACTTTATTTAAACATAACTGACAGTGATGGAATATACATTATCGTAATAGGAGAATTAAATGCACAAAAAATGATTTTTGTTAATGTTTATGGCCCAAACTTTGATAGTCCACTGTTCTTTAAGAAAATATTTAATAACATCCTGGAAATAGTACTACATAACTTAATAATTGGAGGAGATTTAAATTGTACACTAGACTCTTATTTAGATAGATCCACAAGACAAAGGAAAATCAAATCCCATTCCAGTGACTTATTAAATGCATACATGGATACTAGTAATATTAAAGATGTTTGGAGAGTAGAAAATCCAACTGGAGGAGAATATTCATTTTATTCACCTGTACATAAAACGTATTCAAGAATAGATTATTTTTTTGGTAGACTCTAAACTTATCTCACTTACTTACAATTCAAAATACCATAATATTACAATCTCAGATCACGCACCTTTAACATTTCTGATTAAAATAAATGGTAAAACGGAAAAACAGGGACAATGGAGATTTAACCCACAAATTTTAAAAGACAAAAGTAACTCTGGAATATATTATAGAACAGATCAAGATTTTCTTTGAAATAAATGATAAACCGGAAATATCTTCTTCCCTATTATGGGAAACTTTTAAAGCATATGCCCGTGGAATTATATTTCTTCTCAAGCATTTTATAATAAAGAGAATCGGAGAGAACAACAGGAATTGGAAAAGGAGATTAAACAATTAGACACAGAGAATGCTGCTAATCCATCCATGACAAAACATAACAAAATCGCTGCACTGAAATTTAAATAAAATATACTCAGATCAAGTTGTAAAACTCTATCAATACACTAAACAATTACAATTTGAATTCGAAGATAAACCCCAAAAATTATTGGCTAGTCAATTACGGAAAATGGAGGGAGAAAAGATAATCCATAGGATTAAATCATACAATGGCGAACCATTAGTACAACCCAAAGATATTAATGAGAGATTTTTGCAATATTATAAAAATTTATATTCAGCCAAAACGACAGAAAACCGGACAGGAATAGAAGCATTTAAAAAAAAATGTAATCTAAATGGGTTGGATTCAGAAAATAGAGAATCACTAAATGCTGAAATATCAGTAAAAGAAATCGAAGAATCTATCAGATCATTAAAAAATGGTAAAACACCGGGAGCAGATGGTATTGGTTCGGAATTTTATAAAACATTTTATGATCTGTTTGAAGATACTCTATGAATACATCTATACCCACCAGAAACTACCAGAAACGTTAAATTAATCTATTATAGCACTTATACATAACATAGACAAAGATCTGGATGACCCAGGATCATATAGAGCTATAGCTCTTTTAAACACCGATCAAAAGATACTAACTAAAATATTAGCACAAAGACTAAGCACAGTTATCAATAAATTAATTCACCCGGATCAAACAGAATTTATACCAAAACGATATTCCTCATATAACCTGAGACGATTATTCAATATTATATATTCGAAAAGAGGTATTAATAAAGACCTAGTAATTATATTGTTAGATGTGGAGAAAGCCTTTGACCAGGTGGAATGGTCTTACTTGTTTTCGGTCATGGAAACTTTTAAGCTGGGAGAGAAGTTTATTACATGGGTTAAATTATTATACACTAATCCAACAGCCAGAATACTAACAAATCAAATTCTATCAACTACACTTAATTTATTCCGAGGCTGCAGACAAGGTTGTCCTTCATCCCCGCTATTGTTTGCACTTGCAATTGAACCATTAGCTCAACGCGTGAGATTACATCCTGAAATATATGGCTAAGAAACCAGAGATACTGAAAATAAAATCTCCTTATATGCGGATGATGTATTACAAAGCTGGAAATTAGTATTCCAAATTTATTAAATTCAATAACTGAATTTGGCTTATTTTCAGGATATAGTATTAATTGGAATAAAAGTGAACATGTCAATAATGGTAAATAACTTACATATATTACAACAATTTCCTTTTAAGATAGCAAACGAAAAAAAACAAATATCTTGGAATTTATGTAACAAAACGATTTGATTCTTTATTTAAATCCAATTTTCCACTTTTACTGAATAAATTAAATAAGAATATTTTATATTGGAAAACATTACCTATTTCAAAGCTAGGTAGAATTAATGCAATAAAAATGATTTTTCTCCCGCAATTACTATATCTTTTCCAATTGATTCTGATATATATGTTCCTAAAAATCTTTTTAAGAAGGTTGATTCTATAGTCACCAACTTTATCTGGGATTATAAGAGCCATAGAATAAATAAAAAACATTTATGTAAATCAAAAATAAATGGAGGTCTAGCACTGCCAAACTTTATGTTTTATTACTGGGCAGTTAATATTAAAAATATGATTTTTTGGTTAGTAGAGACAGATAAACAACCAATCTGGTTAAAAATGGAAAAAGAAGATTGTTCGCCTTTTGAAATTAGCTCGATTTTATTCGCCAATATTAAACTAGGTAAGAAAACCTATAGTGAAAACCCTATAATAGAAAGTGGGATACGTATCTGGAAACAAATAAAGAAAATATTAAAATCGGAATGTATACCACTAGTCCTTACCATTGTAAATAACGTTACATTTAAACCCTCAATGATGGACAAAGGTTTTTTACAATGGAAAAACTATGGAATTGATACGATGGGCGATCTCTACAGGGAAAACTCCTTCCTTTTATTTCAAGAATTACAACAAATTTATGGATTACATTCAAAAGATTACTTTAGATATTTACAAATTAGAGACTATGTAAAAGCAAATGCACAGGAAATTAGAAATAGAAAAGACAGACATTTTAGATGGGCTGATGGAGTTTAATGATGTTAAGTGTGAAGTGCTACATCTTGGCAGGACAAATCAAAATAGGACGTACATGGTAAATGGTAGGGAATTGAGGAATGCTGTGGAACAGAGGGATCTAGGAATAACTGTGCATAGTTCCCTGAAGGTGGAATCAATCGCATGTAGATAGGGTGGTAAAGAAAGCCTTTGGTGTGCTGGCCTTTATAAATCAGAGCATTGAATATAGGAGTAGGGAAGTAATGTTAAAATTGTACAAGGCATTGGTAAGACCAATTCTGGAGTATGGTGTACAATTTTGGTCGCCTAGTTATAGGAAGGATGTCAACAAAATAGAGAGAGTACAGAGGAGATTTACTTGAATGTTGCCAGGGTTCCAGCAACTATGTTACAGAGAAAGGTTGAACAAGTTAGGTCTTTATTCTTTGGAGCGCAGAAGGTTAAGGGGGGACTTGATTGAGGTCTTTAAAATGATGAAAGGGATAGACAGAGTTAACGTGGATATGTTTTTCCCATTGAGGGTAGGGAAGATTCAAACAAGAGGGCATGACATTAGAATTAAGGGACAGAAGTTTCGGGGTAACGTGAGGGGGAACTTCTTTACTCAGAGGGTGGTGGCTGTGTGGAATGAGCTTCCAGTAGAAGTGGTGGAGGCAGGATCGATTTTAACATTTAAGAGTAAAGTGGATAGGTATATGGACGTGAAGGGAATGGAGGGGTATGGTCTGAGTGCAGGTAGATGGGACTAGGGGAAAACAAATGGTCGGCACGGACTGGAAGGGCCGAGAGGGCCTGTTTCCGTGCTGTAATTGTTATATAGTTGTATGGTTATACAAACAAGACATTGTTAATATTAATAATATTAAGAATGTATGTGACAAGTATATTCTTCTTTTAATATGTACTTACGTCTAATAAAAATATTTAACAAAAGAAAACCATCCATTCGGCAAGTAGCCAGAGTGATTGGGAAACTAGTGGCTGCATTTCCAGCAGCACAATTTGGACCACTCCATTACCAAAATCTACAAAGGGAAAAAATATTAGGTCTTAAAACTCATGCAGGCCATTTTGATAGGCCTATGGAGCTACCAGGGAAAGCGAAATTAGAGTTAAATTGGTGGATAGACAATACTCAGCATTGTTCTAACCCCATCACTATCATGAATCCCTTGGTTACATTACAGACTGATGCCAGTGCAAAAGGTTGGGGAGCTACTAATACCACCTCAAGTTGTGGTGGTAGATGGAGTGCACAAGAATTAACCCTGTTTGGAGCACTAGGGATTAATTATCTAGAAATGCTGGGAGCATTTCATGGACTCCGGGCCTACTGCTCAGACATGCACCATTTGCATGTACGATTACAGATTGATAATACCACTGTGGTGGCCTATATTAATCATATGGGTGGAATAAAGTCGATATCATGTGATGAATTGGTTAATAATATCTGGCACTGGTGTCTGAAAAGGAATATTTGGATCTCAGCCACTTACCTTCCAGGTAAGCTAAATACAGTGGCGGACACCAGGTCACACAAATTCAACGACAACACCGAATGGATGTTGGATCGGAAAGTGTTTGCTGATATTATACTACGGTATGGGACACCAGATATCGACCTTTTTGCATCCAGATTAAATCACCAACTATCAACATATGTTACTTGGGAACCAGACCCTGGGGCAGCAGCGATGGACGCTTTCTCACTGCATTGGGGGGATTTGTTTTTCTATGCATTTCCCCCCTTCTGCCTCATCAGTCGGGTCTTACAAAAAATCAAACAAGACTCCGCAACGGGTATTTTGGTTGTTCCCGACTGGCCTGCCCAACCATGATTCCCAGGAGTACAAAATATGGCTGCAGAACCCGGCATTCGGATCAACAAACGTCCAAGCCTTTTGGTACACCCTGTGACAGGGGAAAGTCATCCGTGCTATGACCGAATAAACCTGTTGGTTTGCAGATTCTGAACAGGCCATTTCTGTGCTACGGACTCTCCGACAGGATGATATATGTCATCACAGCGTCGTGCAGGGAGTCCACCAGAAGACAATATCTAACATATGTGAAGAAATGGGAAGTGTTCTGCACAGAACGAACACTTCATATGACACAGCCACCATCACTGAAGTACTGGAGTTCCTGGCTACCCTTCATTTTGATGAGGGATTGAGCTATAGTGCCATTAATTGTGCCCATAGTGCCCTATCCAATTATCTGGGCCAAGGGTGTGATCACCTGGCTGTGGGATCACACCCACTGGTATCTAAACTGATGAGGGGTATAATTAATTCTAATCCCCCCAGGCCCAGATACATCCATACATGGGGCATATGCATTGTGTTGACTATGCTTCGAGGATGGACACCTATATCGGGACTCACACTGGATAAATTAACCTATAAAATCGTTATGTTAATGGCACTTGTAACAGCACAATGGGTCCAGTCCTTACATAAACTAAGTATGGATGCCATGTATATCACTAATGGCAAGATAACCTTCCTTATACAGGGGTTACTTAAACAGGATAGACCCGGATCCACTGGCCAAAAATGAGAATTTCTGGCCTATCCTGCAGATTGTCGGCTCTTCATCGTGACATACATATTGCGATATATAGAGGTCACCAAGAGTCTCAGGGGCACGGAGAGGGCTTTATTCGTTAGCCACAAACGCCCTCACCATAAGGTCACAGTACAAACCATTTCCAGATGGTTAAGGGTGGTATTGTGTGTAGCGGGGGTGAACACTAATATTTTTAAATCTCACTCCACCAGGGCTGCATCCACATCGGCGGCTAGGATGATGGAAGTTCCAATGGACCACATCCTTGCTACAGCGGGTTGGAATAATGAACAGACTTTTCAGCGCTTCTATAATAAACCCGTGGCCACTCCCGAGACATTTGCGGGAAGCATTTTAAGTTCTGTTTCATGATTTACCCCAATGTAGGGGCATTATTATTTAGGTATGAAATAAATACCTTTTTGTTTTTCAGCACAGTTTCATGTCTGAAATACATTACATCCTCCATTTCCTAGCATGGCAGTGTGTGAGCATGGACTCGTTCCAGGGCATGAAATCACAGAGCTTTGTAATCCTCACATAGTCACTCACGTGACTCCGAAGTAAAATAGTAAGATTAAATGAGAACTTACCAGTTTGAAGTTTGATCTTTATGAGGAGTTACGATGAGGGATAACATGCTCTCTGCTCCCAAACCCTCTATTATAAAGGTCAACTGGTATATAAAGTTCTCTCTTATCTTACTATGTTAGTCAACTTTGGTATCTGTGATTTCACACCACTGCTTTGAAGAATGTCGCGCATGCGTGCTGGCGGGGTCTTCACGTAATCCCTCATCGTAACTCCTCATAAAATAAAGATCAAACTTCAAACTGGTAAGTTCTCATTTAATCTTACTATTTTCATTGGCAGTATGACAGGTGAGGCTCTGCCTCCCCTGACTCCCCTGACCGCACGTCCCAGCTAGTCATGATTCTCTAGTTATCTGTTCTAAGTGAGTCCTTGCCGAGAATTTCTTGTGTTACTATAGTGACTACTCTTCAAAGCAAGTTCCTTGATTGTAAAATAGTTTAGGGTTCCTTAAGGCCTTGAAAGGTCTTATATAAAGGGATTTTTTTGTCCTTTAAAAATGACTAACAAATTAAATTTTGCTTGATATGCCATTAATGCCATTCTAACGAGTGCATTCTGTGAATGTTGTTACATGAGTTTGGGCCAGGATCCAGGATATCCAGACTACAGGAATCACTGGTTACTCCATCTTCTTCCCTCTCCCATCAGGCAAAAGGTATAGAAGTGTGAAAACAAACAACTCCAGATTCAGGGACAGTTTATTCCCAGCTGTTATCAGGCAACTGAATCATTCTACCACAACCAGAGAGCAGTCCTGAACTACAATCTACCGCATTGGTGACCCTCAGACTATCCTTGATCGAACTTGGCTGGCTTTACCTTGCACCAAACGTTATTCCCTTATCATGAATCTATACACTGTAACTGACTTGATCGTAATCATGTTTTGTCTTTCCACTGACTGGATAGCATGCAACAAAAGCTTTTCACCGTACCTCGGTACACATGACAATAAACAAAACTGTTCGCTGTTAAAACTGTTGCCATGCTGCTCTTGAATTTGCGTTCTCCTTTCCCAAATTTAAACTCAAATTAAAAGGTAACATCAAGGTTTATGTTTTAGATCAGAGTAGTAATAGGTTTCTTTTGTGTGTATTCTTATTTTGAAAGTATCGATGCCCAATTGATTGCTTTGCGCCTTATGATTTTTGTCATTATCTATCCTAGACTATTTGCTGAAGGGTGGGGGAATGGCATGTGGGGCTACTGGTGGTAGTGGGGGTGAGCGAAGTGGGGGTGGGGGAGTGGGGGGGGGGGGGGCAGGGGATAAGGGGAAGTGGTGGTCAGATGCTTTTGAGGGATATATCCCATTGCAAGAAACATTTTATGTGATTGAGAGGTTGATTGAATTCTACTTGGAATCCACATGAGAATGCTGGTTAAGAGCTAAAAGGGAAATGTGAGTGGTAGAGGTCGAGTGTGCTTTTGTAGGTTGGGAGTCCCTTGGTGTGAGATGGTTTAGGAAATTAGGGACAGTTTTTCTGTATTGGGTACTGATAGAATTTGGTATTGTTTTGGAAGTGCCTGTCGGGAGTATTTTCGTGGTTCACCTGGATTTTAGAGTTACATTTGGGTTGGATCTAGTGTTTAAGGTGGACACGGACATAGGGATGTTACAGGGATATGTTAGATTTCTAAAATATGGTATATCTCCAACAGAGAATAGAGTGTTGTATTTAAGATTAAAATGAATTCAATGTTAGAAAAGGATAAGCGTAATGTCTGGAATTGGAGTGGTTTGGGGATTAATAATTGATTTTGGGTTCAAATTAGTTTTGAGGGTTTTGATGACATTGTCATCGAGATTTAACTGCAGCTGCCTACATCTGACATATTCTGAGCTGGAAATTAATTCTCATTATGAGCCAAAGGTGCAATGCCTAGCATAGTGTTATGGACTATCGATTGCCCTAAATTTGGGCAGTGTAATATTTCATATCCATACGTAATCAGTACATGTGACAAAAAAAGTACCAAACCAAAGTATTATTGGGCTATTGATCTGAACATATCAGCTTGTTTTACCAACTCCACGATATGACTATTAAATGCAGATCTACAGTGCCCTCCATAATGTTTGGGACAAAGACCCATCATTTATTTATTTGCCTCTGTAATCCACAATTTGAGATTTGTAATAGAAAAATCACATGTAGTTAAAGTGCACATTGTCAGATTTTAATAAAGGCCATTTTTATACATTTTGGTTTCATCATGTAGAAATTACATGAAACCAAGTGTTTATACATAGTCCCCCCATTTCAGGGCACCATAATGTTTGGGACGCATGGTTTCACGGGTAATTGCTCAGATGTGTTTGGTTTCACGGGTAATTGTCTCCTTCATGCAGGTATAAGAGAGCTCTCAGCACCTAACCTTTCCTCCAGTCTTTCCATCACCTTTGGAAACTTTAATTGCTGTTTATCAACATGAGGACCAAAGTTGTGCCAATGAAAGTCAAAGTGGCCAAGGAAGACCTCCACAGCCTATGACAGAAGAATTCTCTCTATAATAAAGAAAAATCCCCAAACACCTTTCCGACAGATCAGAAACACTCACCATTTGGTGGCGCCGGGTACGGCAGCTGTGCCAGCAGCTTGTCTGTCATTTAAACATTTTTTTGTTTTTTTAGTATGTCTAAATGTATGTGTTAATAATGTCTCTCTGTATGTTTTTATGCGGGGTGGTGGTTGGGGGCGGGGGGAGAGGGGGAAACCGTTTCCAGTCATTTACCACAGCTGAAAGCGACTTTTCTCCTAGTCGCATTTTTGCCCTCCCTCGCGGCCTAACAACTTGGATTGGAGCGGTCTTTCCCAGAGATCAGCTGAGAGCTTCAGCAGCAGGCGCAGCGTAGACTTCTATCGTGGAGCCAGAAGAAAGTCTCCGACCGCCGGCCTGCTGACTTTAACATCGTGAAGCTGCTGCGGGGCTTCTAGCAGCAGGCGTGGAGCAGACTTTACCATCCCGGAGCCAGGGATCCCTTGCATGGGTTCACCAGAGAAGAGCTCCGACTGCTGGCCTGCTTCCGGCCTATAACATCGAGAAGCCACATTCTTCGGTAAGAAAGTGA
Organism: Okamejei kenojei; assembly: GCA_035221665.1. Lineage (NCBI taxonomy): Eukaryota > Metazoa > Chordata > Chondrichthyes > Rajiformes > Rajidae > Okamejei > Okamejei kenojei. Next base: position 88,981,719 of record CM069131.1, on the reverse strand, counting down.
CCAATTCGGGTACTCCAAGCCGGGGAGTGTGTTACATCCGTCCCGACGTCGGAGCTTTGATCATCAGGACGAGAGGGCTTGTACATCAGGACGTCCGTAGCGGCGACTGCGGAAGGTCAAGGCCCCAAACACGGGTGAACAAAAGGAGGAAGACTGACTGAACTTTATTGCCTTCCATCACAGTGATCACTGTGGTGGATGTTTATGTTAAGTTCTATCGTTCTTTTAATTGTATTGTGTTCTTTTAATTGTATGATTGCATGGCAACTCAAATATCACTGTACCTTAATTGGTGCATGTAACAATAAATGTGAATCTGAATCTGATCTGAATCTCTTCAGGAGTCGGGTGTGGATTTGTCAATGACCACTGTCATAGACAAGCAGAAGACTTCATGAACAGAAATACAGAGGCTACACTGCAAGATGCAAAACACAGGCTAGCCTCAAAAACAGGATGGCCGGGTTATACTTTGCCAAGAAGTACTTATAAGAGCAACCACAGTTCTGGAAAAAGGTCTTGTGGACATGAGATGAAGATTAACTTATATCAGAGTGATGCAAGAGCAAAATATGGAAGAGAGAAGGAACTGTCCAAGATCCGAAGCATACCACCTCATCTGTAAAACACGTTGGTGGGGGTGTTATGGCCTGGGCATGTATGGCTGCTGAAAGTACTGGCTTTATCTTCATTGAAGATACAACTGCTAATGGTAGCAGCTTAATGAATTCTGAAGTGTATAGATACATCCTATCTGCTCAAATTCAAACAAACGCCTCAAAACTCATTGGCAAGACAATGATCCCAAACATACTGCTAAAGCAACAAAGGAGTTTTCAAAGCTAAAAAATTGTAAATTCTTGAGTGGCCAAGTCAATCAACCAATCTGAAACCAATTGAGCATGCTTTTATATGCTGAAGAGAAAACTGAAGGGGACTGGCCCCCAAAGCAAACATAAGCTAAAAATGGCTGCTATACAGGCCTGGCAGAGTATCACCAGACAAGGCACCCAGCAACTGGTGTTGTCCATGAATCACAGACTTCAAGCAGTCATTGCATGCAAAGGATATGCAACAAAATACTAAACATGGCTACTTTCATTTACATGACATTATTGTGTCTCAAACATTATGATGGCCTGAAATGGGGGACTATGTATAAACACTGCTGTAATTTCTACATGGTGAAACCAAAATGTATAAAAATGGCCATTATTAAAATCTGACAATGTGCAGTAGAGGCAAACAAATAAATGATGGGTCTTTGTCCCAAACATTATGGAGGGCACCGTATTAGATTTGTAGCTGTATCCACTTGACCATAGCAATAAGCACTTTGTGATTACTGAGAGATTTTTCCAACTTGAATTACTTAATTGCTAATCAGTTAAATTGTAAAACACTGATGTTTTGACAATGAAAACAAATTATCCTTTAACTTGGAACAATGTAATTATTTTATGATCTAATTTTGAAAACCAACATTTAGAACTGTATTTGTTAAATTATACATGGATATAGTTCATCAGTTATATGGAAATAATGCTTATAAAGCAAATAAAAACAAAAAACTCCAGATGCTGGAAATCTGAAGAAAAAAAACAGAATAGATTGCTCAGCATTGCATAAAACAATATAAAATGGGAGTGTTCTCTGCCTACATTAGTCTATCGGTTATCGGGTAACGGTTAGCCTGACTTTGGTGGTTGGTACGATTTTAGAGTCAATTATAAAGGATGAGGTTTCGCAGTACTTAGAGGTTCATGATAAAGTAGGCCGAAGTCAGCATGGTTTTGTTAAGGGAAGATCTTGCCTGACGAATCTGCTGGAGGTCTTTGAGGAAGATAATAGCCGGGCAGACAGAGGGGAGGTTGTACAGTAGATGTTGTTTACCTAGATTTTCAGAAGGCCATCGATAAGATCCTGAACGTTGAGAGCCCATTGTATCAAAGGGAAGATACTAGCATGGATAACGGATTGGCTGGAAGATAAAAGGCAAAGAGTTGCAATAAAAAGTTTGAAAGGCGAACAGAAAATCTGATAAAAAGTTCGACAACTTTCTATCATATGGCAGAGTGCTTAGAGTTCATGTGGATTCTCCATAAACAGAGTAAAAAATGTTCTATAATTTGAAAGGGTTGTGTATTAAAGAACTAATTAATAAAAATGTAGCATAAGTGTTTGTGAACCATCAATGAAGCATGAATGCTGCAATAATTGCTAACATTTCATGCTGAAACTATAATATCGGTAGTTGCCACTTACTATCCATAAATTATTTTTAAACTCATTCCACTACCATGTGTGATGTTACTGCACAAAATAAAATATGCTGTAATGTTTCTACACTAGTCGCCTGACCCAAGGATGTTGCCAAGTGCAGTTTAAAAAAAGATCAGTCTACGCTCATGTGAAACAATTCATAATAGTTTGTTTCTCTAATTTAATATTAGAAAACATTGTAGGCACTTGGATTTCATTCTGTGATGGCCTTACTAAATAGTGAGTCATTCCTGCAGTACTTATGCAAGTAATGCATGCAAAAGTATTTCCCCTGTACTGCAAGCAGTCAGCTCCTTGTAATGCAAGGGCAGTTTCTACCTCATTCATGGACGTCATTCATGGATCAAATTGTTGTAGGAACTAAGAATGGTTGATGTTCTTTCCAAAAATAGCCCTGATTATAAATCAGTTTTTCCTTATATAGGAACATTCTTAATTCATTGCTATTGTAGCTGTCAGGCAAGAGATATTATTTATTCCAGTCGGATAGCATCATATTATTGTTGTTATTATTAGCATAACAAAATCAAATTTGCAAAAGAACATTACGTCTTTGTCAATCAAAGTTTCATAATATGTGCAAGAAGGAACTGCTGACGCTGGTTTAAACCGAAGATAGACACAAAAAGCTGAAGTAACTCAGCGGGACAGGCAGCATCACTGGAGAGAAGGAATTGATGACGTTTCAGGTCGAGACCCTTCTTCAGGCTAAAGAAGGATCTCGACCCGAAACCTCACCCATTCCTTCTCTCTAGAGATGCTGCCTGTCCCACTGAATTACTCCAGTTTTTTGTGTTTATTTTCATTTTATAATATGTGTTGCTTTCTCTTCATAAGTAAGTACATAAATGTTATTGTAATTCAGATATTTTAAAATCTCACAGCTGCAGCTCCCACAGCAGCTTTCAAGGGCTAAATATTTGTCAGCATAATCATTTTAGAAGGAAAGATTGCAGGCTCCTCTCATCCTTTGTAGTCACTCATGTGGAAGCTAAACTTAGGCTGGTGTGAAGGAGAGGTTAGGACAGAAGCATTTTCTTTATTGATGATGTGCTAATCCAGAGGGTGTACATTTTTCCCTGTCTCATGATTGAGTACCTACATTCTTAAGCCCAGAAAGGGGGGGGGGGAATCATTTACCAAGCATAATAGCAATCCAACATAGTAGGCAATGAATAAAATGCTGCCTCCCGGTATTAAGTCTTACACAGGTCTAATTGTGCAGTCTGTCCAGTTGAGTGGAAGTCATAGCAAAACAAATCAGTGTATATCCACCAGTGTGGATGGAAGAAGGTCCCCGGAGAACGTAAACTTGCACGTTTGTTCAACACTCGCATTCATCTTACATGGTCTCAGGAGAGGACTGCATGGTTCTTTTGCTCTGGCTTGTTGCTCTGGTTTGAGATATTTTCTGATATTCCTCCCCAGAATATTAAAGATTAATGGTTTCAAATCTTATAAAATATTTTTAATATGCAAAGACACTGTAAGTGCAAATCACAGTTTTAAAAGACAGTTGGTCTTTCTGCTCATAAAATTGCATTTCTGTTAGCAATGAAAAGTATCGAAAGATGTGGCAGGTACAGAGTTGAGTAATCCTGTTCGATTCAGGGGACAGGACAATGCTTGTTTTGTATTTTTTATTGAAATGAACCTTTCTTTTAAATTAGTAATTATTTTCATATGAGACAGCTTATTTTTAGGTGTTTTTAATGAATCATGTAGATTTTCTAGCCCCATGTGGATTATCTGTAGATTACAACACTTAGTGGTGTCATCCCCATTTACTCAGTGGACCAGTTCAGGTTAAACTAGGGTTTTATTGCAGTTGTTACACTGGTATTGTATAATTTACTTTAAATATTTAATAGTTAGATCAGTGGTTATTGTTGATGTTTTGAATGTGTAACAGAAATGGAGCAAGAGTAGGTCCCCGAGTCTGCTTGACCATTCAGTGAAATCCTGGTTGATCTGATTTTTGCTTCTGCTCCACTTTCCTGACTATTCGTCATAATCCTCGATTCTTGATAGATTAAAAGTCTGTCTGTTTTACCCTTGAATACATACAATGCTTCAACTTCCAGAGTTCTCTGGAGAGGAAATTTCCAAAGATTCTTAACCCTCTGTGATCAGACATTCCTCCCCTTAATATGTTAAATTGATGATTGCATATTTTGAAATCTTCTCCCTAGTATCCCATGAGGGGAAACCTCATCTGCCCTATCAGGCGACCATCAGAATCTCATACGTTTAATTAAATTCATCCATCATTCTTCTAAACTCCATAAAGTATAGGCACAACCTACTTAAACAACCAGACTAATCCTCAATCCCAGGCAATCCAACAATCTGGCTTTGAGCTGCTTCCAAACAAATGTATACCTCCCCATGTAAGGAGATGGTACACACCATTCCAGGGGAGGCATCACCGACACTTGTACAACGTAGGAAGACATTCCTACCTTTACGCTCCATCCCTTTGCAATCAAGATAAACATGTCATCTGCTTCCTAATTACTTGTTTAGCCAAAGGCTTTCAGAGTTCCATAATTGACATTCTGATAGTAGTGCAGCATTCTGCAGTTTCTCTTCATTTAAAGAATAATCTCCTTTTCTGTTCTTTCTATCTATAACCATATAACCATATAACCATATAACAATTACAGCACGGAAACAGGCCCTCTCGGCCCTTCCAGTCCGTGCCAACCATTTGTTTTCCCCTAGTCCCATCTACCTGGGATTAAAGAATAATCTCCTTTTCTGTTCTTTCTATCCAAGTGGAGCCAATAGACAATAGGTGGAGGAGTAGACAATTTGGCCCTTCAAGCCAGCACCGCCATTCAATGTGATCATGGCTGATCATCCACAATCAGTACCCCTTTCCTGCCTTCTCTCCCTATCCCCTGACTCCGCTATCTTCAAGAGCCCTATCTCTTGAAAGTATCCAGAGAACCGGCCTCCACCACCCTCTGAGTGGAAATTTTCCATCATATTTCCCACATTATCCTCCATTTGACAAGGTTTTGCTCAGTCACCTAATCAGTCTATACCTCTGTACAAATTCTGTGTGTCCTCCTTGCAGGCTGCTTTCTCATCCGATTAGGCATTGTTACCAAGTTTGGCTACAATGCACTAGTCTTTCATCTAAATTTGATGGATTTTCCATGCTGCTAATCTTTAAACATGCTGGACAGATTAGTTGGCTACTTCTTGGCAGAGATTCAGAATAGAGCTTCATTTGGCTGAGTTGAGGGTCATCTTGGCAAAATTCCCACTGCTGGAGCAAAGAGGCGAATAACATTGCAGTGGAGGAAAGGGTGGTAGCAGAATTTAAAAAAAAAAGATGCTTTAAGAATCATTCCAGCTGTTCTACCAAATGTCCCAATTGGACCACTACCTTAATAGGTAGATGATGATTTGGTTTCAGGGCAATTTTAGGTTAGTTTAGTTTAAAGGTACACTGCAAAAACAGGCCCTTCGGCCTATCAAGTCCATACTGACCGGTGATCCCCATTACACTAGCACACTAGGGACAATTTACAATCTTTACCAAAGCCAATTAATCTACAAACCTGCACGTCTTTGGAGTGTGAGAGGAAACCGGACCACCCGGGGAAACCCCACGCGGTCACGGGGAGAACGTGCAAACCCTGGACAGATATCACCTTTAGTTAGGATCGAAAGGGTCTCTGGCGCTGTAAGGTAGCAACTCTACTGCTGCGCAACTGTACCGCCCCTAAATATTGCTGTTTATTGAGGGTGATTGTCATCTTCCCCAAAAATGTGGGGTTAATCCCATTCCCATTACTCTGCTAATATTTCCAGGCCAGTATTGGTGAAAGCAAGGTTGATGGGAGACCTTGGCAATAATAGTGATTCCCAGCATTTGTGTCCATTATTTGTAGGACACTGTCACACTGGGAAGAGCGTCTAATTTATGACAAATTTATATCTCAGCACTTGAATATCAGAATGGCAACAATGCTTAGATTTCGATACAGATGTTGCAGCAATTGAATATATGGTAATAGATTAAGGTATAGAAAACTGAAGCGGCTAAGAATAATATTTTCTTTGTTAGTCTTCTGAAGAAGCTTAGGGACAAGTTAGGACTTGTAAAAAATGTTCAAATATGGCACCTCATAGTTAGGATTGCAAATAGTCTGACATTCTTCATAGAAATCATTGAGGCAGTGGCAGAATAATTTGTAAATTACTAACACAACATGCAGGAGAATGTCGCAAAGCCCCAAGTCAAACTACATAATACAGTGACAGAGAAGGATTGCTTTCAAAAGCACTATATGTAGTAATTGAGGATGATTAGTAAGAAACATACATATAGAAAAGGTCAGAAACATTTGATTAAAATGGGTTTTCCCAGTGGAAATTAAAATCAGAATATGTTACTTTCATATTCCTGTAACACATTTCTCCCTGTTGGTGAGGTTGACATTTTGTTGTAAATCCATACATAGTGATGAGGAGTCTAAATCTATTTGAATTACAAAGTAAATTCTTCACTTCCATATTAAAATAATACCTCAGATCACCTTTTAATATAAAGAATATGCCAATATTCTTCACTGATACATTTGGGGAAGTACTTGTCCATGAAGAGAAAGGTTAGCAGAAAAAAAATGGTTTGGGGAAAATACATTATTTCATGGTGGGAGAAAGAATTTCAGGGAGTACGGTGCAAAGAGAGTCTTAATGTCACAGACCAGAGAAACAGGCCATTCAGCCCATCATATCAATGCTGACCGACAGGTACCTATCTATATTAATCCTATTTAACAGTATTTGATCTGTAGCTCATTATGCCTGAGAGATTCAAATGCTTATTTTTTTGATCCAACGTCATCATATTTGCCAAGGATATATTGACATTATTTTTTAATATTATCCCAAGCCTGTCAGATGTTTTATCCTCTTGTCTATGACAATTATATTATCTTTATAACATTGACTCGTTGTGCAGTTTTTAATTTCCTACCACCTAGAACTTACTATCTTACACCTAGAATTGTGATTCTTTACCTTTTTGGTTATATAATTAGCACAGGGGATTCTGGTGCACCTCAAAGCAGAATTTCTGGGTTTACAAAATATGTTCTTGGATAGTATGACAGTTGTCCATCCAATACTGGGTGGAACACAAGACAGCGAGGACACTGAGAGGGGTGGGGGTGAATGCTAATGTCCTGGGTGAAGTAAGCAGATTTGTGTTCCACTGACTAATGCTCTTCCCATGGAGTGGTGCCTCCGCAAACCTTTAACCCTGCTGGAAGACAGATTGCAAGCAACCAAAGAAGCTCATCATAATTTAGTCAACCATAGGCTCACTTCATCAAGCTCTACCTATTCGAACTGTGGATGAGATTATGGATGCTGCATAGATATCATTAGTCACCTCAGTGTCCACAGAGCAGTAATGGATAGATGCTACCATTAACCTTGCGAGATTGGATTTACAGAAGAAGAGTCTGAACTCGCACGACAAAATCTCAGCATCAAATATTGGTGGTATCTGTTTGGTGAGTTACTAGCTACAAGATGCCTCATTGTGGTTGGATGTCCAGTGTTCTGATGGGGTTTCCCACACCTTTATGCTAGAGAGGAGGGGTGCTAAGATATGTGCATGAAGAGAGGTCACTGATATTACATTCAACCTTTCTGGCAGTCATGTAGAAAGATTGTACATAGGTATTTCAATGTTCATAGGTATTTCATAATGCACACCCAGCAGCTTTATCTTATATGCTTGCCTTTTTTTAAAATCCTGCATCAGAAATTGTCTGGTCATGTACCCCAGAGAGCTAGGGCTTGGCTTCCCCTTTTCTCCTCGTCCTGGTTGTAGTCTGCTTAGAAGATAGACACAAAAAGTTGGAGTAACTCAGCGGGTCAGACAGCATCTCTGGAGAAAAGGAATAGGTGGCATTTCGTGTCAAACCCTTCTTCAGAAGGGTCTCGACCTGAAATGTCACCTATTCCTTTTCCCCAGAGATGCTGTCTGACCCCCTGAGTTACTCTGGCTTTTGTGTCTATCTTTGGTTGAAACCAGCGTCTGCAGTTCCTTCCTGCACACGTCGTCTACTCATCCTTGGTGATATCACGTGCAGATCCCAGTGCATAGTGTTTGTATCTGAGCTTTGAGTGGCTGTGTGGCTTGGTGACTGTGAGTATCAAATCAAGTGATGGTGCATCATTATTTTTGTAAACAAGGATTTGCAGTTCCTTGTGTCTCTATGTCTTTAATTTTGGAATGAGGAGAAGTGAAATGTAGGTAGAAGGAATGGTGTGAAAATACAGCCCCCTTCAATGCCGCTTGTTGCAGACATAGAAACATAGAAACATGGAAAATAGTTGCAGGAGTAGGCCATTTGGCCCTTCGAGCCAGCACCGCCATTCCATATGATCATGGCTGATCATCCAAAATCAGTACCCTGTTCTGGCTTTATCCCCATATCCCTTGATTCACCTTAGCCCTAAGAGCTAAATCTAACTCTAATGTTAACTCTAACAATCATGGCCATCGATTTAATGGTGAAAAGGAACGATATTTGCTGCTACTGGTTACGCACCTGCTTATCATATGACAGGATACGAAGTACATTTGTGAATATCAGTCAATGTGTCTATGGGTGCAAGCTGTCAGATGCAGGTGTGAGTCTTGGCCTTCAGGGGTGTTGGAACTTATGAATACTGGTTGTGATTGGTGATTTTTGGTAAGCGATTTGTCTGTGTGCTGCCCTTTGAGCATTTTATGAGGTCAGTGGTATGGTTGACAGGTGATGACATTTGAAGCTACGTCATTAACCTAGACCATGAATATCATGTTTAAAGGTTGAGTGCATTGAATGTTTTGGAGTGATGTAACCAGATCTTAAAAGTTTATCTACTGGCATTGATTGCTAGCACTGAGTCTTTCCTTTTCACCATTCCCCACCTGAAACATCAGCTATTCATGTTCTCCAGAGATGCAGCCTGAGCTACTCCAGTACTCTGGATCTTTTTTTTTGTAAACCAGCATCTGCAATTTCATGTGTAGCCAAGTTATGTTATGGTTACGCAATTAAATAGTGCATTGTGGTTCTTCTGGATAGTTTCACTTGGTAAATCATTGACCAGTTTGCTTAATAGGAAGATCCTATTGCTCAATCTGCATTATTACCAGTTTAAAACAAAATTGTAAAAAGGTTTCTGGTTTTTAGAATCATAATCCTTCTATTGTACACTCCTAAAAAGAGGAATAGCGTACAATGTTGGATAATTGGTGAAACTTGAAAGGAAAGGGTAAACTAAAATACAAATCAGAAAGTGCTTTTCATTGTAACTTTTAATTTTAATTTTGTGATAGAAGGGAGATTTACAACTAAATCTTCTGAGAACTAAATTTTCTGAGAACTATTTTCATAAAACAGCAAATCTTAAAGTTATTTTCTAAATAGTCCGTTGAAACAACTACTGTGATATATTGAAAAGAAAATGATGAAAGGCTAATGAGGAAGACTTTAAAATTGTTTCCCCAAAGCTGTAAATAATATGCAATAAATTATACTGCCTAAATGATGATTGGAAAAAACTTACATCCATTGTGTTGGGAAATCCTTTGTCCTTGCCACTTGGCGAGAGTTGTTTAAAATAAGCAACTGTCTCAGAGTGTGAACACAGTAAAATTGAGAAACAAAGCAGTGTGTAAAATCAGTGGCCTGTAGTTGGCTTAGTTTTCCACTCTTTTGCCACTTTGAAAACTATGTGTTGAGCATTTAGATAGTATTTAGATGAAACCAGGCTGGGTGCTGCAGGAAGCATAGATTGTTTATTATTTTGCATCATTGTACAAGTTGAAATGAATGGAGTCAGGCTTTATTATTGCTTGGTCTGCTTGCTTGTTGTAGAATAAAATGGTGTACGAGTTCGTGCATGAGCTAGCACTCCGTACATTTCCTGAGAAGCATTGTGTAGTCATTTATGCAAAAAACAAGGATAGCTAATTGAAATCATAGCAGTAGGAGTGGAAGTGGGAAGTATTGTTGCCGTCTGGTACTGTGTTGTTATAAATATAAATCTTGGCCAATTCAGATACACTCCACATAAAAGCTCTTCTGACCAGTGGGAGTAATTAGCAGAAGTACAATTGAGGCAATTTGCAAAGTAAAACTCGATACTTGTTACTGTCTGGATTCCACTATTGACTCTTCATTTCTTCCAGGATTTAGAAAAGACATATTAGGAGTGTTTTGGATAGTGCAGGGTTGTGTTGAATTAAGTACGTAGATTGTACAAATTTATGTATTAGATTAAGAAATGCAACATGAATACTGCCAGGTTGTACAGTTCTCTCTTTGTCCAGTGCATTTATATGTTTTTTTGAGGAAAGAAGTAGGAGCAGTGGCATAGCCTGGCTGGATTAGAGCACAGATTGTATCCGCCAGCTGCTATTGCAAACCCTGTTCAATTGGAGGAGCGTCTACCTGGTAACTGCTGGTGGATCTGTCTTTGAAGACTCTGGATCAGCAGAAAACCATCTGTTTCAAGGACACTGCAGCTATCATCTATTATAAATTGGCATCACCAATGGCAGTAACGGTCAACTGCCTCCTTGAGTCCTTGTGCTCTACATCCCTGAAGGTACGTGGCAATTCTGTCCTATAAACTGAGTTTTTTTCATGTGTGGGAATCAGGGATTTTCTCGTCACTACCATCTCATTGTCAGCCATGTCCATTTCAATTGATATCATACAAGGAAATGGAGTATTGCAGTGCTTGCCACTTTGTTGTGGATGTGATTTTAGAGTTCCAAATGTAATTTGTACAGCACATTTCTTATTATCCTTTAAACAAATGGCAAAAGATCCAAAACAAAACAATTTTAAAGCCACCAGACCTGCATGACCAACTTATCTTTTCTGTGATCTCCACTTTACTTCTGGAAAATACTGATAAAGGAGCATTTTAATGCACCTCTGCATTTCTGTCCTTACCACAGGCTAGGAGACAACTTTGCTATAATCTATCACAAACTTTACACCTGCTGACCTGCCAGCCTTCAACCTCACTGTTCTTAATAACCAATGCATCACAATACAAGAGCAATTTTCCAGTTACATCTACCATGCATAGTTTAATACTTACATTTCCTTGATGTGCTTCATAAAATATCAGAAAGTAGGAAAGCTAAGTATTTTACTTGCATTAGAATGTAAACATTAGGACACCCATACGATCATGCCAAATACACCTTCGCCGAGCCATCTGGAAGGCCAAGAGGGAAGTCCAGATCAAGCTAGAGTCCCAGAATAACTGCACAGAGACCTGTCATTGTTGCAATGTTGCATGCTATAATGGGCTACAAAGTGAAAAATCAGACTGTTTCACAGGCAACAACGCATACCTCCCTAATGCGCTCAATGCATTCTGTGCTCATTTTGAACTGAAGATCACTGGATTGACATCACCCACTCTGACACCATCAGGAGTGCCTGTACCCACAATCACCGTCACAGATATCAGATCGGCCTTCCTGAGAATGAAATCACGGAAAGCATCTACACTTGATAGAATCCTTGGCTGTGTCCTCTGGCCTGCATGAACCAGCTTGCAGGAGTATTCATGGACATCTTTGACTCCTCCCTATTCCATTCTGGGGTTATCACCTGCTGTAAGAGGACCACTATCATCATAAGAAAATCAAGGTAATGTTTATGACCACCCTCCGGTGGATCTGGAATCCATCATGATGAAGTGCTTCAAGATGCTGGTCATGGAGGGCTCCCAGCCTCCCAGAGAACCTTGATCTACTGATATTCACCTGCCACTGCAACAGATCCCTGGCAGACACCATTTCCCTGGCTCTACATTCATTCCTAGAATGTGAGGAGGACACGTACATCAGACTCCTATTTATTAACTATTCCTCCACCTTCAACGTCATCATTCCAACCAATCTCAAAACATCTGGAACTAGGAATCGCACGCTGACTGTGATACAAACATGGCAGCCTATTCATTTATGCATATTGAAACATGGATAATTCCTCTTGCAGAATAATATTTTCCACAATAACTGACTAAAGCTCCAAACAGAAAGAAACTGTTTCCAAGCTCAGCAGCTCAGATATCTGGAGGAGTTTGAGTTTGAGTTTAGGGGCTGGCAATCATGGCCTCTGCTACCATGTGGCCAGTCCTCAGAGCAGGATTGCAATCATTGCTGGTGATCATACACTTATTCTGGTCATCCCTCTTGCATCCCATCTCTGTTCATCCACAATCCTGGACAGACAAGCACTCATGGCCGCGATAGAACCTGGGTCTCTGATGCTGTAAGGCAGCAACTCTACTAATCACAAGATGGATAATTCTTCCAGTCAATAACTGAGGCCCTCCTTTTGACCTCTGATATTTCTACGTTTTCAAGAGAGAGTTAGATTTAGCTCTTGGGGCTAATGGAATCAAGGGTTATGGGGAGAAAGCAGGGATGGGGTACTGATTTTGGATGATCAGCCATGATCATATTGAATGGCGGTGCTGGCTCGAAGGGCTGAATGGCCTACTTAACCTATTTTCCATGTTTCTTACTGTTTGCGAATCATTGGATATCCCTGGAATTCCCCTCATACTTAAATGTCCAGTTACATTGACCATTCTTTTCTCATTTCAGAATTACAGGATGCCACACCCGACAGGCTTGCTGGAACTCCAACTAGATTAGGCAGAGACAGAGGAGGAAAATCTCCTTTTACTGATCTTGTATTCCCATTCCACAGTTAGGTTCCTAGTGCCTAGTAGAATATAATAGAAAGTTCAGGTCTGTCTATATGTGGGGGTGCAAAAATCCACACGTCATTGAACTCTTTCACCCCTTCTATTCAAGTATATTTCCTCAACACCCACTTCTGGGTTTTGGCAATCTCGGGGCAATTTACCATAACATTCCAGTAATTCACGTTTCATTACGGTTCGGCATAATTATTTTGCTTCTACTCATAAGAACGTCGATCGCATAAAACTTTTGTAATGGTGTTCACAAGCCTGAAAAAAGTATTACCCATTGCTCTCCACCTGTTTGGCCACCTTCATAGACTTGGGTAGTATATACATCCCTGAGTGTGTTTCCATTAATTATACCATTAAATTTAATTTGCCTTCTTATTCTTTGAAAATAGTCTGCACATTTCTTTGCAATAATTTGCATCCTCTATGAATCTGCACATTCCATTTGTTTGTGCATCTCTTCAGCCGGTTAGTATTCTCCTCATGCTTAACTAATTCCTACGTACTTTGTCTTTGGCAAAGTTTGAAATTAAGGTTTTTATGCTGCAGACCAGATCATTAATAGCTATCAAAATGGACAGTGGCCCCAAAAGCAACATGCACAACCAGACATTTCTAACCATTCTTTGTTTTTTCTCTCCTTAGTAAATTTGTATCTACAGTGGCTTGCAAAAGTATTCATACCCCTTGAACTTTTCCACATTTTGTCACGTTACAACCACAAACGTAAATGTATTTTATTGGGATTTTATGTGATATACCAACACAAAGTGGTGCATAATTGTGAAGTGGAAGGAAAATGATACATGGTTTCCAAATTTTATTACAAATAAAAAACTGAAAAGTGTGGCGTGCAAAAGTATTCAGCCCCCCTGAGTCAATACTTTGTAGAACCACCTTTCGCTGCAATTACAGCAGTCTTTTGGGGTATGTCTCTACCAGCTTTGCACATCTAGAGACTGAAATTTTTGCCCATTCTTCTTTGCAAAATAGCTCAAAGCTCAGTCAGATTGGATGGAGAGAGTCTGTGAACAGCAATTTTCAAGTCTTGCCAGAGATTCTCAATTGGATTTAGGTCTGGAATTTGACTGGGCCATTCTAACACATGAATATGCTTTGATCTAAACCATTCCAGTGTAGCTCTGGCTGTATGTTTAGGGTTGTTGCCCTGCTGGAAGGTAAACCTCCGCCCCAGTCTCAAGTCTTTTGCAGACTCTAACAGGTTTTCTTCCATTGTATTTGGCTCCATCCATCTTCCCATCAACTCTGACCAGCTTCCCTGTCCCTGCAGAAGAAAAGCATCCCCACAGCATGATGCTGCCACCACCATGTTTCACAGTAGGGATGGTGTGTTCAGGGTGATGTGCAGTGTTAGTTTTCTACCACACATAGCGTTTTGCATTTATGCCAAAAACTTCAATTTTGGTCTCATCAGACCAGAGCACCTTCCACAACATGTTTGCTGTGTCCCCCACATGGCTTGTGGCAAACGGCAAACGGGACTTCTTATGGCTTTGTTTCAACAATGGCTTTCTTCTTGCCACTCTTCCATAAAGGCCCGATTTGTGGAGTTCACGACTAATAGTTGTCCTGTGGACAGAATCTCCCACCTGAGCTGTGGATCTCTGCACCTCCTCCAGAGTTATCATGGGCCTCTTGGCTGCTTCTCTGATCAATGCTCTCCTTGCCCGGCCTGTCAGTTTAGGTGGACGGCCATGTCTTGGTAGGTTTGCAGTTGTGCCATACTCTTTCCATTTTCGGATGATGGATTGAACAGTGCTCCGTGAGATGTTCAAAGCTTGGGATATTTTTTTATAACCTAACCCTGCTTTAAACTTCTCCACAACTTTATCCCTGACCTGTCTGGTGTGTTCCTTGGGCTTCATGATGCCCAAGGAACATTGTTTGTTCACTAATGTTCTCTAACAAACCTCTGAGGCCTTCACAGAACAGCTGTATTTATACTGAGATTATATTACACACAAGTGGACTCTATTTACTAATTAGGTGACTTCTGAAGGCAATTGGTTGTACTGGATTTTATTTAGGGGTATCAGAGTAAAGGGGGCTGAATACTTTTGCACGCCACACTTTTCAGTTTTTTTATTTGTAAAAAGATTTGAAAACCATGTATCATTTTCCTTCCACTTCACAATTATGCGCCACTTTGTGTTGGTCTATCACATAAAATCCTAATAAAATACATTTACGTTTGTGGTTGTAACGTGACAAAATGTGGAAAAGCTCAAGGGGTATGAATACTTTTGCAAGCCACTGTATGCAGCGTTTAAAGCCAATTGTATGGTATTTTAACAAATGCTCCTATAAAAGTTCATATAGATATCAGTTGCACTTTCCTCATCTTGCTGATTTGCTGAATGACCGAGCAGCTTGATCAAGTTAGTTAAAGATAACTTGTCTTTCACAAATATACAGTAAACCCCTGTTATAATGGATAATAGTGGGGCAAGGGGAATGATGTCCGTTGTTGCCGATTATCCGTTATAACCGTATAAGGTATTATCCGCTAATGTGATTGAAACAAAGTACGGCAGATGATGGTTAATACACAAAGTACTGGAGTAACAGCGGGTCAGGCAACGTAGCTGGAGAACATGGATACGTGATGTCGGGAACCTTCTTCAGACTGATTCAATCTGCTGAGTTACTCCAGCACTTTATGTTGTTGCACCTTAAAACTAGGTGCCAATACCACTGGTCTGCACCGGTTCTTCACCAGCTCACATTGTAGCTCCTGGGGACAGCAGTTTATTCAGCCGCTGTCAACAATAAGATACGCTCGGTCACTGTGGGGCTCTCTCCCCTCCCACTTGTTGCCATTTCCAAGGTGGAGTATGTCAGCGACTCCGGGGGAGAAGGAGGAAGAGGTGGAGGGGGTGGGAGGGGCGGGGTGGATTAGCGTAGACTGAGCGATGAGAGAAGGAGGAGGCAGCGGCGGTCGAATGCACAAAGCGAAGGAAAAAGCGTTGGAAGGAAGATGCACTTTGCGAGTCCAGCAGGAGGCTACGGAAGCCTGCGCTCTAAGCGGCCGGGGAGGCCGTGTGCGTCAGAGGTCTGTCCAATATAACCAAAATCCATTATAAAGGGGGCCCTTAAAACAAGGGGTTTCTGCACTGACTTTTGAATATTTATCCATATATTTCCAATTAATTTAATCTTGGATTAATGATTTGGAAGTGGTATTGATTATGCAACTATTGCTGTTCTCCTTCCACCATGGAATTGAAAGTAAGTTTTGTAATGTATGCAGGCAGGAAATTAGGAAATGTTGTTTGAAAGACATTGGTGATGAGATGAGAAGTTGAATAACTCTCATAGTAACGTACCTCGTTCTTTTTCCTATTCTATGAGTTATGAGTTTTTAACAACATACCAAGCTGTAATTATTGCTTAGCAATGTTTATTCCTAAAAATGCATGTCGTTTGCAATGTCTTTGGATAAATATTTGAAAATGTAATGGATTAAAAAATGTGTTTAAATACTTAAAGGTTATATGATATCTCAACTTTTACCTTACCCATACTTTATGTAAAAAGTTTAAAAGGTGCTGTTTACTTCCTGCTTTGTTGCGAATAAGAATTCCTCAAGGTGATTGTGTGCTCAGTCAGCTTTTAAAATCACTGTTGTTGCATGCCCAGAATCCTCTAGGCATCCTCTAGTTATGGCACCTGACAGTAGGTGATGAGAAACAGGGAACATAGTGCATAGACACAAAAAGCTGGATAACTCAGCGGTCAGACAGCATCTCTGGAGAAATGGAATAGGTGACGTTTCAGGTCGAGACCCTTCTTCAGACTGAGGTGCTGTCCGACCTGCTGAGTTTTTTAGTCTGAAGAAGGGTCTCGACCCGAAACGTCACCTATTCCTTTTCTCAAGAGATGCTCTCTGACCTGCTGAGTTACTCCAGCTTTTTGTGTTGATCTTTGGTTTAAACCAGTATCTGCAGTTCTTTCCTACACATCAAAAATAGGGAATACCATTTAATTCAAATCATCAGATCTTTTTGTGGACATCTTTCTTCAAGGTCATCATTGAATACAATTGCTTCACAGTTGATGACGACAATTCAAGCTGTTACCTCCAAATGTTTCCCTGATGTCAACATTCGGTAGAATAACCTGAAATTGTGAGGATTTTCCCATTCCTTTTTTTCTAAACCAGTGAAAAACAATTTCTGCTTGTTCAGTCCAGATGGACTTTGCAGCAGAATGTGAAACAAGCACTGCTTTGGTTTCTGTAAATTCAACATAAGTTGCTGAGTTTCCAGCATTTTGTATCAGATTAGCAGAATTTGTAGTATGTGCCGGGTAAGTAGAAATCAGTAATACAGTCTGCAGTCTCTTGTGTCTCCAACACTGGCAACAGTTTGAGCTAAAAAGTTTAAAAATATCTGGATTTTACAAGGAGTGGAGGAGGAAGGCTATCAAAAGGAACATCTGAGTAATCAGTTTTCTGTTAGCCGTGTTACATGCTGGGTGAAGCTCATTTTAGTTTGCAAGTAGATTTGTCTGGTTATTCGAGGTACTTTAACCCACCCTCACACGCAGAAATGGTAGCTTTGGATTAACTGGGAAATAAATATAGACAATAGACAATAGGTGCAGGGGTAGGCCATTCGGCCCTTGGAGCCAGCACCGCCATTCAATGTGATCATGGCTGATCATCCCCAATCAGTACCACGTTCCTGCCCTCTCCCCATATCCCCTGACTCCACTATCTTTAAGAGCCCTATCTAGCTCTCTCTTGATAGCATCCAGAGAACCTGCCTCCACCGCCCTCTGAGGCAGAAAATTCCACAGACTCACAACTCTCTGTGAGAAAAAGTGTTTCCTCGTCTCCGTTCTAAATGGCTTACCCCATATTCTTAAACTGTGGCCCCTGGTTCTAGACTCCCCCAACATCGGGAACATGTTTCCTGCCTCTAGTGTGTCTAAACCCTTAACAATCTAATATGTTTCAATAAGATCCCCTCTCATCCTTCTAAACTCCAGAGTGCACAAGCCCAGCCGCTTCATCCTCTCAGGATATGACAGTCCTGCCATCCCAGGAAATAACCTTGTAAACCTATGCTGCACTCCCTCAATAGCAAGAATGTCCTTCCTCAAATTAGGGGACCAAAACTGCACACAATACTCCAGGTGTGGTCTCACTAGGGCTCTGTACAACTGCACAAGGACCTCTTTGCTCCTATACTCGACTGCTCTTGTTATAAAGGCCAACATGCCATTTGCTTTCTTCACTGCCTGCTGTACCTGCATGCTTACTTTCATAGACTGGTGAACAAGGACCCCCAGATCCCGTTGTACCTCCCCTTTTCCCAACTTGACGCCATTTAGATAGTAATCTGCCTTCCTGTTTTTGATACCAAAGTGGATAACCTCACATTTATCCACATTAAACTTCATCTGCCATGCATCTGCCCACTCCCCCAACCTGTCCAAGTCACCCTGCATTCTCATAGCATCCTCCTCACAGTTCACACTGCCACCCAGCTTTGTGTCATCTGCAAATTTGCTAATGTTTATAATGAAATAATGTATATAATGAAATCTCAAACCCAAAGTGTTTAAAAACTCACCCAATTGGCACTTTATTACAGGTGAAAGGTGAATCTGACCCTGGATGTAGGCCACTTACTTAAATATTTTGAAGAGACCTTGCAGCTCAGAGTTTACTTACTTCTCCACTGCAACATTGACCAGAGCATCTGAGATATTGTTCAAGGGAGAAGCAAGTGCTTTTTCAGCATTGTGACCCGGGAGGAGCAGAAATGTTTCTACTCGCCTCCCCCCCCCCCCTTGCTCCAAGCAAATACGATAACATCCCAATGTGTCGATCACCCCCAATAGCTGCCTAAATATTGCTAAATTTAGTTTTAATGTTGCATCAACTTTATTTGATATGCATAGTTCTATTTAAGCCTTGCACATTCAATGTCTATTACTCATTGTTCACATGGGAGCATTATCAGATATGAAAGCCAATTTATGGTTCACGTTTGCGGATCATAATCAGGGTAATCTTCCCCTTTGATTATAGAATCATTGAGTGATACAGTAGGGAGACTGGTCCTTCGCCCACCAAGAAAGAGCATAAAAGGAAGCTTGCGGGGAATATAAAAATTGACAAAAAGTTTCTATAGGAATGTTAAAAGGAAAAGATTAGTGAAGACGAATGTAGGCTCCCTACAGTCAGAGACGGTTGAATTTATAGTGGGAAAGAAGGAAACGGCAGAACAGTTAAACAAGTATTTTGCTTCTGTCTTCACCAAGGAAGACACAAACAATCTCCCAGAAATACTCAGGGACCGAGGATCTGCTGGGAGGGAGGAACTCACATTAGTCAGAAAATGGTGTTAGGTAAACTGTTGAGACTGAAGGCAGATAAATGCCCAGGGCCTGATGGTCTGCATCCCAGAGTACTCACGGATGTGGCCCTCGAAATCGTGGATGCATTGGTGATCATTTTCCAATGTTCTCTCGACTCTGGATCAACTCCTGTGGACTGGAGGGTAGCCAATTTAACTCCACTTTTTGAGAAAGGAGGGAGAGAGAAAACGGAGAATTATAGACTAGTGAGACTTACATCGGTAGTGGGGAAGATGCTGGAGTCAATTATTAATGATGTTATAGCAGCACATTTGGAAAGCAGTGACAGGATTGATCAAAGTCAGCATAGATTTATGAAGGGGAAATTATGCTTGACTAATCTTTTGGAATTTTTTGAGGATGTAACAAGTAGATTGGATAAGGGAGAGCCAGTGGATGTGGTGTATCTGGACTTTCAAAAATACTTTGACAAGGTCCCACACAAGAGGTTAGTGTGTAAATTAGAGCACATGGTATTGAGGGTAGGTATTGACAGAGAACTGGTTGGCAGACAGGAAGCAAAGAGTAGGAATTAACTGGCCATTTTCAGAAGGCAGGCAGTGACTAGTAGGTTCGGTGCTGGGACCCCAGTTGTTTACAATATATATTAACGATTTAGACGAGGGAATTAAATGTAACATCTCTAAATTTGTGGATGACACAAAACTGGGTGGCAGTGTGAGCTGCGAGGAGGATGCTATGAGGCTGCAGGGTGACTTGGATAGGTTGGGTGAGTGGGCAGAAGCATGGCAGATGCTGTATAATGTGGATAAATGTGAGGTTATCTGCTTTGGTGGCAATAACAGGAAGGCAGATTATTATCTGAATGGTGTCAGATTAGGAGAAGGGGAGGTGCAACGAGACCTGGCATTTATTGCGAGAGGATTTGAGTTTAGGAGCAAGGAGGTCCTATTGCAGTTGTACGGGGCCCTGGTGAGATCGCACCTGAAGTATTGTTTGCAATTTTGGTCTCCTAATTTATGAAGGACATTATTGCTATTGAGGGAGTGCAGAGTAGGTTCACCAGGTTAATTCCCGTGATGGAGGGACTGATATGTGATGAAAGAATGGGGCGACTGTGCTGGTATTCGCTTGAATTTAGAAGGATGAGAGGATATCTTATAGAAACATATAAAATTCTTAGAGGATTGGACAGGGTAGATGCAGAAAAAATGTTCCCGATGTTGGGTAGTCCTGAACCAGGGGGTTGCAGTTTAACAATAAGGGGTATGCCATTTAGGACTGAGATGAAAAAATCTTTTTCACCCAGAGAGTTGTGAGTCTGTGGAATTCTCTGCCGCAGAAGGCAGTGGAGGCCAATTCACAGAGAGAGTTAGATTTAGCTCATAGGGCTAACGGAATCAAGGGATATGGGGAAAAAACCGGAACGGGTAACAAATTTTGGATGATCGGCCATGATCATATTGAATGGCGGTGCTGGCGGGATGGGCCGAATGGCCTACTCCTGCACCTATTTTCTATGTTTCTATGTTCCTAAGACTGTGGCAACCTTCAAGAGTCAAGAGTCAATAGTGTTTTATTATCATGCATCCCAGATAGACCAATGAAATTCTTACTTGCTGCAGCACAACAGAATATGTAAAAATAGTACCCTCTTTTAATTTAATGCACCTTATTCTCCCCATATTCTGCCAACATCACTTCACTCACTTACACAGGGTAGGTGATTAACAATGACCAATTAGCCTACCAATCCACCTCTGTTCAACCTAATGGAGAACCGGAAAGTCTGGGGAAAAAAACCCACATGGTTACAGGGAGAATGTGCAAACTCCACAGAAAACCACTGGAGCTATGTACCTGGATTGCTGGAGTTGTGAGGCGGCCGTTCTATTTAGCTGTCTTGCTGCCTTTACAACACAGAGGAAAATGGCACCTTTGTGCTGTGATGGAGACAGGATACTTCTCATTTTAGGCCCTCCTACATTCCAGAATTACACACTTTTGCCTGTTCGCCCACATTTAATTTGCTGATAAACAAATTTATTTTGCTTGTAACATTGGCATCTTCAATCCAATTTCCTCCATTCTTCTTTGCTTCACTGATTTCTTTCCGTATTTGAATTTTTTTGTGACCAGCAAATTTGTTAAAATAACCTTGTGTAGCAAAATAATAATTTATCTGCCTATGATTCATTTCAAGCAAATGCCGTTATTTGAGTTTTTGCTATTTAATATTTGTAAGCTCAAAAAATTATTTCATATTAAACAATGAATAATTACTTTTTCCACTTTATATTCATTTCCAATTCTTTTGTCCTTTTTTGTGCCTTTTTGATCCTATGTGATTCAAATGGCTTGACTGTTTTTCATAACCTTCTTCTTTGAAGAAGTCCAATTTCGATCGTTGCAAATATAATTCCACAAAAATAAAATTGCTTGGGTAGACCAGATTCATCTGAGTTAACTGGACAATTCATTCCCTTTGCTGCAGGAAAGTAATTTGCATGTGACCCATTTAAATGAGCCTGCATGTCATTAGTGTGTATTTTGTTAATTGCAAAGGCGATGCTATTAGTCACTAATTTAATACATTGGAGCAATTCACATGGTATTCAAGTGAAATGCACCAAGTTTTTAAATAACACTAATGTACTTTCAGTCACATTGTTATCCAAGTTCAATCCCCTTTCAATGACATTGGAATGCAAGACAAAATTACTAACTACTATCGCATACGTCTAATCAGATATAGTCATAGTGTCATACAACGCAGAAACTGGCCCTTTGGCCCAACTCACCCATGCCAACCAACATGTCCCATCTACACTCGCCCCGTTTGGCTCCTACCCCTCTAAACCGATCCTATCCATGTACCTATCTAAATGCTTCTTAAATGTTGCAATAGTACCTGGCTCAACTACCTCCTTCGACAGCTCCTTCCATACACCCACCACCCTTTGTGTAAAAAAACTTACCCCTCAGGTTCCTATTAAACCTTTTCCCCCTCACCTTAAACCCATGTTCTCAGATTCCCAATTCTCCAACACTGGGCAAAAGACTCAAGCGTTTACGCAATCTATTCCTCTTGTGATTTTATATATCTCCATAAAATCACCCCTCATCCTCCTGCACTCCAAAGAATAAAGTCCAAATCTGCTCAACCTGTCCCTGTAACTCAGGGAGCTCTCCCTATAGTTCCATGCATGCCATATTCAAATGATTATTAAAAATTGCAATTAAGATTGAATGTCAGATTCAGACACAAAATCTACCACAATCAGTAGAGAGAGAAGTGTGGCTTTAAGATGAGCAGTAAATATTCTCAAGTAGATATCAGTAAATGTTGCCATTTACAAATAGTTAATTACTGCTCTGTGAGTGCAAAACATTTGATTTTTACCCCAGTGACAGAGCTGAGGAAAGTTTATTATTTAAATAGCCAAGGCCATTAATTCCTAAAATGGATTTAGAATACAAATACTATGCTCCCTAATAATGAGTAGCAGTAACAATCATTTTTAACATAGCTGTAACGTTTGTAAATACTATGACCCATGCTGACCTGTTTTACCTGTTTATGCCGTTTGAATTGTTGATTGTATTATTTTGCAATATGTTAATGTTATGGCATTGAATGATTGGGTTAGCAAGTTAAGTATGATTGTAAAATGACATGGCACAATAATTTCTCTAGTGCAATGTACAGTGTTATTTTCAACAGCCTCTGGCTCAACAATCTGTCCACATTCTTTGGCACAGACTGTCAGAGTCATCGAGTCATGTAGGAATAAAGTCAAGTCCCTTCAGCCCAACTTGTCCATGCCAATCAAGATGCCTTCCTGAGCTAGTGCCCTTTGCCTGCATTTGCCCCATATTTCTGTTAAGCCTTACCTATCCATGTTCCTGTCCGAATACCTGTTTAATGCCGTATTGCAACCAACAATACAACTTCCTCTGGTAGCTCATTCCACTGTCAGCCTAGGGCTGAAGTTGTCTACATAGAAAATGTTAAACCTAAGGCTGGTTCTTGAGGGATAGGCTAGCTCGATGCATTAAAGAAGAGAAAAAATCATCACCGTGCACTTATGCCCAGAGTAGTACCACCAGCCCAGCACTGACCATCCCTGACCCCAGCCACCACTCAACCCTGCATCACACAACCCAACACTGCAGAAAAAAGTATACTAGTTCTCAATGCTTCATGATAATGCATCGAGTTTTGAGTTCATGCAACATTCACCTTGCAACATTAACATTAGTGTAGAGTAAATCTTGTCCATAGACTTCACGTTGGATGCTATATAAAAAACATGGCAACACAATAGACTGCTGATGTTGGAATCATTAGTAAAATAAAGTGCTAGAGCAACTCAGTGGGTCAGAGAACATCTGTGGAGGGAAATGCACAGATGATGTTTCAGATCAGGGCCCTTCTTCAGTCATTTTGCTTATAAAAAAAATGGAATTGCTGTATCAGTGAAATAGACTGAGTTTGTGTAAAAGTGTGGTACAAAGTGCATTTGTGTTTTGTGAATTAGAGTTACAAGATCCAATTATCATATTTTAGACTTTAGACTTTTGAGATACAGCATGGACACAGGCCCTTCGGCCTACCAAATCCCCGCCGACCAGCGATCACCCCTTACACTAACATTTTACTTCGGAGTCACGTGAGTGACTTCGTGAAGACCCCGCCAGCACTCATGCGCGACATATCGTCGCTCGCATTTGCTGTCGACAAGCTGGGGGGGGGGAGTGCCTTCAGAAAGACCGGCAAAGGTAAGTGCTCTAATCTTAAGCTGGTTTGCAGGTAGGATTCTTTGTGTTTTCTACCTGCAGGAAAAGATGGAAGGGAAAGGGAAAGGCAAACTTTCCAACAGCCGCGGGACTCCTATGGGTCAGCGGGAAACTTCTCCGGAGCTGTTTATAACGCCGGTGGCGTCCGGGAAACGGTCGGGGAAAAAGGTGCGGCAGTTGGGCGCACCTGTTACACCTGCGCCCGACTAGTCTCAGGAGGCGGCCGCACAGGAGCAGGGTATGGGGGACCCTGACTTTGTGTCTCCATCCCCCAGGAGGGGGGGGAGCAAGCAGGTACATGGAGTGCATCGCACACCGGCGACGGCAACACCCCGTCTTTTACAGGTCCGGCGAGGGCCGAGCCGGGGGACGACCGCGCCGATGTCAAGCCCCGCAGCCGCGGCAGGTCTCGAGAAGCCGCCGAGGTTTACTGCCTTAGGGCAGGCTGGTAGAGCTGCTGCAGAGTCGAGCAGCCCTGCAGGAGCAGGAGCTGCCAACTTCACACCGGGGTTTGCTGCTGGAGTGCAGGCCGGTGGCAGCCATATGCGGTCGGTTAGTTTGCATGGCGCTCCTGCCAACCATGCACCCCTACAGAGACATAATTTCAGAAGTAGGGGTAAGCCTGCACGGACTCCGGGGAGCCAGGCACTGGGGGCCGGCACCGACTCATGTCCACTGCCTTCCCTCCAGGCACACGGACCGCCACTGTCCGCTCGTGGGCGGACTAGCAGAGAGTCCGTGCAGGAGTCGTAAGGGCCTGCAGGAGCAGCTGTCGACGACCTCCTGTCACCAGGTCCGAGTCAGCGCCTTATGGGGGTGTGATCTGCTGATAGAAGCCCCAGCAACATTGCAGAGCCTGGGGAAGTTGGCTTGTCGGCTACGTGTAGTAGCGACGGTCGCATAGCCAGGTTGGAGCTCATGGTGGAGCAGCTAGTCCAACGAGATCTGGACAGGGAAGAACGGAGGTCCCAGGCATCCACTACCCACAGCCGAAGGCCACCGAGCATCTTGCCTTCCTCCTCTGGGAGTGCCAGAAGTCTGCAGGAGGCAGACTTCGATGAAGAGCCAGACATGCCAGAGGTCGATGCTCCAGAAGCAGACACAGACCTACTGGATGTTGTGGGGAACTTTGCTACAGCAACTCATTCAGGGGCACCAGCTACAGGAACGGGTCCTCAACGACACCATGGACAAATTCAAGCCGCCAGAGAATTGCATTAACCTGAATGTCCCCACGGTCAATGCTCAAATTTGGGGGAATTTGAGTAATACCGCCAGAGCTCAGGACGCATGCCTCCAGAAAGTCTGGAAACTCCTATCAACGGGTATCACGGCGTACGCCAAGACCCTCGATGGGGACAACGTGACCAGTGAGCAGCAGGATGCTCTGGCATTACTCTGCAATGCACAGTTCGAGATCAACTATTTGCGAAAGAGCTCCATCCAGCCCACCCTCAACCCTAAATTTGCAGGGTTGTGCCATACCTCCACCACTCCACCACCACATCAGCTGTTCGGGGAAGACCTGCCGAAAAAGGTGAAAGAAATGGATGTGGAGGCCAAAACCGTAGGCCTTATGAAGCCACCACCATCAAGGGCATATGCCTATTGGAAACCGCTGTATCCCACTTGGAAACCTCGCCCACCGGATAAGACACCAAGGACTCATCCACCGCCAGTTCCCCAACAGCAGACTCCTTTTTTAGGGCAGGGCCCTCTGAGGCCCGCCTGGAAAATGCGGCCTCCGCCATGACAAGCCACACAACGTCCCCCTAATACACCATACACCAGGACCTGCCGTTGACCATGGACGCAAGGGAATCTGGATCTACTAAGAAAGTAGCAATGGCACCCTCACAAGTAGGGGGACGGTTGCAGGCATTCAGTGGTGCATGGGATACAATACCTACAGACTCTTTTATTTTACAGTGTTCAGGGTTTTGTTATAGAGTTTATTGACGGTAAACTTCCCCCAACACAGCATGTATCCCATCGCAAATTTGCGCTCTCTAAAAAAAGAGATCGAGCAAGGACATGCAGAAATATTACGGCTAGCAGCCAAACGGGTGATAGGGAAGAAGACACATGAACTCATTGAGCATGTCCAACATCTTTACAAAAACAGTTTCGGGGTAACGTGAGGGGGAACTTCTTTACTCAGAGGGTGGTGGCTGTGTGGAATGAGCTTCCAGCAGAAGTGGTGGAGGCAGGATCGATTTTAACATTTAAGAGTAAAGTGGATAGGTATATGGACGTGAAGGGAATGGAGGGGTATGGTCTGAGTGCAGGTAGATGGGACTAGGTGAAAACAAATGGTCGGCACTGACTGGAAGGGCCGAGAGGGCCTGTTTCCGTGCTGTAATTGTTATATGGTTATATGGTTAACAACCAAAAAAGATGGAGGATGATGGATCATCATCGCCCTAACCCATCTGAACACTTTTGTACAATATACCCATTTCAAAATGGAAACCTTTGAAACAACTAAGCAGCTACTGTATCAGGGGTTTTATGGCTTGCATCGATCTAAAAGATGCATACGATACAGTCCTCATCATAGAATCCCATAGGAAATTCTTAAAATTGGTCTGGAAGGGACAGTTATGGCAATATAAAGCTTTACCCAATGGCTTAACCACAGCCCATAGACTGTTTACCAAAATAGTCAAACCAATACTGGCTATCCTAAGGCAACAGAATTATATCGTCATGGCATACTTGGACGATATACTTATAGTGGGACAAACCTTCCAATTGGCGAAGCTGGCAGTCACAGTGACCAAATCTTTATTCGAGATGTTAGGGTTTGTTACCCATCCTGACAAATCCAAATTCACCCCATCTCAAATCATGGACTATCTGGGCTTCACTATTGACACAAACCGAATGATAGTCACTATCCCAACCAACAAAGCATCAGATATAAAAGATGCATGCAACAGCCTTGCTTGCGCCAGGGTGCCGACCATCAGACATACTGCCAAGGTAATTGGGAAACTGGTAGCAACATTTTCAGCTGCGCAAATCGGACCACTGCATTATCAAAACTTACAAAGAGCAAAGATTTCAGCATTAAAAGCAAATGCTGGGCACTTTGACAGGCCAATACGGCTGTCAATTAAGGCTAAAACTGAGCTACAGTGGTGGGTCGACAATATTAGCGCGTTACAAACCCATCATTATTAGCAACCCATCAGTCATGTTACAAACTGACGCATGCTGGACTGAAGAAGAGTCTCGACCCGAAACGTCGCCCATTCCTCTCCAGAGATGCTGCCTCTCCTGCTGAGTTACTCACGTATTTTTGTCTACCTTCGATTTAAACCAGCATTGCAGTTCTTTCTTACACAACCTACAAACCTGTACGTCTTTGCAGTGTGGGAGGAAAGCAAAGATCTTGGAGAAAACCCATGCGGTCACGGGGAGAACGTACAGACTCCGTACAGACAGCACCCATAGTCGAGATTGAACCCGGGTTTCTAGAGCTGAAAGTGCTTTAAGGCAGCAACTCTACTGCTGCGCCACCAAAATGCATCTAATTTGTGTGTAGCCTCACTCCGGCAATGGAGGAGGCCCATTTCAGAAAGGTCAATATGGGAATGGAAAGGCGAGTTAAAATGGTTAGCAATCAGATGATCCAATAGGCCTTGGCTGGCCAAGTGCGAGTGTTTGGTGAAACGGGTGCAAATAACCTTTAGGAAATATGCCATTCTTTACCTAGTCTGACAGATAGGTGGACTCCAAAATCTGCAGCAAAATGGTTCACTTTTAACTGCTCTCTGATTTGTCCCAACATCCACTCATTTGTCACATAGCTGCTACATTAAAACAGGGGAAGAGTAAAACTAGACTGACCATCAACCAGGATAGTAATTAGACATTGCAAAATTGCACATATTGCAATGACCCTTGCAATTTATTGTGTGACAATCAAGCTAAATGGGATGGACTCATGATTGAACTGGCTGCTTGAATGCGAACACCTGTGTGGTCGCTGTTAACTAGCCACAGCAGCAGAAATGTACATCAATTCAATCTGTAAACTCCTGAGCCCTCACTGTACCATTACAATCAAGACAGGGATCAACCTGATTTAATGAGTGAATGCCTGGTGCAGCATCATGTACACCTAACAATGATGAAAATGCAGCACAGGACTATTATCAGGCACAGCATGCAACAAACAGAAGGAAGCGATCTCGCAATCAACCAGATCAGAGTTCTGCAGTTCTACCTCATCTGAATGTGAATGAGAGTGCATGTTTAAACAGCTAACAGAAAGAGGATATCCTCAGCAGAGGTAGGTCCCAGCATGCGAATGCACAAAATAAGGATGCGGTATTACTAATTGCGTTGAGTAGATCCATCTCAGCTTCCCCTTGAGGTCCCAAGACAGGAAAAATGAGTCTTTAGGAAAACTGCATTACTTCATGTGATATCAAGAAACAACTTGATTGCAAGAAGCAAAGTCTATAAGACCTGTCAACACCATGATTGCAATACTGACAATGTGGAAAATTGCCTAGTTTTGTCCTAAAAAAAACAGGGCAAAGACTTACTGGCTCATTACTGTCCAATCAATCTAGTCTCAGTTACCGCCAAGTAACAGAAAGTGTCAACTTACTGACCGATAACCTGCTTATTTATACCAATTTTATGTTTTCCAAGGACTACTCAGGTTTGTATCTCACCAAAGCCTGTTTCAGGCATGGATCTCAGAGTTGAATTCCATGGGTGTGGTGAGAGTTCCTGCCCTCAACTTCAAGGCAACATTTCATCATGTGTTGTATCAAAGAGTGTGGGTAAAACTGAAGTTAATTTACGTTGATGGCAAACACAAAAACACCATGCATAAAGTGAAATGGTTGTGGTTGTTGCAGATTATGCATTTCAACCCCAGGATACCACTGTAGGAATTCCTCAGGAGTGTTCTACACTCAACCATTTGCAGGTGCTTTGTTAGTATTGTTTTGTATCCATCAAAAGGTCTTAAATGGGAATGTTTGTTGATGATTACACAATAGTCAGTCCAATTCTGAATGTCTCAGCAAATGAAGTAATCTACACCTGGTAGACAAAACATGCTGGAGAAACTCAGTGGGTGAGGCAGCATCTGTGGTGAGAAGGAATAGGCGATGTTTCGGGTCGAGACCCTTCTTCAGTCTGAAGAAGGGTCTCGACCCGAAACGTCACCTATTCCTTCTCTACATTGATGCTGCCTCACCCACTGAGTTACCCCAGCACTTTTTGTTTACCTTTGATTTTTCCACCATCTGCAGTTCTTTCTTAAACATTGAATCTACACCTGCGTGTAGATTGATCTGGACAATATTCAGGCCTGGGCTATAATGAGTGAGGGATATTTGTGCCATTAAAGTGCCAGGCAGTGACCATCTCTTGCAAGGGTGATTCTAACCACAGAGCATTGAAATTCAGTAGCATTACCATTGTTGAGTCCTCCTCCGACAATATTCTGGGTGTCTCCTTAAATGGGAAACTCAACCAGACCAGTTACATCTGATAAATAAAACACATTGTCCTGATAAATAAAAGTCAAAGGTTAAGAAACCTGCAATGGTTGATTCACGTCCTGATATCCAAAATCAACAAAGACAATAGACAATAGACAATAGACAATAGGTGCAGGAGTAGGCCATTAGGCCCTTCGAGCCAGCACCGCCATTCAATGAGATCATGGCTGATCATCCCCAATCAGTACCCCGTTCCTGCCTTCTCGCCATATCCCCTGACACCACTTTTTTTAAGAGCCCTATCTAGTTCTCTCTATAACACCGATAACACTCAAGAGTTCAACAACATTCACAATAAAATGCCTTTCATTGTTACCCCCATCCACCACTCTGATCATTAACGTGGCCCTGGGGTGTACCATCTACAAATTGAACTGCATTTACACTTACTTTAAGAAAGCCTTCTGAATCCCTTCCGTCTACAACCAAGAAAATTTCAGGCAAATGTGCATGAGAGCACTGCCATCCCTTCCACTTCGCACATTTTCCTAACTGAGATGTTTCTCACAGTTCCTTTATTTTTCATGAATCTACAGATAAGTTTGAAAATACTCCCACAACCAGCACTGTTAGACAATAGACAATAAACAATAGGTGCAGGCAGTAGGCCATTCGGCCCTTCAAGCCAGCACCGCCATTCAAAGTGATCATGGCTGATTATCCGCAATCAGTACCCCGTTCCTGCCTTCTCCCCATATCCCCTGACTCCGCTATCTTCAAGAGCCCTATCTAGCTCAGCTGAGTGTTGGAACACTCAGCAGAAGGATTCCACAGTTTCAGAAAGGTATTCCATCAACATATTCTGAAGGGCAACTAATAAAGATGGGCAACAAATGCTCAACTTTTCAATAATACCCATATCCCAAGAAATGAATAAATATAGAGTTTTTGTACTGCCAGAACAAATGCTGTTATGTTTTGATGAGAAGGATCCCAGCCTAAAACTCTGCCTGTCCATTTTCTCCAAAGATGCTGCCTGACCCGCTGAGTTACTTCAATACTTTGTGTATTGTGTATTGAATTAAATACCTTTATTATCTTCACCTATTTTTATTTTAAATTGTAAAGATTTTTGAGAATAGTAATTTATCCCAAAATATTTCACCAAAGACAGTGATTCCTGCCGGGGGTGGGCCAGGTTTACTGCTGCATACAATTAGTTAACTTATTGCTTTCACTCATATTTGTATTTTGAATGTCGACTGCACATGTTAGAGACCAGTTCACCTTTGGGGCACTGAGGTTGTGCCAGAACATGTTCTCTTGTTCTAATTTCATAGCCACATTTGTAAAAGAGTCATTAGATAGTGATAACACCAAGTCTGATTATTTAAAAAAAAAGCTAAAACCTGGAGATATTGGTAATCTGACATAAAACCTGGAGATATTGGTAATCTAAAACAGAAAATACTGGAAATAATCAGTAGGTCAGACAACACTGTGGAGAGAGAAACAGAGGTAATGTTTCAGCTCAATGATTTTCCATCTTATCAATTTTTTACCTATTGACAGAAGATTACAGGTTACTATGATCCTCGGCAATAAAGATCAGCCACCTTAGGTTGAATTGGAATAAGCCTTCAAAGTCTTAATTGGGCAAGTACCCAATCACTGGCGGCTCATTCTGTTATATCCTCGTCTACTTTACATTATCGAAGGTCCCCAAACTTTCAATGCTATTTTGTTTCGTTTAGAGATAGAGCATGGAATCAGGCCCTTCGGCCCACAGATAGTCAGGGATTCCACCCAGTGTCTTTCACGATTCCAGTGTCAAGTTTTTTTTTCAAATAACTTCAGAATCACCTTCCCTAACGTGCACCTCGACTAAATCTAAAAAAAGACAAAGTGCTAGAGTAACTCAGCAGGTCAGACAGCATCTCTGGAGAATATGTAGAGGTGACTTTTTGGGTCAAGACCTTTCTTCAGACTCGAAACGTCACCCATCCATGTTCTCCAGAGATGCTACCTAACCTGCTGGGTTACCCCAACAATCTTTGTCCTTTTGTATTTTGACCAGCAGTTCTTTGTTTCTTCATCTAAACATACCTTTGTTATTTACTACAATTTTTCATTTTAGCCCATCATCACTTTTATCAATAAATCTTTCTCCTTGCTTTCTCTGCAATTTAAAATGTGTTTTAACACTAGCTTTTTCCAGTTTTAATGAAAGGTTACTGACCTGAAAAGTTAACTCTGTTTTTGATTCACCACAGCTGCTGGCTGATCTGTTGAATATTTCCATTATTTTCTGAGTTTTAAATTGGGTGTTTTTTCCCTTGAATATACTTTTTTTTCTGCAATTCTTTCATGCTTTCTAAATCCTTTTATATTCAGTAACTTTCAATTCAGTGATTAAGACCTAATCAGCGTAATTATTTTTGCTGTCGGTACAATATTTTACAGTGTTTCAACAATAACGTATTCAAGATTGACCCAAAGGATATCTTTCTTTCAGATGTAATTGAAATAATCTTCTATTGTCTGATTTATAGCATTCCTTATAGTTATAATTAACTCATAATCATCATTCCAAATAGAACTATTCATTATACAAATCCCTAGGTCATTAATTGAACTATGAAAGTGGAATAATAAGCATTTGAATTTGTTTTCAGTTCAGCATTGAATATTGGCTGAATTAGAGGAAATTTAAAAATAAATCAATTCCAAAAAGAGGAAATGTAATGTGCTAAAACTTTGTAAATATTTGTGGCGGTGTTGTGGCTAAGATTCAGTTCAATCATATTTATTAAACTCTCCTTTATTGGCGTTCTGCTTCTTAGCTATGGTTTGGTAGCATGAGCCTGCCATCACAGCATCTGTGATCACCCTATGTCTGAACCTACATGATGTGGATGTGGAGATCCCCAGGCCAGTAATGGGGCCTTGAGCAGTACCTTGGACAAAGCAATAGAGAGCCTCTGGTTCCCAGACTCCACATTTCACACCTGGTCTTGATTTAGCCTGATGCTGTCCTTACTTGCTTCCCATCTTTGATAAGTCCCAGCCTAAACAAAATTCAGCTACTCATGTTCTGGTCAACACTGACTTGTGGTCCTCCATCATCCCTGACCTTGCAGGCAAACCTTGCCTCTTTGACCCTGATGCATTCAGTTTATAACCTGTTATGATGTTTAAATCATTTATATTGTCACTTCACCATTGCATGGTTCTTTTTATCCCCACATCTCCTTTTAGTAATCTGGTTTTATGTGCTGAAATAAATTGGTATTTTTCTGACTGGCAATCGTAAACAAATGTCGTGCTGTAGCAATCAGTGCAGGGGCTTCAAATACTTATTATCCATATTAATGATTTAGTAAAGGGACTGAGTGTACTGTAGATGAATCTGTTGATGATGCAAAAATAAGTGGGTTAGCAAATTGTGAGCAGCAAATAAAGAGGCTCTAAAGGGATGCAGAGAGATTAAGAGAGTGAGGAAAAATTTGACAGTCAAAGATAATGTGCTGTGATATGATACGAAATAAAAAATGAAAATGCTGAAAACACTCAGCAGACCACATCTGCGGGAAGAGAAACAGATATGACATTTCAGGTCAAGACCTTTCATCAGAACTGAACAGTATTTGATTGAAAATATTAACCTTGTTTCTCTACCCCTGGATACAGCCTGACCCATCAAGCATTTCCAGCAAGTTCTGCTTCTACTTTTAGATTTACAGTATAATCTGTTGTTTTGGTTGATTTTCACAAAAACGTGAGCTTATCCACGTTAGGAGGAAGAAAAAAAATTAAATTATTATTTAAATGTAATGAAGACTACCAAATATTGCAGTAGATCAGGAGATCCAATGAGATGGAACACACACACACACAAATTAACATACAGGAAACTTAATGGAATGTTGATCTTTAGTAGAAGAGGTATGCAGTATAAAAGTAGTTTTGATGCAACATTATAGATGATTATACAGAGCTAGTCAGGGGAGGCAGAGGAACAACTTTGTGAATGCTTGGACTTGGTAGACTAGGTGATGTTCAAGAACTCAGCGGCGCAGCTGTAGAGGTGCTGTCTTACAGCACCAGAGACCCGGGTTCGATGCTGACCATCTACTTGTTGACTTAATTGGAGAGAAGATGGTGGAGAGAGATAACAGCCTCAAGTTACTGTATGAACACATCTCTGAATCTATCCGGATTAGTACATTGATGCATTCGTACAGAAAGGTAAATCAGTTCCTCAAAAGTTTTGCTGAATACTCTATCTACAGGTGCATGATGGAGAACATACTGACATACTATAAGATTTGAAGTGTTTTGAAGGAAACGGATGTGAGAAGAAAATATTTTGAGAAATTTAGATTTAGTTTTGTGCTGGGGAGGGAAATGGTCCAGATTGTGGAAGAAGTTCATGCTTGACCAGAAACTCAAAACACACGGCATAGTTGTGGCATGTGTTACGCTTCATTTTTGATTGAAGTAAAGGGCCTGTCCCACTTAGGCGATATTTTAGGCGATTGCGGCGATAGTCACAGTCGTAACGGGACGCCAAAATGGACAAACCCTAGGACAATGTCTATGACAAGCTACAACCTAGTTGACCGCCCAGTACATCATCAGTGCCCCGCTCCCTGCCATGGATGCCCTCCACCGAAAACGGTGTCTGAGACGGGCTGGGAAGATCATCAAAGACCCCTCCCACCCTAACCATGGACTGTTTGCCCTCCTACCATCAGGGAGGCGGTACAGGAGCCTCAGGTCCCGCACTAGTAGGATGAAGAACAGCTTCTATAACAACACCATCACACTGCTGAACTCGGAGTCCCGATAGATTTCTCCAGTCTCTCCGTCCACATTGTCTGCATTCTGTATCTATTTATATATTGCTATTACTACAAACTGACGCTAAACTGCATTTCATTGAACCCATACTTGTATCTGTGCAATGACATTAAAGTTGAATTGAATTGAATTGAATTGACGTCAAGCTATGACAAGCTACGTCAACCGGCGACACAATTCCTCGTGACTTGGGACATACACCTATGACAACCATGATGACACCTACGACAACTTTTGACCACGCAGGCGACATCCTTCGACAACCGAAGTCAACCGGCCTCCACCCGCGACAAGCTACGACCCTGTCTGCGACAAATGAAGACAATGGAAGACTTCTATTGATGCCGGAACTGTCGCCGGTTGGCGTAGGATGATGTAGTTTGTTGCCAATGGAATTCACCGAGGTCATCATCCGGCGACAACCAATGTCACCTGGCATCATCCTGGCGACAACCTATGACAATCTACAACAGCACCTACGACAGGAGAAGACAGGCAACGTCAAGCCCACAGTCGCCGAAGGTTTTGAACATTTCAAAATCCAGTGGCAACAAGAAAAAAGTCACTTGAGGAGACAACTCACGACAATACAGGCCTAACTCCGTGACCATGTGGCGACAGCCTATTTTCCGGCTGTCGCCATAAAAATTGCCTAAGTAGGATAGGCACTTAAGTGTGACTGAATTTCAGAAACAGAGTAGATTGGACTCAGTGAACAAATGTCTTATGGTTTTGATTGTGCATTTCCACAGAAGATCTTGCAATTTCCTGCCATAATATCAGCCAGAGAATATTTGAATTTATCTGGCCATTTTTCAAAGGTTCAAAGGTCAAAGGTCAGTTTTGTCACATGTAACTAAGGTGCCGTGAAACTCAGATTACCATACAGCCATACTAAAAAAAGCAACAAGACACACAACTACATAAACGTTTACTTAAACATCCACCACAGCAGATTCACCACATTCCTCACTGTGATGGAAGGCAATAAAGTCTAAGCTCCTTCCTCTTTATTCTCCGGCAGTCGGGGCAGTCGAACTATCCACAGTCGGGGAGATCGAAGCTCCCACAGCCGGCGATCGAAGCCCTTACGTTGGGGCAATCGAAACTCCTGTGGTTGGAGCTCCCGAAGTCGGTCTCTAAGCAGGGACCGCAAGCTCCACAATGTTAAAGTCCGCAGGCTCCTGTTTTTGGAGCTCCAAAGTCGATCCCCGACAGGGATCGCGAGCTCCATGATGTTAAGCCCTGCAGGCTCCCACGGTTGGAGCACCCGAAATGGGTCTCCAGCAAAGGCCGCCAACTCCTCGATGTTAGGCCGCCATGCGGACGGAAATACGATATGAAAAAATTACATCTCCACCATGGTAAGAGATTAAAAAAAGTTTCCCCCAACCTCCCTCCCCCACCTCACACATAAAACAAGCTAAAGAACACTAAAACATACATTCAAGTTCAAGTGAGTTTATTGTCATACATTCAACACATACTAAACAAACAACAAAGAAGGAAAGGACAGACAGACAGTTGGCGAGGCAGCCATTGCTGGCGCCACCCAGAGATTATAATGTTTACCAAGGTTTTCCTCCTGATCTTTTGGTTTTGGCAGGGAGATGTCATCCAGGAAATGTTGGATCTTTCTCTTTCCTTCGTACCATTTTCTGACTGCACCAGAGATAAACTTTAATTATTATCATCATCTGAATAAAGGTTTTTCATGTTACAGATCATGATTTTTCAATCAGACTGAGCAGATTATTCATCCATGTTCAGTAAAGCAATACAAAGCAGAACTCCACGATGTTTTTCCTTTGTGGGAAATAATATTAAAAAACATTCTTCCTTTCATGTCTAATATTATGGCTACGAATAAAACTTTCCGTGACAAAATCTTAATGCTCTGCCGTCCATTGTGTGAATGGTTTACTTTTCAGAAACTTGAATTATGGGTAAGGTTTGAAAAAAAAATAATTTGAAGCTTTGAGAATAGGAAGCAGAAATCACAAGGCATGACCAGAGTGTCAAAAAATGGAGTTTGTTGTTTGAATAAATGAAACCACCAGTCTGAAAGCATGCAGCAATGTCATTTCCAAGCACCCACATCTATTATATATTGTAGTAATGGAGTTGTTTGTAACATTCCATTTACAAACAGGGATTTAAAAATTCAATGGAAAATCACATTGCAAAAATGTCAACCTTTAACCGCAACAGATGTTGAAATAATTACAGTTTAGTTTGTCTGGAACAGTCTGGAACAGAAACAGCTAGACAGGTACATGGATAGAACACTTTTGGAGGGATATGGGCCAAATGCGGGCAGGTGAGACTAGTGTACCTGGGACATGTTACTCAGCCTGGGTAGACAAAAATGCTGGAGAAACTCAGCGGGTGCGGCAACATCTATGGAGCGAAGGAAATAGGCAACATTTTGGGCCAAAAACCTTCTTCAGTCCTGTTACCCAGCCTGGGCAAGTTGGGCCGAAGGGCCTGTTTCCATGCTGTATCACTCTATGACTATGACTATGACTGTATTATAAAATTTAAAGCACAGATTGATGCATATTTTGCAGTTGTACAAATGGAAATTAGTCTGAGCAGAAACTTGTGTTTGGGCAATTGTCAGAGAAAACTTTTGAAATTGGATGCAACCTGGGGCTTAATCCGCACAAGCTTAGGCAATTTCACAGATAGGGTAAGTGTAAATATAATCTACTGATTTATCTAAACAGAACGCACAAAACAAAATGGGGAATAGCAGGACTTGATGAATATTTGAGGAGACATTTGATGAATGCTAGTAAAAACTTGTGCATGCGTCCCCTCGCACAAGACATAACATATAAATGGTGTTATCTGCCTCCAAGTTAAAGGGGGAGCAGTGTGATGTATGTGATATAATTAGCATATGTTATGTCTAGTGCGAGGGAGCGCATGCGCTGGGGGAGACTTAAGGTGGCGTCCTAGAATAAAGATGCTTGTTAGTTTACTCCCGTATCTGAGTGTTCTTTTAAGTCAGTTCCAAGCATCCAAATACACAACACTTGTGAATAATATTAAGGGTTTAAGGCTAGGTGTATGAATGCTGATGAAATGACATAAAGGGACTGATAGTATATGGGAATGAGGAATTAGTGCCAACAATAAAAAGTAATGAGTCAGATAGAACAGAATAGTAGGAAATGGAGATTATAGGGGGAAGGATGTGAGATGTGGAGATGAGGTGGTATTGGAGCAGTGGTGGACATGGCATGCTGCAATTGACATGTTTGGGTACATGATGTTCCAAAGGTGATCGTGAAGACACGCCTACAATGTAGGTTGCTGAGCCTCACATCAGTGGTAGGGAAGCTATTGGAGAGAATTCTTTGGCATAAGATTTACCTATATTTGGAAGGGAATGGGCTGATGAATGACATTCAGCAATGTTTTGTCTGTGGTAGGTCATAGAAACATAGGAACATGGAAATTAGGTGCAGGAGCAGGCCATTCGGCCCTTCGAGCATGCACCGCCATTCAATATGATCATGGCTGATCATCCAACTCAATATCCTGTACCTGCCTTCTCTCCATACCCTCGGATCCCTTCAGCCACAAGGGCCACATCCAACTCCCTCTTAAATATGGCCAACGAACTGGCCTCAACTACCTTCTGTGGCAGAGAATTCCACAGATTCACCACTCTCTGTGTGAAAAACGATTTTCTCATCTCGGTCCTAAAAGACTTCCCCCTTATCCTTAAACTGTGACCCCCTTGTCCTGGACTTCCCCAACATCGGGAACAATCTTCCTGCATCTAGCCTGTCCAACCCCTTAAGAATTTTGTAAGTCTCTATGAGATCACCCCTCAATCTTCTAAATTCCAGCGAGTACAAGCCGAGTCTATCCAGTCTTTCTTCATATGGAAGTCGTGCCATCCCAGGAATCAGTCTGGTGAACCTTCTCTGTACTCCCTCTGTGGCAAGAATGTCTTTCCTCAGATTAGGAGACCAAAACTGTACGCAATACTCCAGGTGTGGCCTCACCAAGACCCTATACAACTACAGTAGAACCTCCCTATCTTGTACTTGAATCCTTTTGCTATGAATGCCAACATACCATTCGCTTTCTTCACAGCCTGCTGCACCTGCATGCCTACTTTCAATGACTGGTGTACCATGACACCCAGGTCTCGCTGCATCTCCCCTTTTCCTAATCGGACACCATTCAAATAATAGTCTATCTTCCTGTTTTTGCCACCAAAGTGGATAACCTCACATTTATCCACATTATACTGCATCTGCCATCATTTGCCCACTCACCCAGTCTATCCAAGTCATCTTGCAGCCTCCTAGCATCCTCCTCACAGCTAACACTGCCCCCCTGCTTCGTGTCATCTGCAAACTTCGAGATGTTGCATTTAATTCCCTTGTCCAAATCATTAATGTATATTGTAAATAGCTGGGGTCCCAGCACTGAGACTTGCGGCACCCCTCTAGTCACTGTCTGCCATCCTGAAAAGGACCCGTTCACTCCTACTCTTTGCTTCCTGTCTGCCAGCCAGTTCTCTATCCACATCAATACTGAACCACCAATACCGTGAACTTTAAGTTTGTATACCAATCTCTTGTGTGGGACCTTGTCGAAAGCCTTCTGAAAGTCCAGATATAACACATCCACTGCTTCTCCCTTATCCACTCTACTAGTTACATCCTCAAAAAATTCAATAAGATTCATCAGACATGATTTACCCTTCGTAAATCCATGCTGACTTTGTCCACTGATTTCACCACTTTCCAAATGTGCTGCTATCCCATCTTTAATAATTGACTCTAGCAGTTTCCCCACTACCGATGTTAGACTAACTGGTCTGTAATTCCCTGTTTTCTCTCTCCCTCCCTTTTTAAAAAGTGGGGTTACATTAGCTACCCTCCAATCCTCAGGAACTACTCCAGAATCTAAAGAGTTTTGAAAATTTTTCACTAAGGCATCTGCTATTTCTGGGGCTACTTCCTTAAGTACCCTGGGATGCAGCCTATCTGGCCGTGGGGATTTATCGGCCTTTAATCCATTCAATTTACCCAACACCACTTTCCGGCTAACCTAGATTTCACTCATTTCCTCCATCTCATTTGACCCGCGATCCCCTGCTATTTCCGTCAAATTATTTATGTCTTCCGTAGTGAAGACAGAACCAAAGTAGTTATTCAATTGGTCTGCCATGTCCTTGTTCCCCATGATCAATTCACCCGTTTCTTTCTGCAAGGGACCTACATTTGTTTTAACTAATCTTTTGCGCTTCACATATCGATAAAAACTTTTGCAGTCAGTTTTTATGTTTCCTGCCAGTTTTCTTTCATACTCCATTTTCCCTTTCCTAATTAAGCCCTTTGTCCTCCTCTGTTGGTCTCTGAATTTCTCCCAGTCCTCTGGTAGGCTGTTTTTTCTGGCTAATTTGTAAGCTTCATCTTTTTCTTTGATACTATCCCTGATTTCCCTCGTTATCCATGGATCCATGTCTTATGAACTTGACTGAGAAGTTTGAGGAGGTGACATAGGTGGTCAATTAGGATCGGGTAGTGAATGTTGTCTACATAGATTTTAGTAAGGCTTTTGATAAACTCCCTTATGGTGGGCTGTTGCAGAAGGTTAACGTGCATGAGATCCAGATTAACTTGGTTGTTTGGATTCAGAACTGGCTTCCTCATAGAAGACAGAAGGTTGTGGAGTAAGGGTGTTATTCTGGCTGGAGGTATCTGACCAGCAGAGTTCTGTTGGGATATGTGCTGGGACTGCTGCTGTTTGTGATACATAATGTCTTGGATGCAAATGTAGATGGGTTGGTTAGTAAGTTTGCAGATGACACCAAAATTGATGCAGTTGTAGACAGTGAGGAAGGGAGTCGAAGTATACAGTGGGATATAGATCAGTTACAGAAATGGTTGGAGAAATGGCAGATAAAGTTTAATGTGAGCAAGTGTAAGGTGTTGTATTTTGGGAAGTTGAATGTCAGGGAAAAGTATACAGTTGATGGAAAGACCCTAAACAGCATTGATGTGCAGAGGGATCTTGCGATCCATGTTCGTAGTTCCCTGAAAGTGGCAATACAAGTAGATAGAGTGGTAAAGAAGCCGTATGGTACGTCTATCGTCACCAGTCAAGGCATTGAGTACAAGAATCAGGAAGTCGTATTGCTGCTTTATGAACTTTGGTTAGGCTGTATTTGGAGTATTGTGAGCAATTTTGGTCACCCCATTACAGGAATGATGTGGAGGTGCAGAAGAGGTTTATAGAATGTCACCTGGATTAGAGGGTATTGACCATAAGGAGAGTTTGGAAAATTGGATTGTTTTCCCTGTAATGTCAGAAGCTGAAGTGAGACATGACAGAGGTATGTAAAATTTAGGGAGGCATTCATAGGGCACACAGCCACTACCCTTTGCCCTGGGCGTGAATGTCAAAGACTAGAAGCCTTTGAGAGGGTTTCTCCAGTGAGAGGGACAACATTTAAAGGAGATATGTGGGTTAGGTTTTTCTTATACAGAGTGGTGGGTGTCTGAAACATGCTGCCGGGGTGAAGGTGGAAGCAGATAGTATAGTGGAATTTAAGTGGCTTTTAGATATGGGATTTGCAGGGTATGGAGGGATATGGGATCATGTTCAGGCACTGGTGGTTAATTTAATTTGAGATCTTGTTTGGCATGGACATTGTGGACTGAGAGGCCTGTTCCACTGCTGTAATATTCTATGTTCTATGCTACAACATACTTCTAAATTTTTTCTCAAGCATCTTCTGTTCCTTCTACCGCTCTAAATCCTAAATCTTCTTCATATCCCTACCTAGATACAGCACTTAACTCGATGTCACATTCCATTACTTGTGGTTTGCTTCTGATGCATGTAATT
The DNA here is from genome assembly GCA_035221665.1 of Okamejei kenojei. Lineage (NCBI taxonomy): Eukaryota > Metazoa > Chordata > Chondrichthyes > Rajiformes > Rajidae > Okamejei > Okamejei kenojei. Next base: position 88,940,293 of record CM069131.1, on the reverse strand, counting down.
TTTCTCAGTATAGCTCCTACTATTTATACTGGACATTTCTTTCTGATGCTAGTACTTATTTTAAATTCTAGGTATGTTATTTGCTTGGACCTTAAATTTTGAGTTATATTCTGATTTTATTCCTTTTTTTAACCTGCTTCTAATGTAGTGGTCTTACTTTTAGTTTTCTTTTGTATTTTCTTCAGACAACTGCATGAACTGTTTTGTCTATTCCTCACCTTTGAAAGAAAACAAACACTTGCTAATGTTTCTGTTTTTAATGCAGCTCTTCCCAAATGTGCTCTTATGCCTGGCATTTATATTTTTAAGTCCTGCTGCTGATCTTACTCATTTTATTTTACTCATCAGACTGGTATTTATCCCTTTTTTATTATCCACCCACAACTTCTAAATATAGGTTTGTTGTTTCCTTTTAACTTTAACATCAACAGTTTCACTCCCTATTTTCGGTGTCATCCAGGATATTTGAGAGTTTTAGTACTCCTATCTAATTAATTTTTTTTAAACATTCACATGCTTGTATTTTTAACTTCAGTCTATGCAATTTATTTTACGCTGAAGTCCCAGTGCTACTCTCCTTTTTAGAATTGCTTCCATTCTGGAGTTTCAATTTATTTTTTCCAGTCCGATTGCAAGTACTAATTTACAAATGGATACTATTTCTTTCAGTTTTGCTCTAAATTTTCTGTCTTTTAAAAAAAACCCAAATTAAATCATAATTTATCAAATGCTTCTAAAATCTAATATTTTTCAGCTTTCATATTATTTCATTCACAAATGTTTTGATAATGGCTACTGTAGATTGAGCAAAAATAAGGGCTGGAAGAACACAGCGGGTTAGGCAGCATCTGTGGAGGGAATGGACAGACGACATTGGGACCCTTCTTCATTCTTTGTAGTAGGGCAGAAAAAGCTGGAATAGAGAGTTGGGGCAGGACAAAGCTTGGTAAGTGATAGATGGATACAGGTAAGGGGAGGGTGGTGATTGTCAGGTGGGTGAGGTTAAGTGTGAAAGGCTACGCGGGGAAATGAGACCACAGGGTGTCAGATGAGAAAAGAAGAGGAGGAGTGTAATGTAAAGCTGGAAGGATGGATATGTATACAAGGGGGGAGGGGAAGGGAAATGTGGGACAAGGGGAATTGAAGATGAGGGTATGGAAGGGAAAGGATCAGGATGACTGGGATGGTGGGAGAAATTTGTGTGCAATGGGGTAGGGGAGGCAGGGGAAAGAGAGCAGGTTGGAGAATTCAGATCAGTCTGAAGAAAGATTTTGACCCGAAACGTCATCCATTCCTTCGCTCCAGAGATGCTGCCTCTCCCGCTGAGTTACTCCAGCAATTTGTGTCTATCTTCAGTGTTCACACCATTGGGTTGTAAATGACTCAAGCGGAATGTGAGGGCCTGTTCTTGCAGTTTACATTTGGCCTCACTCTGGCAATGGAGAAGGCCAAGGACAGAAAGATTGATGTGGGAATGGGAAGGAGATTTAAAATGATTAGTAATGAGAGCTCCTGCAGACCTTGGGAACAGAGCACGTATACAGCAACACAGTTACCTCGTCTATGCTGTGTCGCGCTGACGTAACGGAGGCCAAACCAGGAGCATCGAAATGCAGTAGATGTGGTTGAAAGAGTTGCACGTCACCCTCTGTCTCACTTGAAAGGGATGTTGGGTCCCTGGATGGAGGAGAGGGAAGAGGTGTAGGTGCAAGTTTTACATCTCCTGCTCTTCCAGAGGAAAGTGCCTGGCAAGGGGGTGGATTGGATAGGTAGGGATGAGTGAACCAAGGACTGGTCATGGGATTACGTTCACAGTGGCAAAACTGTTGTAGAAAAACGTGTTGGATGCAGAGGCTGATGGAGCTGATGAAGCTGAGGACATGGGGAACTTGTTCAATCTGGGGGGAGAGCAGAACAGCGGGACACAGAGGTGTTATACGTGAGGGCTCTGTCCACATCAGCAGAGGGGAAGTCATATTTACCGAAGAAAGAGGACATCTCGGTTGTCCAGGAATAGAAAGGCTCATTTTGGGAGCAAATGCGATGGAGATGGCTAATTTCAGAGTAAAGGATGATGTCCTTACAGAGGCAGGGTGAGACATTGGCCCACAATATCTGTACTGAGCACCAGGGTCTCATTTAAAGAAAATGAGATGAGTCAAAAGCGAAGTTGTTAAGGGTGAAGACAAGTACCTGTTAGGTGGAAGATAGAGTTCGTAGAACAAAATCTCTCTTCTGCTTGCTGCCCTCGACATGGCTGCGATGTGGACAAGCCAATCATCCACCGTATTGTGGATTGTGCATATGTGAAGAAAGATAGGGGAAGGATGAAAGTGTTCTCGTCAAGGTTTGTCTCCAGCAGCATTGTAATAGGGAAGGGCACTGTTCTACAAACTGTGCCCAGGGATGCATACCCAGACAAACATCAAGTGTTGCTGAAGACCATCAGCTCAGTAAAGATTGTACTTGGGTCTGCCCGAAACATGTTGATATTCCAGTACGATGTCATATCAATAAGGAACTCCTGTGGCCTGGCACATTACAGTATGTACTCAGGAATGTACCACACTTTGGTTTTGTGGGCTGCAATCTAATGTGCTGCTGCTACACGACACTAAGGGGACAAGTCCCACTTACCAGCTCACAAATACTTCAAGAATTGTCCTGAGTAGCTTTGGGGCTTTGGACATAGAAAGTATTGACGTCATCACATTTGACAAAATGATGAATGTATAGAGGCACACAAGAAAATGCAGGTGCTGGTTTACAAGCAGAGAAACAAAGTGTTGGAGTAATTCAGTGGCAGCATCTAAGAAGATCATGGAAAGGTGACGTTTCAGATTGGAACTAAAGAAAGGTCCCAACCAGAAATGACTACCAGGAATGCTGCGTTACTCCAGCACTTTGTGTCTCATTTTCTGAATGTATAGACTGGACAACACTATGAATGTACAGAAATCCATGTACTGTTTTTAAATTTCTTTTATTTATTTATTTCTATTTATTTTATGCTTATGTTTCTTATGAATAAAGTTTATTTTTGAAATTAAAAGAAAGCCATTGTGACAATTGTGAAGTGACTTCAGCATTTTAATGTGCTACCTAATTTAGGACACTAATCAGAATTAAATTAGATTATTTTGATAAGTAAATGTAAGTCAGATATTTGCATGAAAATGCATGCTGAAGTGTGTTAATGATAGCTGCAAAGGACGCAAAATAAATACTAATTTTGAAGGCAACCAGATTTTATAGCGAGAACCATACATTTTGGTCAACAGATTTATTAACTTATGAGGTGTTTATGTGATTTGAAAACAGTATTACCAGTCACTAAAGGGCAAACATATCCATGGACCATGACATCCCATAAGACAGACAAAGTTTTTAAAATTCCACAAATGCCACAGGATTGTCAGAAATCGATTACCAACTTCAAATGGGTGGTGAAAAGAAAAAAGGAATATAATGAAGAGAAATACAAAACACATCAAAAAAGCCCTGAGGTGCTGAAAAAAACACTAACTTAGTTTTAGTGCATGATTGCCAAGCAATTCCATCTATCCCATGAAGGAGAAATGATGTCCTTAGAGTTTTAACAGTTTAATAAGTGAAAAACTATAGTTTTGATGAATTTGGCTTACTTAGTATTAGTAGCAATGATGTAACATTTATAACTATTTTAATCAACATTCTACTTTATTTGCATTGATAACTTAGATAAAAGAGATATTGTGACCACAATCCTTGAGTTGGAAATCTATCACTGTCAGCACTGAATCAAAATCGGAGATTTGTTTACTCAACTGTAGCTGCAGTATGTAAGGCAATGGTTTGAACCACAGCAATTAGGTTGGCAAAAAAAATGTGTAGCCCACATCTTATTTTGGAATTTCAAATAGTTTGAACGGCAAAAGTAATTCTTTGCTATGTTGAAGTTTGTGACATTGAGAATTAAGGAAAACTTGCATTTATAGAACACCTTCTAACAATTCATGATATCCTAATATCATGTAACGTTACGTGTGTTAATGAAGTTAACAACACACAGAAATTGTCATGCACATGGTTCTACAAATGCAAAATAAATAATGACCAATATTATTTTTTTGGTAAATACTGTAACAGTTGCAGTTCAGCAGTTGAATATTCTGCAAAATCACCAGTTATATATCCCCTCTTTTATTGTAAGTGTTGTTAGGAGTGTGTTGCATTTATGTGAGAGAGCAGATTGCCCCGTATCAATCAAAATGCTGCACTTTCAACAGTGTAGCATTTTTGTCATTGCATTGGAGTAATTATATTCTGTAATTACATTTGAGTGTTTGAGTTGGGCAAATCACCATCTCAGAGGAGGACACTCAAGTGATATCAAGGTCATTGTCAAAGACAATGGTCAGTGGTACCGAGTAACAATTGTCAAGGACAAACCAACTGGCTATGGCACTCTCCAAATGAATATGAACAATATTCTGACCAGCCTGGAGTAGGGTTTCGACCCGAAACGTTGCCTATTTCCTTCCTGCCTCACCTGCTGAGTTTCTCCAGCATTTTTGTCTACCTTCGATTTTCCAGCATCTGCAGTTACTTTTTAAACAATGTTCTGGCTTCAATTGGCATAAAACCTTTAATCTGCCCCGCAACCCCACTCTCACCACCCATTTATGCTATCCCACCATTTGGTCTCTCCTGGAGCTTTTCTAGAAGGTAACCTATGAACTCGAGGGTCTGTAACAACATATCAGTTAAATGCAAAATGGGGTACTTTAATCTAGAAAACACCATCTGCCATCTTGGAGCCTGATGGCGAAATCAATTCCTGAATAAATGTATAATTAAAGTGACTGCTAGATACAATCTAGATTTGTACTCAAAGGGTCCTATTGCTTGTCAGGCATTTATAGCAGACTGTGACAAATATTATTTTCAACCTCCGTTTAAGATCCTTGGCAGTTGTCAAAGGATTGTACCAGCTGGTGCTGTCTAGTTTTGCCGTGCCAGAGTTTGTGGGGAAATAGTGCAGAAATCTTATTTCTTTCGACCTCTACATTCCTATGCTATTACACAAATGTCTTAGACATTATTCTAAAAAAAGGTTGGCAGCCTATTGTTAAATAAAGGAGCTTGGTGATTGGAGAATTCTCTATTGTTTTTACCCCCATCTATCAGACAAACAAGTACTGCATTACATTTGACCACTCGAGCCAATATTAATGTAAGAAAATTCTTATCTTGCATGACAAACTAGTTCCAACCTCTAGACCTCAGTGAGATTCTAAAATAGATCTTGTCAAGTTCAGTGAATTGGGAACTCCCAACATTAGGAATTCTCAGATACAGTCATTCCCTTTGCTCCACAGCTCTTTGTGTTACTGCCTTGGTAAGTGATGGGATAAGGCAGAATGGTAACTCCCAGTATAAGCTAAGACTGTGAGTATCAGGGTCCCAGGCATCTCATCAGACGTCTGCCAGAGTTTATTAGGCGTCGGTTGGAATAGCCAAGGAAATATTGTCCCCCCCCCCTTTGGTATTGTGAACCAATTAGTTATATTTAATATTATGTGAACATATTTGAAGGTTTGTATTGTTCCTCTGCGGCTGCCACTGCTAATCAACCAATGATGATTGGTAGGATCCTTAGCCTGCTACACGTGGATACCTCAATGTACTATTTTTTTTTGGTTCTTTTTTTTGTTCTTTTCTATTGTCATTGTCTTTAATTAAGTGACAACAGAATTATTTTTCCCTTAGTCATACAAAAAATAAAATAAAAAACACACAAACACAGAACACAGTAGTCCACAACACAAACATCCCCACAGCGGCACCAAAGTTCCCCACTGTGAGGGGAACCAAAGTCCAGTTAACCTCCTTGCTGATGTTCCCCAATGTTCACCCGTGGTTGGGGCCTCCCAAGCACCCCGTAGTCGCCGCCACGGGCAGCCCGATGTTCGCTTCCTGACGAGGATAATAGCCGCATCCTCGTCAGGAAGCGACTGAAGGACGGTTCCCCCCTTACCCTACACGCTTCCCCCCACATAAAATACTCTAAACATAACAACAAATAAAAAAGACAATCAGACCGTGGGCGGAGACAGCTAGTAACAATGCCACCGGATGTCCAGGATGCGCCACCGGGCTAAATCAGGGGTAAATCAGACTCCTGCCCCAAATGTGCTGCCTGATTATTCATTTAGTTTTACCCTTACCAAGAGAAAGTTGCTTTCACATTTGCCTACAAATGATCAATTTATTTTAAAATAAGCATGCTTATTGGAAAACGTTTAGGATTTACTAGACTTGAATAAATTCTAAAATTAAATAAATTATTTTCCCTCTTCATTAGTAGTCATAACACTCATTGTAATGAGGATAAATCTACACATAATATTTTAAAGTGAATTTTTCTTCTTCAAATAAATGTTTTTCTCACGCCATATTTCACATGATTGTGATAACTTAAGTTTCTTGTTCATTCATCCTTCGGGATATAACTGCCATAGTTTCTGGCATGTTCAGTTAACTACATGCCATTTTTTGTCCTATGAATCCGAATAATATGTTTATGTGAATGCTTTCCTTACACATCAACTTGTGCATCAATAACCTTCCTTCCACTCTAGGTAAGAAATGGTGTTATATTCCATGACTGTATCGTGTTGAGATTTATTTTCAGTTCTTCATTTAATCAGGAGGTTATGTCCATATTCGGCAAGATCTGAATATGATTGAGGTTTGGGATGATGAATAGCAAGTGCCTAGTATATCACAGGTATTGACTTCCTTCTTCGCCCAATTGAAGGGATCTTTAGAATTTACTGCCTCAAGAAGGCAGTGAATATCATCAAATACCACCCTGGCTATGTACTTGTCACACCACTACCATCCGGTCAGTGGTAGAGGAGTTTGTGGTCCTTACCCCCAGGTTCAAGAACAGCTTCTTCCCATCAAGTAGCAGGCTCATGAAACACAGTGCATAATCAAAACCACAATCCCTACTAAGGAAGTTGTATCGGCTGCACTATGTACTTTGGGGGCACTTTTATGATCCGGTTATTTAGTATAATTGATAATTTATTAACTATTTATTTATTGTGTTGAATTAATGTGCCTGTAAAACTGCAGAAAGTAAGAATTCCATTATTTTGGTCTGGTGTATATCACAATTAAACACACTTGACTCTTGATTATTGAAGTACTCTTTGTGCGCTGAAATATTTCCAACCTAATGAACATAACTACCGCTCATTTAATTGAATAGCATGTGCACAGCTGGCTTCTTTAATATTAATCTTCCATTGGGAGCAGGGTTTCCACTGAACTTGGCAAGACTTATTTCTGGCCTCAGAAATTAGCACAGTTTCTAAGGTATGACGAGAGTATTTTGCACTGTTGGAACTGATGGGGGAATCAATAGATTAGGATCCCAGGCTTCTTTGAAGGCAGTCTGATGGACTCATGTCATTGCTATTTTAAAAGTGCATTATCGTAGCAATGCTACTGATTTTGACCATGTCATAGAGCAAGTGACGTTATTATTCTTTTGGAATATTCCTAACCTATATCCAAAATGAAAGTGTGTGAAATTCAACTCCAATTACTGCTCGTCTCCAATATTACCGAGAATTTTATGCAGAATACTCGATTATTGTGACAAGGTTTATGCCTCTACTGCAAATATTTTGAAATCATAAAAAATGAACCTGTCCACATTTTTTAAAGCTCTTAATTAATATTCCAGCATTACAAATGTAAGTTCCAATTACCAAATTAATCCTATTAGGTTTTTTGCAAATTCACATTTGACACAAGGCCTATTTCTGTACTGCAGTTGCTACAAATAGGTGAATCTTGACTCCTTTATAAATCTTGAGAGTTTCATGCCTGGAATCAAAATGTGAGACCATGAAAATATATTTTTAATTGGGTGCCTACTATGTATTGGATAGGACACCATTGCAGTTGTCCTGCGGTGTCTTAAATGAAAGAAAACTGGGCAAATTGTGAACATTTTATCTGATGGTTGTATTAATATTATGTAGCATATTTACATTTCTTAATACTGAATTCGAGCTAATGAAAATAATTATATTTTTATATATGTTTGCTCTTTAAGGCCTTGTTAATGGCATGTTATGAACTATTGAAGCAATTTCACTCTGGAATGATAATAACTGCCTATTAGTAAAGATGCTGAACTAGAATTAATTGAACTATGGGCCATGAACAGCACTCAGTATTAAATGAGGCATCCATGGGACTTCTTGAAAATGATCAAACCACTTTAAATAAAGCATTCAACAAGGTCCATCAAGTTAGGGTGATCCAAAAGATTAAGGCACATCGGATCCAATGGAGACTTTGTAGAATGGGTTCAAAATTGGCTTGGCAATACAAAGCAAAGGGTAGTAGAGTGATGTTATTCTGAATGTAGGTCTGTGACCTGGAATGTTCTACAGGGATCCATGGTGGGACATCTGTTGTTTGTGATACATGAAAATGATTTGGACAAAAATGGTGAGCTAGTAAATTTGCAGTTGACTCAAAAATTGAGGGAATTGTGGTTAGTGAGAATGTTGTAACCACGGTTCCATGATCAGATGGACATATGAATGGAGAAATAGCAGTTTGAGTTTAAGATGGACAAGTGTGAGGTGTCACATTGGAGGTCAAATGCAAGAGGAAGATATACTGTAAATGGCAAGATGCCTTGGGAGCATTGATGTACAGAGGGATCTTAGCTTCCTGGAAAACAAGTAGATTGGGTGGTAAAGAAACATTTGTTATACTTCCATTTGTCAGTTGGGGTGTTGAATGTAAAAGTTGGCACGTCATGTTGCAGATGTATACATTTTTGTTTAGGCCACGTTTGGAGTATTTTGTGCAGTTCTGATAGATGGGCTGATAGAAATATATTAAGTTATGAAAGGCGTAGATAGTCAGGGTCTTTTCCCCGGTTAAAAGTATCAAATACTAGAGGGCAAGGGTTTATTGTGGGAGGGGGAAAGGTTTTAAAGGGGTTTTGTGAGGTAGGGTTTGCACACAGAGTGCCTGGATTGCATTAATTCGGAGGTGATCGAAACAGATATGATCCCAACATGTGAGGCATTTTAGTCAGATACATGAACTGGCAGGGGATGCAGTAATATAAACAATGTGTGGGCAGATGGGATTGGTTTAAATTTGCTTCACGATAGACATGGTGGGTGGTAGGGCCTGTCCCTGTGGTGTACCATTCTATCTTCTGTGTTCTGTTTTTGGGTTGCTTCACGATAGACATGGTGGGTGGTAGGGCCTGTCCCTGTGGTGTACCATGCTATCTTCTGTGTTCTGTTTTTGGGTTGCTTGGAGAGCAATCTACAGGATTAGGTTTATCAAAGGATACGTGAATACTACATGCGTTTTGCAAAAAAAAATCTATCTGAATGCTGAGTCATCAAATAATAATACAAATCGAAATAAATTCCAAATAAATTTCTCCCGAATTACCTCACCCGTGGGACAAATTTCCACATATAACAAGTAATTAATTGCATTAAGTTGCTGTGTGGACTGCAGGTTATATCATTGTTTGTCCGTGTGTTTTAAGTATTAAGATTTGATTAATTCTTCGGGTGTTAAAATGGCACATTACTTTTGTTTCAAATTGTTCAGTGGTGATAATTTATCAAGAAAGTGGAAGCTGGTAGTACAGCAGTACCAGTAGGCTGTTTGTCTTGATGCTTTTTGTTTATGTGCAGCCAAGCTTGTTATTACTGCGTACACTTAGCATGGTAACTGGGTGACTTGTGTCATGCAGATTGCATCTAGCACGCAATGCAAGAAAGTGCTAGGAGTTAATTCTGTTTTGTGTGTGCAGTAGTGCAGAGTATCCTCGACCAAAATTAGCAGCTGGCAGATATACAAAGCAGAAAAAAAGAATCTATCCAAGATAGGGAGAGAAAGATCACCAGAGTCTAATGAAGCAGGAAGAATGGAGCGAGAGATTAATAAAGATTGGTGAAATAGAAGGGTTAACAAGAGGGTTGTAAGAGAAAGAGAGGGTGGGAAATGTAATTGTCAGTTAGATGGAAACATCTACCATTCTAGTTCATCTTGATTTTAAGAATAAAAAAACATCAAAGGGAATATTGGAAAGAGATGTGGTGAGAAAACTGTGAGCAGCATTGTGGAATTCCTGCTTTAGATGTCAACCTGGAAATAAAAGCTGAGCTAATGGGATAGAAAGGCAGTTGTCCTACTATGTTTACATTGAAAGAGCCCGAACTGCTATATGATTGATTTTCACAACTTTAAGGTGGGAACATGTGTTTTAGAGTGAGTGAGAGAGTTGGATTTGGCACTGGAAGATCTTGGTTGTAGGCATGTTATTTTCACAATTTTCAGGGATGTAATGCTGAGGCTGTATAAGGTGTTGGTAAGGCCGCATTTGGAATATTGTGAACAATTTTGGGCACCGTATCTGAGTAAGGATGTGCTGGTTCCAGAGAGGATCCAGATGAAGTTTACAAGAATGATCCCAGGTAGGTTAACCAATGATGAACATTTGTCGGCACTGGGCCTGCACTTGCTGGAGTTTAGATGAATGAGGGGGAACCTCATTGAAACATACAGAATAGTGAAAGGATTGGATAGAGTGGATGTGGAGAGGATGTTTCCACTAGTGGGAGAGTCTAGGACTAGCGGTCATAGCCTCAGAATTAAACGACATTCTTTTAGGAAGCAGATGAGGAGAAATTCTTTCGTCAGAGGGTGGTGGATGTTTTTAAGGCAAATATACATAGATTCTTGATTAGTACATGTGTCAGAGGTTATGGGGAGAAGGCATGGGAATGGGGTTAGGAGGGAGAGATGGATCAGCCATGATTGAATGGCGGAGTAGACTTGATGGGCCGACTGCCCTAATTGTACTCCTATCACATGACTTTATGACTATATTTCAAGGATGAGGAGTGATAATGTGGGACTCTTTGCTCTTTGGCAAATAGCACATTTGCATGTATTTACTTCACCTAAAAGGCAGTCTTCTCAAATCTGATGGGTTAAATATTTACATTCGAAGCCCATGCAGAAACCTGGCATTGCAGAAGGAGTGATTTCTGTGGGAAACGGAAAGGAGGAGAGATGGCAAGATGTGACTGGTGTCTCCAGGAAGTAATACTAAACTTCCGACCCGAAACGTCGCCTATCTCCTTCGCTCCTTAGATGCTGCTGCACCCGCTGAGTTTCTCCAGCTTTTTGTGTACCCCCAGTAATACTAAACTTGTTGAGCCTCAGTTGGACTACTGCGTACAAAATCTGCATAATGAATTATCCGTTCTTGATAGAGTATAAGGAGTTTTTATTCCATTGAATACATAGGAAGTATTCCTATACATAGGAAGACAATTAGGAGAATTCCTCAACATGAAGTTCTGGCATGCAATGGAGGCACATATTTACCCCAACCCTACACCCGAAGAATGCCATTTTGAATAATGGAATGATACTGTATCTTGGTGTGAGCAGTGCTTTTATTTGTGATAGTACACATAAGTATAGTGTACTATCACAAATAAAAGCACTGCTGACGCCAGCACCCCTAAAATTTTAAACTTCATTATTTTGTTTTCCAGCTACATGACAAATATATATATATTTTAATTGTGTGTATCGGCAACTTTATGTCCACAAAAAAAGCTCTGGGTATTTATCCGGATTCCATTCTATTTGGGATTTCACCTACAAATTCTGATGCAGAAACAAGAATAGTACCTGCCAAAGTAAGTTGAGTTTAATATTATTGAAAATAAAAGCAAATGGAAGGAACATTAAGTATAAACGAAAAATGAGAGTGAGAGAGAGAGAGAGATTTGGGCGTGGCGGTAAGGAAAAGACTGGCAAGGGATTGGTGGAAGCCGGTTAGAGATGAAATAAGCCCATATGGGTGTCAGATGAGGATTGGAGAGGAGGAGAGAAATATAAAGATGGAGGATGGTATGTGAATGGAATGGGGTGGGGGGGAAGAGGGGGATAAAAGTGAAATGAAGGTTCAGCGATCGAAGATATACACACAGGAGGGAAAGGAGCTCAGTGACTGGAGGGGGTGGGAGATGGTGGGAGAAATAGGAGCATATTGTGTAAGGGGATGGGGAAACAATAAGGGGGGTAGGAGGAGTATTACTTGAAGTTGAAGAATTCAACGTTCACACCGTTGGGTTATGAGCCAGAATTATGTGATGTTCCTCCAGTTGCCTCATTCTGGCAATGGAGGAGGCCAGGGTCAGAGAGGTTGGTATGGGATGGGAAGCAGGGTTAATGTGCTCAGCAGCTGGTGATCCAGCAGACCTTCGCAGACAAAGTGTAAGTGTTTGGTGAAACGGTTGCCTCGTCTAAGCTTGATCTCACCACTATAAAGGAAGCCACGTTGAGAGCACCGAATGCTATGGACGAGGTTTGAAGAGGTGAACATGAACCTGCGTCGCATCGGGAAAGATTGCTGTGGTCCCATGATGGAAGTAAGGGCGAAGGTATAGCAACAGTTGTTACATCTCTTGTAGTTGCAGGGGAAAGTGCCTGGGGAGGGAACAGGTTGGGTGTGAAAGGATGAGTGAACCAAGGAGTTGCAGAGGGGGTGATCGCTACAGAAAGCAGAAAGGGGTAGATACGGGAAGATGTGACTGGTGTCTCCAGGAAGTAATGTTAAATGATTTTACTATGTCAAATAGTAAGAAATTGAAAACCTCCACCCAATCACTAAAATTATAACAGTTTAAATCAGATTGAATTTTAAAAAAATTATAGATTATTGGAATATGTAATGCTTTTACCAAATTTACTACCTCACTACTGGGAAATAGACGGCAACACAACAAGAACGATTTAAGTATTTGAAAGGAAGTGTATTAAAGGATGTAGGAAAATAGAAAGCTCCAGGGTTAGAATATAAGAGCTAATATTGAAACAACTGGTTGAATGACTAGCATATATGGTTTACTTTATGAGTCTTAGGAAATAAACTTAAAGGAGGGGTGATAGAGGACGGAAGGGAGAGAATTAAAGATACTAGGTGACCATGATCTGACCAAGCATATTAGATAGGAATTAAACATGGTTTTTAAACTCAGGATTCTGCAAGGTTCAGCTGTAATTTGATCAGTCCCAGTACACCGACAAGCTACAGCACAAATCTGGCTCACAATGTTACATACCCTTGATTTTCTGCAAGGCCTTCTTTGGAGACAATAATGTGTCACATTGCACTTGTTCTGACATAGAAGATTGCCATTGCTTTTAGTGTCTATACTAAGGCAGGCCTCAAGACACCCACAGACACAATGTACAAGTCAGTCATTTAGAGTAATCATACTGCTATGGGAAATAAATCACAAAGATTTTACACGGTCCATCACTATTGGTCAAAAATATTGTGTTTTAAATTGCAATAATGCAAGAGAATATTGATAGCACCTATTTATGTAACTATCAATGATGCTCTAAAATTGGAAAAGCTACATTATTGATGCGATGAGGAAATCATATATGACCACTGCAAAAAATAGAAATATACTCTTCTGGGGGGGAGGGGGGGGGGGGGGTTGGCCTTCGGCGTCACACACACAACCCCCCCTTGATATTATATTAATATTATTAATTCGTTCCTTTTACCCCATCCCCCGCCCTATCCACTCCCGCATAACCCCCAACAGGCACGGCTAGAGAAGGGGGGTTGAGAGGGAGGGGAGGGGGCAGAGAGGGAGAAGGAGGGGGTAGAGATTGAGGGGTGGGGAGAGGGCAGAGAGGGAGGGGGAGGGGCTAGAGGCAGCACCTACCCAGGTCATAGAGCTCTTTGCGACATCATCACTCGGGTGCTCTTCGGGTTATCTTGGGTTCTGTCGGGAAACCCGAGCCGTGGCGCGAGCATACTTCGTGTTCAGCGGCTGGAAAGTCTCGGAAGCGCCTTTGGAAGCTGTCAGGATCTGCAGAACAGAGCCCACTTGCTCGTTCTTTCTGCGGTTTTAAAGAACGGGGTGGGGTGGGGGGGGGGGGGGGGGGTGGTGACGTCACTCATGGAAAACAGTGCCCAGCAGGCGCGTTGATAATTTTGCGTACCTTGCCGCAAGGAGCAAAGGCATTGTGACGTCATCAGCACGCTTCAGCATGTTAAATTTTAAAATCATGTTGGATTGGTGAACAATTTTAGTAAAAAACTTGGGAAATAATAAATCAAATTTTCAGATGAGGGGATTTTTGAAATCACGAGGTAAATCTCTACCAGAATATTTTACCGTTACAGCGTCGGGTTTTCGAGGACATAACACACACACGCACGCGCGCGCACACACACGCACGCGCTCACACACACACGCATGCGCGTGCACGCACGCACGCACGCACGCACGCGCGCACACACACACGCACGCACGCATGCACGCACACACACACACACACACACACACACACACACACACACACACACACACACACACACACACACACACACACACACACACACACCCAAGATCAGAGTTTTAATAGTTATATGATTTAATGATTTAGTTTTGATATGCAAGATGAGTTGAGAGATCAGCCACTTATTTTTTTACTAATGGAGAAGATAGTTTAAATAATGTAAGCTGATGTATGAAATATTATGAAAGAGAGAGGCATTACAATGAACTTGAATAATGGCAGCGAGCCAGGGAAGAATAAAATTACAAAAGAACAACCACGACAAGAGTATAGTCAGAAAGAAAATTTGGTGGCCATTAATACAAAGAGCCATAGAGTGTACTATGCTCTCGAGACTTCTGGACACATGGAGATTGACTGTGGCATCTTTTGTCTTACCTTTAGGTTTCTTTATAAAGATTAGTTTTGGATAACAGAAGTGCCATTGTTTTTAACTGGTGCAGTATTCTGTGGCTAAATGAAGTAGTGTTGACTTACAGAGCACTGCAATTGAAAGATGAACCAAACTCCTTTTACAATTGCATTGTATAAGCCATTCATTTCATTGATTCCCTAAATATTATTCTATCTGTTATAATGTTTACCATCATAACAGCTGCTGAATCCATAAGAATCTCTGAGTCATTGCCTGGTTAAATAGCTGTTATTATACATGTGCTCACATGACCCATTTTTAAGCGACCTTGTCGTTCTGCCATGCCATTTTGGTTTCTGCAGTCTTGAGAAATAAAAGCAGGTTAGGGCATATGGTCTCTTTTTCATGTTCTGCCAATCATCTAGACCTTGGCTGATCTTTTACCTCAGCACCACTCTCCTGCACTGACCCCATACCCTTTATTTCTTTAATATCTAAAAATCTATCGACCTCTAAACTCTTGATTCTCTTATTATCTAAAAATCTATCAATCTTGCTTCCTGTGTTATCTCGTCTTAATGGCGCTATCCTTGATGAAGGAACGTGAAAGGAGAAAATGCAAACTTAGTGATCACAGACTGTGCAGAAAGTTAATCATACTTTCACTAACATACTTTCATGGATCTATGCCATGAATCATCCACAACCCTATATCTTATGAAACACCAGGAGTTAATGATGTATAGGATTCTTGTGCCTGAGAAGAGAAAGAAAGTAGAATAATAAAGACTATTTTTGTTAATTGATGTGTAAACCTTTCGTCCAAAAATATGTGTGGACAGATTTCAGATCAATGTTAGGCACACTCAGTGGGACAGGCAGCATCTCTGGAGAGAAGGAATGAGTGACATTTTGCTTCGCGACCCTTCTTCAGACTGATGTCACGGGAGAGGGAGATACATAGATTAGGAAGTGTAGGGTGTGAAATAGGACAAAGGGAATGGATCTCAAGGGAAATATAGAATGAATCATTCATAGTTGGGAGAAGTTAACAACAAAGCAAACGGAGATAAAATGTAGTCAGAAACATTAATACTGATTGGAGAAGGGGATCAATGTGTTTGGTTTAACCTTCCTACATAATTGACAGCAAACATTCCTTGGGAGATCCAGAGCTCTCTTTCGAAGGCTTTGTCTGGAGAACCATTTGGTCAGTACTGATTGCACAAATCCTTGGCCTGGTTAAAGCTCCAGATTTGACAGCCACTGTCCATGACCTGTTTCACTGTGTAATCAAAGCAGCCTACAGCATATTATTTCACAATACTCAGGGTGATCATGATGACTCAAGCTTACACTGGTCTACAGAGTGGGTCATCATCTTATACATGCTTCATTGCATAACATTTCCATACTTTCAGTGACATAATGCATCCCAAAACAGTGGAGAAAATTGCTACTAGGCTTGTGGCCCACTTCTACCTCCTGCCTCCTCCGCAAGTGCATTCTATGCAGGGAATAGATAGGGTAAATGCACAGAGTCCTTTACCCAGAGTAGGGGAATCAAGAACCAGAGGACATAGGTTTAAGGTGCGGGGGGAAAGATTTAATAGGAACTTGAAGGGCAATATTTTAACAGAAAGCGTGGTAGGTATGTGGAATGAGCTGCCAGAGACAGGTGCTATCACAATGTTTAAAATGCAGTTGGACTAGTAAATGGATAGGGGAGGTTTAGAAGGACATGGGGCTAATGCAGGAAGATAGGACTAGTGTAGATGGGGCATTTTGGTTGGCATGGGTAATTTGGGCGAAATGGCCTGTTTCCATGCAGTGTGACTATGACTCTAACTCAGGACAGTCCAGGCAAATTAATTATTACACCCAGCTCTTGTGCTAGCAAGCTTTTTGATTCTACCTAATCTCCATTCTTTTTACTCCAGTCCAGTTCCTTTCCACTTACAAACATGATCATTCAGGAGTCCTCTGTCTCTTTGATACTTTCCGATACTGTGCTCCCAACTAGGTCATCCATAGATATGAAATCCTTCTACATCTCCATCCCACATCAAGAAGGTCTGACTACCCTTTTGAATAAAGGCTCAACAATTTCCCTTTCACCAACACATTTTTGCACCTTGTTGAGCTCAAGCTATGCCTGCCCTTTTGTGGAATACATGGAATGTTTTTGTTTGAATCCTACTCAGGTTCTCTCCTTCAACTCTTTTTGCAGAAAATTGATGACTGTTTGGTACTGCTTCACCACTGCAATCATATAAAACTCAAAAATGTCATTACTTTGCTTCCAATTTCCACTCTGCTCTTTATCTTCACAGGGTCTATCTTTGACTCTTCCCTTTCCTTTCTTGATTTCTCCAACTTCATCTCAGAATTGAATTGAATTCTTTATTGTCACATGTGACAAGTCACAGTGAATTGATTTGTTTGCAGACCCAAATTTATTTATTTGCTTGCATACCCAAGGTATGCAAATAGTCGCCCGTAAGGGGCACTGACAAAGCTATAAAGTCCCTCCTGCTGACTGTACGCAGGTGCTCCACAAAGTACTCACTCATTCACACATGAAAAACTATTGATCTAGCCAGAAACATTCATTACATGCTTATGATTCTCACAACTATCGTGCCTCTCATCCTACCACTTTTAAAGGCTCTTTCTCATTCATTCTTCTAGTTCTTTAACTGTTGTCGTATTTGATATGACGATGAGGCTGTGTGTACAAGTGCCCTTGAAGATTCTTCCTTTTTCCAGAGTTACACCTTCCCGCTCGAGGAGAATGCTCGATATATCTCTTCTATTTCCTACTCCTCTGCTTTCCTCTGTCCTCCTGGAAACAACAAAAGTAGAGATCCCCATGTACTCAACTTCCTGAGAACTGCTTGTGACTCAGAAATCTGGCTGCAAACTGAGTTTCCACTTGGCAGAAGTTACCAGCCGCCCCACAGCAGCCAGCAAATCTATCCCACGTCTTCCTGTTGTTTGATCATAGGTACCGCTGTACATATGGCGGGCACTGGTAAGCTGCAGAGGAGCTGCATATGGTTTGCTCTACATTGCAGAAACCAAATGGGTGAATACTTTGTGCAGCACCTGTGCACAGTCAGCAAGAGTGAATTTCTGGTTATCCGTCCCTTTAGTTTTCCATCCCATTCCCACTGTGTTCTGTTTGTGAGTTCCTGTACTGTTAGAACAAGACGCAAAGCAAGCAATGAATATTACCTTCTATCAGACCACTATGCATCCTTTTGTATTCAGTGTTAAATTCAGGTAATTCACATTTTCTCTCTTAATCAGAACAGACCACTTCTAATATAAAGCCTGGATACTGAAGACACAAGAAACTGCAGCTGCTGAAAAGACACAAAGTGCTAGAGGAACTCAGAGGGTCAGGCAGCATTTTTAGTCTGAAGATGGATCTTGAACCAAAATGTTGCTTGTCCATTCTCCCCCAAGATGCTGGCTGATCCATAGGCGACGTTTCAGTTTGGGACTCTTCAATTCAATGAATTCAATGATATTTTATTGATACTTATGTCATATGAACCTAGATACAGTGAAATCCCTTTTTTTTGCATACAATAGTACAGCAGATTCCAGCAATTATCTTTTGGATCTGTGATATTGACTCGTTTTTCCCCAAACAATAGCGCAGCTTGTCCTACTGTGCTTGTCCCATATCGTTGATGTTAACAAAGTTTTAGCCTTCTTTGTTTGCAATATCGTCCTCTAACTGCTTGAATTAACCCCTTTAACTAGACTATTTCTACAACGCATGCCAATGGCCGACTTGGCTTCATCCTATCACAGATGTTCCCTTTGTTCCCTGCATTACTCCCACCACTTTCTCCCCACCTTAAAACAACCATTTTTTAGCAATCTTTTCCAGTTCTCACATCGAGTCTTTGAGCTCAGACATTGTAAAACCTGAAATGTTTTCATGTGATATATAACTGTGTTAATTATGAGCTTTCTGTATTATTTACATTTTCTCCCCCAGTAGTTTATTATTTTAGTCTCTTTCCTCCAACATCTATCCACCTCTGTTCATCATCGTGATTTCTTGCCCCCCATACATCTTAATTGAGTTGGAAAAACACCTGGTTTCACCAGCCACTGAATTCAGCAGTGTGAAAACCGACGCGAGATCACAAGATAAGGAAAACCATTAGGCCCATTCTACTCTTTGCCTTTGTGGTGTCTCAATTTAATAAGGGATCACTGCACAGGCAGGTCAATTGAATTAAGTCAAAATATAATTTGCCCTGTCAGGTAAAAGTAAAACATCTTTTGATTATGTAGGAAAGAAAAGACTATGACAGATCGACTTGTATCCTGGTTAATACATCTTTCCAATGTGTCATTAAACCACCTTATATTTTTAAAATCTATTTTGTGTTGGCGAGATCTGGCTATGCATAAATTGGCTGTTGTAATTCCCTGGAGTTCAATAGTCACTATACATCAAAACATATTTAGAGCGTGAAGTTATATGGCATGTACTGAGGTCATAAAAAAGATTTATAATTCAGATGCATAAAATTTCCATGTTTCTTTCATTGTATTTCCCACTCTACTGAAATTTATTTCAAGTGTAGTCATCTTTTATGAGAAATTATGAGAAGCATCAGGTAGATGGTTAAAGCTAGACAAAAATGCTGGAGAAACTCAGCGGGTGAGGCAGCATCTATGGAGCGAAGGAATAGGCGACGTTTTGGGTCGAGACCCTCCGTCAGACTGATGTGGGGGGTGGTAGGAAAAAGAAAGGAAGAGGCGGAGACAGTAGGCTGTAGATGGTTAGAGTCTTTTTCCGAGGATGGAAATGTAAAATATGTAAGTGTTTTACATATAGGTACGAGCAGGAAAGTTTAAAGGAGATGTGCAATGCAAGTTATTTTACATAGAATGTGATAGGTGTTAGAAAGCATTGCCAAGGGTGATGATAGAAGCATATTTGATAGCAACATGTATGCGGCACGGTGGCGCGACAGTAGAGTTGCTGCCTTACAGAGCTCAGAGCACCAGAGACCCGGGTTCAATCCCGAATATGGGTGCTGTCTGTACGGTGTTTGTCTGCATGGAGTTTTCCCTGTGACCACATAGGTTTTCTCCGAGACCTTTGGTTTCCACCCACACTCCAAAGACATACAGGTTTGTAGGTTAATTGGCTTGATAGAAATGTAAAATTGTCCCTATTGTGTGTAGGATCGTGTTAATGTGCGGGGATTGCTGGTCAGTGTGGACTTGGTGGGCTGAAGGGCCTGTTTCCCTGCTGTATCTCTAAATCTAACTAAAATTTAAGAGGCAATTAGACAGACACATGAACGGGCATGGAGAAGAGGGATTGAGACCTCATGGAGGTGGACGGGGTTAGTTAGGTGGGCATCATTGTTGGCACAGATATTGTGGGCCATAGGGCCTGTTCCTGTACTTTACAGCTCTGATCTAAGTTCAATGCATGAAACATTTGTAACTGATTCCCCATTATATTGCACTTGATATGTTTATTATCAAGGATATTTATGAAGCACATTTTACGAAACATGATCATTTTTGCTAAAGTACAGTCATTGCTCAGTAGTATTTTGTATCTTTTTTTGGTGGAGCTGTCTTTTCGATGAGACACTAAGCCCTAAGCAAGGATCTTATAGAAACTTAAATTCTTTTGGACAGGCTAGATGCAGGAGATTGTTCCCGTCACAGCAAGTTAAGACCGAGATAGATACCATGTGGCCTCTGTGGCTGGATCAGAGGGTATGAGAGAAGGCAGGTACGGGATACGATCAGCCATGATCATATTGAATGGCGGTGCAGGCTCGAAGGGCTGAAAGATTTCTATGTTTCATAGTGTTCTGCCAACAATTATTCTTTAAACAGATGATCAGCTCATTTGTTACATGGTTGTTTTGAAAATATTGCTAATTGCAAATTAGCTGCCACAATTCCCTGTATTTCATTGATAGCTACTCTTCATAAGTACTGTATGAAGCTGTAAATAATGCTACAAAAATGCAGTTTCTCCTTTTATTATTATTGAAAATGTGTCTCTGTCTTAATTTATGGAATTATTTGTTTTCGTTCGCTTAATTTGCTGAATGTTTCAAACCTCTTCTTCACATTTCTGGGACAGAAAGGTCAGCTTTGTGACCATGCTAAAGTACATTGGCATTGCTAACTCAAGGTGTGACGAAACAATGAGATTAATCATAATGTCTATAGATGTGCATGTAATTAGTCTGAGTGGATCAACATTCTATTGGGTTTGTTAATTTTTCATTATTTAGTTGTGAATCTTTAAAAATTAATTGGTATCATGTGAACATATGAATTCAGAGCAGGTGTAGCCATTTGGCCCCTCAAGTTTGCATTATCACGTAATAAGGACAGGGCTGATCAGATGGTAACCTCAACTCTGCATTCCTGTCTGTTCACAATACATTTCCACCTCCTTGATTATCAAGTTGGGACTGCACAGTGGCGCAGCTGTAGAGTCATTGCCTTACAGCACCAGAGACCCGGGTTCGATCCTGACTACGGCTGCTGTCTGCACAGAGTTTGTACGCTAACCCCGTGACTTACGTGGGTTTTCTCCGGGACCTCCGGTTTCCTCCCTCACGCCAACGATGTACAGGTTTGTAGGTTAATTGGCTTGGTATAATTGTAAATTGGCTCTAGTGTGTGTAGGGTTGTGTAAGTGTGCAGGGATCGCTGCTTGGCGCAGACTCAGTTTTCTGAAGTGCCTGTTTCTTTAAACTAAACAATATCAAACCAAAAAAAAGAATTTACCTTCCTTTACCTTAAAACGACTCTGCTTCCAGCAATTTGTTCACAATTCTCGTTATTCCAATTCTTCATTAGATATGGCTCCACCAGAACATTATAAAACCTCAGCATTACATCCTTGCTTTTATACTCTAGTCCCCTCAAAATGAATGCTAGCATTGCATTTGCCATCCTTACCACCGACTCAACCTGCAAATTCGCTTTTTTGGGAATCCTGCACCAGCACTCCCAAGTCCCTTTGCACCTCCAATTTATGATTACTCTCCCCATTTAGAAAGTAGTCCATGCCTTTATTCCTTCTCCTAAAGT
Source organism: Okamejei kenojei (assembly GCA_035221665.1). Classification (NCBI taxonomy): domain Eukaryota; kingdom Metazoa; phylum Chordata; class Chondrichthyes; order Rajiformes; family Rajidae; genus Okamejei; species Okamejei kenojei. The sequence goes on along the minus strand of CM069131.1, from coordinate 88,918,380 downwards.
GCATGACTCCACATTCTGCCACGTTGCATTGCATTTTCCACCTTTATCGCCACTCTCCCAACCTGTCCAAATCCTTCTGCAGGCAGCCTGCTTCCTCAACACTATCTGCCCCTCCACCTATCTTTATTTCATATGCAAATTTGGTCACAAAACCATAAATTCCATCATCCAGATTATTAACATATAACATGAGAAGTAGAGGACCCAAGCTCGACCCATGCAGAACAACACTAGTCACTGGCAGCCAACCAGAAAAGGCCTCCTTTATCCCTGCTCTTTGCCTTCTGCCAGTCAGTCAATCTTCTATCTGTGCTGGTATTGTGCCTTTAGACCATGGACACCTATCTTGTTGAGTAGCATCACATGTGCCACCTTATCAAAGCCTGAATATCCAAGTAAACATTCACTGACGCTCCTTTGTCTATCCTACTTGTTACCTCCTCATAAAACTGCAAGAGATTTAGTCAGGCATTATTAACATTATTGTCTTATATAAGGAGACCGATACTGTAGGTGTACATCGTAGGGAGAGGGAGCAGAGATTAAATCTGTGTAATACTGGATATGAGCAGATGCAGAACTCACTTTTCAGAACGTAACATAAATACTTAGAGGTTGTAACATACAAATAATATGAGCCATTTAAGATGATGCCAGGTGGTTTAAAAAGTGCCCAAGAGATCCAGTGAATCCAGTGAGAGCTTTGTTTGTTAAATATTTTTATTAGAAATAAGTACATATTAAAAGAAGAATATACATGTCACATACATTCTTAATATTATTAATATTAACAATTATATCTTATTTGTACTTCTATGCATTTTTTTATTTTTAATACAGGTAGGAAATAATGGAGAAAAATAAAGTAAAAATAGAAAATGAAAAAGATGAATGAAGTGTTAAGCAGGTTAAACATCATTGGAGATAAATCTATGGTTTATTATATGTGATTCTTCATCTATTCTTTCATTCAGGCTTCAGTCAGGTTCTCGCACCGAGCCATTTTGACCCTTTAAATATTCAATAAATGTATACCTCCCTAATATCCCTCTGAAATGATCCAGCTTGTCCAGTAGGACAAGTCTTAATCTTTCTAGGTGAAGCTCAGACATTTTGATTGTGGGGGATGTAGGAACTTTCCAAAATTTCAATATCAATTTTTTCCCAATTATTAAACTGTAATCGATAAAAATTCATTGATTCGTTGTTATTAATTGATCTGTTTCTAATATTCCTAATATTATTAATTTTGAGTCAGGAACCACATTTGTATTAACAACATTTGAAATTATCTTAAATATTTCTGTCCAAAAGTTAGTAATTTTTATACAGTTTGTGAATGAGTGTGTTAAATTAGCTTCTAAGTGCTGACATTTATCACATATGGCAGATACATTTGAAAAAATTCTATGAAATTTGGATTTTGAATAATGCAATCTATGTAATACTTTAAATTGTATCAAAGAGTGTCTAGCATTTAACGAATAGTGGTGTATATGTTGTAAACTTTCATCCCATACTTCTGGTCTGATTATTTGACCTAATTCGTTTTCCCATAATTGCCTATATATTTCTGTCATTGGTACATTGTTTTCCAATAATCTTTTGAATGTAATCCATAAATTTGTTGTAATTCTTGAAATGAAAAGAAAGGAGTTTTCCCTATAGAGATCGCCCATCTTATTAATTCCATAGTTTTTCCATTGTAAAAAACCTTTGTCCATCATTGAGGGTTTAAATGTAACATTGTTTACAATGGAGAGAGCTAGTGGTATACATTCCAATTTTAATGTTTTCTTTAGTTGTTTCCAGATACGTATCCCACTTTCTATTATAGGGTTTTCTTACCTAGTTTAGTATTGGCAAATAAAATCGAGCTAATTTCAAAAGTGAACAATCTTCTTTTTCCATTTATAATCAACTTGGTTGTTTATCTATTTCTTCCAACCAAAAGTTCATATTTTTAATATTAACTGCCCAGTAATAAAACATAAAATTTGGCAGTGCTAGACCTCCATTTATTTTTGGTTTACATAAATGTTTTTTATTTATTCTATGGCTCTTATAATCCCAGATAAAGTTGGTGACTATGGAGTCAACCTTCTTAAAATAATTTTTAGGAAGGTATATCGGAATCAATTGGAAAAGATATAGTAATTGCGGGAGAAAAATCATTTTTATTGCATTAATTCTTCCTAGCATTGAAATAAGTAATGTTTTCCAATATAAGATATTCTTATGTAATTTATTCAGTAAGAGTGGGAAATTAGATTTAAATAAAGAATCAAATCTTTTTGTTACATAAATTCCAAGATATTTGATTTTTTCGTTTGCTATCTTAAAAGGAAATTGTTGTAATATATTTGGGTTATTTACCATTATTTTTTGTAAAATATTTTTATTAGAAGTAGTTACATATTAAGAAGAAATAATATAAAATTCCAAAAAAAAGGAAAATATTATTCGTCACATACATTCTTAATATTTTTAACATTTACAGTCAGTCTTATTTGTACTTCTATATTTTTTTTATTTTATAACAGTAGGAAATAAAGATAGGTAATAAAAAGAAAAATAAATCAGAAAGAGATAAATAAAATGAGTGGAATATTAAGCAAGATAGTCTTCATTGGAGATATATTCATGATCTATTGTATATAATTCTTCATCTATTCCTTCATTCAGGCTTCAGTCATGGCCTCGAACCGGACCACCTTAACCCTTTAAATATTCAATAAATGGAGACCATATTCCTCTGAATTGATCTAACCTGTCCATTAGGACAAGTCTAATCGTTCCAGATGAAGTGTCTCCGACATTTCTGTAATCCACATTTTGATTGTAGGGGATATGGGACCTTTCCAAAATCTTAATATTAATTTTTTACCAATTATTAAACTATAACCAATAAAAATTATTTGTTGTGTTATTAGTATCTGATCCGTTTCTAATATTCCCAATATAATTAATTTTGAGTCTGGAATTAAATTTGCATTAACTACATTCGAGATTATCTAAAAATTTCTGTCCAAAAATTAGTAATCTTTGTACATTTTGTGAATGAATGTGTTAGATTAGCTTCTAATTGTTAACATTTATCACATATAGCAGAAACATTTGAGAACATTTTGTTTAATTTGGAATTTGAGAAGTGTAATCTATGTATAACTTTAAATTGTATCAAGGAGTGTCTGGCATTTAATGAGCAATGGTGTATATGTTGTAAACTTTCATTCCATACTTCTCTACTAATTACTTGACCTAATTCGTTTTCCCATGCTTGCCTATATTTTTCAGTATTTGGTAAATTATTTTCCAGTAAGATATTATAAATATATGATATTAATTTTTCTGTATTCGGATGTTTATTTAGACATTCATCTAAAATTTCTGTCTTTCTATTCCTAAAATCTGGTGTATTTGATTTAACATAATCTCTAATTTGTAGATATCTAAAATATTCTTTGGAGTGTAATCCATAGTTTTGCTGTAATTCCTGAAATGAACGAAATAAACTTTCCCTGTAGAGATCACCTATCTTATTTATTCCATAGTTCTTCCATTTAAAAAAAAACCTTTATCCATCAATGAAGGTTTAAAAGTAATATTGTTTACAATTGGAAGAGCGAGTGGGAGATTCTGTAATTTTAATGTTTTTTTTAATTTTCCAAATACGTATACCACTTTCTATTATTGGGTTTCCTCTATAAATTTTCTTATGTATTTTAGTGTTAGCAAATAAAATCGAGCTAATTTCGAAAGGTGAACAGTCTTCCTTTTCCATTTTTTACCAATTTGGTTGTTTATCTAGTTCTTCCGACCAGAAATTCATATTTTTTACATTAACTGCCCAATAATAAAACATAAAATTAGGCAGTGCAAAACCTCCATTCATTTTTGATTTACATAGATGCTTTTTAATTATTCTATGGTTCTTATAATCCCAAATAAAATTGGTAACTATAGAGTCCACTTTCTTAAAAAAATGTTTAGGAAGATATATCGGGATCATTTGAAACAAGTATAATAATTGTGGAAGAAAAATAATTTTTATCGCATTAATCTTATCTAGCATTGAAATAGGTAATGTTTTCCAATATTGGATATTCTTAAATAATTTATTCAATAAAGGTGGGAAATTAGATTTAAATAAACAATCATATCTTTTTGTTACATAAATTCCAAGATATTTGATTTTTTCATTTGCAATCTTTAAAGGATATTGTTGTAATATATGTAAGTTATTTCCCATTATTGGCATGTTCACTTTTATTCCAATTAATTCTATATCCTGAAAATGATCCAAATTGAGTTATTAAATCTAATAAGTTAGGAATACTAATTTCCAGCTTTGTAATATAAAGTAATACATCATCTGCGTATAAAGAGATTTTATTTTCAGTTTGTTTAATTTCATACCCGTATATTTCACGATGCAATCTCACAGATTTTGCTAGTGGTTCTACTGCAAGTGCAAACAGTAGTGGAGATAAAGGGCAACCTTGTCTACAGCCTCGGAATAAGTTAAATTTAGTTGTTAATATTTGGTTTATTAATATTCTAGCTGTTGGCTTGGTATATAGTAATTTAATCCAAGTTACAAACTTCTCCCCCAACTGAAAAAAATTCCATAACCGAATATTTACCATTATTGACATAAGTTCACTTTTATTCCAATTAATGCTATATCCTGAGCCAAATTCAGTTATTAAAGTTAATAAATTTGAAATACTAATTTCCGGCTTTGTAATATAAAGTAATACATCATCTGCATATAAGGTAATTTTATTTTCAGTTTCTCTAGTTTCATACCCATATATTTCAGGATGTAATCTCACGCTTTGAGCTAATGGCTCAATTGCGAGTGCAAACAATAGTGGGGATAAGGGACAACCTTGTCTACAGCCTCAAAATAAATTAAATTTAGTTGATAAAGTGAGAGCTTTGTAAACCAGATTTGACATTCCAGGTTTTCACCCTATTTTGATTTGCAGGTTTGTTAAATTGAATACAAGGTGCATTAATTAGTAATTCAGATTGCAAAACAAGAAAAAAATACCGCACCTGTGGATAAGAGCCTCCTAGAAAGATGAAGACAACGCTATTATGTATGATGCATGTATCAACATATTGCACCTTATTCCCCTTAGATGTGGGAATTGCTTCATAAAGCAGGTTACCACTGTCCTCAGACCCAAATGTTCATTGTCAGCTTGTTGCCGACTATGACTGTAAAAAGGTAATCTATATTTCATACTAATATTTTTGCTCTCATTCACAGGAATATGAAAACTGCAATGTTAGCAAATGAAGTTTTGTATTAACAGCTTTATAATTTTCATTTATTGTTTTGTATGATTTATTTTGGTTGCAGTTAGGAAACAAATATCCGTACTTGATAAGACAGTAATATTAAACAGTATGAAATTAAGATAGAAATTTCCACACTAAACCTTTGATTATGTTATAATCGCAATTAAAACTATTAATTTGAATTTATACCCGTTGCTTATCTTCAACATACAGGCTGAAAATAAAATTGTGAACTGGATAGTACAGAACATTTATTTAGTTGTTAAAATGGACTCCAAATATTTTATTCATGAGCAAATAAATTATCAGTTTAGAAATGGACTGGATTATGTGTTGCACTTGCACTTTAGAACTGAGTTTACATCAAGTCCAGACGTGGATGTAACTGTAAAAAACCTGCATAAAATTAGTTTTGCCAATTTCTACACAGTGTCTCATGTATCTACAGCATAAGATTTCCCCCGTTCATTACTAACTGGTCAAGTGCGATTGACATACATTTGCAATTTAGGCCCATGGGGAATAACCTAAATGGGGTCCTCGGTTGGCTTCTGTGGTTCTGTGCAGTGTGACTCTAAAGGGCCGGTCCCACTTACATGACCTTTTCGGCGACTGCCAGAACCCGTCATAGATCGCCAAAAATGTTCAACATGTTGAAAATTCAGCGGTGACCAGAAAGACGCTACGACTCTTTGGGTGACTAGCAGACCTTTCACCACCATTCAGGCGACCCCTATTTACTATCATTCAGATACCTGTTTCCTGATGCCCTGATTGACCAGATGCCAGATTTTTATTTGGAATTGTTCCTTATTTCCTCTCATTATTACTCAGTAGTCTGATCCTGAGCATTTCCCCATCACCCATCTTCTGACCTGTTCATATTTTCGATGAGTAGTGTCTACCAAAGTTGTGCCATTGTCCTCAAACTTTCCTCAATCTTTCTCTCTGTAACGTTGCACTTCATTTTCAAGAAATTAATTTCCTACAGGAGTAGAAATAGGTAATAGAAAACTGTTCAACCTATGGTCACATCTTCTTCTTGCATATGGCGTGCATAGCCTATAGTTGCAGGACACCTTGTTCTATTTGATCTTATTTGATTGTGCATGCCAGGTTGATTGCATTCGTCGAAACAGGGCAGACTACGTGAAGGTTGCAATCTTCCACCCCAGCAAGTTCACTTACACCTCAGTAATCAAGCTGCTAATATGTAGATGATGCTACATACATAATGATTCCAAGCAATCATCCATTTGTTCACTGAATCAGATGAGAAGATGAGCCTTGCACTCAACTTCCATGAGACACAGGTTCCTTCCCAAATCTCAGGCGCTATCTCTTGATGAACTTACACGTCGATGATGAGATTCAATGTGCCAATGTACCATTTGGTCCATGGAGGAAAAGGACACAAAGATCAAGCCCTTACACCTGGCACAAAGCCCATAGTCTACAGGCTGTAGTGACCTCTTCCCTCCTTTATGCTTTGTAATTACCAACCAGACATCGAAAAGATACCACAAATGTAATTCACCAAATTCCCCAAATATATCGTCAAGATGAGCAAATCTGCCTCTGTGTCCTTTCCCTAGGTGAATATAGTTACTAGGACTAGTAGTCTGAAGAAGGGTCTCAACCCAAATTGTCACCCATTTCTTCTCCCCAGAGATGCTGCCTGTCCTGCTGAATTATTTAGTGTTCGTTTTCTGGGTCTGCACAAAACTTGAGAGTCTTTAATTTATAACCGAAGTCTTTAATGCTTTACTCAATGCTGGCAGCAAGACAACTCAAAAATGGCTGCACACACACGCTGTCTACAGACAGTAGAGAACTATATACACAACATCTCCCTTTGTCCTGTGCAGCATGGGAGGAACAATGGGTCATCCTACCCCACACAGTCCACTAACATCACATTCCCCCTTTCCAGTTTGAACGCCTCTATTCCTGAATGAGTCGCCTTGGGGGAGTACCACGATTGCAACGTGTCGATCGACGAAGGACCACAGGCTGATCGGCGGGGAGTTCACCTGGCGGAACTTCATCAAGCCAGGGGAGGGGCAAGCCAGGCACTCCAGTATCCACACGGTGTCCGACTGCTTGATTCTGATCAGGTTCTGCGCAGTCTTCGCTGGAGGAACGCGGCTCCTTAATTGGTCATCATGCCATCGGCATTATTGTCCTTCTTGTCCTTAGACGGTGTACATTTTGATTCCAATGTGAGCCATGATCCTGCCAGCGCACCATTTGCTTTGCTTGACTGTATAATTACGGTAATATACGTAGTCGCCAATGTTGAATTTGGACTTGTTCGACTTTGTTCGCTGAGTGCGCGCCGTATAAGAGTTATGGGTCGGGTTCAAAACTGATAGGGGAGAGCGCACTTAATGTCCAAGCATCATCTCCGCTGGAGTTCGACCGGTAGTGCAGTTTGGAATGATTCGATATTGCTGTAAGAAATCGCGCAATGCCAATCGTTTCGATTTCTTTTCGATTCCTACAGCACGTTTCATGGCCTGCTTGAAAACGCTGACAAGCCGCTCTGCCTCACCATTTGATGGTGGATGAAAAGGTGCTGATGCCAGATGTACGATTGAGTGTTGTCTGCACCAGTCAGCGAACATTTACAAGGCAAATTGGGGTCCATTGTCGCTTACGATTGTTAAGGGCAATCCCCAAATGACGAACAAATCGTCGAGCGCAGAAGTAGTTGTTTCAGTGGTTGGATACTTATTCATTTGGATAACATGTGGCCATTTCGAATGGGCGTCCATGACGACCAGCCACATGTCCTCCAGGAACAGTCCGGCAAAATCTATGTGGATTCGCTGCCATGGTTGGTCGGGGACGGGCCATGCGGAGGTCTTTTCCGGCGGATTTGGCGCTGTTTTGGCACATGGTGTGCAGTCCTTGCAGTGGTCGGCTATATCGGCCTCGATATTCAGCCACCACACAAGCATGAGGGCGAGCGCCTTCATTCGCACAATTCCTATGTGTGTCTTGTGCAACAGTTTCAGAATTAGCGATCGCAGTTCCTCGGAATGATCACTCGACCATCGCGGAGCAGAGTGTCATCCTTTGAGGAGATTTCTGTTTGCGCATTCTGGAATGAACGGAATTTCTTGTCCAGCTTAGGACTGTTCGGCCACCCCTGAGTGACAAAATGTCGTACCTTCGACAAAATGGGTTCTGTGCTCATATAGTTGGCGACCGTCCTTGCGGAGACGGGAAAATCGGCGATGACCCGTGTGTTGAGCACGTTCATTCCCGTCTCAATTTCCATAATTGCCTCCTCTTTATCGAATGTCAGGTCGGATCCAATCGGTTGACGAGACAGTGCATCGGCATTGGCATGCTCGGCACACTGTCGGTAAATGATGTGGTAATCATATCCTATCATGATCAGGGCCCAACGTTGTAGACGATGCAACGTCATGACAGGCAAACTTCTCTCCGGACTGAAAATAGTCAGCAGCGGCTTGTGGTCGGTGATGAGCAGGAAATGTTGCTCACTCAAATATAGGTGGAACGTCCGGACACCAAACACGATCGCCAGTGCTTCTTTCTCCACTTGGCTGTAGTTTTTCTTGGCGGTCATCAGCGTTTTGGATGTGAATGCGATTGGTTCTTCCTTGCCATTCGGCGCCATTTGTGAGATTACAGCTCCAAGACCATACGGTGATGCATTGGCGGCCAGCGAGATCGGCTTTGATAGGTCATAGTGGAGCAAACGAATCTTCTGAGTGAGCATCACCTTCAACCTGGTGAATGCATGGTCGCACTCTTTGGACCAGCGCCATTCAACATCCTGTTTTCGCAGGTTATTCTCGCACTTGCTGATCATGTTGCAATCACTGGTAGATGACATTGCCATAGTTGATCCATCGTATATCAAGGCGTTTATGTCAAGCTTGAAAGCATGGATCCAGTCAATGGTGCACAGGGACGTACCTTCTTTGCCAATGATGATCAGCGGCAACATCTATATCATACCATTACAGGAAACGACGACAGTGCATTTGCCTTTCGCGGGAATGGGCTGTCGTTCGTATCCGAAAAGGCGGATGTTGGCCGTTTTTTATTTTGGCAATCTGATCCTCTCCCAGCTGTCCTGACCCACTAGCGACACAGCCGCACCAGTGTCCACCTGGAACTGTAGATCGACGTTCGAGACCCGCAGCAAAATCCTCGTCTTGTCGGTGATCATTGACACACCGAGCATTTCAATAGGAATGGTCTCCGTGGTTTGGTCGACTGTGTTTTGCGGTTTCTTGCCCTTTCTCAGCTTTCCTATGGATTGACACACTGCCTGGAGTTGACCTGTTCAGTAACAGGCATAACAAATGGACTTGATATATGGGCACTCACTGTGACGATGAGCAGTCGAGCCGCACCGGTAGCAGGGTTTTGATCCTCCCCCCACAGGGGAACGGCTCTTCTGAAACTGTCCCACCTTCTCCGGATTTGCTCTGGGTCGATCAACTGGTTTCTGCGTTGCGGACGAGTCTGACGAACTGTATGCACCTCCTGAGGGAGCTTAGACATTGTTTCGCCAGCCATTTTGTGCAGTTCTTTACTCAGCAGCTCGGCCATCTTAGCACATTGCAGCACATTCTTCAATGAGGCATCCGAATCCGTGAGAATCGCCTGCTGGATGAATGTGTGCCTGCAGCCCATGACCAGTCTATCCCGCAATGCATTGTCTTGGCACTTTTCGCAGCATTGAGTTTTAAAATCACATGCCTTTGCCTTGGTGCGAAGTTTGGCAAGAAATCCGGTAATCGATTGATTGCCCTTCCTTTTGCACCGTCCTGTAGAAATCAAGGCGAGCCGCGAGGAAATTTCGACTTTCTTCGAAATGCAGCTGCAAAGCTGTTGTGATTTCAGCATATGAGGATTCAGTTATTTCTTCTGTAAGTAAATTTCGAAGCAGTACAAATGTTTCCAGAGACATTGATGAACACAAGAGAGCCTTCTTCCTCTGCCTCTGGTCAGTTGTAATTTCCATACTTTCAAAATAAAACTCAGCACGCATTAAATACGACGACCACCTTTCTCGCTCGGAATCGAAACAACCAAATTGCCGAGACATGTTAGCTTGAGTACACTACAGAACTCAAATTTTTAATTTTTTTAAAAAAATAAATCAAAAAATAGGCTCTTATCTGGGTCTTTGGACACAATCCGAAGTATGTCACTCCTGACACCACTTTCATGTTCGTTTTCTGGGTCTGCACAAAACTTGAGAGTCTTCAATTTACAACAGAAGTCTTTAATGCTTTCTCAAAGCTGGCAGCAAGACAACTCAAAAATGGCTCCACACACACCCTGTCTACCAAAGATACCAGAGGAGCTAGTATCTTTGCTGTCTACAGACAGGGGAGAACTATATACACAACATCTCCCTTTGTCCTTGCAGCACCACCTGCTGCACAGGAGGAGCAACGGGTCCCCCCACCCCACACAGTCCATGAAACATCACAAATTACTCCATCTCCAGTACTTGTCACACTGAGTTAGCAACTTTGGGCAAGCCATATCATTTGCATGCCCTATGCTAGACTGCTGAAACAGAATTCAGAATTGAGTGTTTGTCATGGAAAGAAATTATTGGATGGATGGGGTAAAAGTTCAAGTATGTACATAAAACTTCCTATAAAATAACATCTCCACTCTTGGGAATTTCAACCTCAGGACCACTCAAAGTGGAGAAGGACTATTTAGGATATTATTGGGAACCACGGATCAGAAACAGCCATAAGCCAAGTGTAAACAGATGGAAGGAACATACTGCCTCACAAACTACTCTCCCATCAGGCACCTCCTTAAAGAATCGATGGTTCCCACATTAACCTTAGCAGGTATGTCAGAGTGGAGACAGTTATTCTCAATCACATCAGATTGTTGAAGAAGAGTAGGGAGAATGGTGGAATATTACAAATACTTACAGAGCACTTAAGAAATATCAGCAGAATTAAACAAAGTCAAAGCTGCTGGAGTTTCTTAAGAACGTGACCAATAAGTTAGATAAAGAAGAACCGGTGATGCAGTTGGATTTTGGAAGGGTTTTCATAATATCCCCCATAAGGAATCAGTGTGGGATTGGGGTCAATATGCAGGCGTGGATTGAAAATTGGCAGGCAATGACCTGGGTGGTACTGCAAAGGCCAGTGCTTGAAGTGACTATCTGTAACTTGGATAAGGCCAACAGATGTAATTTTTTTTACAGCTTTCTAAAAACACAAACTCAGAAAGATTTTAAGCTGTGAGGATAAAAGGGTGTAAGATAATTTAGAAGAATTGAGTGAGTGGACAAATCCATGGCAAATGCAGTATAAAGTGGATAAATGTGAAGTTATCTGGCTTGGTATGGATAAGAGAAGGGAAGTGTACTATTTAAATGGTGATTAATTAGGTAATGTTGATGCAAAGGGGTCTGAGTGTCATTTGCAGGTGATAATAAAAAAAATGCATTTGAGATTTAATGGGATTGACCTCTTTCCAGCAATGCTTGTGTAACAGAGATTAATTTATTCAGCAAATCTAAAACGTAATTTTATATTTTTGATTGCAGATTACTTCTTTAAAAAGTAATTAAAAGTAATCAATTCAGAACTTGGGAAACAAATGTGATTTGTATGCTTTTCTTCAGTTTATTTAGGACTTCCCATTATCTCTGTGATTTTTGAAAAGCTACTGGACTGCAAGACAGGTATTTCAGTAAAACTGATTTATGTGCAACTCCCAAGGATGCGATGCAGTGTAAGGGAGTTTATTATCTTGTGGTAGCTGCATCTCTCTGCAATTGGCAGCAGTATAGTACTGAGCACCATATCAGTGACACAGGAATAAAGGTCAATCAAAAATGAGTCTTGACCATAAATGGACAGAAGGACAAACACAGCTGTCTTTTGAAGTATCACATTGCGAGACATCAGACAAGAGTTTATACATTTTAACTTATTAAATGCAATGTTCCTATATAATTATTTAAATGCCTCATTTGGTTTCAATTTTATGACATATGAATCTATATTTAAGTATTAGTTTGGTTGCTTTGTAGTGATTAAAATGAATATGTCTTTATCGTGAAATAGGAATTAATTAGGATGCTTGCAAAGGTATTCTAACACATATAGCTCTAGATGGTTAAGGCAATAGACAAGAACATCTAAAGATGCTTCTACCATTTCAGTTGCATATGAACTCAATGACTTGTCAATTAAATATTAAATTTCAATGCTTCCTGAGTTTGCAGAGTCAGTGGCAGATCAGAGAAAGTCTTTCAGTCACATGCAAACATCATGCTTATAAATATCTTGCACAAGTCTAAAATAAATCTCAGCGATGGTGTATTTTAGTCCCTTGCACTGTAATGATGTCAGTGACCTTGGAGAAATAACCATGTGATCTTTTCCATTCATATTTTACCAACTAATTACCAAATGTGGAAATAGCTGCACACTGAGTACTTTGTATTCCATATGTGGCCACGAGGAATCCTTCAGCACCCACCAAAATTTGCCTTTTTGTTGTTTCACATTAAAACATGACGCAGTTATTGATGTTTTGTGTCCTCGGTGCAATGACTGAGATGTCTAGGTCTAAAAAAAAATCTGGAACTGTGCCCGGCAGTCACTTTGTAACTGTATATCAGGAAGCATGAGGCAATTTGAGGTTTTGACCTGGAAAATCAAAGACACATTTCAGCTGAGAAGTTAATTCAAAATATAGAATTTATAGGTACAAGGTCACAGTGCTACATACTGTATGTAGTACAATGTTCTATTAAGCTATCAGATATTGCAAGATCTCTAAAATACACTGTGAAGGACTTTCATTTCTGGTTAACAGTAGGAAGGCCACAATCTATCATGCAGTTATCAATAAATATATAATGATCAACCCTTAGGATCCTGAATATTAAAATCAATGATCACTTACTCCTGAAAAATGTTGTCATACCCTATATCTCTATGCTAACTTGTGTAAAAACATAAACAAGTTACCAAATGTATTGTAATTTCAAACTCATACAGTGATAAGCACCAATTTTCTTTTGGCAAATAACAGAATCGTTTTATGTTCCTGATTGGTTTGATTAATGTATCACTCTTTCCTTTGAGATGCATCTGTAGCTTCACAGCTAATTATGAATAATGCTGTAGCAAATCCTAGTGCTGATAAATGAAAGGTAAAGTAGCCATTTTTACGCATGCAGTCTGCCCTGCCGTGTTCCTAGGACATGATTCGAAACTATCAATTAAGCTGCGCAACCAAATATTACATTAAATTTATGATTACAATTATAATAATGAATCAAATTGCAACTAAATTATTTTTTAAAAGGTAATGTAAGTCCTTGAAGGCAGTTCATGGAATGTCTTCGATTGACGTGCAGCTTTCCGACACACTTTGGAACTAAGTTCCACTGTTCACACATTGGCATTAACTTAGCACTTCTGGGTGTTGGAGATAAAATAGTCAGATTCCAATTACTTTTCTGCAAACAGCTATAAAATGTGATGTTTTTGCTTAATTTCGTCTGAAGACCCCCTCCCCCTCCCTACCCCCCGACCCCCCCCCCCACCCAGATTTGGCATCCTAGAAAGTGAAACATTTTCAAATGTACTCCTTTCTATGTACAGTGGCTAGCCCTCAGCATTCAGCAGTATCCAAATGGTGCAGATCTATTGTCAGCCAGTAGGGAGCATTCACAACCTGTTAGCTCTTTATGATGGGAGATCCCAGTCTCGGGTTACTAAACCATAGTAAAAAAAGAAAATGTTATAAATAAACACCCAGACTATTGGCACAAAAACATCAAAATGCTAATGTTTTTGTTGGACTTGGAAATACAAACCTTTTTCTCTGTTCAAGATAAATCTTCAACATTTTCTAATTTGTATTTATTTTTAATTTAATTATTTAGATTCTGTTTTATTATACTATGAGTTCTTTAAGACCGATCTTCCATAAATATGCAGAAAAAAATAACTTGTTTGTTTTGCATATAATTTCTCTGTGTTTATCAAATAACAAAAGTCGACAAGAACAAATTTATGGGCTTGGAAACTCTCTCCAGGAAGCTAATAGGCTTATGATTCACTTAGGATGTGAGTACAAATTGTGGACTGATGCTGCACTGTAGTACTGAGGGAGAAATGTACCATGAGAATGCTATGTTTTGGATGGGCAATTAAACTGAAACACTGATAACATTCAAATTAATTCATTGTACATGAAATGCTCTGGGACATTTCTTAAAGACATACTAAGATGCTTCTTAAATGCAAGTCTTCCTTTATGCTGTCACTAGAACAGTACTTTCCACTTATGTATTTCCCAAACGAGAAAAGCTTTATAGGGTGAAATATAAATTACAACATTCATCACAATATGCTCTGTAATTTTTTTTGCAATTATTAATGAGAATAATAAAGTTGATAATTTTTTATTTCTCGTCTAAACTTCCAAGACGGAGCATGAAGAGCCATATTTCTCCATTAAAATGCTCGATACTTTATCACATTTATTAGGATCTGTAATCTTATTTCATGCCATTTGAATACTGATAACACTGCTCATGTGATAAGTTAATGATCAACTTCTTCCGTGGATTGTACCAGCAAATGAGAGTAATATTTGTGTGTATTATGATTAATTTGTGTCACTACAGAAGTAACCCTACACTAATCAAATATACACATAGACCTTCTAAGAATTAAGCCTAGTTCATTTTATGTTAACCGTGGAGGAACTGGACTTTGTTTCTGTTTCAGTAGAAGATGCTTATATGACCTGTTAATTATTCTGTGAGTGATTTGAATTGTGAGGCTGTATAATTCACAAGAAATTGAGCGACATGCAAGTTATGTAGAATTTAAAAAAAAATACAATATTTTGGGTGTTAGCCTCGTTACAGAGCTCCATCTTCCAGGGCTAAAAATGCACATATTATCAACTAGAAATACACCCCTGGAGGTAGATCTGGCCATGAAGAGTTTAATAAAATGAAATTGTTTCCACTGGTGGAAACATTGGTAGGCAGAAGACACAAATTTAAGGTATTTGGCAAAGTTAGTAATGGAATTGGTATTAGTTTATTATTGTCACATGTAGTGAAATAAAGTGTTTTACATACTACCCAGTCAAATCATACCATACATGAGTACAATCAAGCCAAACATAAATACAACAGGTAGAGCAAAGAGAAAAATAACTAGAGGTGCAGAATGTAATGCTACTGCATTACAGTATTCCAGGGACAGAGAAAGTGTAGATAAAAAAAAACTGGAAAGGCTGCAATTAGGTATGTTGGGAGATTGGGAATATATCCTTAGCTTATGGGAGATCCATTCTGTAGTCTGATAACAGAGGGAAAGAAGCTGTTCCTGAATCGGGTGGTATGTGCTTTCATGCTGTGGTATCTTCTGCCGTTTGCAGCCTTGCCAACAGCCTGTCTCGTCCCTTTCTTCTGTTGGTGTTTTTAGTCTGTTTTTACTTGTATGTTTTAATGTATCTTTAGTTTTTGTATTATGTAAGGGTGGGGTGGGGGTTTGGGGTAAACTTTTTTTATCTCTTCCCTCGATGGAGATGCAAACTTTTCCGTATTATATCTCCGTCTGCACTATGGCCTAACATCATGGAGCTAGCGGTCCCTTTGTTAGGGATTGACTGCTGGAGCTCCAACCGCAGAAGCTTTGACCACCCTAATCGCGGGAGCTTTGATCACCATGATGCGGGGGTTTTGATCGCTGACTTCGGGAGCTTCGATTGCCCCGACTACGGATGTTTCGATTGCCCCGACTGTGGGAGAAAAGGAGGAAAGAAGGTATATATTATTTGCCTTCCATCACAGTGGTGAATATGAGGTTGCCGAAAAACTAGATGGATGTGCTGCCTGCGCTGGTGGGGACTCTGAGGGAGTGCCATGAGTGCAGTGATCTCAGCGTTTGCGGGGACATTGCTCCATGAGGAGTCTAGTGCGAGTGTGGACGGCTTTCTGACTGTTCGGGCAGACAGGGACTGCAGAGAGAGTGACAGTGGTCGGTACAACTCTGGTCTCACCATGGTGAAGGACCATGCGTGTGGCCCGGACATTGAACTGATGGCTGTGGTTCTCTGCTTACGCTGTGTGCCCTGGGGATCTCACATGCCACTGTTTAAGTCTATGTTTAATCTTTATGTAGTTATGTATCTTGTTGCTTTTTTTTAATGACTGTATGGTAAATCAAATTTCACTGTACCTCAGTACACCTGACAATAAAGGACCATTGAACCTTTATGAGAGGGGATTAGAAGAAATGTCCAGGGTATAAGTGACCATTAATTGCATAGGCTACTTTCCTGAGGCAACATGAACTGTAGGTTGAGTTGATGACAGGGGCAGGCTGGTTTGTGTTATTGTTAGGATTGTGTCCACACTCTCTGCAATTTCTTGCAATCGTCGACAGAACAGTGGCTTAACCAAGTTGTGATGCATCTTGATAGGATGTTTTCTACTGTGCATCTGTAGAAATTGGTAAGAGTCATTGAAAACCTGCCAAATGTCCTTAGTCTGCTGAGGAAGTAGAGGGGTTGGTGTGCATTCTTCGATGTAGTGTCAATGTGGTTGGACCAGGCCAAATAATTGGTGATATTGATGCTCAGAAATTTGAAGGTCTACACCATCTCCACATCAGCACTATTGATGCTGGCTGTGGCATACACACCACTCCGTTCCCTGATGTTTGAGTGCATGGTCCTATATTAACAGCTCCAGTTAGATCATTAAATGGCCAAAGGCAGTGCATTCATACAATAGCCATGGTCAGCAATTATTTTACCTCTGCAATGAATTTGAATCCTGGCGAGGTCCCAATCTTTCTTGGGCAAAAGTGATGTCTTCCCTTTTTGTTTACATTCTGTTGTTGACTATCAGGGCATCTTTGGTAACCTCAATGTTCTCTTACATAATTCTACAGTCATTTAAGAATCAAGAATGTCTTCACAATGCATGTGGATACAATGCAATTCCAATTTAAGAAGTGTGAGCAGTTTTGAAACCCATTTGGACCTGGAGCCAGCGAGAGGTGTGATTATTGCTGAATGCAAACCTGCAGGATTATAATCAGCAATACAGTCTGAACCCACAATATCATGGGTGGGTAAAATGTGTAGAGCCTCCATGCATTTTCCAGCCTGTAGTGCTTTATCACTTCATATGCAGCGTTCATTTATTGATCTTGTGTGTGTGACTTTTATCTGATGTTCATTAAAATGGAAAATAAATATTCATGGATATGGCTGAAATTAAGAAGCATTGTCATGTTTGACTTTGGTTATTGATCCATTGGACAAAGTAGTTTATAGTTGCACTGCAGAATATTTCGATTTATATACATAGTGCTTGTGATACTAGAAATTAGCATTTTTTTGGAGACAGAGAATGGGTAAAGTGTGTGTATGTTTGCATAAACTGGGTCATGTGCATTGCCTATTAAGTGGGGAGATTTGCTCAGTTATATTTTAAGGAAATTATGGGAGGTCATGTTGCAGTTGTAAAAGACGTTGGTGAGACTGCATTTAGAGTATTGTGTTCAGTTCTGGGCACCATATTACAGGAAAGATATTGTCAAACTTGAAAGTGTTCAAAGAAGATTTATGAGGATGTTCCCAGGACTAGAAGGTCTGAGCTCTAGGGAGAGGATGAACAGCTAGACAGGTAAATGGATAGGACAGGTTTGGTGGGATATGGACCAAACGCAGGCCGGTGGGACTAGTGTAGCTGGGACATGTTGACTGGTGTGGGCAAGTTGGGCTGAAGGGCCTGTTTTCACACTTCTATGACTATGAGATTATGCTTGTTATCTCTTAATGATTTGATTTTTTTATAGGTCGTCTTTGTAATACTTATAATACTGTAAAGTTTGTATACTATTTAAAGATAGACATAGAAATTAAATTGCCATGTCCATAACTGACCCAGGCTGAGGGTGATAGCAAGTAGCTCTTTATTTTTAATCTGGCAAAAGTTAACTGAAAGGTAATTTGGAGCATCTTGGTTTGGATTTCTTCTCAGCATTGGGGCATGATCTCTGTTACAGTTGTGACCACTCCTTAATCCTAATCATGTTTTTGGACTGGGCATCTTTTGGCATTGAGAACAAATTTTCCAGAGGGCTATAATGTGTTGCTGTGATAAGGAGAAATTCTATCAGGACTGTGAGATACGCTTTGTGCTCACAATCACTGCTCAAAGACTAAATCTTGGAAGCAAGAGTTCTTTATTCCTCACGACTCTGCAGACCCGGGTGCCTCTCCAAGTCGAGACACACCGAAGCCAAAGAAGTCATCCCCATTTATACACAGAATTTTACATTCAACCTCCCCTCCGGACCCTTCTCCAATCAGGGTCTGAGGTGCACAATCTGTAGGTATATCCCACCGTACATCCCCTCGCACCTCCCATATCATACATCGCATGTTCAAACATGTTCATGGTAATGAGCAGTTTCTTGACCAGGGCTGTGTTGTAATATTCATTTATTCTATTAAGCATGCTCAGTTGCTCATGACCTACCCTAGTTTTACTCACCTCCTAGTGAACCCTCTCAGTTCTCCTATATCAGTACTAAAGCTAAGCTATAGTGACAAGGGTCCCTCCTATCACTCCATTCCACTGATAGGGATCTCTCTACATCACTCCCTTCTACCGCTATACAATGCTATTACTTCTTACTCAAGGACTCAAGGATGGGTCTGGTAACCTTCAGACACAGCTGTGTCAGAACCCTCTCTCCGGCCCCTCTCAGTTCGAATTCTCTTTAAAACTCCTTACTTTAATGGGGTTTAATCACTTTATCCCTCACAATCCTCCCTTTTTCTTTTGCTACGCATACACTGATTAAACCCCCATTTCAAGTTCCCTCAACTCGAATTGACGTAACATTGTCCTAACCTTCTTTTCCTGTAGATCATGGACCTCCCCTGGCCGCATTATCATTATTTTCTGTATTTCCCCTTTCTCTCCCATAGGCATGACTACAGCCTGCATCTGACTTATACTTCTGGTAATAAGTTCCCTAAAACAAGGGATGCAACAGGGGATAAAGATCAGTCCAGCCACTGCAAATAGAAACACGAGTCCCACGTTCTCCACCATGTTCCTCCGAGGATGGAATCCCACAATTGGGTTCCCATAATCGAATGCCACTTCTGTATTGGAACATGTGCCAACTTATGGATCCCTTCTGATATGTCCATCACTGCCTGTCCATTATCATCGATGTTCAAACAGCAATTAGAGAGGTTGAATTTCCCGCATACCCCTCCTTCTTCTGCCAGGAGGTAATCTAGGGCTAACCTGTTCTGGTATATCGCTGCTCTCATCTGTGTCTGCTGCTTTGCCAGCATCTCCAGTGCCCCGCAGTTTGGTTGGTAATTACCTCCAGTACTGCCTGAAGCCTTATGATCCGGTTTAACATGTATACTTGTGTTCGGTAGCCCCAGGATCCATCCTGTGCCCAAGTGGCTGGTCCGTAGTATGAGATGATTCTTGCTGGTGGCCATTCATCATCTTTCCATTCTCCAATGTCTATTTTCCTCTTTTTCCGATATAGGTCATCAAATACGGGTGTTCCTAACGACCGGCCTTCTTTGGTGTTTAACAGGAAAAATCCAGGTTGTACCAGTCCAATAAAACAAGTCCCACTCCAATTTATCGGTAACACCGAGTATGCCTTGTATCCGCATATCCATAATAGTCCTTCAGGGGCCGGTCCACTAGAGGCAACCTTGTTCCATATGTCTCGCAACACTGGGATTCCCTGATAAGGGTTGTTCCCGGTGCAGTTCCATAGTCCAGCCGATTCCATTCCATCGGTCTTCATCCAGATAGCGCAGTTTTTCCCATATTTCTTAGTTAGATACCATTTAGGCTCCTCTGGCCACCACACTCAGGACTGATTTGGCCACTGGGTGACGATGCGCTGGCAGGGGCTGCTGCCTACTAGGACGGCATCCTTTGCCCAGGGCCTAGCGATACACTCAGTCCCGACCGGAGCGTCTGTCAGGACCCATACCTGGGGATCTCGGTCTTGTCCAACTGTCAGGTTCCACCCCATCAGGTCCCATACTTCAACAATGGATCCCCTCCATGGCCAACGTGAACTCATCAGTGGTCCTCCACAGACCCAACAGTTAGTCACATTCAGGATTCCAGCTATCCGGAGGGCCAAGTCCACAAACAGGTTTTTTTTCTCCTTCAGGGATCTCGATCTGCTTCTTTATCTCTTCGTACAGTGTCTGGTGCACTTGAGGCTGAGTAGGTGGGGGAGGGGGAGGCTTAGTGACTACTACTTCTGTAAACTCTTTTATTACTTCCTCCTTCATCTTATCCATTGCCCATTTTACGATCTGAAAAGGGAAACCTAACTGTCCTGCCTTGGCTACACAAACCCATCTCTCTCCCCTTGGGCAGGTAACGGGCCCAAACTTCCCTATATACCCCCTATTGCCTACCATCAAATACTCCTTTCCCCCCTCTTCACAAATGGTTCTAGTCTTCTGGTTATGGCATACATTGTTCACATGGGAATGATAGGTAAATGATCTGGTTGTCCGCCCTCTGTATTGGATAGGATGATAACATTTATCACAATGATTAATACCTTTTACCACAATTACATACAAAGCAAACAATACTACGACTGCTCCTTTCATGCTGTCAGTTATACATTCAATGCTTTTTTTAAAAAAAATTACTGTTAGGGGTTTGCTTCCTGGCTTCACCATCCTCATCAGAGATGGGTGGATCAATGGGTCCTTTAACCCGGATCGCGTGGGTCCACCCTTTTTCTTTTGTTCGTATTGTTGTCTCGGTTGTCAGCAATACTAGGTATGGGCCGGTCCACCTGGGCTGGAGTTTCTCCTCCTTCCAATTCTTGACCAGTACCCAGTCGCCGGCCTTTACAGCATGTATCGGAAAGTCGAGTGGTGGTCTTTGAGCCAATAGTCCTTTAGCTTTTAATTCTGTAAGGGAACGAGATACTGCCAGTAAATTGTTCCTTAAGAATACATCACTGCCCTCTATGGTGGGTATTCCTTCTATCTTTCCCAAATAAGGTAACCCAAACAACATTTCATAGGGGGACACTGCTAACTTTGCATGGGGTCTCCGTTGCTTTTCTCAAAGCCTTTCTGTTTCCCTACTGCTCCAAACATGTGCCAGACTCCATGTACATATGCTGCTCTTAAAGCCTTAATTTCTGCCAATTGAGCTAAGCAAGATTGCAGGCAAGCTTCCAATTTGATCCTGCGCTATAGAAACATAGAAACATAGAAATTAGGTGCAGGAGTAGGCCATTCAGCCCTTCGAGCCTGCACCGCCATTCAATATGATCATGGCTGATCATCCAACTCAGTATCCCGTACCTGCCTTCTCCTCCATACCCTCTGATCCCCTTAGCCACAAGGGCCACATCCAACTCACTCTTAAATATAGCCAATGAACTGGCCTCAACTACCCTCTGTGGCAGAGAGTTCCAAAGACTCACCACTCTCTGTGTGAAAAAAAGTCTTTCTCATCTCGGTCTTAAAGGATTTCCCCCTTATCCTTAAGCTGTGACCCCTTGTCCTGGACTTCCCCAACATCGGGAACAATCTTCCTGCATCTAGCCTGTCCAACCCCTTAAGAATTTTGTAAGTTTCTATAAGATCCCCTCTCAATCTCCTAAATTCCAGAGAGTATAAACCGAGTCTATCCAGTCTTTCTTCATAAGACAGTCCTGACATCCCAGGAATCAGTCTGGTGAACCTTCTCTGCACTCCCTCTATGGCAATAATGTCCTTCCTCAGCTTTTACTTCTTTAGATATTACTCGTCCAAAATATTCTACCTGCTGCTGACAAAACAAAAACCTCTTCCTTGATACATCATGATCTCCTGTGCCACCTTTTCCAAGATAATTACAATGTCTCTCTCTCACATTGCTCCTCACTTGTGGAACAAACCAACAAATCATTCACATACTATATCAACACCTTCCAAATCTGCCTACAACATCTGATTAAAAACACGGCGCTCGTATTTAAAACGCTGCCGCATCCTAGCCTAGGTGTATTTAATACCTCTTCTTAATGTTTTTGCCGTAGCTATGTTCACCATTATCTTAATATTATTATTATCATTATCATTATTATTATTATTATTATTATTATTATTATTATTATTATTATTATTTCCTGATTATCGTACCTGTTCACATCCCCAACACACCTTATCCATTACCTATCTCCTTACTAGCCTTGTCTGGGCTTAGATCCAGATTTATTTCACTCCCGATAGAGCACTTGAGAAAACACTCTCCCAAATATATTTATTATTGGCATGGAATCTCTGGCCCCTGTTTGGCTCTGT
The DNA here is from genome assembly GCA_035221665.1 of Okamejei kenojei. Taxonomy (NCBI): domain Eukaryota; kingdom Metazoa; phylum Chordata; class Chondrichthyes; order Rajiformes; family Rajidae; genus Okamejei; species Okamejei kenojei. The sequence goes on along the minus strand of CM069131.1, from coordinate 88,895,664 downwards.
CATAGGACTCACTGTGTGTCGGTGCATCACTTATTTCAGACTTTTCAACCAGGTCTGTTGTTACTGACAACATTGTCTCTCCTTTTTCACGCTCTTTCTTTCTAAAGCAGTCTCATCAATTTATCCCTCTGCTTCCCACTTTAATCCTTTCTGATCTGCCTTCTTTCTCATTCTAAACTAAATGTCTTACTTCTCAGATAGTTTATCCTCCTTTGCAAATTTATTCACCTTCCTTTTAAAATCTTCCACTGACTTCTCGATCCTCATATTTTACCACCACCCCTTCTACCTCGGGTAATGTCATCACTTTCCCGTCTACCCCTGAGATTCTAACTTGTTTTTCACCCAATCTCATTCCTTCCGGTACCTTAGTTACACTCGATCTCTCTGCTCCCGAATCTACCATAAATACAATATCCTCTCCCTGGGGTCCTAATTTCAAGTTTACCAGAGGTTCCCGTGTGTATCCCATACACCCCAGGGAGCGGAACCCCTGACTTCCCTATTCTTCCTCCATGAGTGCGTACGACTGCACCACCCGTCGTAGCTTGGGACATTCCCTCCTGAAATGACCCTCCTCTTTACAATAATAACACTGGGGTGGCCCCGTGTACCATCTTCTTGATCCTTGTTCCTTGTTTTCCCGGGGACCCCAACTTCGGTACCCCCATTCACCTCTTCCTCGTCCTCTAATACTACCGCTTCCCCTTCCCCGGTCTCCATGAGCACCCGGCCTTCTATCACCTTCGATTCCCCCCTTCTGTACTCCTTGCTGTACTGCTTGCAACATCATTTTTGCCTTTCCCTTCTGTTTCTCCTCATCCCGTCTTACATATACCTTTTGAGCCTCTGTTAACAATTGATTCAATGGTTTGTCATTCCAATCTTCCAATTTTTCCAATTTCTTTCTAATATCTGGCCATGATTTGGTTACAAAATTAACCTTTAGCAACTGCTGACCTGTGTCTGAATCAGGGTCTATCCCCGAATACTGCTGGACATTCCTCCTCAACCTTTGTAAGAACACTGTCGGAGGTTCGTCCTTGTTCTGCTGATTTTCAAAAGCCGTTCGAAATTCTGTCCCTTGGGAACGGCTTCTCTGATTCCCTTGATTATTATCTCCCTGAGATCTCTCATACTTCTTCTGTTTGGTTACTCCAATCCGGCGCAGTAATGGGATATTTTACTACTCCCGCATCTGCTGCTCCCGCTTGAGCCTGTAACCCCTTCTCCTGCCTGTCTGACCATCTGTCTTTCTTCTGAAGTAAACAAACTTCCCATTATTGACATCATTATCTGCCAACTCCTTTTTTTTCCCTGGGCCCCATTAATTTATTACCCTTCTCCAACCAGAATGTTTATCTAAACAAACCATAAAAGCTGCTTGTTGTTCAGCAATTAACTTATTTCTAATTTTGTTCAAACCATTCCCCCTACAATTCCCAAATTCCAATTCCTAGTTTAAATACATACGACTAACAATTTTCCAAATTAACTTTACTGAAAAGAAATCTATAGAAGCCAAGCAACCTACATTTTCCAACTTCCCCTTTTTAAGTTGCGATGATACAAAGCGTTGTCCGTTACCTTACAATAACCTCCCCCATTGCTTACAATTTCTTAAAGGAACACACCCACATACCCTTACAGCATGTGGCCCACAGCAAACAAACCTATCACATATAAAAACTTCCTCATTCATACAAAACCGGTTTTTACACACACATCACATTAGTTCCATTCTTACTTCAATGAGATTGTTTGAAACAACTCAAATATTTTTCATAAAAACATAGAAACATAGAAATTCAGCCCCTCGAACCTGCACCTCCATTCAATATGATCATGGCTGATCATCCAATTCAGTATCCTGTACCTGCCTTCTCTCCATACCCCCCGATCCCTTCAGCCACAAGGGCCACATCAAACTCCCTCTTAAATATGACCAACGAACTGGCCTCAACTACTTTCTGTGGCAGAGAATTCCACATCATTTCTTCCCATGTACATATATTTGGCCCTAGGAACTGATCTATTTGTTCAGCCAGTCCCAAGGGGTCTTCCAATAAACTTTTCATCTCCTTCTTTAAGTTCCTCACCTCCATACTGGTGAGAGGCACATTTACAAATCCCATCCCCCCCCCGGCATTTCCCCCTAACGGGACCTCCCTGAGGGGCTTCATTTGAACAGATCGGTCTGATCTTTGTTCCGCTGCCCTCGTTTGAGATCTCGTCATCCGACTACTGCCTGGGACACCCGTCCCATCCTCGTCCTCACTTTTTATTTCCTCTTCCTTATCTGACTGGCTCTCTCCTTCACGTTCTACTTTCTGTAATTCTCTATTATCTGTCTCTTCTGAGACAAGAGCGGACAGGTTTACTGCCGATCCGCTCTGGCTTAGTGGGACCTCCTGGGCAGATGCAGCCGGCGCTGATGGGGGTATATTTGGGGGCTGGGATTCATATGGCGGGGGCAGTCGCTGTAGGTGATCATCACCAATTGGTGGCCAGTCAGGTTCATCCTGCTCTCTTTTCCGTCTTTAACGGAAACATCCCATTATTGGGTTTCCAGCACTGGGCATATTCCTTTTCTATTTGATTCGGCGTTTCTCTTTCATTCACAAAAACATCCAACGCCTGTCTCACCCAGTCCTCATTTGAACCCAACCGCGGCCACTACACTGCGCTCCCTCGAATAGGCTCCTTCTGGCCATTCAAAGTAACAAAACTTTATCATAGTTTCCTTACTCTCACCCCGGGTGTTCCCTTCACCCCCATCCATGCAACATTCGCCCCAACGGACTATCGGGCGGAATGTTCGGCTCCATATCAGTATGAGCCTCATCCTGTTTCCCCGGACCCTTACTTTTCCCGTTCCGGTTTCCCATTGTCTCGTCGGACTATTCCCGTCCGACAGACCCCGGTCGCCCAGGCAATACTTAATAGTCGCTTTTCTTACCTGGGTCCTGTGCACAAGAATCGCTCGACCGTCCCGTACGTATTCACCTTACACCCCCTCTTGCTTCCCGAGTCTTTCCAACCGAATATCACTCGCTCAAACTGCTGATGGCAAGCAAGGAGATCAGAGACTGCTGAAATCAGCAGGGTGCACCTTCCCCTCCTTCTTTGCCTCCACCAAGCAGCCGGAGTGGCGATCCCGGACGAGCCCCCAATTTGTGAGATACGCTTTGTGCTCACAATCACTGCTCAAAGACTAAATCTTGGAAGTAAGAGTTCTTTATTCCTCACGACTCTGCAGACCCGGGTGCCTCTCCAAGGCGAGACACACTGAAGCCAAAGAAGTCATCCCCCTTTATACACAGAATTTTACATTCAACCTCCCCTCCGGACCCTTCTCCAATCAGGGTCTGAGGTGCACAATCTGTAGGTACATCCCACCGTACATCCCCTCGCACCTCCCATATCATACATCGCATGTTCAAACATGTTCATGGTAATGAGCAGTTTCTTGACCAGGGGTGTGTTGTAATATTCATTTATTCTATTAAGCATGCTCAGTTGCTCATGACCTACCCTAGTTTTACTCACCTCCTAGTGAACCCTCTCAGTTCTCCTATATCAGTACTAAAGCTAAGCTATAGTGACAAGGGTCCCATCTATCACTCCATTCCACTGATAGGGATCTCTCTACATCACTCCCTTCTACCGCTATACAATGCTATTACTTCTTACTCAAGATCTCAAGGATGGATCTGGTAACCTTCAGACACAGCTGTGTCAGAACCCTCTTTCCGGCCCCTCTCAGTCCGAATTCTCTTTAAAACTCCTTACTTTAATGGGGTTTAATCACTTTATCCCTCACAGGACTGTTGGAGAATTTGGCTGAGAAGGGAGCTGAAACAGGTTGCGACTCAGAGTGGACAATCAGAGTAATTAGGTGTCACCTGATATTTTTTCTTGCCTCAGAGTTAGAAGATTATACCTGAAAGAGACTTCAGCATAAAATCTAAGGCAATTCTGACTGAAATAGATGTGCTGGGAAATGGTGCTGGATTGTTGAAGGTGCTATCTATTGCATACAATATTGCTTGAGCCTACTCTGCCCTGTCAGGAATCTAAACGAATCCTGTTACACCATTTCCTGGTAATCTGACCAATTATTATTCCTTCACAAATATCACCTGAATATAAATAATTTGCAGAACCTTGCAGAACATTGACTACACTGTATCCTACGTTGCAACAGTGATCATTTTAAGAAGTATATAATTGGCTCTACAAGACTTAGAAACATCCTGAGATTATGAAAGATATTATGTAAATTAAGTTCTTTCTTTCTTCCCACTCATTCCATAAAATGCATTTAATGATTTACTGGTACTCTGAGGCCTACTGAAATTTTTCACTTGGCATTTTTCTGGATCTGATGGACAAAATAGTAACAAAAGAAATATGCTAGAATCCTTGGCCTAAGAGCCAACAATTTGCTTCTACTTATGACCATTATTGGAATAGGATTTCAGCACCCTTGACTGAACAAAATTTGACACCAGGCCGTAAAAGGATATATTGGGGCAAATGATCAAATGCTTGGGCATAGAGATTGAGCATCTGAGAAAAGAAGAGTCACAGTGAAATTTAGGACAGGATTCCAAGAGCTTAAAGGTCTTGGAAGCAGAAAGCAATTATTGCAATTGAGGAAGAATAGGAAGTCAAAATTGTTAAAAGCGTGGAATCTAAGAGTGTGCATTAGTTAAAGAAGATAACTAGGATAGGATGAGGCAAATACATGAAAGGAAGGGTGACAATTATAATATTACGATGTAGCTTGATTAGGCCACAATGTGCACCAGTGAGCATGGGATCAAGTGAACTAAACAATGTGAATTAGAATACCAGCAATACTGATTGTTGTTGCATACGAATAAAAACACCTTGTCGAACTGATAAAGATACGATTTGTTCCTGTTTATTACTACCTTCTTTTCTGTTCGCTTAACCAATTATCTTTTCATGCTGATTACACCATTTCAATGACCCCTTACAAGAATTGGATCAAATTGACGGAATGTGAGGCAGATGATGTGTGTTTGAGTTGAGGTTGGTATTGAGAATGGGTATTGAGGTTATCAGCATTGGAAGGGAGCTTGAGGCATTCAGTAATGATGGAACATTAAATAAGACATCTCCCTGGAGGGCGAGATGCCATCTCCAGTAATGACCAGATTAGAGGACTTTTACTAATGCTGAAACAAGCCTCTGTTTTTGTTGGGCTCATTTTGACAGTTGATGATAGTGTGCGCATCTTGCGGTTTGTGTCAACTAATGTGTTACAAAAGCATGGAAGTGCGAACAGCAGTTTTGGCCATACATTGCATTTGAGTGTTTATGGCAATAAAATTGGCCAATAACAGTATTCAAAGTTGACATAGTAATGCAATTTGAAAAATCCTTAAGTAAAGTATAAAAATGTCTGATTAAAATCATAAATCTAATCAGCAGAAAATATAGCCCGGAGAGTTCTGTTTGGCAGCGTGCTCAGGTTTTTAATAATCATTCATGAGATGTCGCCTTCACTTGCGAGAATGACAGCTAATTACTCTGATTGTCCATAGTTACCCTGAGAACATAGGCTGTATATATGTTAAAGGTGCTCCCAGAATACTGATCAGGCAGGATAGTGATATTTCTCCATGTTGGGATGATGTGGGTTATTGCTCCCATGATTCTGCAGCTCTTGACATTCCAACTAGTGGAAATAATGCTGCGATGTTCTACTAATAGAAGGGATTGATGGCTAATGAGCAGCCAATAAAGTGGACTGGTTTGCCTTGGATGTTATAGAACAAGGATGCACAGCTTGTATATACTGGCATGCAACAACTCTTGGATTGTCTAGTGTAGGACCTATGATATTCTCCCATGCACACCAGCACAAGGCATCATGCACATTAAATGAGGTGGGGGAGTGGGGAGAGGTTGAGGGACTGGGGATGGAAGCCATCTTCTTCGATCGTGTTTTCCTTGTCTGATATCTATATATATGTACTAGACTGTGGAGAGCACATGGTCCCCCCAACGCAATATTCCAACCAAAGTGAACAAATGGATTCCTGGGGCTGGCGGGTCCTCAAGCAGCTCACTCACTCAAACTGGTGAAAATCAAGCAGGGTGCAATGCCACAAATTCAAGTGCAGATACCATTTCAAGCAGGGTGAGGGCGAGTCATGTTTGCAGAGACTGAGCCACGCCCACACTTCTGGGTTTTATAGTCCCTCCCCACTCCCACCAGAAGGGGCATGGCCTTCATGGCGTGATTGACAGGAGAGAGAATCTCAACATTTTGTAATCTCTAATAACTCTTTTATTGTTCATCGATGGGAAAAATCCATGGCACCTGATGAGCAGAGGGGGACTCTGAGTAAGATGGCCAAAAATCACAGCCGTACGTGGCAGCATATTTTCTAAAATCAATATAAAGCGCAAACAGGAAGTGGTCAAGATTAGACTTTTTATTATATCGAAGGCAAGGCAACTTTAATTAGGTAAGGCAACTTTAATTAGGTAAGGCAACTTTAATTAGGCAAGGCAACTTTAATTAAGCAACAGCTTTAGCATTTCCAAACTAAAGGCAACACAGGTTTAGCATTTCCAAACCAAAGGCAACACAGCTGTAGCATTTCCAAACCAAAGACAACACAGCTTTAGCATTTCCAAACCAAAGGCAACACAGTTTTAGCATTTCCAAACCAAAGGCAACACAGCTTTAGCATTTCCAACCTATATTTTGAAACCACATTAAGGACACTGACAGGACAGTACAACCACACTGTTTACTAGACATGTGTTCAGTGTTATTCGCAGCTCAGACTGAGAGACGTGACCCTCTCGCTTCCCCCATCTTGCAGAGACTGACTGAGGCACTCAACACGTTCGGGTTTTATAGTCCCTCTGGAAGAGGTGTGGCCTTCAGGAGAGAGAATCTTAACATTTTTTAAACACTAATAACTATTTTAGTGTTAAAATAATATTTTTCCCATCGATAAAATATTTTTCATCGATGGGAAAAATCCTCTTGTCCTGCACAGCGGAGAGGGACTGAGTAAGATGGCCAAAAATCACAGCCGTAAGTGGCAGTGTTTTTTCTAAAATCAATATACTGAACAACAGGAAATGGTCAAGATCAGACTTTTAGTAATATAGATATATATATATCTCCCCAGGTGCCTTCTGCAACCGCAGAAGATGTAACACCAGTCCCTATACCTTCTCCCTCGACTCCGTCCAGGGAGCCCAACAGTGCATTCAGTCAGGCAGAGGTTCACTTGCACCTTCTCCAACCCAATTTACTGTATCTGTTGTTCAAGATGTGGATTTTTATACATTGGCGGGACCAGACGTAGACTGGGCGATCATTTCCCTGAACACCTTCGCTCAGCCCGCCTGAACCTACCTGATTACTCGGTTGCTAAACACTTTAGTTCTCCTTCCCATTCCCATGCTGACCTTTCTATCGTAGTGAGTCCATTGTCAGAGTGAGGCTAAATGCCAATTGGAGGAACAGCATCTCATATTTGGGTTGGGCAGTTTACAGCCCAGTGGTATGAATATTGATTTCTCTCACTTCAGGTAGCCCCGGTATTCCTTCACTCTCTATCCCTCCCCACCCATGTCACACTAGCTTCTCGTTTTCACCCAACAAACAGCTATCAATGGCATGTTTCCTTTATCATTGTTTCCTTTATCATATGTTTCCTTTATCATTGTTACTTTTTTGCATATCTTTCATTCATTGTTTTTTATCTACATAACCATATAACCATATAACCATATAACAATTACAGCACGGAAACAGGCCCTCTCGGCCCTTCCAGTCCGTGCCGACCATTTGTTTTCCCCTAGTCCCATCTACCTGCACTCAGACCATACCCCTCCATTCCCTTCACGTCCATATACCTATCCACTTTACTCTTAAATGTTAAAATCGATCCTGCCTCCACCACTTCTGCTGGAAGCTGATTCCACACAGCCACCACCCTGAGTAAAGAAGTTCCCCCTCACGTTACCCCGAAACCTCTGTCCCTTAATTCTCATGTCATGCCCTCTTGTTTAAATCTTCCCTACCCTCAATGGGAAAAACGTATCCACGTCAACTCTGTCTATCCCTTTCATCATTTTAAAGACCTCAATCAAGTCCCCCCTTAACCTTCTGCGCTCCAAAGAATAAAGACCTAACTTGTTCAACCTTTCTCTGTAACATAGTTGCTGGAACCCCTGGCAACATTCTAGTAAATCTCCTCTGTACTCTCTCTATTTTGTTGACATCCTTCCTATAAATAGGCGACCAAAATTGTACACCATACTCCAGAAATTGGTCTTACCAATGCCTTGTACAATTTTTAACATTACTTCCCTACTCCTATATTCAATGCTCTGATTTTATAAAGGCCAGCACACCAAAGGCTTTCTTTACCACCCTATCTACATGCGATTCCACCTTCAGGGAACTATGCACAGTTATTCCTAGATCCCTCTGTTCCACAGCATTCCTCAATTCCCTACCATTTACCATGTACGTCCTATTTTGATTTGTCCTGCCAAGATGTAGCACTTCACACTTATCAGCATTAAACTCCATCTGCCATCTTTCAGCCCACTTTTCCAAATGGCCCAAATCTCTCTGTAGACTTTGAAAATCTACTTCATTATCCCACAACACCACCTATCTTAGTATCATCTGCATACTTACTTATCCAATTTTTCCACCCCATCATCCAGATCATTGATGTACATGACAAACAACAGTGGGACCCCAACACAGATCCCTGAGGCACCCCCACTGGTCACCGGCTTCCAACCTGACAAACAGCCATCCACCATTACTCTCTGACATCTCCCATTCAGCCACTGTTGAATCCATCTTGCTACTCCGCCATTAACACCCAAAGATTGAACCTTCTTAACCAACCTTCCATGGGGAACCTTGTCAAAGGCCTTACTGAAATCCATATAGACAACATCCACTGCTTTACCCTCATCAATTTCCCTAGTTACTGCTTCAAAAAATTCAAGAAGGTTTGTCAAACATGACCTTCCGGCACAAATCCATGTTGACTGTCCTGATCAGACCCTGTTTATCCAGATGCTTATATATATTATCTCTAAGTATCCTTTCCATTAATTTGCCCACCACTGACGTCAAACTAATAGGTCTATAATTGCTAGGTTTATTCTTTGAAACCCTTTTTTAAACAATGGAGCAACATGCGCAGTACGCCAATCCTCCGGCACTATTCCCGTTTCTAATGACATTTGAAATATTTCTGTCATAGCTCCTGCTATTTCTACACTAACTTCCCTCAATGTCTAGGGAATATCCTGTCAGGACCTGGAGACTTATCCACTTTTATATTTTTCAAAGTGTCAGTACTTCCTCCTCTTTGAATCTCATAGTTTCCATAGCTACTCTACTCTTTCCCCTTAACTCACCGAGTTCAATATCCTTCTCCTTGGTGAATACCGAAGAAAAAACAAATTGTTCAATATCTCCCCCATCTCTTTTGGCTCTGCAGATAGCTGTCCATTCTGGTTCTCTAATGGTCCAATTTTATCCCTCGTTATCCTTTTGCTATTAATATAGCTGTAGAAACCCTTTGGGTTTACTTTCACCTTTCTTGCCAAAGCAACCTCATATCTTCTTTTAGCCTTCCTAATTTCTTTCTTAAGATTCTTTTTACATTCTTTATACTCCTCTAGCACCTCATTTACTCCATGCCTCCTATAATTATTGTAGATATCTCATCATTACCTATATCTCTTGTTTCCCTTATCCCAAACTAGTCTGAAGAAGGGTCTCTACCCGAACATTACCCATTCTTTTCCAGAGATGGTGCCTGAAAACAGAGGTCCTACCACATATCCCTGCAGAACTCCACTTGTTACATAACTTTTGTCCGAATAACACCCTTCCACCACAACTCTAATTATCAGAAAAATTGCAAATAGAGCTGAACATAGTGCAGACATCAGCAAACAACATTATGTGAGAGGATCAGCTATTAATGATGAAACTGAAGATACTTGGGCCTAGGAATTATTGTACGTTGGTATGCACCCAAGATAATGATAAGAACCATTATCATTTTCTATTGTGGCATTTGAGGCAATAGAGAATTGAATCCATGATCCTCATATAATTAGTTCTTTCTTGGGCTCTGTGGTGCGATGCTGGTGTCGTTATTATTGACAATATTTCTCATCTCACCTCACCTGAAATTTAGAAGATTGAGGGGGGATCTCATAGAGACTTACAAAATTCTTAAGGGGTTGGACAGGCTAGATGCAGGAAGATTGTTCCCGATGTTGGGGAAGTCCAGGACAAGGGGTCACAGTTTAAGGATAAGGGGGAAGTCTTTTAGGACCAAGATGAGAAAATGAGTGGTGAATTTGTGGAATTCTCTACCACAGAAGGTTGTTGTGGCCAGTTCGTTTGCCATATTTAAGAGGGAGTTGGATGTGGCCCTTGTGGCTGAAGGGATCAGGGGGTATGGAGAGAAGGCAGGTACAGGACACTGAGTTGGATGATCAGCCATGATCATATTGAATGGCGGTGCAGGCTCGAAGGGCCGAATGGCCTGCTCCTGCACCTAATTTCTATGTTTCTATGTTTCTATGAGCTGTATAATACTAGGTATGAATACAATCCCAAAACTAATGTGAGCTACATATTCCTGCCATTTTCACATTGATTAACTGGTTCTTTATTGTACTCTCATTAAAATTATTTATCTATTAAAATAACTCCTGGGTTAAGAATAACCTAATTTAAGGAAATCCGACCGCAAATTCTCCCATATATTTTTTAAGCATATTTCAAGCTACTACTATGAATAATAAAATACTCTATGGTATTCATTAATGACCGGATACAATATATATTCCATTAGTTTAATTATGAGTAGTGTCAGAGTAATTATTCAATGAAATGTATGAATTATAGCATGTGTGTGTTGGGTGATACAGTGTAAGTAGTTATAAAAAATGGACCTTTCTGACTTACAGAGAAATTGGCATATAAACAGTTCTCAGGAACCCTTATGTAACTTGGGGACTGCCTGTCTTTGCCAGTGTTTTTATCTGGGTCTGTGGAAAGTGTTGTTCTTGTTGGAAAAAAAACCTTAGTACCGTAATTACAAAGTCTAAAAAATTAACATATAAGGCGACTCTTGGAAAGGCTTTATTGCTTATATTGCACGCAGACCTCCACGAGAAGTATTTTTTGATTCAATATTTTAAGTAATTGGCTGACTAAAAGTTGGGAGACCTGATAAAGATTGATTGCATCTTTTTACTTTTGTATAATGTTAACGGAGCAGCGTTTAATGTATAGATTTATTTGACAATAATATAATTTAACGGACATTTCAACGTGGGTTTGTTACCTAATTGACCCACGTATGGATTTCTTGGCTTGCATAGTTTGGAATTGATCGTTTGTCACACATGATGCATAACAGCAAACAGAAAAGCTATCAAAAGTAGATTCCACAGATTATAATCATCAAATTTTATTTTTCAATTGGAGACAATTAAAAAAAAATACTTGAAAGCGTTTTCCCACCCATCTCATTAGCAGGGACAAGTTTAGGAAGAACATTTCTGCATGTTCTTTCAAATTGTAACAAGCTAGTTTTTTGTTTCAGTGTTTGAGAATCATTCAATACGGAAACAGATTCTTCAGCTCAACTTGTCCTTGCTGACCAAATTGATTAACCAAGCAGGTTCCACGTGCCTGTGCCGGACTAATTTCCCTCCAAATATTTCCTATCCTTGTACCTGTCCAAGTACTAGAAAAAGGTTAATATAGTAGAGGTAAGATGCCGCATGTGCTATTTGAATTAGATTTGAGAGAATGAGTGAGATATTTGGCAAAGTTGTTACCTAATTGAATTTGCCATTTCATGGCTGATCACCTATCTCATTTCCTTATGTCCAATTTCTCCCTATACCTCTCGATGCATTTAACATTGAATAATCTATTTATCTCCTTCTTAAATATATAGGGTCAAGCTTGAAAGGGTTCAGAAAAGATTTACAAGGATGTTGCCAGGACTAGAGGGTGTGGGCTATAGGGAGATGTTGAGTAGGCTGGGTCTTAATTCCATGGAGCGCAGGAGGATGAAGAGGTATAAGAGGTGCACAAAATCATAAGTGTTAAGAAACAGTTAGACAGGTACAAGGATAGGACAGGTTTCGACCAAGCGCAGGCAAGTGAGACTAGTGTAGCTGGTCCCTATGGGCCAAGTGCAGGTAAGTAGGACTACTTGCCTGCGCAAGCTTACTCAGAGCTCCAATGGATTTGGAAACAACAGCAACAAAGAGAAGCAGGAGAAAACATTGATTGACTAGCCCGAGTGGGAGGAAGTGAGTCAGAGGGGGAAACCAGTTGAAAAATGAGGAATTTGGTTTGTAAATCGGTAAATTAGGCAATTTAGCAGTTAATATAAGCAAGACGGCTCTTAGGGAGCGGCAGTGAGGGAAGTGCCCTGTGAGAAAAGTGCGAGTCTTTGGCTCCAGAGTCTTCGGCGAGGAGGCTAAGGAGAGGAGGCAAAACGCTGGAGAGGGAGAGACGAAAGAAGGAGATGTCAAGCAAGCTGATTATCACGGACAGAGTGCAGAAAATCCTCAAGGGCAAAGGTGAACAGCCAGATGTGGTAATGCATGTCGGCACAAACGATGTCGGAAAGAAGGGGATGAATATTCTGCAGCGTGACTTTAGAGAGCTCGGAAAAATGCTGAAAAGCAGGACCTCCAGGGCTGTTATCTCCGGTTTGCTTCCAGTTCCTCATGCTGGTGAGAGCAGGAACAGGGAGATACGGGACCTGAATGTGTGGCTGAGGAACTGGGGCAGGGATTTAGATTCTTAGATCACTGGGATCTGTTTTGTAGTAAGGGGGAACTGTACAAAAGGGACGATTACATCTTAACAGGTGGGGTACCAGGATTCTGGCTGGCAGGTTTGCCACTGTTACACAGGTGGTTTTAAACTGAATAAGGGGGTGGGGTGTCAAATGGGATAATCGAGGATGGAGTTAAAGGGAAAGAGAGTAAAGGGATGGTTAATGACCCCAGAATTAACGGGAAAGGAAGCTCACAAAGGGTTAGGAGAGTATGGCCAAGTGTAATAGGGATCGATGTGAAAGTATTGTATATGAATGCACAAAGTATAAAAAGTAAAGTAGATCAGCTTGAGGCTCAGTTAGAGGTTGGTAGATATGACATTGTGGGGATTACTGAGACATGGCTGCAAGAGGATCGGGCCTGGGAACTTAATATTCAGGGTTATACAGTGGCTTGCAAAAGTATTCATACCCCTTGAACTTTTCCACATTTTGTCACGTTACAACCACAAACGTAAATGTATTTTATTGGGATTTTATGTGATAGACGAATGCAAAGTGGTACATAATTGTGAAGTTGAAGGAAAATGATACATGGATTCCAAATTTTATTACAAATAAAAAACAGAAAAGTGTGGCGTGCAAAAGTATTCAGCCCCCCTGAGTCAATACTTTGTAGAACCACCTTTCGCTGCAATTACAGCTGCAAGTCTTTTGGGGTATGTCTCTACCAACTTTGCACACCTAGAGACTGACCTTTTTGCCCATTCTTCTTTGCAAAATAGCTCAAGCTCAGTCAGATTGTATGGAGCGCATCTGTGAACAGCAATTTTCAAGTCTTGCCAGAGATTCTCAATTGGATTGAGGTCTGGATTTTGACTGGGCCATTCTAACACATGAATATGCTTTGATCTAAACCATTCCATTGTAGCTCTGGCTGTATGTTTAGGGTCGTTGTCCTGCTGGAAGGTGAGCCTCCGCCCCAGTCTCAAGTCTTTTGCAAACTTTAACAGGTTTTCTTCCAAGAAAGCACTGTATTTGGTTCCATCCATCTTCCCATCAACTGTGACCAGCTTCACTGTCCCTGCTGAAGAAAAGCATCCCCACAGCATTCTAAATGTCATTAGAAACGGGAATAGTGCCGGAGGATTGGCGTACTGCGCATGTTGTTCCATTGTTTAAAAAGGGTTCAAAGAATAAACCTAGCAATTATAGACCTATTAGTTTGACGTCAGTGGTGGGCAAATTAATGGAAAGGATACTTAGAGATAATATCTATAAGCATCTGGATAAACAGGGTCTGATCAGGAACAGTCAACATGGATTTGTGCCTGGAAGGTCATGTTTGACAAACCTTCTTGAATTTTTTGAAGCGGTAACTAGGGAAATTGATGAGGGTAAAGCAGTGGATGTTGTCTATATGGATTTCAGTAAGGCCTTTGACAAGGTTCCCCATGGAAAGTTGGTTAAGAAGGTTCAATCTTTGGGTGTTAATGGCGGAGTAGCAAGATGAATTTAACAGTGGCTGAATGGGAGATGTCAGAGAGTAATGGTGGATGGCTGTTTGTCGGGTTGGAAGCCGGTGACCAGTGGGGTGCCTCAGGGATCTGTGTTGGGTCCACTGTTGTTTGTCATGTACATCAATGATATGGATGATGGGGTGGAAAATTGGATAAGTAAGTATGCAGATGATACTAAGATAGGTGGTGTTGTGGATAATGAAGTAGATTTTCAAAGTCTACGGAGAGATTTGGGCCATTTGGAAAAGTGGGCTAAAAGATGGCAGCTGGAGTTTAATGCTGTTAAGTGTGAAGTGCTACATCTTGGCAGGACAAATCAAAATAGGACGTACATGGTAAATGGTAGGGAATTGAGGAATGCTGTAGAACAGAGGGATCTAGGAATAAACTGTGCATAGTTCCCTGAAGGTGGAATCGCATGTAGATAGGATGGTAAAGAAAAGCCTTTGGTGTGCTGGCCTTTATAAATCAGAGCATTGAATATAGGAGTAGGGAAGTAATGTTAAAATTGTACAAGGCATTGATAAGACCAATTCTGGAGTATGGTGTACAATTTTGGTCGCCTAATTATAGGAAGGATGTCAACAAAATAGAGAGAGTACAGAGGAGATTTACTAGAATGTTGCCAGGGTTCCAGCAACTATGTTACAGAGAAGGGTTGAACAAGTTAGGTCTTTATTCTTTGGAGCGCAGAAGGTTAAGGGGGGACTTGATTGAGGTCTTTAAAATGATGAAAGGGATAGACAGAGTTGACGTGGTAACGTTTTTCCCATTGAGGGTAGGGAAGATTCAAACAAGAGGGCATGAAATGAGAATTAAGGGACAGAAGTTTAGGGGTAACGTGAGGGGGGACTTCTTTACTCAGAGGGTGGTGGCTGTGTGGAATGAGCTTCCAGCAGAAGTGGTGGAGGCAGGATCGATTTTAACATTTAAAAGTAAAGTGGATAGGTATATGGACGTGAAGGGAATGGAGGGGTATGGTCTGAGTGCAGGTAGATGGGACTAGGGGAAAACAAATGGTCGGCACGGATTGGAGGGGTTGAGAGGGCCTGTTTCCGTGCTGTAATTGTTATTTGGTTATATGGTTATATGGTAGCATGATGCTGCCACCACCATGTTTCACAGTGGGGATGGTGTGTTCAGGGTGATAACAAGAGGATTTCAGTATAGGAGTAAAGAGGTTCTTCTGCAGTTGTATAGGGCTCTGGTGAGACCACATCTGGAGTATTGTGTACAGTTTTGGTCTCCTAATTTGAGGAAGGACATCCTTGTGATTGAGGCAGTGCAGCATAGGTTCATGAGATTGATCCCTGGGATGGCAGGACATTGAGGAAAGATTGAAAAGACTAGGCTTGTATTCACTGGAGTTTAGAAGGATGAAGGGGGGCCTTATAGAGACATATAAAATTATAAAAGGACTGGACAAGCTAAATGCAGGAAAAATGTTCCCAATGCTGGGTGAGTCCAGAACCAGGGGCCACAGTCTTAGAATAAAGGGGAGGTCATTTAAGACTGAGGTGAGAAAAAACTTTTTTACCCAGAGAGTTGTGAATTTATGGAATTCCCTGCCACAGAGGGCAATGGAGGCCAAATCACTGGGTGGATTTAAGAGAGAGTTGATAGAGCACTAGGAGCTAGTGATCATGATCATGATCACTATGAATGGTGGTGCTGGCTCGAAGGGCAGAATGGCCTCCTCCTGCACCTATTTTCTATGTTTCTATAACTAGTGTAGATGGGACATTGTGGTCTGGTGTTGGAGAGTTGGGCCTGTTTCCATACTGTATCACTTTATGTCTCTATGACTATGAATTTATTCAGTTACTTTCTTGGCTCCGCCTCTTAAATTATATGGAATCCCACAGATTCACCATCTTCTGTAAAAAATATCTCACCATCTCAGTCCACACTGTTTTTCCCTAAATGCTGGGAAAGTGACCTCTTGTTCTAGAACCCCAGCCAAGGGAAACATTCCCCTCTCTTCCACTCTGTCTAGCTATGTAAGCATTTTGTGAATCTCGCTTAGATCTCGTTGTAGTTTTCTGAATTCTGGTGAATACAAAACTAGTTGATCTGATCTCTCCTGAATGCGCATCCCAGGAATCAGTAATGCAGAGCCAGGAATCAGTATGGCACGTTCAGGGAACTCTGGTTGAAGAGAGATGGTGAGGCTCTGGTCAGGAAAAAGGAGGCATGTATCAGATTTAGTTAGAAGATAGACGCGAAATGCTGAAGTAACTCAGAGCAGCATCCCTGGATAAAACTCAGGCAGCATCCCTGGATAAAGGGAATGGGTGATGTTTCGAGTTGAGACCCTTCTTCAGGCTGAGAGTCGGGGAGAGGGATTGGGATCATGTGAATTCCTCAGTCAGTTTATGAAGCCAATGTTAGGGTAAAAAGATGCCATAAAATGGATCTGGCTGGAAAGCTGGTTTAGAGGTATATGGAGCAAATATTAGCCTAGTATGCCAGATGGATTGACATGAACAAGGTGAGCTGATGGATGTTTCCATGCTGTACAGCTCCCTTGTAACTGTGACTCATTTGATCTATCTCTGATTCATCACCCATTGTTTTTGATGTCTTCATTGATGTCTTTGTAAGAATATGCTTTGCTAAGTTAATATTGTGCTAAAATAAACAACAAGCTGCCATTGGCACAACAAATCGGAAATAAAACCATAAAATCATGAAAACATGCAGCAGATCAGACAGCATCTGAATAATTTAGAGCTCTAGGGGACCGTACTTATCAGATTTCAAAAACAGATAACCAAGATTGAATAAAATGGATCAGAAAACTATGAAAAACTAAATTACCTGGAAGGCACAGCCTTAATCTTCACAGGATTCTGTATCTAATTTTACTCTTCTTCCTTTAAAAAGTCTCAATTAAATATTTTAGAAGTTGGAGCCACAAATGAACAGCTGCAGGAGCTCAGCAGATCACACGGCACCTGTGGAAGCAAAGGGATAATTGATGTTTGGGTTGAGAATGTAAAGGAGAGTTAGCCAGTATAAAGGGGTGAGAGAGCATGATGAGGCAAGAGCTGGCAAGCGACAGGTGGATCCAGGTGAGGAGTTGTTGATGGTGAGTTAGAGGTGAGAAGGATGGAGATAGTGATAGACATTTAGAGTCAAAAGTCAAGAGTGTTTTATTGGCATATGGACCAAAATGGAACAATTAACTTCCTGCTTGCAGCAGCAGTACCACTGCAGGTTTGTAAAAACAGTGCTCAATAGATAATATAAAAAACAAACAAAAAAAGTTCAATAAATAAAAAACTCAACATAGTGGAAAAACAAAACAAAGCCCAAAGTCCCCAGTGCAACCCAGGCAGTTCGCAGTTTGGAGTTTCATTGGAAGTTGTAATGTTTAATACCCTGATAGTTGTTGGGAAGAGGCTTTTCCCGAACTTGGACTTTACAGTTTTCACACTTCTATATCTTCTTCCCGAGGGTCTGAGGTCATTAGGGTGGTCTGTGTCCTGTATAATGCTGGCTGCCTTACTTGGTTCAGCGCCTCTTGTAGATTCCTTCGATGGTGGAGGCATCAGTACCTGTGACAGACTGTGCAGTGTTCACCACTTTTTGTAATCTCCTTCATCCCTGGACATTTGAGTTGCCGAACCAGGCTGTGGTGCAACCAGTCAATATGCTCTCTACCGTATACATGTAGAAGTTCAAGAGAGCATTCATTTGGCAGCTGCTCAGATTAAGTCAGCTTAAAACTTCAAAACTGAAAGTGATACATGGTTGTTAGGCAAGGGTATTAACCATATAACCATATAACCATATAACAATTACAGCACGGAAACAGGCCCTCTCGGCCCTTCCAGTCCGTGCCGACCATTTGTTTTCCCCTAGTCCCATCTACCTGCACTCAGACCATACCCCTCCATTCCCTTCACGTCCATATACCTATCCACTTTACTCTTAAATGTTAAAATCGATCCTGCCTCCACCACTTCTGCTGGAAGCTGATTCCACACAGCCACCACCCTCTGAGTAAAGAAGTTCCCCCTCACGTTACCCCGAAACCTCTGTCCCTTAATTCTCATGTCATGCCCTTTGTTTGAAACTTCCCTACCCTTAATGGGAAAAAACGTATCCACGTCAACTCTGTCTATCCCTTTCATCATTTTAAAGACCTCAATCAAGTCCCCCCTTAACCTTCTGCGCTCCAAAGAATAAAGACCTAACTTGTTCAACCTTTCTCTGTAACATAGTTGCTGGAACCCTGGCAACATTCTAGTAAATCTCCTCTGTACTCTCTCTATTTTGTTGACATCCTTCCTATAACTAGGCGACCAAAATTGTACACCATACTCCAGAATTGGTCTTACCAATGCCTTGTACAATTTTAACATTACTTCCCTACTCCTATATTCAATGCTCTGATTTATAAAGGCCAGCACACCAAAGGCTTTCTTTACCACCCTATCTACATGCGATTCCACCTTCAGGGAACTATGCACAGTTATTCCTAGATCCCTCTGTTCCACAGCATTCCTCAATTCCCTACCATTTACCATGTACGTCCTATTTTGATTTGTCCTGCCAAGATGTAGCACTTCACACTTATCAGCATTAAACTCCATCTGCCATCTTTCAGCCCACTTTTCCAAATGGCCCAAATCTCTCTGTAGACTTTGAAAATCTACTTCATTATCCACAACACCACCTATCTTAGTATCATCTGCATACTTACTTATCCAATTTTCCACCCCATCATCCAGATCATTGATGTACATGACAAACAACAGTGGACCCAACACAGATCCCTGAGGCACCCCACTGGTCACCGGCTTCCAACCTGACAAACAGCCATCCACCATTACTCTCTGACATCTCCCATTCAGCCACTGTTGAATCCATCTTGCTACTCCGCCATTAACACCCAAAGATTGGTTAATGGGTATTAATAGTTGCAGCATTGAGACAGATAAATAAGATTTAAGATATAATGCAATAAAAGAGTGGGCTAACTGACCTACTCCAGTGTCTATGCTTGGTGATGGCATGTGCAGTTAGAACTTCTGAAAAGCTATCTGTAAAATTTGAGAGTTGAAGGTGAAGTAAAGAGGTCATATTAATGAGGTGGCTGAAAGGAGAGGCGAGAGGGAAGTACAAAAAGTGGGACAGACATTAATATAGAGGAACTTCCACGCTTTCTGAAAGGATGCTAACAGGGCAAAAAATGAGGAAAAAGTTAAATTCACTTCCTTCAAGGCAAAATGCAACCTGGCTCTAAGTAAGATTAATGATAATCCACGTAATTAAACATAGAAACATAGAAATTAGGTGCAGGAGCAGGCCATTCGGCCCTTTGAGCCTGCACCGCCATTCAATATGATCATGGCTGATCATCCAACTCAGTATCCTGTACCTGCCTTCTCTCCATACCCTCTGCTCCCTTCAGCCACAAGGGCCACATACAACTCCCTCTTAAATATGGCCAACGAACTGGCCTTAACTACCTTCTGTGGCAGAGAATTCCACAGATTCACCACTCTCTGTGTGAAAAATGATTTTCTCATCTCGGTCCTAAAAGACTCCCCCCTTATCCTTAAACTGTGACCCCCTTGTCCTGGACTTCCCCAACATCGGGAACAATCTTCCTGCATCTAGCCTGTCCAACCCCTTAAGAATTTTGTAAGTTTCTATGAGATCACCCCTCAATCTTCTAAATTCCAGCGAGTACAAGCCGAGTCTATCCAGTCTTTCTTCATATGGAAGTCGTGCCATCCCAGGAATCAGTCTGGTGAACCTTCTCTGTACTCCCTCTATGGCAAGAATGTCTTTCCTCAGATTAGGAGACCAAAACTGTACGCAATACTCCAGGTGTGGCCTCACCAAGACCCTATACAACTGCAGTAGAACCTCCCTGCTCAAATCCTTTTGCTATGAATGCCAACATACCATTCGCTTAATTATACCATAATGATTTAGAAACATAGACACATAGAAATTAGGTGCAGGAGTAGGCCATTCGGCCCTTCGAGCCTGCACCGCCATTCAATATGATCATGGCTGATCATCCAACTCAGTATCTCGTACCTGCCTTCTCTCCATACCCTCTGATCCCCTTAGCCACAAGGGCCACATCTAACTCCCTCTTAAATATAGCCAATGAACTGACCTCAATTACCCTCTGTGGCAGAGTGTTCCAGAGACTCACCACTCTCTGTGTGAAAAAAGTCTTCCTCATCTCGGTCTTAAAGGATTTCCCCCTTATCCTTAAGCTGTGACCCCTTGTCCTGGACTTCCCCAACATCGGGAACAATCTTCCTGCATCCAGCCTGTCCAACCCCTTAAGAATTTTGTAAGTTTCTATAAGATCCCCTCTCAATCTCCTAAATTCTAGAGTATAAGCCGAGTCCAGTCTTTCTTCATAAGACAGTCCTGACATCCCAGGAATCAGTCTGGTTCCTGATTTCAGTAACAATGAAATGAAGGTTCTGAACTGATTTAAAGAGGCAATCTTTGTGGACTGCAGATGTTTATCCTGGCATACAGATCTGTAAGGGGTTGACAGACATTTTTGGATTCATTGAGTAATTCTTGTAATGTTGGATATCAGCTAATGCCATACTTACTTTGAAGAGATATGACAAATCTGGCACAAGTAACTACAAACAAATTAATTATTCGTCTATGCTAGATAAGATTATAATTTTGATAAACCGAATAATTATTTATAAAGCCACAACCTAACGAACAACACTAATCATGGTTCTTCATAAATGGACGTTTCAACATAATTTTTCTAATCTTCTTCTTATCGAGTCCACACACAAGATTAGAATTTGTTCAGCCAGAGCTGGACACACTTCTCGGCATCTGCATACAATGGTGTCTGTCTAGCGCTTCTTGTGCTTCTTGTGCGTAGTGGTGGAAAGATTGGTGAAAACAGGGTCACGATGTGAACACTCTTTACTTGACCCCATTTTTCTAATGAAATTATGTCTCCATTAAAAACATTGATTTCCTTGGTTGGAATTCCTAGAGGGATTACGATCATCAGTAAGCAGCCTATCAGTGTAAAGCAGAAAGTTTGAAATGTAGCTCTAGAATATCCACCTTGATCTCTGATAGAGGCAGAAGTGATGCAGATTAAGATCCACTGAAGCCGTTAACAACATTCAAGACTTTGGAAACAGAGAGTAAGGAAGAAAATTAATTCCTCCATGGTGTACATAAGCCTCTTGCATTACCATGGGAGAATGTAGAAAATCTGTCAAGATCTGGGATGTGAGCCCCCCCCCCCCCCCTCTTCTTTGTTGCTGTTCTCTACACAAATACACTAGTGTACATGTACATACAAACATATATCAAGGAAAGTGAGTGTAGCAATTTCTTCAAAAAAAGGGAGTTTTGAATAACATCACTAGGCCTCACCACAATATATGTTTTAATCATTTTTAGCATAGAGTTGAAGAAATATATTTTTTTACCTTTGACAAAATTATGTCCAATAAATGTAAATTGGGTCCCATGACAACAAAGAAAATAAATTATTAACATATATGAAGCAGCAACATTGAAGCAGCTACTTATTAGGATGGGTGCAAAGACTTCACAAATGGATTGAGACACTAATAAGAAGAGGTGAGGCAGAAGATTTAACCAATGCCGACATTTAAGCTCTGGCTGCAGACTGAGTTTCTGTGACATTGTTATGTTTTTGTAAAGCCGGCACACTAGTATCCAATCCGGCAATCAGAGTGAACACACTTGGCTATGCAGATGATTGGTCGGTGCGAGAAGTTACAGCGCAGTAATCGTTTGTGGATGTGAAAGTTATGAAAATAGTTCCCATCGATCTTTACTGAGATAAATGCCATTTCTAATCCATATTCATGAGAAAAAAATTGGGCAAATTCAATAACAGGTGGGAGAAAGCTTTTGCAATTTTCTGCCACGGAAGTGCAGAAGGGCATTTACCCTCATGTTTAAAGCGGTTGATCAGGTTTTGGTTAAATATGTAATCGGATTGGGACAATGATTGTAAAAATGAAGGAGTGGATATTGTGGCATACTTTGAACTATCTCATTGTGAAGTTGAAAGTGATGAATTAATCAAAAAATGATGTCTAAATAAACTGGTTACAAAAAAATGCCTCTCTGCCTCAGAGGGCGGTGGAGGCAGGTTCCCTGGATGCTTTCAAGAGAGAGCTAGATAGGGCTCTTAAAAATAGCGGAGTCATGGGATATGGGGCGAAGGCAGGAACGGGGTACTGATTGGCGATTATCAGCCATGATCACATTGAATGGCGGTGCTGGCTCGAAGGGCCGAATGGCCTACTCCTGCACCTATTGTATTATTGTCTATTGTCTATAAAATAATTAATATTTTATTAACAATTACTTGAAAGGCAGATGGCGTTCTTTGGAGCTGCCATTTAGAATTAGTCCCGAGTTACCTTTGTGCACTAGAAATCTTAGCTGACATTTGAATTTCAGCTTTTACAACTTCTACTACTTCCACTGGCAGTTCATTACTTATACAGACTACCCTCTGAGTGAAAACATTGCACCTGAGGCCCTTCTTAAATCTCTCCCCTCTGAACTGAAACCAATGCTCTTTAGTTTTAAAATCTTCTACCCCAGGGAAAAGAATGTGAGTGATCACTTTATCCATGCCCCTCTTGGTCTTGTATCTTGTATACTTCAGTCACCACTCCGCCTCCTACACTCCAAAGAAAATGTTCCAGCCTATCAATCTCTCCCTGTAAGCATGCAAGCCCAGGCACCATCCTGGTGAATCTCTTTTGCACTCCTTCCAATATAATGACATCCTTCCTATAGCTTGGTGACTAGAACTGCAAACAGTACTCCAAGTGTAATCTCATCAACGACTTGTACAACTACATCATGATGACATTTGTACTCAATATCCTTCCCAATAAAGGCAAGCGTGCCCAACCCTTCTTCGCCATACTGTCCACCTGACTGACCACTTTTGGGGAAATTGTCGCGTCAGCTGTTAGTCAGACCACTTGTGGTCGAGCGCTCGTCAGTGGTTTTGAGGTCTGTCACGTGACGTCATGGGGTTAAGGTGCATGTCCTGCTACATAAGCAGATCTCACCTTGAGATCACCCCAGTTGACAGATAGCTGAGCTCGAGACAACACCCTCGCTCAGCTGCAGCAGCAATGACAATATGTTAGAGGACCAAACTGTATTTTGAACCTATTATGTCTGAATAAAGCAACTGTTTATTCACCACGTTTGGTGCCGCTACATTGCTGACCCATGACGATCCAAATTGATATTTTGGATCTCTCCCGACGCACGCAGCCTCAGGAGACCTGATGTCAGCAGCCGACAGCCCAGCCCTGCCAAACGATGCAGCCGCCAACCCGGCCCGACTGTAAGGTATGCCGCAGGCCGCCCGGGTCAATGGGCACGGTTCGGGCCTTGTTTGATGGCCGCCAATCTCTCCCACATGACCCACCCGGAGCCGACCACCGGGAATAAGAGGCCGCAGCTGCTGCCGCTCCCCCACCAGCTGCTGCATGAGCTGCGCGTTTAGCAGCCCCCCACCTCCAGCATCACCACCGCCCGCCCCGGGAGCAGGGAGGGAGCGGTCCCACCCATTACCCCGCCGGCCGCTGCTCAAGGCTTAGCCTCCCGATGTAGAGCGGACTTACCTGGGGCAGGTGCCGGAAGAGGTCCTTTTGCTCTGCACTGGTGCAGATTTCGATGATCCCTGGCTGCTGGCTGCACGTCCGGTCGGGCTGTGGTCGGCCTGGCAGCGGGGTGGAGCCTCGGCCGGTCTTGAGTCAGCGGTCCCGCGATGGATTCTCCAGCAGCTTCCAGTCTCCGCCGAGGGCATGGCAGTGCAGCCGGTCTCCGACGACACCGGCGACGGTGGGTGGAGTCCCTACCTGCAGTGGTGGAGCAAGGCATGTCGATGGCAGCCGCCTCGCACGTATCCAGGAATCGGTTGACCACCTATAAAGGCCACCTCAGCCAGCCGCCAAAATGACCGCCCCTGCAAAAATGGCCGCCGCGGCCGGCCGGAAGCGACGCCCGACCTTCTCTGACCAGCGTCAACAGCGCCGCCTTCAGGTCGGATGCCGTCACTGCAATCTGACCGGCGTCCACAACTCCACCTTCTGATTGGATGGCGTCTCTGCAGCCTGACCACCAGCTACAGCGCCACTTCAGGTCGGATGCCGTCACTGCAACCTCCAGTTTTCCAGCACAGCTTCCAATCCTGCACCATGGACAGAGGACAAATTGAACTTTCCTACCACTTTGGATTTGTTTGCTCACTGTAGTTTGTTTTGGTTCTTTTCGCTTTTTTTTACACTCTAATGACCTCACCGGGTTTAACTATCAGTTTTTTTTTCTTTATTTGCATTGTTGCCAACATCTCCCAGCCGTTTCTGGGTGCCCTATTTCTCAGAACACGATCCCCTGCTGGCCGATGAGATGCGACTCCGTCTCATTAAACCTGCAGCTTTTGCATTGGTCTCCTTGCACTCCTTGGCATACGGCCAGTAGGGCCCACAGCCGAAGCATCGACTGCACCCGCAGGACCCACCATCCCGACCCACGGCCGGGGTGCCTCTGGCCCACATCAGGAGCCGCCCTCGACCATGCTTGCACACCTTCTTGTAGAAGGTTAGCGCATTCTATTCCTTCCTCCGATTCTGGGGTGGTCCTGTGGCATCAGTCAGATCACTTGCGGTCGAACAGTCAGTGGTTATGAGGGCTGTCAGATGTTAAGGGGAGTGTCCTGCTACATAAGCATATCTCACCTTGAGACCAGTTGACAGGTAGTTGAGCTAGAGACAACACCCTCACTCAGCTGCAGAAACAATGACAATATGTTAGAGGACCAAACATGTATGTATTTTGAACCTATTATGTCTGAATAAAGCAACTGTTTTTTCACCATGTTTGGTGCCGCTACCAACTATGCACCTGTGCTCCTAAATCCCTCTGTTCTGCAACACTCTCCTTTACTGTCCTGCCTTGATTTTACACATGGAACAGTGTCAGTTAAATTCTACTTGCCATTCCTTGACCCAGCTACCCAAATTAAGATTTTGTTGTAAACTTAGATAACCTTCCTCACTATCTATTACACCACCCACTTTGGTGTCAACAGCAAATTTACAAACAATGTTAACTACATTCTCATTCAAATTGTGAATGTATATAAACTAACAATTGTGGACCTAGCACCAACAATGTCGCAAAACACTGTCACAAGCCTCCAATCAGAAAAACAACCCATTCACAATTACCCTTTGACTTCTTCCTCCAAGCCAATTTTGAATCCAGGCTAGCTTACCTTGGATTTAAAATGATCTAACCTTTCAGAGTAGTCTACCATGCGAGACCTTATCACAGACCTTGCTAAAATCTACAAAGATCATGTCCACTCTCCTGCCATTATCAATGCTATTAAATCGCTTTGCACACGTTTGTTCAAAAATATATAATTTTATTAGAATAAGTTCAAGCAGGTATTTTGTAAATGGTGGTGACTCATGGTGAATCTAAAATACTATGATTTTCTCTAGACAAATGCTCTCATCACGTTCAACTCCTTAATGTTAGTATTCTTCGTCAACACTGCACAGACCAAAATAATCTCCTGAAGGGAAAGTAAAGATTAATCTTTTGAGCTTTTACATTTCAACTAATGGACTAAAAAACTGTTCCCAATGCTTCAACATGCCTTCGAGCAATTGTCCTTGCCTTAAAAAATGTTGACTGCAGCTAAAATAACAACATTTTTGCAGCACTCTGGGGTATTTTTCTATACACGAATAGAATGAATCTTAAGTCTGTTTTTAACCCTCTAATTTCTGTAGAAACTGTGTAAGTAAATTATTTGATGGCCCATGGGACACATATACTCTTGTTGTGCTGTCCTCTTCAGTCTCTGAACCTGCTCATAAAATACCAAAATACTACAGATTTGGGAATTTTGGAATAAAAACAGTAAATATTAAAAATACGCCGTTGTATGATTGTTGACCTGGAATGTCAACGTTGATCATCTTTCACAGATGCTCAGGGATTTGCTGAGTATTTCCAGCATTTTCTGTTTCTTTATGATATTCTGGCCAGAGAAGAGAAAGATTTTCTGATATCAACAGACCAGATCTGATGCCATATTTAGCCAACACCACCACTACGTAGGTGAAGATCTACAAGTTTTTCCACCAGGTCAATAAAATAAAGATCTAAATCCAGAAAGGACCCCAAAGTTGCAATTTCAAAGGAGCAGTACTAGCCTTCCCTGCCCTACTAGCACCCAATTATCCCTATCTGGTTCTATATAGCTACTTACCCAGTGCCCTGGTTGACCCCTACTAGCTTCTTATCCTCTTGAATCCTGTAATTCCTGCCCATTCGAGTACCACCAGTCTCTGCTAGCCTGTGATGCTGGCTTTATAATGCGCTGGTAAGGTCACCTTTGGAATATTATGAGCAGTTTTGGGTCCCATATCTGTGGAAGGATGTTCTTATTTTGGAGAGGGTCCAGAGAAGGTTTATGATAATGATCTTGGGGATGATTGGGTAAATGTATGAGGAACATTTGAAGGCTCTGGACCTGTTTAGAAGAATGAGGAGGATGTCTAGAACCAGAGGGAACAGCCTCAGAATAAATGGACAAATTTTTAGAATGGAGATGTGGAGGAATTTCTTTAGCCCGAAGTTGATGAATCTGTGGAATTAGACAATAGACAATAGGTGC
This sequence comes from Okamejei kenojei, assembly GCA_035221665.1. Taxonomy (NCBI): domain Eukaryota; kingdom Metazoa; phylum Chordata; class Chondrichthyes; order Rajiformes; family Rajidae; genus Okamejei; species Okamejei kenojei. The sequence goes on along the minus strand of CM069131.1, from coordinate 88,868,557 downwards.
AGGAGTAGGCCATTTGGCCCTTTGAGACAGCACCGCCATTCAATGTGATCATGGCTGATCATCCCCAATCAGTACCCCATTCCTGCCTTCTCCCCATATCCCCTGACTCAGCTATTTTAAGAGCCTTGTCTAGCTCTCTTGAAAGCATCCAGAGAACCTGCCTTCACCGCCTTCTGAGGCAGAGATTTCCACTAATGGCTGTGGAAGCCAAGATAGGTATTTTTAAAGTGAAGATTGATGTTCTTGATTAGGGTGTCAAAGGTTACGGGGAGATGGCAGGAGAATAAAGTTGAGTGCAAAGGATAGATCAGCCATAATTGGATGGTGGAGTGGACTTGATGGGTTGAATGGCCTAATTCTGCTCCTATGTCTTATCTATATTACTAAAAGTCTGATCTTGATCACTTCCTGTTGTTCTATATATTGATTGTAGAAAAATCGCTACCACTTACGACTGTGATTTTTGGCCATCTTACTCAGAGTCCCCCTCCGCTGTGCAGGACAAGAGGGTTTTTCCCATCGATGAAAAATAAAAGAGTTATTAGTGTTAAATAAATATTGAAATGTTCTCTCCTGAAGACCACGCCCCTTCCGGAGGGACTATAAAATCCAGAAGTGATGAGTGCCTCAGTCAGTCACTGCAAGATGGGGGAAGCAAGTGGGTCATGTCTCTCAGTCTGAGCTGTGAATCACACTGAACACATGTCTACTAAACTGTGAGTGTGGTTTTACTGACCTTGAGTGCCCTTAATGTGGTTTGAAAATGAAAAGGTGGTTGGTTTGAAATAAAGCACAGTAAATGGTGGTTGGTTTGAAATAAAGCACAGCAAATGGTAGTTGGTTTGAAATAAAGCACGGCAAATGGTGGTTGGTGGGTTGGTGTGAAATAAAGCACAGAAAATGGTGGTTGGTGGTGGTTGGTTTGAAATAAAGCACGGCAAATGGTGGTTGGTGGTGGTTGGTTTAAAATAAAGCACAGCAAATGGTAGTTGGTGGTGGTTGATTTGAAATAAAGCACTGCAAATGGTGGTTGCTGGTGGTTGGTTTGAAAGAAAGTACTGCAAATGGTGGTCGGTGGTTTTTTGGTTTGAAATAAAGCACGGCAAATATTGGTTGGTGGTGGTTGGTTTGAAATAAAGCACGGCAAATGGTGGTTGGTGGTGGTTGGTTTGAAATAAAGCACTGCAAATGGTTGACGGTGGTGGTTGATTTGAAATAAAGCACTGCAAATGGTTGACGGTGGTGGTTGATTTGAAATAAAGCACTGCAAATGGTTGATGGTGGTGGTTGGTTTGAAATAAAGCACAAGACTAAACTTGACAACTTCCTGTTTGCACGTATATTGATTTTAGATAAAAAGCTACCACTTACGCCTGTGATTTTTGGCCATCTTACTCAGTCCCCCGCATTCATCAGGTGCAGAGGATTCTTCCCATCAATGAAAAATAAAAGTGTTATTGCAATTTAAAAAATGTTGAGAATCTCTCTCCTGTCAATCATGCCATAAAGGCCACGCCCCTTCCGGTGGGAGGGGGAGGGATTATAAAACCCGGAAGTGTGGGCGTGGCGCAGTCTCTGCTAGATGGGGGAGGGAGAGGTCATGACTCTGTCCGAGCTGTAAATCAACTGAACACACTGAATGTCTACTGAACGGTGAGTGTGGTGTTTATGTGGTGCTTTGTGGTGTTTTTTGTGGTTTTATGGTGGTTTCACCCTGCTTGAAATAGTATGAAACTGGATTTGAGTGTGGTGGCCTTGCACCAGCATGAAATGGTATGAAACTGCATTAGAATTTGGTGGCCTTGCACCCTGCATGAAATGGTATGAAACTGCATTAGAATTTGGTGGCCTTGCACCCTGCTTGAAATGGTATGAAACTGCACTTGAATTTGGTGCTCTTGCACCCTGCTTGAAGTGGTATGAAACTGCACTTGAATTTGGTGGCCTTGCACCCTGCTTGAAGTGGTGTGAAACTGCACTTGAATTTGGTGGCCTTGAACCTTGCTTGAAGTGATATGAAACTGCACTTGAATTTGGTGGCCTTGCACCCTGCTTGAAATGGCATGAAACTGCACTTGAATTTGGTGGACATGCACCCTGCTTGAAGTTGTAGGAAACTGCACTTGAATGCAGTGGCCTTGCACCCTGCTTTCAAAGGTAAGAAACTGCACTTGAATTTGGTGGCCTTACAACCTGCTTGAAATGGTAGGAAACTGCATTTGAATTTGGTGGCCTTGCATCCTGCTTGAAATGGAATTTCAAGGTAAGCCGTGAGTCAACTGCCAGTCCGCCAGTCGTGAGTGAGCTGCCAGCACACCAGGCTTGAGTGACTGCGCTGCCTCCCCAAGAATCCATTTGGCCCACAATGTCCATACTAGCCCTCTGGAAACCAGTCCCTTCAGCCCACAACACCCATACTAGCGCTCCAGAACCCCCGCCCCTCCCACTGGCCACCAATATTGGAATTGGTGGCGAGGTGGAATATTGCGTTGGGGGATCAGCCCTCCCTTGTAAACATGGGACTCAACGGGTCCCACTTAATCTGGTGGTCTTATAAATATACAGAAAAGCCAGGAGTTTTATATTTCCCAGGCTTAACAATGGCATAATCAGGATGGACTGCTGGCTAGCACTGCATTTAAAATTATTTATTTTAGAATTCAATATAGAGATGAGCATTATATTTATGTTGAATGGTGCCTTGGAATCCTAGTATTGTCTGGAACTAACAAGACAAAATGTAGGAGAAGGAGGAAACCTCACAGCACTTAAGAAGTACTCAGATGAGCACTTCTGCTGTAATCCTTAGGCAATTAACCAGACATTGATAATTGGGTAGAAGCTCTTTTTTCAATCATCAGGGATTGCGAGCCAAATAGTCTTCAGCCGTGCCAAGAATTTCTATGATTTTATACCTGCCTAAGATAGAATACGCAGAACAACAAATGTTTGAACAAATGTCTACCTTGAAATGCATCCTTTGTGAGTAGTGCTAAATGCATTACATAGTAAGACACAGAGGTTACTGCTCGTCTGACATGCTAATCCATTGACCTAAATTCAGCTAAATTTGGAGGAAGAACGCAGTGGTCCACGGTATATACCACACTGTATCCATTCTGCGTCAGCTTGATGCTCATGCTTTGGGAGAAGTAAGTGTGAAAATCATTGGGTGTCGACTAGCAGTTGAATTCTAAAACTTCTACAGCAGTAAATGTAACTATTTTATTTTATCATAACGTGAAGATGTCAAAATGATTATATAACATAATTAGGAATACTCATAGGATTAAATAGATGCTTAACTGCATGCCTCTATAAGTCATCAGATTCCTGATGTAGGTTTACTTGTCAAGACGGTATTTTCTGCAGCTCAGAAGGAACAGATCTGTATATTGATTTCACACTTGATGAGGAAAGGAAAAAAATATTTATTTGACTCATCCAAGGGCTTTCTAATCTTCAAACTAACAGATTATAACCAGGAATTTAAACACAAATGCATTTGGGAGGCTTGTTAAACATACAAAGACAATTTGCTTAATTTGCGCACATCATGAGAATTGATCACAAATGTTCAGGTTGACTTCATTTTGTGGTAATTTACATATGTCCCTAATTTAAACCAAATGTACTTTGATCTTACTAAATTTGTATTTCTTTTGAAGATCTAAAATATTAAAGAATTGGCTTTTACCACAATTGTTGAGTTGCGGGACCGTGAAAAAATGGGATTGCACTCTTGTTGACACAGACTCACAACTCTCTGTGTGAAAAAGTGTTTCCTCATCTCCGTTCTAAATGGCTTACCGCGTATTCTTAAACTGTGGCCCCTGGTTCTGGACTCCCCCAACATCGGGAATATGTTTCCTGCCTCGAGTGTGTCCAAACCCTTAATAATCTTATATGTTTCAATATGATCCCCTCTCATCCTTCTAAATTCCAGAGTGTACAAGCCCAGCCGCTCCATTCTCTCATCATATGACAGGGCCGCCATCCCGGGAATTAACCTTGCCAACCTACGCTGCACTCCCTCAACAGCAAAAATGTCCTTCCTCAATTTTGGAGACCAACACTGCACACAATATTCCAGGTGTGGTCTCACTAGGGCCCTGTACAACTGCAGAAGGACCTCTTTGTTCCTATACTCAACTCCTCTTGTTACGAAGGCCAACATGCCATTCACTTGCTTCACTGTCTGCTGTACCTGCATGCATACTTTCATTGACTGATGAACAAGGACCCCCAGATCCCATTGTACCTCCCCTTTTCCTTGACACCATTTAGATAATAATCTTCCTTCCTGTTTTTGCTACCAAAGTGGATAACCTCACATTTATCCACATTAAACTGCATCTGCCATGCATCTGCCCACTCACCCAACCTGCATCTGCCATGCATCTGCCCACTCACCCTGCATTCTCATAGCATCCACCTCACAGTTCATACAGCCACTCAGCTTTGTGTCATCTGCAAATTGGCTAATGTTACTTGTAATTCCTTCATCTAAATCATTAATATATATTATAAATAGCTGCGGTCTCAGCACTGAGCCTTGCGGTACCCCACTAGTCACTGCCTGCCATTCTGAAAGGAACCCGTTAATCCCTACTCTTTGTTTTCTGTCTGTCAACCAATTTTCTATTCATGTCAGCACTCTACCCCCAATACCATGTGCCCTAATTTTGCCCACTATTCTCCTATGTGGGACCTTATCAAATGCTTTCTGAAAGTCCAGGTACACTACATCCACTGGCTCTCCCTTGTCCAATTTGCTAGTTACATTATCAAAAAATTCCAGAAGATTAGTCAAGTATGATTTCCTCTTCGTAAACCCATGCTGACTCAGACTGACGCTGTTACTGCTATCGAAATGTGTCGTTATTTCATGTTTTATGATTGTCTCCAGCATCTTCCCCACCACCGATGTTAGGCTAACTGGTCTATAATTCCGTTTTTTTCTCTCCCGCCTTTCTTAAAAAGTGGGATATCATTAGCTACCCTCCAATCCACAGGAACTGATCCCTGTGGATTGTCTACCCGACACCATTTGCTGCCTAATGTGGATTTCCTTCACTTCCTCTGCCACCCCAGATCCTCTGACAACTAGTACATCAGGAAGATTGTTTGTGTCTTCCTAGTGAAGACGGATCCAAAGTACCTGTTCAATTCATCTGCCATTTCCTTGTTCCCCATAATAAATTCACCCTTTTCCGTCTTCAAGGGTTCAACTTTGGTCTTAACTAATTATTTCCTCTTCACATACCAAAAGAAGCTTTTGATATCCTCCTTTATATTCTAGCTTACCTTCGTACCTCATCTTTTCCCCCCGTATTGCCTTTTTAGTTATCTTCTGTTGCTCGTTAAACATTACTCGATCCTCTGGCTTCCTGCTCATCTTTGCTATGTTGTACTTCTTCACTTTTATTTTTATACTGTCCCTGACGTCCTTTGTCAGCCACAGCCACCCCGTACTCCCCTTGAAATCTTTCTTCCTCTTTGGAATGAACTGATCCTGGCCCTTCTGTATTATTCCCAGAAATACCTGCCATTGTTGTTCCACTGTCACCCCTGCTAGGGTGTCTTTCCATTCAACTTTGACCAGCTCCACCCTCATGGCTCCATAGTCCCCTTTGTCTCAACTGTAATACTCACACCACCGATTTATCCTTCTCCCTCTCAAATTGTAGGTTAAAACTTATCATATTATGGTCACTACCTCCTAATTGCTCCATAACCTGAAGTTCCCTTATCAAATCTTCATGTTGCTCTATACATAGTCCCCCCATTTCGGGGCACCATAATGTTTGGGACATATACTTCACAGGTGTTTGTAATTGCTCAGGTGTGTTTAATTGCCTCCTTCGTGCAAATATAAGAGAGCTCTCAGCACCTTGTCTTTCCTCCAGTCTTTCCATCACCATTGGAAACTTTTATTGCTGTTTACCAACATGAGGACCAAAGTTGTGCCAATGAAAGTCAAAGAAGCCATTATGAGACTGCGAACCAAGAATAAAACTCAGCCAAACAATAGGCTTACCAATATCAACTGTTCGGAACATCATTAAGAAGAAAGAGAGCACTGGTAAGCTTACTAATCGTAAAGGGACTGGCAGGCCAAGGAATACCTCCACAGCAGATGACAGAATTCACTCTATAATAAAGAAAATCCCCAAACACCTGTCCGACAGATCAGAAGCACTCTTCAGGGGTCAGGTGTGGATTTGTCAATGACCACTGTCCGCAGAACACTTCATGAACAAAAATACAGAGGCTACACTGCAAGATGCAAACTACTGGTTAGCCGCAAAAATAGGATGGCCAGGTTACAGTTTGCCAAGAAGTACTTAAAAGAGCAACCACAATTCTGGAAAAAGGTTTTGTGGATAGATGAGACGAAGATTAACTTATATCAGAGTGATGGCAAGAGAAATGGGGGGACTATGTATAGACCACCATGAAGATTTGATAAGGGAACTTGAGGTTATGGAGAAAGAACTGCCCAAGATCCAAAGCATATCACCTCATCTCTGAAGCACAGTGGTGTGGGTGTTATGGCCTGGGCATGCATGGCTGCTGAAGGTACTGGCTCACTTATCTTCATTGATGATATAATTGCTGATGGTAGTAGCATAATGAATTCTGAAGTGTATAGACACATCCTATCTGCTCAAGTTCAAACAAATGCCTCAAAACTCAATGGCTGGCAGATTATTCTACGGCAAGACAATGATCCCAAACATACTGCTAAGGTAACAAAGTTAGAAAATGGTAAATTCTTGAGTGGCCAAGTTAATCACCCGATCTAAACCCAATTGAGCATGCCTTTTATATGCTGAAGAGGAAGCTGACGGGGACTAGCCCCCAAAACAAGCATAAGCTAAAGATGGCTGCAATACAGGCCTGGCAGAGCATCACCAGAGAAGACACCCAGCAAATGGTGGTCCATGAATCGCAGACTTCAAGCAGTCATTGCATGCAAAGGATATGCAACAAAATATTAAGCGAGACTACTTTCATTTACATGACACTGCTTTGTCCCAAACATATGGTGCCCTGAAATGGGGGGACTATGTATAAACATTGCTGTAAATTCTACATGGTGTAACCAAAATGTATTAAAATGGCCTTTATTAAAATCTGACAATGTGCACTTTAACCAAATGTGATTTTTTTCTATTACAAATCTCAAATTGTGGAGTACAGAGGCAAATAAATAAATGATGGGTCTTTGTCCCAAACATTATGGAGGGCACTGTTGCAGTTTGGTTAAAATTATTTTTGCTTTGCCATTACCTTTCCATGCTCAGCTGTTAACTTTACAAATAATGCTTCATACAACACATTAAATCTCTTGAGTAAACTCAAGGCTAAGCTTTTCGATGAAAATCAAACAACTATATTGTCAATAAGTCATCCTGCACAAAAATAGGTCATTGAATTCTGTGCCTTGTCATTTCATGTGCCCATCAACATATTTCTTAAATGTTGTGAGATATCTGTCTCCACTCAGGCAGTCAGATTTCCACCGTACACATAGAGTCATACAGTGTGGAAATAGGCCCTTTGACCCAACTTATACCATCTGCACTAGTCCCACTTGCCTGTGTTTGGCCCATATCCCTCTAAATATGTCCTATCCAAGTACCTAATTGCTTCTTAAACATTGCCATCCTCCACTGCCTCTCCTGGCAACACGTTTCATACACCAACCACCCTTTGCATGAAAAAGTTACCCCTCAGATTCCTATAAAATCTTTCCCCCTTCACCTTAAACCTATGCCAACTGGTCCTTGATTCCTCCACTCTGGACAAGAGACTTTGTAAGTCCAACCGATTTATTAATCTCTTGATTTTATACACCTCCATAAGATCACCCCTTGTCCTCCTGCGCTCCAAGGAATAGAGTCCCAGCCTTCTCAACCTCTCAATAGCTCAGTCCATCGAGTCCTGGCAACATCCTTGCTAATCTTCTCTGCACCCTTTCCATCTTAACATTTTTCTTGTAACATGGTGCCCAGAACTGAACACACTACTCTAAATGTGGCCTCACTAATGTCTTATATAACTCACAATCCACACTTAATACTTCCAACATCTATACGCAATACCATAAACATTTGATAGTATTCAGCTACTTTGAAAGGGCCTCAATGGAGATGAATGAATCATATTTATTAAAATTGGAAAAATTGTTAAATTTATAAAAATCCTTAAATATAAATCATCTATATGGTAGAAATGAAAGTTTATATGTAAAGGACTGGGTAGAGGAGAATTCTGACCTCTGAAAACTGGTGGGTAGTGGCAACATTTCAAATGGTGAAAAATATAAAACTTAAACCTAACCCACCATGAATCTGACTCCCTTTTGGGTTAATGGGCAGTGAAAGAGATGGAGGAGTAAATTTAGTAACTTAATAGTTTAATACCTAAGGTTTTGGGATTTTAGGGCTCTGGAAACCCATTAGAATCAGCCACCATTTCCTGTGGGTAAGTCCTTTTCCAGGAAGTCTAGGCTTGAATTAACCAATCTTCGTCCTTTTTTTTACAATTGGTTGCCAAACTCCCTAGGATCAAATCTAATTCCCATGACTCCCTGGGATCAAATCTAATTCCCATGTCAGCAAAGAAAGCTTTCCTCCCCTTCACCCACTTGATCAACTGGTCACTGCAGTAACTCTGCTCCACTCTACTCTGTGGTCTCTGCTACAATGTCTTGAATCTACCCGTTCCATCCCCACCGGTTTTTCCCTCATTCCCTCCTCCTCCTATCTCTTGCTGTGGCCTGTTTGTTCCTCAGCTATTGTCTGGTCTTTTTATTGTGTGCAGCTTGTCAACATTACAATCTGGCTGGGTTTTGGATGGGAAAATGAGTATAAAAATTCTCTATAGGTCTTTGCATAAAATGTAGCTGATCGCTGGTGTACTTTCTATCCACAAATAATCAGTTTTCTATAATATAAATGTTTTCACTCGAGTGAAAATTGGCATTGATATGAAGATAAATGTTTTGCCTATGGTGCGGCACTGTGCCAAAGTACATTTCTCTGAATTGGGTGAAAGTCTTCTTCCGAAATGCTCAGAACTTATTTAACATGACTTTCTCAGTGTGATTTGGATGTATACTCAATAGCAAAGCCACATTAATGATGAAAATGCATCTGAACTAGCAAAACAAATATCAATGTTTTGTTAACCACCCTTTATTGTCCAGTCCTCATGTTAATTTGTTTGGCACATTTCATGATATGATTCTGTTGCTGCTCAGGTGCATTGTCCTATTTTTGTTGTCCTTCTTAACCCCACAAAAATCATATAAAAAAACAAGCAGTATGGATCTTTAAGCAATATTTAAATCAATATATTTCAAGAGAAAATATTTTCTAATAGAACTTTCTAGGACCTTAAAGTTTCTTGCAATTTCCTGCAGGTTGGACTGTATTAGTACATGTGTGCACCATGGATTCACTGCTGTTGCTGATCTTCGAATGGGCCCAAGGTACTAGGGTATCTGTGACTCCTATAGGTATTGTCATCTCTGTGGTGAGAAATGTCCGATTCAGGACCATAATGCTACCCTTATGAAGTTAAAATATTTCCTTGAATGTGTGGATCTCTGGTTTTGGATTAAACAAAAACACATCGTGCTGGACTAAATGAGTCAGACAGCATTTTCTGGAGAATATGAATAGGCGATGTTTTGGGTTCAGACCCTTCTTCGGACCAGGCACATCAGATACTTGGGGGTGAAAGTTTCTCTTCCATCATAACTTCCATCACCAAAAAAACCCAAAAAAGATGGCATGGTGGTGCAGCAGCAGAGTTGCTGTCTTACAGTACCAGAGACCCAGGTTCAATCCTGACTATGGGTGCTGCCTGTATGGAGTTTGTACATTCTCCCTGTGACCTGCATGGGTTTTCTCTAGGTGCTCCAGTTTATTCCCACACTACAAAGATGTATAGGTTTGTAGGTTAATTGGCTTTGGTAAAGTTGAAAATATTCCCTAGTGTGTAGGATAGTGTTAGTGTGCGGGGATTGCTGGTCGCCACGGACTCGGTGGGCCGAAGGGCCTGTTTCTGAGCTGTATCTCTTACTAAACTAAACTAGAATAACCAATGAATTACTACATCATTTTAAAATTGCAGTTGTGAGAAAACATAATAGCAAAATTCTAAAACAAAAATGATTTAAAGAAAATTTAGTTTTTCTGAGTTAAAAGCTGGAATCTACTTTTTAAAATAAAAATATAGAAAGTCCTTTTCATTGAACGACTTCCTGTTATATAGAAGGTCATTGTTTATTTTATACAAAATTGAGTACACAATGGTTTCACATGGGTAAAATCACGTACGCTTTATTTCCATTTCATTATTATATGTTAACATGTTAAAACATAGCTTTCTTGTGATCTGTGCAAGGGTACATTAAGTTAAATGAAACCTCATATGTGGTATATTATTATTGTAGTTCCAGGATAACTAATGTCCAGCCATAACTTCCAATTAAAGAATTATTCAATCCATTTTGCATTTGTAATGCAACAACAAAATTGATTAGATATGTTTTTTAATATCCAAGAACATCATAATTGCATTACTAAAGAATATCTCATTTGTTCCTCGTTTCTGATTTATATGCTCTGAAATTTCTGACATTGGCTGATTTGATAAAACAAAGCTAAAATTAATGACAGTTTCAGTTAATCATCAGTTCTAATTAAAAAATCAATTTGCTATTTTAATATTGTTTGATTTATAAATCATCCACTACATTAACGTAGTCTGTCATCCACTAGCCAATTCGTGCCTAATAATCTTGTGCATTTTTGTACTGTCTTCTCCAGTTTAATAATCAACTGCTCAGAAATATGGAGTCATACAGCATGGAAACAGGTCCGGTAACCCAACACCATCCATGCTGATCAACATGCTGTTTTGCTTGGATTGGCTCAAATTCCTCTAAACCTTTCCTATCCATGCACTTACCAAATGTCTTCTAAACTATATTATTGTCCCTGCCTCAAATATTTCCTCCAGCAGCTCATTCCATATACCCACCACCCTTTATATGAAAATGTTGCCCCTCTCGTTCCTGTTAAATCTTTCCCCCTTCACTTTAAACCTCTATCTCTGGTTCCTCAACCCCCTGCCTTGGGAAACAGACTTAGTGCATTCACCCTATCTATCCCCCTCGTGATTTAGACGTTAGAATTTAGAGATACAGCATGGAAACAGGCCCTTTGGCCAAATGAGTTTGCGCCGACCAACGATCCCTGCACACTAGCAATATCCTAAATACTAGGAACAATTTACAATTTTAGCTACAAACCTACAAACCTGTACATCCTTGAGTACCCGGAGAAAACCCATGCGGTCACAGGTAGAACGTCCAAACCCGGTGCTGACAGCACCCGTAATCAGGATCGAACCCAGGCCTCTGGTGTTGTAAGGCAGCATCACTACTGCTGCGTCACTGTGCCGTCCTAATTTTGAGTGCCACTGTGCTGCCCCAACACCTTTATAAGATCACTCTTCAGCCTCCAGCACTCCAAGGAATAAAGTCCTTGCCTACCCAAACTCTCCTCATAGCTCATTACTTTGAGCCCTGGAAACATCTGTGTAATTTGTCTCTGCTTAATGGCATCTTTCCTACTGCAGGATGACCAAACCTTAACACAATATTCCAAGTGGAACCTCATCAATGTCATGTACAACTGTAACAAAACGTTCCAACATCTGTACTCAATTCTCAGACCGATGAAGGCCTTCTTCACCACCATTTATTCACATGTGACACAACTTTCAGTGAACTATGTTTCATCAATTTGTATTGATAAATCCCTCTGCCCTACAACATTCCCTAGGCCACTATCATTCACTGTGAACACCCACCCTGGCTGTGCTTCCCAAAATTCAACACCTCACACTTATCTGAATTAAACGCCATGCTTAACTGGATGGCACATTACATAATTTCATGTAAAATAAAGTCATTTTCAAATATCATTTTTGTTTTGCATCTCAATAACAGAAGCATGCTGGAGAAACAGTTTTTTTTCTGACCTTTGTCACAAATGCTAACTGCAGTTTGTAATTATTTGCTTGAACAGTAATATCTTCATAGGCGATTCAACATTTTAAAGGAAAATATTTGCAGGCTGAAAATGAATGCTGAATCTTCAAATTGTATTCTCTCTTTGAATGAATAAGCATTCAATTCTGCTGTGACTTTCCATAATGGAGAAGGTCCAGAGAGTTCCTTATAGCCAGTGATGTACTTTATGACCTGTGGTGAGTGTTGCAATACAGATAAGCACAATATACAACTTATAGGCACAAGGTCCCAGAAACAGCATCAAGATTAATGACCAGATAATAAGTTTTCCATGAGAATGATCATGGGATAAATGTTAGTCACGGCACATGGAGAACTCCTTGCTATTTTATGAACAGCGCCAAGAGTCCTTTATGCCCATGTGAGGGACCAGGCAGAGCTTTAGTTCAATGCCCAATTTGATTGTCATGAAACTTTTCTGGTTCTGCTATTTTAGCATAATCATTAAATGGGTTAAGGGGGTGGGAGATTGCAACCTTCACGTGGTCCACCCTGTTTACGATTAATGCAATCAACCTGACGTGCACAAACAAATAGATCAAACAGAACAAGTTGACCTACAAGAGTTACACAAAGAGCTGGAGAAACTCAGCGGGTGCAGCAGCATCTAAGGAGCGATGTTTCGGGTCGAGACCCTTCTTCAGACGGATTCTCCAGCATCTGCAGTTTCTACGTTAACAAGTTGACCTACAACTTTAGGTTGTGAATTCCATTACCTAGAAGAAGAAGAATGGGTTAAGATCTTTTGAAATAGCATACATGGTTATATTATGCAAGAATGTTATCCAATGCATTATAACGATCTTCATTGGAGCAAATGCGTTGTTCGATAGATATTGATTTTTCTTCTGAAAATGAACCACTACTTTAATATTTAAAAATCCTTTAATTTTATTTCAGTTAGCATTTTGTAATTCCTCCATGAATTCATTTGTTTTAGCATTCTCCGTTAGATTGACTGGAAGAGAGTACTGGCTACCCAATCTGCAACCAAATTTGAGTGATGCAAATCTGTGGTTAATTTTGTTTGCTTGCTCAGCTTTCATCTTGAGTTTTCTTGTCCCACTTTCTACCCCAATAGGAATGTGCTTGATTTCAGGAGAATGCTGTTTGCCTAGAGATTGGGTAGAATGTAGAAATATTGCCCACAGGGAAAGGTTGAAGTGAATAAAATATATCCATTTAAGAGGAAGTAAGACAAACAGCTGGTGACGAAAGGAGCAGAAGGTTGCGCTGACAGGATGAAATGAAAGTGGGTGGGAGAAGACGTTTCCACGCTTTAGTGCCTTTGACCAAACAACTTATTTTTGTGCTGTTTATTATGTGGAATCCTTTGTGACTAATATCCTGTTACCTGAGGATACCACTACATTCTACATTGTGTATCTTAGTTTAGTTTAGAGATACAGCATGGAAACAGGCCCGTCGGCCCCACTGAGTCCGCACCGACCAGCGATCCCTGCACATTAACACTATCTTACACATACTAGGGAAATTTACACATACACCAAACCAACTAACCTACAAACCTGTACGTCTTTGGAGTGTGGGAGGAAACCGAAGATCTTGGAGAAAACCCACGTGGTAACGAGAGAACATACAAACTCCGTACAGCCAACACCTGGGTCTCCCTACATCGAACCTGGGTCTCTGGTGCTGCAAGCGCTGTAAGGCAGCAAATCTACCACCTGTATTTCTGGTCATTTTAATTATTTAGTTACTATTCAGTCTAATTATTCATACAAAGTGCTTGTTTTGTTTTTACCTTTATCTAGTCAAATGCTTGGGGTGCCACAATACAATAACGTGATTTCACAAATCTTGCTGACTTGAATATAAGCTTCCAAACATTGTTTCTGCTTGTGCACATTGACAAGTAATGTATCTTAAGTATAAATATAGCATGTTATTGATCAATCGCAATATGTGTCTTCAGTGTAGAATAATTAATAAAAAAATCTTTGAGGAGCAAAATTGCTTTCAGACAGCAAGGGAATTCATTTTACCTTGCTTGGCATTTCCCTGTGCTGAAAAGGCAACCTTCTTGCTTGAAGGCTGTAATCAATGTATGGAAAAGGCAGGAATGCAGCTGGGAGGATGGTTTTAATGTAATAAATCAGCTCCTGGGCAATTTTTTTTTAGATTGCTGGAATCATGAATTATAACTGTTTGTAATACAACAATGATACTTCTGTGCTTTGGGAAGAAAAAGAGAACATCTGTTTCCCTTGTAGTCACATGCAGTGTTAGGCAGTAAAAAGAACACTTTGTTTACTCGAAAATGGTGCATTTATTTTGTATAAGCCACAGCTCCTGCACTAAGTGAGCTGCTGGAGATACCTCAACAAGATATATAAATCAAAAAGACAAGACAATGAAGTGAAATGTAGTTACTTACCTTTAAATATATAGATTTCTGGATATATAGTAGCATTAGGTAACAGTATTATTGGCAGTTTGGTTTAAAACAATTGATTATTCCATAAACATAATTTCCGATCAATTAGAGTAACATTAATTAACATAATTTACGATCAATTAGAGTAACATTAATTAACGTGGCACCTGAGAGAAATGTATCCATTTTGCCCAGATATTGTATGATGATTTAAAAAAAACCAAAATAACCATGAATGTTATTGTTGATTGGTGAAAATTTCATAATATCATTATTAAAAGATATTAATATCTTTGTCAACCAACTTTTTCATGTGGCAGTTATACTGCAGAAACCGGCATGGTATCGCTATATATCAATATCAGTGTGAAAAAAAGCTTGCATTTAAGTAGCCCACTCATGTGTGCAATGGAGGGGGGAATTGAGGCTCAAACTCCAGCCTTAACTCTAATCTGTAATCAGCTCAGTGGAGCTGAGATGAACCTCAACAGCACTCCATGGAATAAATAGAAAGGGTTGACCTAATTAAACTTGATGCGAGCTGACCAAAATGATTGAGGGCCGAGGGCTGGCATGTTGCCTTCACAAGATGATGGGTCAGAAGATCAAAAATAAATACATAAGGAACATGCAAATGCTTGGAAAAATCAGTGATCCTTTTGGGTGGAGAGTAAGTTTTTGCTCTTTTTTAGGCACTGCTAGTTAATTATTATTTGTTTAATTTGAAGATTTTTGGCACTCACAATATTATTCCCCTTTACCCACATGACTGACTAGATTAACTCTATGCATAAAATATTAATTGATAATGATTTGATGTATTTGATTCATGAGTAATTAATAGAGCTATATTTATTTACTATCTCATTATTGATATTACTTTTGATCAAAATCTCAGTTAGGGAGAACATTTTTTTTCAACTGAGTGTTTCAACTTAAAAATAATTATCTTACTGACTAGTGTTAAATACATCAATACATCATGACATGTTATTTGTGTTATCACAGAAAGTGCCTGTAACTCCTATTAATTCCAGCTGCTCATAGCAATAAAAATGTTTTATTTACATTTTAGGATTTAAATGGACAAACTAGTTGTAGATCAAGAGAGACAATACATAAAGTGCTGGAGGAACTCAATCAGTCAGGCAGCATCGTTGGAGGGAATGGACATGTGACTTTTCCTTCTCAGGAGGGAAGAAAGCTGGAAAAAAGGTGTGGGTGGGACAAAGCCTGGCAAGTGACAGGTGGATACAGATGAGGGGGGGGGGTTGATTGGCAGATGGGTGGAGTATGTGATAAGGGCTAAAGGAAAACGGTATAACATAAGGGGAGAAGAGGGTGAAATGCTGAGCTGGAGGGGGAGATATGGCTGGAAAAGGACAGGGGGAAGGGAAAGGAGGGGGATAAATGGAAAATGAGGGGATTGGCAATGGGCGATGAGTGTCTAGAGGAAACAAAAGGAGCAGGGCAACTGGGGGGTGGGGGAATATGAGGAACATGAGGTGTTCTTCCATTTTGTGTATGGCCTCGCCAACAGGGTCGGTATGGAATTGGGAAAGGGAGATAAAATGGTCTTGAAATAAATTGTGTTGAAAGCACATCTAATGCACTACTGAATGGCACATTGCTACATATCAAAGCTTCATAGTGAAAAACATTGGGTTTATGAGGTGTTGTTTCTCTGACTGCCACTGCAGCTAAACAGATCCCATTAAACCATAAAATGGTTGCAGTAAAGTATGAAGTGATCAACATACCCGGAACTTTTTACTGAAACAAACTTTAGCCTTTAGACTTTAGGACTTATGGAATGTGTTTTCTTGTACACGAGCATTGATGTAAACCCTTCTTCCAACTCTTAGTTTTTAAGGTTCTCAAACCAGATGTTCTGGAGGCCTGCATGAGATACGTTGCTACACTGCAAAATCAAGCTGGTTAGCCATGTTTCCTTATCACCCAGTATTTGGACCATAGAGCAAATACCATTTCCTTACTGACTTTCTCTCTAACAAATGCACCCCAAATTCCCTTCTAAGAGATTTTTCCACCATCTCCTCCCTCCGCGCAATTCTATCACCCACTATAGGGTAATTTATAGTGGGCAAAACCCACACATCTTCGGTAGAAGGGTGGGAAGCCAGATGATCTTGGGTGGAGAGTCCTGAGCAGTTTGAGAAAAGCCAGCACCTGAGGTCAGAATTCAAGTTGTACTGCAAAAGCTATGAGGCTGCAGCTCAGCCAGCTTTGGCACCATGCTGCTCTGGCACTCTGTGCAGACTGACAGACTGAAGGTTTTTGATTGGATTTTGCCTCCATATATCAAGTAGAAATGTGTGGTTGCATAAGCAGCCCTGAAACCTGTTCGTGTTTACTCTCCTTGGTATTCGCACTCATGAAATTGGCTCGGAAATACTGTTTTTGAAGAGAGAGAAAGATTAAAACACGGTTATCTGACCAGAATTTTTTGGAACTGATGAGATTAACCAAGAAAGACATTAAAAACAAAATGACCAAGTACAGAACCGTGTGAACAATATGGTGGATTTATTTAATAATTTCATACAGGAATTGACCATAAGAACTAGAAAGACATGGGATCCATTGATTACTTTGTATAAAACCATTTATGTTCTCTAGCAAAATCAATTTTGTTATAGAACAAACAAAAACAATTTTTCCCACATACTTGTAGCCTATAAAAACCAGGAGATACATTTTCCACATTCTGCCCTATTGAATCTGTAAGATTTTGCCTCTCTCTATTTTGAAAGCTTTTTGTTCAAGTTTTTAAGGCAGCAGTCCCTCAAGCCTGCCTGCTCAACCACACCCTCCATCCCCATCATTACACTATGCACTGCCACTCTCTTTGCTGTGAACTGCATCTGGCCCTTAGCATGTCACCTCCTCTGCTCCACTTCACCCCATCACAACTTTCCTCTTTAACCTGGTCATTTATTTATTTTCCGTGTCTACCCTGTAGCCTCCTTCTTCTATGATTTACTCTCACTCCCCCTCACAGTGCTGCTTCCCCCTACTGATTTCTAATCACCCTCTCGTAAAGGTGACAGATGTTATGGGGAGAAGACAGGAGAATTGGGTTAGGAGAGAGAGATAGATCAGCCATGATTGAATGGTGGAGTAGACGATGAGCTGAATGGCTTAATTCTACTATTCCTTATGACCTTATATATTACGCTCTAGTCATCAACTCCACATTCAAATCCTTTTTCCCAGTTCCACTCCTGCACTCTGCTCCAACATCTCTGTCTGTCCTTCAGGATGCTCCGATCCTCTGCTTCCCAAATGTCCCACCAACCCACTAGTGTCAGATCTCCCACTGTCTCCCATTCACTTGTTAGGGCTAAAACTGTACTAAATATCGGAACTATTCTTCAGACCCCAGATAATCCAACAAACTACATTACAAGGCTTTTTTTGGAATAAGTGATGGAAGGTGAGAATCCATTGGTAGTTGGCATATTGTATAAGCAGAAATGTTGAGTTACATGCTAACATTTTCCACGTTTAAACATAGGAACTCATGTTCATCAGTCATAGGAGCAGAATTAGACCTTTCGATCCATCAAACATACTCCACCATTCAGTCATGGTTGATCTATCATTCCCTCTCAACTCCATTCTCCTGCCTTCTCCCGGTAACCATTGATGCTCTTACTAATCAAGAACCAGTCAAACTATGCTTTAAAAACACCCAAAGACTTGGTCTCCACAGCCCTCTGTGGCAATGAATTCCACAAATTTGCAGGCCTAAAATAACTCACAATGCTCCAAATGTGGCCTTACCAGTGACCTATAAATCCTCAGTATTATATCCCTTCTTTTATATTCTAATCCTCTTGAAATGAATGCCGACATTGCATTTATCTTTCTTACTACCGATTCAACTTGCAAATTAACCTTTTGGGATTCCCAAATCCTTTTGCACCTCCGATTTCTGAATCCGTCTGAGTCTTCAAGTGGAATTTTAAATCAATAGTGGTAGTAATTATAGTCAGTTCAGTTCAGGTTAGTTTATTGTCACATGTACCGAGGTACAGTGAAAAGCTTTTGCTGCATGCTATCCAGTCAGCAGAAAGACAATACATGTTACAATAAAGCCATTTACAGTGTACAGATACATAAGATAATAACGTTTAGTGCAAGGTAAATCCAGCAAAGTCCTTATCAAGGATAGTCTGAGGGTCACTAAAGAGGTAGATAGTAGTTCAGGACTGCTCTCTGGTTGTGGTAGGATGATTCAGTTGCCTGATAACAGCTGGGAAGAAACTGTCACTGAATCTGGAGATGTGCGTTTTCACACTTCTATACTTTTTCCCTGATGGGAGAGAGGAGATGAGGATGGCCAGGATGCGACTCATCCTTGATTATGCTGCTGGCCTTGCCGAGGCGGCGTGTGCGGTATAAATTGAGTCAATAGAAGGGAGGTTGGTTTGTGTGATGGTCAAAGTAAATTAATTGAAATTAATTTATGACAGAACTTTGTCATTTGAAAATAGTAGCCTAGATTTTCTGATTGTAAATTCAAACATGTTATTGGTGCTCACCGTCATCATAGCATAAAGTAACAGCAGCTTCTGGAGTTTCCACATGTGCAGTTACAAACAAACCTAGAGGATGCTATCTGTGATTCCCTGCTCATGGCTTTCCAGCCATCGTTATTGCAAACCTAAGAAATTAATGATCTAATGAGAACTCAAGGTAGTAACAAAATATTATTGCTGTAAAAAGCCTTGAAAATGCCATGCTGCATTGTGTACAGTCTGTTAATTATTTCAGGTTGCTAACCGTTATAATTGGCAATAATCTCTGGTCCTAAAAACTTATTTTATGCATGTGGATTGTAAATCTTTGGAGGCAGGAATTTAATATTTTTATTTAATATTTAAAGAAAATTGATCTTTTGGCTTCTACTATATGATTAACTGTATGTTTGAATTCTTCAAATTCTGCTTGTAGAATCTTCTTTTTTTTTCTTGAAAGTGAAACGTTTTCTTTCCTAGATGTGCTAGATGTGAGAATCTTTAATTAGATTGATTGCATAGTCAACTTGATAACATCAATGTTGTTGGACAGAAGCAGCGAGAGCGAGTATTGTCGTGAAGTTGGTGAGTCAGAGGGAAAGAAGATGTAAAAAGTACACAAAGGACGGGTTGCACTTGAGCCCGAGGGGGACCAATATCCTGGCAGGGAGATTTGCAAAGGCTACTGGGGAGACTTTAAACTAGAAAGGCTGGTGGGAGGGACTCGGGTAGAGGGGGCTAGGGGTCAGGGTGTGGGGCAAGAGGCAGAGAAGGGAAGCACTCGGATCCAAAATGTAGGCGAGAAAGATGAAAAAGATAATAGACCGAGAATAAGGGATGGTGGGTTTCTAAAATGTGTATATTTTAATGCTAGGAGCATTGTAAGTAAGGTGGATGAACTTAGAGCCTGGATTGACACCTGGAAATATGATGTTGCAGGAGGGCTGTGATTGGAAATTAAATATTCCAGGATTTTGTTGCTTCAGGTGTGATAGAATTGGAGGGATCAGAGGTGGAGGTGTTGCATTGCTTGTCAGAGAAGATATTACAGCAGAGCTTTGGCAGGTTAGATTGGAGGGCTCGTCTAGGGAGGCTATTTGGGTGGAACTGAGAAGTGGGAACGGTGTAGCAACACTTTTAGGGGTGTATTATAGACCGCCAAATGGGGAGCGTGAATTGGAAGAGCAAATATGTAAGGAGATAGCAGATATTAGTAGTAAGCACAAGGTAGGGATTGTGGAAGATTTCAATTTTCCAAAAATAGACTGGGAAACACATTCTGTAAATGGGCTGGATGGTTTGGAGTTTGTAAAATGTGTGCAGGATAGTTTTTTGCAGCAGTACATAGAGGTATCGACCAGAGAAGAGGCAGTGCTGGACCTCCTGTTAGGAAATGAGGCAGGTCAGGTGACGGAGGTATGCGTGGTGGCACTTGACCAGATCACAATACCATTACTCAGAACTCGGGGAGAGGCTAACTGGAATGCGTTAGGATTTTAAACCAGACCATTTTAAACCAGACTGATTCCTGGGATGTCAGGACTGTCAGACTGGATAGAGTTTATACTCTCTGAATTTAGGAGATTGAGAGGGGATCTTTATAGAAACTTACAAAATTCTTAAGGGGTTGGACAGGCTAGATGCAGGAAGATTGTTCCCGATGTTGGGGAAGTCCAGGACAAGGGTCACAGCTTAAGGATAAGGGGGAAATCCTTTAAGACGAGATGAGAAAGACTTTTTTCACACAGAGAGTGGTGAGTCTCTGGAACTCTCTGCCACTGCCAGTTCATTGGCTATATTTAGAGTTCGATGTGGCCCTTGTGGCTAAGGGATCAGAGGGTATGGAGAGAAGGCAGGTACGGGATACTGAGTTGGATGATTAGCCATGATCATATTGAATGGCGGTGCAGGCTCGATGGCTGAATGGCCTACTCCTGCACCTAATTTCTATGTTTCTATGTTTCTATGTTAAAGGAGTGAATTGGGACACTTTGTTTCATGGGAAGGATGTAGAAGAGAAATGGAGGACATTTAAAGGGGAAATTGTAAGAGTACAGAATCTTTATGTCCCTGTTAGGTTGAAAGGAAATAGTAAAAATTGGAAAGAGCCATGGTTTTCAAGGGAAATTGGACACTTGTTTCGAAAAAAGAGAGATATCTACAATAATTATAGGAGGCATGGAGTAAATGAGGTGCTAGAGGAGTATAAAGAATGTAAAAAGAAATTAGGAAGGCTAAAAGAAGATATGAGGTTGCTTTGGCAAGAAAGGTGAAAGTAAACCCAAAGGGTTTCTACAGCTATATTAATAGCAAAAGGATAACAAGGGATAAAATTGGACCATTAGAGAACCAGAATGGACAGCTATCTGCAGAGCCAAAAGAGATGGGGGAGATATTGAACAATTTCTTTTCTTCGGTATTCACCAAGGAGAAGGATATTGAACTCGGTGAGTTAAGGGGAAAGAGTTGAGTAGCTATGGAAACTATGAGATTCAAAGAGGAGGAAGTACTGACACTTTTGAAAAATATAAAAGTGGGATAAGTCTCCAGGTCCTGACAGGATATTCCCTAGGACATTGAGGGAAGTTAGTGTAGAAATAGCAGGAGCTATGACAGAAATATTTCAAATGTCATTAGAAACGGGAATAGTGCCGGAGGATTGGCGTACTGTGCATGTTGTTCCATTGTTTAAAAAGGGTTCAAAGAATAAACCTAGCATTTATAGACCTATTAGTTTGACGTCAGTGGTGGGCAAATTAATGGAAAGGGTACTTAGAGATAATATATATAAGCATCTGGATAAACAGGGTCTGATCAGGAACAGTCAACATGGATTTGTGCCTGGAAGGTCATGTTTGACAAACCTTCTTGAATTTTTTGAAGCGGTAACTAGGGAAATTGATGAGGGTAAAGCAGTGGATGTTGTCTATATGGATTTCAGTAAGGCCTTTGACAAGGTTCCCCATGGAAGGTTGGTTAAGAAGGTTCAATCTTTGGGTGTTAATGGCGGAGTAGCAAGATGGATTCAACAGTGGCTGAATGGGAGATGTCAGAGAGTAATGGTGGATGGCTGTTTGTCAGGTTGGAAGCCGGTGACCAGTGGGGTGCCTCAAGGATCTGTGTTGGGTCCACTGTTGTTTGTCATGTACATCAATGATCTGGATGATGGGGTGGAAAATAAGATAAGTAAGTATGCAGATGATACTAAGATATCAGAGGTTTCGGGATAACGTGAGGGGGAACTTTTTTACTCAGAGGGTGGAGGCAGGATCGATTTTAACATTTAAGAGTAAAGTGGATAGTATATGGACGTGAAGGGAATGGAGGGGTATGGTCCGAGTGCAGGTAGATGGGACTAGGGAAAACAAATGGTCGGCACGGACTGGAAGGGCCGAGAGGGCCTGTTTCCGTGCTGTAATTGTTATATGGTTATATGGTTATATGGTGGTGTGGATAATGAAGTAGATTTTCAAAATCTACAGAGAGATTTGGGTCATTTGGAAAAGTGGGCTGAAAGATGGCAGATGGAGTTTAATGCTGATAAGTGTGAAGTGCTACATCTTGGCAGGACAAATCAAAATAGGACGTACATGGTAAATGGTAGGGAATTGAGGAATGCTGTGGAACAGAGGGATCTAGGAATAACTGTGCATAGTTCCCTGAAGGTGGAATCGCATGTAGATAGGGTGGTAAAGAAAGCCTTTGGTGTGCTGGCCTTTATAAATCAGAGCATTGAATATAGGAGTAGGGAAGTAATGTTAAAATTGTACAAGGCATTGGTAAGACCAATTCTGGAGTATGGTGTACAAATTTTGGTCGCCTAGTTATAGGAAGGATGTCAACAAAATAGAGAGAGTACAGAGGAGATTTACTAGAATGTTGCCAGGGTTCCAGCAACTATGTTACAGAGAAAGGTTGAACAAGTTAGGTCTTTATTCTTTGAGCGCAGAAGGTTAAGGGGGGACTTGATTGAGGTCTTTAAAATGATGAAAGGGATAGACAGAGTTGACGTGGATACGTTTTTCCCATTGAGGGTAGGGAAGATTCAAACAAGAGGGCATGACATGAGAATTAAGGGACAGAGGTTTCGGGGTAACGTGAGGGGGAACTTCTTTACTCAGAGGGTGGTGGCTGTGTGGAATCAGCTTCCAGCAGAAGTGGTGGAGGCAGGATCGATTTTAACATTTAAGAGTAAAGTGGATAGGTATATGGACGTGAAGGGAATGGAGGGGTATGGTCTGAGTGCAGGTAGATGGGACTAGGGGAAAACAAATGGTCGGCACATACTTGAAGGGCCGAGAGGGCCTGTTTCCGTGCTGTAATTGTTATATGGTTATATGGTTATATGGTTATATGGTTAAGAGCGCCAAAGGCCCAGGTTCAAGTGTTTACCGTGAAGGTCGGAGAGAAGCAGTAGCCAGAAGCAGCGAGAGCGAGTATTGGCTGGAAGTAGGTGAGTCAAAGAAGATTTAAAAAGAGCACGAAAGGCCCAGGTTCGATTAATTTACAAATTAGCCCTAAAATAGTTGATTAGGTAACAGATAAAGAAGTGCAGCTGCAGTGGAGCGGCCTTGTTGAGGTGAAGTGCCTTAGTGAGTAAAGTCTGAGTCTTTGGCTTGAGAGTCTTCGGCGAAGAAGCTGAGGCAAGGAGGCTACACCTGATTCGAAATTTGTGATTTTTTTTTGTCCACTGAAGAAATGGCAGGCAGTCTGTCTCCTGCAGGATGTGGGAAGTCGGGGACACTGCTGGTGCTTCTGGAAACTACACCTGCTGAAATTGTGTCTAGGTGCAGCTCCTGAATAAATGTGTTGGGGAACTGGAGTAGCAGTTGGATGAACTCAGGGCCATCCCGTTAAATGAGAGTTTCCTGGACAAGACTTACAGTGAGATTGTCACACCAAGGATACAGGAAGAACGAAGGTGGGTGACTGTGAGAAAGAGGAGTGCAGGAGACTCCGGTGGCTGTACCTACTGAAAACAGGTACACCCTCTTGGGAGCTTATGATATGACAAGATTGAGTGGTAGCCAGGGCTGTGATTCCAACCCTGGTGCTGAGGCTCAACAGGGAAGAGTGACGTCAGGCAGAGCTGCAGTAGTGGGAGACTCGATCGTCAGAGATATGGACAGGAGATTCTGCGGCAACAGGCGAGACTCCAGGGTGCTGTGTTGCCTCCCTGGTGCCAGGGTCCAGGATGTCTTTGAGTGGCTGCACAGCATCCTTAAGAGTGAGGGGGAGCAGCCGGAGCATCTTGGCACAAATTATGTAGGTCAGAAGAGGAAGGGGCTTGACGGGTAAGACAGATGAGCTTAGGGCATGGATAGGTACGAAGCGACTGGGATGTTGTAGCCATGACTGAAACCTGGTTAAGGGCGGGGTAGGACTGGCAGCTCAATGTTCCAGGGTACAGGAGCTTCAGGAGAGACGGGGTGAGGGCAAAAGAGAAGGGGGAGTTGCATTGTTGGTTAAGGAGGATGTCACGGCAGTGATCAGAGGTGACATTATGGACGGCTCCTCTAGTAAGGCTATATAAGGGTGGCTGAGGAACAAGAAAGGGATGGTCACCTTGTTGGGGGTGTACTACAGACCCCCAAATAATCAACGGGAATTAGAAGAACAAATGTACCGGGAGATTGCAGATAGCTGCAGGTCAAATAAGGTTGTTGTAGTCAGCGATTTTAACTTTCCCAATATTGACTGGGAAAATCATAGCGTGAAGGGTTCAGATGGGATGCAATTCCTCAAAAGTGTTCACAGGAGTTTTCTTAAGCAGTATTGGGAAATTGGGAAGGGCAATTAAGTGTGTGTGGAAGAACCTTTTGGGACCAGTGACCACAGTTTGATTAGGTTTAAAATAGTTATGGATAGGAAAAGAGAGGGTCATGTTAAAATGCTCAACTGGGGTAAGGCCAACTTTGAGGATGTGAGAGATGGTCTCGCTCAAGTCGACTGGATCAGGTTATTAGATGGGAAAGGAACATCGGCCAAGTGGGATCTTTTTCAGTGTACTGATGAAAGCTCAGGATGTCTACGTCCCCGTTTGAGTGAAGGGCAAAGCAGGCAAACGTAAGGTAGCTTGACTGATGAGGGAAATTGAGACAAGAAGGATGCATAGAACAGGTATAGGCAGTTGGGATCAAGTGCATCCCTGGAGGAGGTTTGGGAGCTAAGGAGTAAAACTAAAAAAGGGGCCAGGAGGTAGCTCTGGCCGGTAGCATTAATGACAATCACAAAAGATTTTATAAATACATAAGGCAGAAAGAGTAACTAGATAGAGAGTGGGACCTCTCAGGAATCAAAGCGGTTACCTCTGTATGGGCAAGATGGGCAAGGTCCTAAATGAGTATTTCTCCTCTGGATTTACCGAGGATAAAGACTGTAGGACGGAGAAAATTGGAGCAGTCACTGGAAATGTCTTGAGAGCAGTCAGGGTTACTGTCAATAGACAATAGGTGCAGGAATTGGCCATTCGAAGAAGTACTGAAGGTACTGTCGCGTTTGAAGGTAGACAAATCTCCAGGGCCTGATGAGATAAATTGTGGGAAACTAGAGAGGAAATTGCGGGCGCCCTGGTTGAAATTTACGAGTCGTCCTTAAATACAGGAGAGGTGCCGGAAGACTAGAGGGTGGCAAATGTTGTACCTCTTTTCAAGAAGGGCTGCAGGGAAAATGCTGGGAACTATAGGCCATTGAGCTTAACATTTGTAGTTTGTAAGTTACCGGAGAGCATTCTGAGGGATAGGATTATACAGGCATTTGGATGGGCAAGGACTGATTAGGGATAGTCAGCATGGCTTTGTACGTGGGAGGTCGTATCTCACAAATCTGATTGATTTTTTGAAGACGTGACGAAAAAGGTTGATGAAGGCAGAGCTGTAGAAGTCGTGGACATGGACTTCTGTAAAGCATTCGACAAGGTTCCGCATGTTAGGCTGCTCTGGAAGGTTAGATCGCATGGGATCCAAGGAGAGATAGCTGAATGGATAGCAAATTGGCTCCATGGAAGGAAGCAGAGGGGAATGGTGGAAGGTTGCTTCTCAGACTGGATGCCTGTGACTAGCGGTGTGCCTCAGGGTTTGGTGCTGGCCCATTACTGTTTGTCATCTACATCAATGATTTGGATGAGAACATGCAGGGCAAGATTAGCAAGTTTGCTGATTTAACAAAAGCTAGTGGTTTTGCAGATAGTGAAGATGGTTGTGAACGATATCAGCAGCATCTGGATCGATTGGCCAGGTGGGCGGAGGAATGGTTGATGGAATTTAATACAGAGAAATTTGAGGTGTTGCATTTTGGGACGTCGAACCAGGGCAGGACCTACACAGTAAATGGTATGCCACTGGGTAATGTTGTAGAGCAGAGCAAGGAGTACAGGTGCATGGTTCCTTGAAGGTCGTGTCGCAGGTGAATAAGGTGGTCAAAAAGGCTTTTGGTATTTTGGCCTTCGTCAGTTAGCGTATTGAGTATAGAAGTTGGGAGGGCATGTTGCAGTTGTATAAGATGTTGGTGAGACCACATTTAGAATATTGTGTTCAGTTCCGGGCACCTTGTTACAGGAAAGATATTGTCAAGCTTGAAAGGGTTCAGAAAATATTTATGAGGATATTGCCAGGACTATAGGATGTGAGCTACAGAGAGAGGTTGAGTAGGCTGGTTCTCTATTGCATGGAGCACAGGAGGATAAGGGGTGATATTATAGAGGTGTATAAGATCATGAGATGAATACATTGTGTAGAAACACAGTCTTTTGCCCAGAGTAGGTGAATCAAGGACCAGAGGACATAAGTTCAAGGTGAAGGGGAAAAGATTTAATAGGAATCCGAGGGGTATCTTTTTCACACAAAGGGTCGTGGGTGTATGGAAGAAGCTGCCAGAGGAGGTGGTTAAGGCTGGGACTAACTCGTTGTTTAAGAAACAGTACATGGAACGGACAGGTTTGGAGGGATATGGACCAAACGCAGGCAAATGGGACTAGTGTAGCTGGGACATTGTTGGCCAGTGTAGGTGAGTTGGGCCGAAGGGCCTGTTTCCCCACCGTATCACTATGAGCCTCTATGACATAGAGGAATCTGCTTCTGGTTCTGGCTGATTACTGTACAAACACCTCATAAGTGGTTATCTCGCGCAGGTCGGAGTGAGTCTCTATGCTTGGGCTGATGCCTATCACTGATCAATGTAAGAAAACGCTAAATCCATGCTGCAGAGTTTGAGATCTTTGAGGTTGGTGGCGAGCGAGGTGGTCTCATCCCTGACTGCAAAACTACTTGAACTGGCCATCAAATTGCCTGTAATAAAAAGCACCTCTGCATTTCATATGTGAGTAATCACATGGCTGATAATAGATCAGATTTTGCCATTACAATTAGAAAGAAGCAAAGGATATTTGCAAGTATTTATGCATGAAGTGTTTTCTAGTGTCAGGTATGATACAATTAATGCACATTAATGGTTAAAAAAAATGTCTGCTTGCAATAACAAATGAAGAAAGGAGGGGGAGAGGAAACACAGGATTATATGCCTGTTAGTCTAACATTTGTCATTGTGAAAATGTTGAAATCTGTTAATAAAAATGTAGTAATGGGAGAATTACGATCTGATAAACCAATCAACATGGTTTCATGAAAGGGAAATCATGTTTGACGAATGTATCACATTTTCTCTGTCAATGTCATAGATAGGGTGGATAAAGGGAACAAATATTTGGCTTTCCAAAGGGAATTTGATAATATTCCACATGAAAGTTTACTGCATGGGTTAAGAGTTTATGGCATAGTGGGAGGTTGAGGATTGGGGTTGATAATATACTGTATTAACATGGATAAGCAACATCCTAATGAATGAAAACATAAATGAGTCATTTTCAGGATGATAAATTGTATCTAGTCTGGAGCAGGGATTAGTGCTTGGGTCTCAATTATTTACAATCCGTAATAAATAATTTGATAAACGGTCTATGTGCATTGTGGACATAGTTTCTGACAAAACAAAGATAGGTGGGAAAACAAGTTGTAAAAGGGGTATAAACATGTTTCGAGAGTTGAAAATGTAACAGCTGCGGTGTAATGTAGGGAAATATGAAGTAGTTCACTTTGGTGGCAGGAGCAGAAAAAATGCAGAGAGATTTCAAATGTTATGGTTCATCCGGTTATCATTGTTCTTGAAACACAAAGTTAGCATGTATGTAATAAAGTAATTAGGAAGCAGATGGAATTTGGGCATTTTCTGTAAGCGGGTAGTATTATGAAAGCAGGAATGCCTTGCTAAAACACTGCAGGTTGCTGGTGAAACCACACCAGGAGTACCGCATAGAGATCTGGTTTCTTTATTTAGGAGGGCTATATTTTCCCGAGGGCAGTTCAGAGAAGATTCATTAGGTTTATTTCTGGAAGGAAGGGATTGTCTAATGAAGAACGATTGAACAGGTTGGCCCTTTACTTCTTGGAATTTAGAAGAGTTATTGCTGACTTTATTGGAACATTTAACATTCTGAGGGAGGTGGACTTGAGGAATATACAAGTAATGGCCATAGTTTCAGTACGGGTGGTCATATATTTAGGACAGAGATAAGAAAGAATTGCCGATTTAAGAAAGAGCTTGGATGACATTTGTTTTCTCAGATAACCCAGACTCCTTGGAACTCTTCACCCCAGAGCACTGTGAAGGCTGAATCTGAATATATTCAAGGCTAAGATAGATTTTGGGGGAGCCATTGGTTATTGTGAACAGAGATGAAAGTGGAGCAGAGGCAGACCAGACCCGCCATGATCTTACAGAATGCTAGGGAAGGATAGAAAGGTCACATAGCGTACTCCTGCTCATGTTTCTTATTTTCTTATGTCCAACTGTTGCCACAGTTGCACTGCTCTGGCATTTTCTTCACAGAAATGACATTTTGTTTTCTGCCTCCCCAGTGAAATGCACAGAAAGTCCAGACCTTGCTTTATTTGCATTGAATCAACAAACTAAACCAACTGCAGAAAGCTAGGTCAGGTCTAGCAACTTTGTGGTCATTGTTAATCATTTCCAATTAGCCTCTCATCCAAGAGGGTGAACATTTAGAATTGTGGGGGTGTTTATCCTTCAGTTATTGCTTTTGGAGATTGTTAAAAAAAAAAAAAGGAAACTTATATTTGTGCTTTTCCTCGCGGTCTCTATATCATTTTTTCCTTTTGTTTTACTTTTTTTCTGATTTGACATTGAATGCTCTTGAGCGAGTGAAATTGGAAACGCTTTATAATTTGTGTCTCCTTCCCTGGCCTTCCACTGTTAGCTTGTCAATCCTTCAATTGCATTACTTGACGAGATGAAGAGTTGGTTACTCTGTTTCCTTTACTGTGCCTTTATTATCATGCATGCAAAAAATATTTTAGCATTTCTAGTTAATGACACCTGCATGTTTTATGAACTTTTGTGTTCTGGTCTGGAAATAGTATAAAGGGCCTGTCCCACTTAGGCGTTATTTGCGCGTCATTTACGCAACATCATTTACGCATTACAGCGCAACATCATTTACGCGTGACGCGCACATGGCACACGGTGAGACGATGTGGCGTAGGCAGTGATGCGTGGTCGCGCGCGGCGCCCAGGGTTTTGGGATTCACAAAATCTTCGCGCTCCACCTGTGTGATGCGCAAATGACACCCAAGTGGGACTGGTCCTTAAGCAATGAAAAGAATAGCGCTTATTCCATTATGTAATAAAACTGTCTGAATGTGTTTCTATGACACATACAATGGAGTAATGCTCCCTGTCAAAGATGATGGCTTCAAAATATTTAACAGCAATGCAGATTTACAAGATACTTAAAATGTATTTTTGTTCATTGCAGTGAAGTACTTTGTCTATTGTGTCAATATGCGGAAACATTTTAATGTCTATTTGTTACTTTATTATCTATTACTGATGTTTCAATACCTATAAGTGAAGAAAGAACACCTTTACATGAATTACGCACCGTATATGACCCTATCATCTGTCTCACAGGGACAGTGCAAATGCTATCCTGAGACTGAAAAAAATAGTAAAATTAATTTTGAAATCAAATTCAATAAAAAATGCTGACCACTCATGTAGTTGCAACACTATTTCTAACCCAATTATAAAGAAAGGAAAATAATAATTTATAATTATTTTTTTGCGCTAATGTGAAATTATAATATAATGCTTGTTGTTAAAATCATAAGTAGATAATACATAATCAGATTTTTTAAATTCTCATCTCTTATTTTTATTTTAATGATAATGAAATATAGTGAAACACAATACCATAATTTCAGTTCTCTGACAATGAAAAGCTTGGTGACAGGAACAGTATACAAGCTGTGGTTATTCATTTCAGAACCTGACAATGTTAGGTTTACATGAGGTTTGAGATTAAAATCTAATTAATGTCCGCATGTTTTCACTGGACCTGTTTCTGTAATATTTGCATATATTATTGTCTAAAAATAAACAAGAGCATATTGACTGAAACTCAACAATCTGGAGTCAATTTTTAACAAATTTAATCTAGATTGAAGGAAATGTGATTTGAAATTAAGAATTGCAGGCTAAACCAAGCAAGTATGTAAAACAATATTTGCACATTCTACAACAAATATTCAATTGAATGTAAAGACAAAATAAATAATATTTGTGGTATATATTAATGGCTAAAAGATACAAATTGGAGTACATTCTTGAAATCTAGTGCATTTGGATTACATTTTCTCAGCTAATGCATTTGGATCAATTGCCCAAGCAAACATTCTTGAAGTCACATTGACATAATATTTTCAACTGGTATTATTGCAATAATATGGTGAAACTGATGGGCTGAAGAGTCTTTGTTTCAATGCAAGGAGTGTTGTGGATAAAGCAGGTGAACTTAGAGCCCGAATCAGTGTTTGGAACTATGATATCCTGGCCATTACAGGGACATGGTTTCAAGAGGGACAGGGCAGGCAGCTCATTGTTCTGTGTTCCAGAGTTTCCCAATAAGCAGCAGGAGTGGGAGATATAGTTTCAGATATGCAGACAGCTCACGCAAAGATGTGAAAGCAGCAAGATTGTCGTAGCGGCGACTTTAACTTCCCCAATATTGTCTGGTATTTCCTCAATGCAAAAAGCTTAGAGCAGAATTTGTTTGATGTATCCAAGAATGTTTCGTGGAAGAGTTTGTGGATAGTCAGACTCGGGGAGGAGCATATTGGACACTGTGCTGGGAAATGAGCCTGGCTAGGTGACTCGCTGCAGTGGAAGAGTATTTTGGAAACAGTGATCACAACTCCACTGACTTTCTGGATCCCTTAGTTCCAGAGCCTTTCTGGACCAACAGAGGTCACATGATAAGGAAATGACTATACACCCCTGGCCCGCTAATTATACCCCTCTGTGTCTCTAAAATAGCATGGAGTGCCAGAAACTCAAAATAAAACCTATATAAAATGTGAACTGAATGTGAATGGAATGATCTGCTTACCCATGCCCAGCTTCCCAGCCATTGAGAGCTCCGGATTCCAACACCACTCCCAACTCGCAAGCCCTCCTTCATTCGCCACACTTCCCGGGAACATGGCTGTTGTTGTGGCTCATGTTGTAGCCCCCGCCGACAGCACTTTCTTCAGGTCACTGCCCCAACCCCCCCCTCCCCCATAGTCCCTTATTTCCCTGCCAACTTTGCCCCCACCACCCCCTCCTCATCTACCCCTCACACCCCGCTCAGTGAACTATGTACCTGTTCTCCTAGATCCCTCTGCTCTACAACATTCCCCATTCACTGTGAAGGTCCTGTAAGGGGAAAGTATACAGTTAATGGTGAGACCCTAAACAGCAATGATGACCTCTGTAAAATTGCCCCTAATTTGTGAGGCATGAATGAATGTCGGATAACATAGAACTAATCTGATCAGGTGATTGATGGTCAGTGTTGACGCAGTGGGCCATTTATGGGGCCGTGAGATGCTGTTTCAATAAACTAAACCATATCCGGTTTGTGTGTCTTTCTGGTTTACAGCGAAAAAAATAATTTACTACAAATGTTCACTTCAGTGATGTTTTATACATACTCAGTAATATTTTATGAAAGTCGCATTGATGATGCCAAAACATTCCTTTTTCTTTAGGCAATGCAAAGGCCAGTTATGAGCTCATTAATGTTAATTGCATTGTCATGATAGTAAATGTTGGTTGAAATCCTGCACCTTGCTAGTTTTTCTTTCTTTCACATTTATTGCCCTTCAGCAGTTCAGAGTAAATTGGTGTGGGTCTGGAGTCACATATTATCTAAATTAGTTATATGTGACAGACTTCCTGCCATAAAACACATTTGTGAAGAAAATCCAATGATTTCATGACCATCATTACTGTAACTAGTATTTTACTCACTCCAGATTTATTGGAATAACTTTCCTTGTGTCTAGGCTTTCTCAGTAGCGGTGACACTGTATTCTGCACTCTGCTTCTTTTTTATTTTTTTGCACTACGGAGATGTACGTGTGTATGGGATGATCTGCTTGGCTGGTACGCAAAACAAAATGCTTCACTCTATCCCAGTACACGTGACAATAATAAACCAAGGCCAATGTGTCACTACAGTCCGCAGTTAATGTGGTTTGAAAGATTGCCCAGAGAATTGGTGCCATGCTAAAAGGAATCTAGAAATTCCATCACATAATTCAATATATTTTGTGTTTCCCTCCCATGTGATTGAAAATTGATTTCATTTTTATAGGAGAGAAACATGATTCTGAACAATTGCAGGTTTTGTCACATTGCTCTATAAACAATAGACAATAGGTGCTGGAGTAGGCCATTCGGCCCTTCGAGCCAGCACCACCATTCATTGGTATCATGGCTGATCATCCACATTCAGTACCCCTTTCCTGCCTTCTCACCATATCCCCTGACTCCGCTACTTTAAGAGCTCTATCTCTTGAAAGCATCCAGAGAATTGGCCTCCACTGGCTTCTGAGGAAGAGAATTGCACAGATTCACAACTTTCTGGGTGAAAAGGTTTTTCCTCATCTCCGTTCTAAATGGCTTACCCGGTATTCATAAACTGTGGCCCCTGGTTCTGGACTCCCACAACATCGGGAACATGTTTCCTGCCTCTAGCTTGTCCAATCCCTTAATAATCTTATATGTTTCAATAAGATACCCTCTCATCCGTCTAAATTCCAGTGTATACAAGCCCAGCCGCTCCATTCTATCAACCTATGATAAACGTGACTGGGTATTTCCAGCCATATGTCACCTGTAAACCCCAATGTAATTCAGTTTTGGGGTACAGAGAGTAATGCAATTCCCTTGCAGGCATGTTATCCTGGAAGTGCTTTTTATTGGGCAGCCGCAGGGCAAGGTGGTTTCCCTAGCACCACAATGGACTGGGACCTTCTAACTTTTTCTTCTTTTATCCCCTGCGAATAGTCTTTGGGCCACCTGTTGCATGGCAGATTTTCAATTAAGAAAGTGGACATTGCCTGTTTAGTTGTACCTGAAGCCTCAAGGGCCTGTCCCACTTGGGCGTCATTTGCACGCCATTTACGTGACATCATTTACATGTCACGACGCACGTGATGCGCGCATGGTGTGCATTATGCGTGCATGATGCGTAGTGATGTAGGCAGTGAAGCACGGTCGCACGCAGCACCCTAGGATTTTGGGATATACAAAATCTTCACGCGCCATCTGTGTGACGCAATGTCTGGAATGGTCCTCGTTTCCTCACTGCAACACCCAAATAGTGCAGGATCGATCAGAATTTCCAGGTTAAGGTCTTTGTAATCCTTTGTAATCTGAAGAAGGGTCTCGACCCGAAATGTTACCCATTCCTTCTATCCCGAGATGCTGCCTGTCCCGCTGAGTTACTCGAGCATTTTGTCTCTATCTTTGTGATCCTAGTTGTTCAAGATCTACAGAGGTGAATGGCATATCACAAATAATGTTTGCGCAGATTCAGTTAAAGTAAAATAAGTACCCTTACAGAAATATTTTAAATTGCATCTTTCATAATAACATTAAATGCAACCACTGCGTTTATTGTGTGCATTTTAATCTCTTCATTAAAGATTTAACTTTACGGCATCAGCCTTTCTCAAAAGGTAACCTTCAGCCGAAAGATATTTACCTCACAAACCTGCAATTATATCTGTAGATCGGAAGTACATGCAGTTATCAGAATTTCTCGGTGTGCTGCCTGAGCATGCACAGTTAATGAATTAACAGGAGCTGAAGGTTAGAAGAAAGTGAAGATTAGGGAGCATGTTACTGCCCAACATTCCCTCACAGAGAGATGTACACACGCATGCGAAGACAGAGAATAAAACCCCACCCTTCTGCACAAGAAACTGTGTTTGTAGAAGGTATGATTAATTAGTTTGTGGATGACATGAAAGTTGTGTTGTTGGCAAAGAAGGAGATTTCAGTCTACGTCAGGGTATAAATTAAATAGAACATTGGGGGAGGGGTGTTGGCAGATGGAACTGAATCATGACAAATGTGAGGTGATGATTTTGTGAAATCAATAGAGTAGGACATAAACAGTAACCGATAGTGGTGCCAGCAATGGCTGCCTCGACAACAGTCTGTCTGTCCCATCCTTCTTTGTTGTTTTATTAGTATGTGTTTAATGTACGTTTCAGTGTTCTTCAGCTTGTTTTACGTTGGGTGGGGGTTGGGGAAACTTTTCCTAATCTCTTACCTCGACAGAGATGCAATTTTTTTCATATCGTATCTCCATCCGCATTGCGGCCTAACATCGAGGAGTTGGCGGATTCTGCTGGAGACCTACTTCGGGATCTCCAACTGCGAGCGCTTTCGGATTTACCATCGTGGAGCTCGCGATCCCTTTGCCAGGGATCGACCTCGGAGCTCCAACTGCGGGAGCCTGCGGACTTTAACATAGGGGAGCTCACGGTCTGTGGTTAAAGATCAACTTCGGGAGCTCCAAGCCACAGGAGCATCGACCGCCCGACGCGGAAGCTTCGATCGGCGGTTGTGGGAGCTTCAATCACCCCCACAGATGGTTTGATTGCCCCGACCGCAGGAGAATAGAAGAAAAAGATTGGACTTTATTGCCTTCCATCACAGTGAGGAATATGGGGAATCCGCTGTGGTGGTTGGTTATGTTAACTTTTATGTAGTTGTGTGTCTTGTTGCTTTTTTTTTGTATGGCTGTATGGTACTTTGCATATCACTGCACCTTAATTGATACATGTGACAATAAAAGACCTTTGAAACCTTTATTTTGTAACTTACAAAATACTGGTTAGACAACACTTGGAGTATCATGTACTGTTCTGGTCACAACACTACAGGAAGGATGTGTTGGACTGGAGAGGGTGCTGAGGAGATTCACCAAAACTTTATCTGGATTGTAGGACTTTAGTCATGGGAGAGATAAGATAGGTTAGGTTTGTTTTCCATTGAGTGAGAAGCCTGAGGGAGATATGATCTATGTAATATTACAAGAGGTATCCACGGGGGAGATAATCTCGGTTTTTTTCCCATGGTGCGGGGCATCAAAAACAAGAGGGCATAGATTTGTGAAAGGAAGGAGTTTCAAAGTCAATTTGAGGGGAAAGTTTTATTTAACACATAAAGTGGTTGATCTGGAACAAGCTCAACGTGGACATAGTGGGCCCTAGGGCTTGCTTTGTGCTTTTACAATGGTTGATTACAAATATTATGTATTGTCCATAGAGATACTGTTCTGATATGATCTTATTGTGGTCAAAATAATTATTCATGCTATTCTTTCTTCAAGTCAAACAGAAGTGCACGTGATTCTACCAGTCTCACATTTGCAATTGAGAGAAGGCAGTTTACATTTTCTCCCTGATTGTACAAACTATGACAATTTATACATATTTAGAGGAATAGTGCAGCGTCTAACAATATCTTCACCTCTTGCACAGACAATGACCTTCTGAATGTGTCTGACGTCTAATCTAGGTCTCTGTTTATATAACTCGCCTCATTATGATATCTAATTCAAATAGACTATCCACAAGGACAAATTTAAGTACTTTTCATATCTTAAAGATTACATTGAAATCTTGGATTTTTTGGTAATTGTGAGCTTTCGTCTCTGATTTTGGTTAAAACTCAAATCTTGTCTTCAGCAACTTCACGGAGGATTCTCTGTAGTGAGATCTTGTACATCATAAGAATCTGGTGATATAGTCAGAATATCTGTCAGGCTGACTAAAACTGACCCTGCTGTCAAAATATGAAACTGCCTAAATCATGATTAAGCAGGAACTAAAAAAACACATCTTACTGAAATATATATATTTATCCATTTTCTGGACCAACAGAGTTCAGTTTTAGTTTATTGTCACATGTTCAATGGAAAGCTTTTGTTGTGTGCTAACTAAGTCATTTGATAATGAAACGACAATACACCCCTGGCCCGCTAATAACACCCCTCCCATATCTCTAAAGACCAGAAACTTAAATAAAGCAAATATAACATATAAACTGAAGGTGAATAGAATGACCCATCACCGGCTCCCACCATCTTCCTGGTGGTCGTTTAGAGCCCCGGCTTCCAATCCCACTCCTGACTCGCAAGGTGCACCAGTGACACACAGTTCTGGAGTAATTCAGCAGGCCAGGATCTCAGGAGAACATGGATAGGTGACATTGGGGCCCTTGCTCAGCTTGGTTCAGTCGGTTGAGATACTCCAGCATTTTTCATGTTTCACTTTAAAACTAGATGTCGGTGCCACTGGTCTGCACCAACGTGCCCTTCCTCATCGGTTCATATGGCTGTCGTTGTGGCTCACATTGTAGCCCCGGGCGACAGCGCTTTCTTTGGGTCGCCGCCCCCTCCTCTCCTCCTCCACCCCCGTTCACTTCTCTCCCTCTCCTCCCACTGTCTCCTCCTCTGCCTCCTCCTTCTCTCTGAGAGTCACCGACATACTCCACCTGGGAAGTGACCGCAGGTGAGAGGGGAGAGAGCCCTATGGTAACCGAGTGCGTTCTGTCAGTCGGAGCACACTGTCAGTAGAGAGCTCTGTCACCAGGGGTTACAACGTGAGCCGCAACAACAGCAAGATTGTTAGTGCATGTTGAATTGGAATTGCAGTTATAGTTTTCCTGCTTGAATGAGGTCTTCATGTACAGAACAACAGAAGGAATCTATCTGGGTTGCCTCCCCCATTACTCCTTTCCTTTTCTCTCTTGTTCCTCAGTGGCAG
The DNA here is from genome assembly GCA_035221665.1 of Okamejei kenojei. NCBI lineage: Eukaryota > Metazoa > Chordata > Chondrichthyes > Rajiformes > Rajidae > Okamejei > Okamejei kenojei. Next base: position 88,831,315 of record CM069131.1, on the reverse strand, counting down.
AGCATTTGCAGGTGGCATGGGCTGTTATCTCACAATGTTGAGGTTGCGTAGCATGCAGTAAGCCACCATGTGTTTTGACGTCTGCTCTGCTGAGTAATTTCACCACACCAGTTGTCTCCACGACAGATTTATCTTTTCTTTGTATGTGTAGATTGTGTATAGGAGTCATCTGCTATGTTGTCACTGAATAACCCTTACTGCCCAGTATCCATATTATTGAGGGTACACAAAAAGCTGGAGAAACTCAGCGGGTGCAGCAGCATCTAAGGAGAGAAGGAGATAGGCGACGTTTCGGGTCGAGACCCTTCTTCAGACGCCAAATCCATATTATTGATTTAAGTGATGGTTCAAATATAACAGGCGTAGCATACTACTGCATGGAATAACATAGAAACATAGAAACATAGAAAATAGGTGCAGGAGGAGGCCATTCGGCCCTTCGAGCCAGCACCGCCATTCATTGTGATCATAGCTGATCGTCCCCTATCAATAATCTGTGCCTGCCTTCTCCCCATATCCCTTGACTCCACTAGCCCCTAGAGCTCTATCTAACTCTCTCTTAAATCCATCCAGTGATTTGGCCTCCACTGCCCTCTGTGGCAGGGAATTCCATAAATTCACAACTCTCTGGGTGAAAACGATTTTTCTCACCTCAGTCTTAAATGACCTCCCCTTTATTCTAAGGCTGTGGCCCCTGGTTCTGAACTCGCCCAACATTGGGAACATTTTTCCTGCATCTAGCAGTAGATGCATGTCCAGTCCTTTTATAATGTTATATGTTTCTATAAGATCCCCGTCATCCTTCTAAACTCCAGTGAATACAATCCTAGTTTTTTCATTCTTTCCTCATATGACAGTCCCGCCATCACAGGGATCAATCTCGTAAACCTATGCTGCACTGCCTCAATCACAAGGATGTCCTTCCTCAAATTAGGAGACCAAAACTGTACACAATACTCCAGATGTGGTCTCACCAGAGCCCTATACAACTGCAGAAGAACCTCTTTGCTCCTATACTGAAATCCTCTTGTTATGAAGGCCAACATTCCATTAGCTTTCTTCATTGAATAGAATGAGTGGAAACGTTTTTGGTTTGACGAATAGGGCAGAGATGTTGTCAGACCTCCCAACTATCCCGCTTTTGGCGGGATATTCCCGCTTTTTAGGTTCCCTTCCCGCCATCCCGATTTGTACCCTAATTATCCCGCTAAATTCTTCCTCCCGTGGTGAACGCCGGCGCCATGTGTCCCCGGTTTGCCGGCCCGCGCGATCAGCGGCACTTTGCCGGGCCCTAGTGGCCGTGCGTGCGCAGTGGGGGAGGGTTGCCGGGCCCCAGTGGCCGCGCGTGCGCAGTGGGTGAGGGTTGCCGGGCCCCAGTGGACACGCGTGCGCAGTGGGGGAGGGTTGCCGGGCCCCAGTGGCCGCGCGTGCGCAGTGGGGGAGGGTTGCCGGGCCTGGCGCCATTTCGAGCCACGCCACGCCCGGCCCAGAGCCCGGGCGGCGCCGGCCCGCGCGATCAGCGGCACTTTCTTGCCGGCAGCCGGCCGCTCGCGGCAGCCCCATCACCGGGGTACACAAAAAGCTGGAGAAACTCAGCGGGTGCAGCAGCATCTAAGGAGCGAAGGAGATAGGGGACGTTTCGGGTCGAGACCCTTCTTCAGCTAGAAGAAGGGTCTCGACCCGAAACGTCGCCTATCTCCTTCGCTCCTTAGATGCTGCTGCACCCGCTGAGTTTTCTCCAGCTTTTTGTGTACCCTCGATTCTCCAGCATCTGCAGTTCCTTCTTTAAAGCCCCATCACCGGGCCTCCCCCCCCACCCCCACCCCCACCCAGTGCGCAGGCGCAGACCCGACGGCAACCTGGCCAAGTGCGCATGTGCCGCACCCGCCCGCCGGCAGCCCGCTGATCTGCACCAGTGCGCAGGCGCATAGCCGCCGGCAACAACCCCAAGTGAGAGAAATTAAGGTGAGTCTAGTGCCAAGTTTATCAAAGTTTAACAAAGAATTATAAATGTTTCAGCATACATGTACCTTTTTCACATTTTGGCATTTAAAATACTTCTTCACAATTTAGAATTTGTGACATGGGACCCCGAATAGGGCGCCGCGACATATTATGAATTTTCATTTAAAAATATGAATTTTGAGGGGAAATATTATGAATTTTGACAATCAAATGTTGGGAGGTCTGTGTTGTGTACCAACAGGTGAATGAGTTTTACATAAAGCCGAGATTACTCAATATCTCTATCAACAAATAGGTTTAGATGTATTATTTTGTAATGTTATTTTTAAGGTATACTAAAATCCTGGTAAACAACACACATGTTTTACTCGGATGATAGACACAAAAAGCTGGAGCAACTCAGTGGGACAGGCAGAATCTCTGGAGAAAAGGAATAGGTGACATTTGGGGTCAAGACCCTACTTCAGACTGACCAAAATATTTTAGTCATACAGGTGTCGGGTGTTAAAAATTAAATTTCTGGTCCTTTATTAATGATAACTTAGACAATACATTCAGTCCGTGTTCTCCAAAACTAATGATTTGATTAATTGTACAAGTATTTCCTATTCCGCTGGTTCATTTAATTCTATTAGCTCCTTATGTTGCTTCAGTGTATTGAGATTCACAGCATGTCAGAATGGCAATGTGGGGGGAGAGGAGAACAAAAGGAGGAGCTGGGGTGCTTAGTAAATTTGACAGTGCCTTAGGTGGCTGCTATCTGTATACATCTATATAATTAAACCACTGATCTTGACCACTTACGGCTGTGATTTTTGGCCATTTTACTCAGTCCCCCACCACTGTGCAGGATAAGAGGATTTTTTCCCATCGATGAAAAATAAAACTTATTAATCTTTAAAAAATGTTGATATTCTCTCTCCTATCAATCACGCCATGAAGGCCACACCCCTTCTGGTGGGAAGGGGGAGGGACTATAAAACCCAGAAGTGTGGAGTTGCCTCAGTTCTCTGCAGGATGGGGGGGAGGGAGAGGTCACAGCTCTCTGTCTGAGCTGTGCATAATACTGAACACATGTCTACTAAACTGTGAGTGGTTTTACTGACTTGTCAGTGTCCTTAATGTGGTTTGAAAATGTAGTTTGAAAATGTAGTTTGAAAATGCAAAAGGTTTGGTTTGAAAATGCAAAAGGTTTGGTTTGAAAATGCAAATGGTGGTTTGGTTTGAAAATGCAAATGGTTGTTTGGTTTGTAAATCCAAATAGTGGTTTGGTTTGAAAATGCTAATGGTGGTTTGGTTTGAAAATGCTAATGGTGGTTTGCTTTGAAAATGCAAAAGGTGGCTTGGCTTGAAAATGCAAAAGGTGGTTTGGCTTGAAAATGTAAATGGTGATTTGCTTTGAAAATAAAAATGGTGGTTTGCTTTGAAAATGCTAAAGGTGGTTTGTGTTGAACATGCAAAAGGTGGTTTGCTTTAAACATGCAAAATATTTTGAAAATGACAAGGCAAGTAATTAAAAGTCAAATCTTGACTACTTCCTGTTTGCGCTGTATATTGATTTTAGAAACATCACTACCACTTACGGATGAGATTTTAGGCCATCTTACTCAGAGTCCCCCACCAGCTGTCAGGGCCATAGGATTTTTCCCATCGATGAAAAATAAAAGACGTATAAATGTTTAAAGAATGTTGAGATTCTCTCCCCTGTCAATCACGCCATGAAGGCCACGGCCTTTCCGGTAGAAGGGGGGGCTATAAAACCTGGAAGTGTGGACATGCTGCAGTCGCTGCAAGATGGGGGAGGGAGAGGTCACGACTCTCAGTCTGAGCTGTGAATAAACTGAACACTGAACACATCTCTGCTAAACTGTGTGGTTTTATGTGCTTTTATGTGGTTTATTTGGAAATGAGTTTGTAAGGAATAAATGTTTTTATGTGCCTTTTGACTGTGCCTTTTGACTGCCGCTAATTGAAAAGTGTACCTTTTGACTGTGCGCTAATTGAAAAGTGTGCCTTTTGACTGTGCCGCTAATTGAAAAGTGTGCCTTTTGACTGTGCCGCTAATTGAAAAGTGTGCCTTTTGACTGTGCCGCTAATTGGAAAATGTGTCTTTTGACTGTGCTGCTAATTGGAAAATGTGTCTTGACTGTGCTGCTAATTGAAATGTGTGCCTTTTGACTGTTCCGCTAATTGAAAAGTGTGCCTTTTGACTGTGCCGCTAATTGAAATGTGTGTCTTTTGACTGTGCCGCTAATTGAAATGTGTGTCTTTTGACTGTGCCGCTAATTGAAAAGTGTGCCTTTTGACTGTGCCGCTAATTGAAAAGTGTGCCTTTTGACTGTGCCGCTAATTGAAAAGTCTGCCTTTTGACTGTGCCGCTAATTGACAAGTGTGCCTTTTGAATGTGCCGCTAATTGACAAGTGTGCCTTTTGAATGTGCCGCTAATTGAAAAGTGTGCATTTACTTTAAAATGTGTTTTGCTTTTTAAATGTGGCTTGCATTTTAGATTTGGCTTGCTATGCAACAGTTTTTGGAAGGAAAAACCGTGAATAAACGTTTTATTAGATCAGGACTGTGTTTAATGCAAAATTGCCGCTCATTCCGTGACTTCCGCTTTGTTGAGAGGTGGTGCTGATTGCATCATTTCCGGTGAGTTCAGAGGTGGCGCTGAATGCGGAAGGTCCACAATGGAGATGCTGCCTTGAACGTTTGAGTAATTCAAGAGAGATTACTGCCATACATATGGTGCGTGTGTTTGTTGAAAGTTACTTAAAGCACTTTTTGCAGTAGCAGCAGCTCTAGAGGAGTGTTTCAGATTAAAAATGGCTTTTAACATTTGAATCATTTGGTTTGGACACAACTGTGTTCTTATTTTCAAACTACTTACATAGAGTATATGGTTAGTAACAGGATTCCGTATGCTTACCACATTCTGAAGTTACTTGGCATTTTAGTATTGGTGCTGTGTGCGAGTGTGTGCCTGTGTGTGTGTGTCTTTGTGTGTGTGTGTGTGTCTTTGTGTGTGTGTGCCCCTGTTGGAGTGCTTGGAGTGCTGTGAGGTTGGACTTGCTGCTTCCACTCTGTTTGGAGTGCTGTAAGGTTGGACTTGCTGCCTGCATGCTGCGTGGAGTTCTGTGAGGTTGGACTTGCAATGTTTTAAGACTCATTCACATTTTAAACTTTAATAAATCCTTTTTCCACTTGCCATGTCTGTGTGTTCTTCATCGCAATGGGAACCTAATAGGCAGGAATGGCTGCACTGTCGGGGAGCCCCTAAGAGTGCATGGGTGGAGGTTGAGGGGAGATGAAATGAATGCATGGGGGAGAGGGGGGGAGGGGAATGGCAAGGAGCAGAGTTGGGGAGTAAAGGGAGGAGGGGTAACTGAGTGAACTGCCACCACACCAGCTGTAAGTGACTGAAGTGCCAGCCCACCAGCCATGACTTAGTGAACTGCCAGCCCACCAGCCATGACTCACTGAACTGCAAGTCCAAGAATCCATTCAATCCACAACATCCATACTAGCCCTCTGGAAACCAGTCCCTTCAGCCCCCCCCCCCGGCCAGCAATATTGGAATTGGTGGAGAGGTGGAATATTGCATTGGGGGACCAGCCCTCCCGTGTGAAGCTGGGACCCAACGGGTCCCACTTAGTCTCGTTGTGTATGCAAGCAAAGAATCTCACTGTGCCTAATCAGATGTGACAATAAAGTTTTCAATTTCATTCCATGTTAATTGCTTCTGGGCAAACTCGTAACGGAGTAATATATTGCATAGTTGTCTGCTCTTCTTCTTAATTTCACAGGGTAACCAATGGTTAATGTCTCTTCTGCAATGCCTAACCCCTTTGCATGAATGATTTGGACTTAGGAACTGAAGGAACAGTTTGAAAACTTGCCGATGGTACAAACTGCAATTTGTGATAAATTGTGAAACCCTGCAGCACACAGCTAGAATTGAAGAATGGAGAGATAAGATCCAATTCAATATGGAAAGAAGTAAACATTTTAGAGCAAGAATATGTACCTTAATCGATATGTACCTTATGTGATAACATTTTTAATGGTGTGGTAGATTTTGACCTACAGATACAGGCCATTTGAGGTATCAAAAGAGTGGATAACACCTTGGTTATGTAGTGAACTGGATCTTGAGCAAAATACAAAGTGTTGGAGGAACTCGGCAGGCGACGTTTTGGGCCGGGACCTTTCTTCAAACTCCCATTTCTGTGCTGCTGTTCCTGCTGCAAATCATTGTGTCTCATGAGATGATGTTGATTTAGTCAGCAGTTTAGTGGAGTCTATATTTTTGAGCACCATCAAGAGGAGGATATAAACGTCAGGGGAAAGGTGCATCATTAATTGTTAAATATTACCAGTATTCTGCACTGCAGTTATAAGAAGAGCCATGATCATAACATGGGCTTAATTGTAGGATCATTGTAAATGGGTGTTTCATCACTAAGAGAGGAATAGATTGAGTAAACGTACTTTTGCCCAGAGTAGGGGTTTATTCACAATTATGGCATGTTGGCCTTAATAACAAGAGGAGTTGAGTAGAGGAGCAAAGAGGACCTTCTGCAGATGTACAGGGCCCTGGTGAGACCATACCTGGAGTATTTTGCACAGTTTTGGTCTCCAAATTTGAGGAAGGTCATTCTTGCTATGGAGGGAGTGCAGCATAGGTTCATGAGGTTAACACTGGAATTTAGAAGGATAAGAGGGGATCTTATTGAACCATATAAGATTATTAAGGCATTGGACATGCTAGAGGCAGGAGACACGTTCCCGATGTTGGGGGAGTCCAGAACTAGAGTCCACAGTTTAAGAACATATGAATGGGGCTCTGATTGTGGATGATCAGCCGTGACATCACTGAATGGGGAGCTGGCTCGAAGGGCCGAATGGCCTACTCGTGCACTGATTGTCTATTGTTTATTGACAACAGTCACCCCAAAAACATCTTTACCTCCTTGATGAGTCATGGTATTGCACCACATGGAAGCAGGCCCTTCAGCCCACCGTTTATACCTACCATGAAACACTCATTTACACACCATAATTAATCCCATTTTATCATCACCATTCCCATCACCTCCCTCTAGACTCAGCCACTCACCTATACAAAACTTGTAATTTACTGCGACCAGTTCACCTACCTATCAGGGATTAGGCTCTGCAGGTATACAAGTTTTCCTCTCTTTTGGCATTTGCCATTAATAATTGTGAAATGCTATCCTGGAAGATTGGGGGATGTGTTAGAAAACATGTTTTGGTGATGTAGCAAGGAATAAAAGTAATTAATTTTGTTGGCTGATAGACAATGTAGCAGATGCCTAAGGTCATGTGTGGTTGAATTGAGCATCTCTTGAATCAGTACTTCAATTAGTGGAATATGGTATTTAAGGATACATTCATAAAGTAGACATGTTCAACTGTTTTGCAATCAGCCATCATTGAACAATGATGTTTCATGAACCTTCTGAAAGATTTCAGGATCTTTCGACTTTAGACCTATTTGTTAGCCTCCTAACTAGATTACTGGAAATTAGATATGGAGTAAGAAATGGACTCGGATGCCACTTATGTTTGACTGAAAGATTTATCTTGCATTTTTTTATATTGCAAGACGTTGTTTGAATTTACAGTCATAGTTAGCCCATACATTGTTGCCTTTTGCACTTTCTTTTTCTTCTCTGATGCACATTTCTCAAATGTTTGATGATTGTCCATTAATTGGTGAGTTTAGATCAAACACGATATGATGACACAAGGAACTGGAGACGCTCAAATCTTGAACAAAATACCAAGTGCTGGAGGAAGAGCAGGTCAGACTGCATCTGTGGGTGGAATGGGCAGGCGACGTCTCGGGTCAGCACTGATTCAGTTTGTTTTTATGACATACTAGACTAAGTGGGACCTGTTGTGTCCCATGTTCACACGGGAGGGCTGGTCCGCCAACGCAATATTCCACCTCTCCACCAATTCCAATATTGGTAGCCAGTGGGGGGGGGGGGGGGGGCTTTCTGAGCACTGGTATGGGTGTTGTAGGCCGAAGGGACTGGTTTCCAGAGGGCTAGTATGGACATTGTGGGCTGAATGGATTCTTGGGCTGGCAGCTCAATCACTCGGGCCCGGTGGGCTGGCAGCTCAGTCCCTTAGGCCTGGTCAGTCCCTCAGGCAGCTCAGTCACTCAGGGCTGGTGGGCTGGCAGCAGAAACTGCCTGAAAGACTGCCCAAAACAGGTGAGAGACTCTGTGAGAGAAAAAGGGGAGATGGTGGAGAATCCATTTTTGACAGTTTTCATCTATTTCTGCAGATCACAGCAATGAAGGAGGAAAGTCTATCCTGGCCTGGATCTCACAGTGAGCCAATGAAGGGAGGGAGAAAAATACTGGGATGAGGTTTAATACTTGCAGGGGGAATACTTACTGATGGGCTGAAGGGACTCCTCCTGGGCTAGTACAGGCCTGATGGGCTGAAAGGACTCTTAAAAAAAAATCAGAGTGAAATCTCAGTGAAATACACTTTTTCTGGACTTTTCCTGGCCTGGCACGGGCCTTTTGGGCCAAAATGCTCTTCCTGGGCTAATATGGACATTTTGGGCAAAAGGGACTGGTTTCTGGGCTTATAGGGCCATGTGGGTTGAAATTAGTGGTTTCACATAGGCCAAACAACTAATTTCCTTTACATTTCAAGCACAGGGCAGGCCAAACAACATTTCATTTCCATTTCAATTTCAAGCAAAGGGCAGGCCAAACAACTCATCTCATTTTCATTTAATTTCATTTCATTTCCATTGCCATTTAAGTTTCAAGCACAGGGCAGGCCAAACAACTCATTAAGTTGCCCTCATTAAGGGCAGACAAATTCATTTATTGCAAGTATATTGCAGACTCACAGTTCAGTTGACTCACAGCAGAATCACAGTTGTGGCCTCTCCCTCGCGATCTTCCAGAGTGACTGACTGGGGTCCAGGCATCCCGGGTTTTATAGTCCTGCCCCCCCCCCCCAGAAAGGGCGTTACCTTCATCATGGTGATGAAGGCAAGAGGACCAATCAGCTGATCTCAAGATTTTTTAAACATTCATAACTTTTATTTTTCATCGATCAGAAAGATGCCCAAAAATCATAGCGACATAGGGTAGCATTCTTTCTGAAATCAATATGCAGCGCAGACAGGGTCAAGATGAGACTTTTAGTTATATAGATAATTCCATGTTTCAAATAACGTTATTTAAGTGTCTGTATCTTTGTATTTCCTTATGATATCTTTTAACTATTCAAGTTAAAATTCAGAAAAAAAGCAGCCATAGTTTCAAGTTGCTATTAAATGTTCTACATTGTTGATTAAAAAAATAAATAATTACTGAACTCTGTATAATGCATTGGTAATTTTAATTTAATAATATTTAATTGTTGGTAAGTGGTACTTAATCTACTTTATTACTTTAGTCTATGCACTAATATTTCATTGTGCTCTGCACAAAATTATTAATTTACAGAACTAATCATCAACAAGCAATGTTAATAAAGTTGCTATTGCTTCCACAATAATTGAGTTAATTTAAGTAACATTAGTCTCTTGATTTATAATCATAAATGCCATTTACCACTTCCTGAATATAATGATTTAAGTGTCTTTTCAGAATTTGTACACCAAACTCTTTCAAATTAGCAGAGTATAAAAATGATCAGGTCATAAAAATATATATGATTTCAACAATTAGTGGCATTATATCCACTTTAAAATTGTCAAATTATTCTCTGCTGAATAGATATTCCTACCTTTGGGCTTTGATTTCATCACAGTGATTTATTTCGGGATAAGAAAAATGGTTAGATATCTTTGGATTCTTCATGAAACCTGCAGTCTGAAGAAGGGTATTGGCCTGAAACATTGCCTATTTCCTTCGCTCCATATATGCTGCCTCACCCGCTGAGTTTCTCCAGCATTTTTGTGTACCTGTTATTTAATGACTTCTTCCTTCAAACCCCATGGTGCTATTTGTTTCTGCCAGATCCATGAAATGTTGAGGCATTGTCTGTTAGCACTCCAATAAAAAGACAGATTTGGGTTTTTTTCAATTGTAACTTTTAGCTAAATCTTCAATTATCATGTGGAAAAAATGTGACGGTAAAAAACAGGGATTTAATTGAATAATATTAAGGATATCTACACAAAGACTCTTGTGTTAACCTTTCTTCCTTCCCACCCCACTGTTCTGTAGCTGGGTTTATTTCTGAGCTTCTCCAAAGACACTTATACTTACTGGCATATTATTCCAAAGGTGTTGGCAGTCTTTCTACACATGGCCTAAATGTCTTATTCAAGTGCTATTTGTGAAGATGAATGTTGGCAAGCTTCATAATGCACATGATGAATGCTGAGCTTGAATGCAACTTCATCCAATGTCCATTTTCCAACAGTGGTCATTGGTTAATGATTGAGAATTCTCTCTTGCAACCAAGACACTGATACCAAATGCTGCTCTGACTAAATAGAGCAGAGCAACATTTTATTTTAGTAATCTGGGGATCTACTGTTTAATCCCAAACCATTGAATGTTATTTTTACTCTGAATCTATGGAGAATATAAATGGGTAAATTTTACTGTAAAACCCACAAGATTATTTAACAAACTACTCTTTTGTTGAAAGCCACTTCCTTTGGTAATGACACTTTGACAAGTGCACACTACCCAAATCTGCACAGCTTGAAACTTGTAGTCTATGGACATTGGCTGCATAGGCAAATACCGTGGAACTAATCATTGACAAGGTGATTTAAGTGCAGATACAGTTCACTAGCATGGGAGGGGCAGTCAGATAGTGAGGTTGCAGAGATCACTCCTGCAAGTAAGTGAAGAATGCACAGAAGCTGGGATGAGGAGACCAGTCTGAGGTGTGGGAGAGTCCAGTCTAGCAGCGTGAGTGGAAAGACAAGTCCAGCAATGACTAGGTAAGGATGGAAGGGTTGGGGTAGTAGGTTAATTTCCAAGATAATCATGCTCCCCAGATCTGGATCCTCATACCATAATTATTTTCCTCCGCAGCTTACATTTCTTAGGGCTTACATTTTTTTTAATATTTGGCAAACGTTTACATCTACATTCTCTGATTTTCTCTTTTGCTTTTATTTTAGACCAAGGCCCCAAACTCTGATGCTTGATCCTGGATTCCTTAATCATTTAAATGTCCCCTTTGTGCCGAGCCTGTCAAATACATCAGGAATTTCATAAGTAGCTAGTTTGCTAAAAATAAGGGAAGCCAAAAATATTGAAGATTGTATTAGCAGTATTATTAGAAGTTGACTGGATGAAAGTCTTGCTTTTCAGATTTCATTTTTGCTATCTCTTAACTTTCAGAATGGTAAACCAAAAAAGCTTCAACATTTTGATATACTTGAATAACATTCTGCCTATTAAGCAAAGTGGTTGATGAATAAATTAGTTTGTTTCATGTTTCAATATATTCATCAAATGGTTCACATTATCACAAGCCTGTTTAAGGCATGGAGACAATCACACCTCCATTCTCAGAAGGGAAGAAATTATGAACATTGATTCACTGTCATGGTGATTCAAAAGCCCGGTGTTATTGCGTCCTCTTTTAGTAACCTGAACTTCCATTGCTTGATGGGCTGGCTAGTCCTATATGAAGAATGCACAATGTTAGTTGTTGGCAGCTCTTGGTGATCAGAATCAACCAGAACTCATCAAATAATTGTTGTAAGTAATAAGCTAAAGAACATTGACTTAGCTTCTGTAACGTAATTGTGCTGGTGCGCAGTGCAGATTATGAGACACTCAACATGAGGTTGTTGATTGACTTTACTTTTAGTGAAAGTGAAATGGTGCCATATGATACTCTGAAGATAAATGCCTCATTGTTTTTGGGAAAACCTCTGGGTATCTGTGATTCAGCCATCCTCCTGTTATTTATCTGAAAGCAATCCTACCTTTAGTTGATCCAAATAAGTCATGAAACTACTTCTGACACTGTAGGACAGATCCTGCAGTTATAAAAGTGTCCTTTGCAGTCAGTGCTGACTCCTTCCGCATTTGTGATAGCTACTGACACCATTGTGATAGCTACTGACACCATTGCTTCCACATCAGTCTCTGATAAATTATCAGAGTTGCTTGTTTCCTTCTTTAGTTCATTCCCTATTCAGTTCTTAAACTGCACCGAGCTCTTGCCATCTCAATACCTATTTTTCTGGGTCCTCTTGTGCAACTGTCATCTGTTGATGGGATTCGGTGTTTTTATTGGTTTCATTGCTAAAATAAATTGATATTGGAATTTTTTTCAAGAATGATTTGCTCTGATTTGTTTTCTGTTCTGTTGAGCTGCTGAAATAGTACCTGTTGAATGTACAGGCTATGTTATTTTACTTTTGTTTCCTTGATCATTGTATTAAGAAAAAGAACCTTGTCGTTGCAAGGACTGTTGACTGGATCAAATTAATACTAGCATATATGCTGAATAACAACTAATGAAAGTATAGCAATGTCAGGATGTTTCAAAACACTGCATTAAATGGAGCCACTCCTTCAGCAGCAGCAAACCTCTGCATCTTCATCATCTATTTTAACAATTTGGTTGAGAATGTCGATGGCCTGGTTCAAAAATTTGAGGATGACACCAAAATTGGTAGTCTAGTGGACACCGAAGAAGGTTATCTCAGTTTTTAAACAGTATCTAGAAGGGCCAAGGAGTGACAGGCGGAATTTAACTTAGCCATGTGCAAAGTTGCATTTTGGCAAGTTAAATCAGTGCTGGACTTGCACAATAAATGGAAGGGTCCAGAGAGTTGTAGAACAGAGATACCTAGGGCCACAAGTACCTGAAAGTGATGATACACGTAGATAGTTGGTGAAGCAGGCATTTGGCATGCTTGCCTTCATTGGGCAGGGCAGTGAGTAGAAATGTTGGGACAGCATATTACAGCTATAATTATTGCTGAGACCTAACTTGGAGTATTGTGTTGAGTTCTGGTTGCTCCGCTCTAGGAAGAATCAAGTAGCTAAGCTGGAAATGGTAGAGAAAAGATTCACAATTATATTACCAGGTCTGGGAGGGCTTGAGTTGTAAGGAAAGACAGAATTGGCTAGGGATCTTTTCCCACGGAGCCTTTGAGAGGTATATAAATCTATGAGGGCATAGATAAAGTGAATGTTCTCAGTCTTTTTCCCAGGATGGGGAATGTATAAAACTAATTGGCATAGGCATAAGATGAGAAGGGAAATATTAAAGGGAACTGAGGGGCAATGTTTTTACACAGAGGGTGGTGGGTATTTGGAATTAGCTGCCAGAGAAAGAGGTGGATGTAATTATAATAGTCATTTGAAAGTCATTTGCTCAGGTACATGGTTCAGAGAGATTTAGCCAAATGCAGGCAAATCAGACTGGCTCAAATCAGCTAATTGTTCAGCGTGGATGCATTGAACATAGGGTTTTGTTTTTTTCTGCGCTGAATAGCTCTATGACTCCAAAAACGTAGCCAATAAAGTAACAGAAAATTCATGACCAAAAAACCACCAGTATAACGAACAGAAAACAGGCAGAAGGTGCAACTATAAATCTACAAACAAGTAACAGAGAAGCCTGGCTTCTGACCCCATGTTTGATAGTTGTTGAAGTTGTTGTGATGTTCATGAAGTACTGGTAGGAAAGGTGGTCCTCGGTGTCATTTCATGACCCCATCTTCATGGGTCAGGAATGCAGGGCAACTGCAAGGAGGTGAACCTGTCACTGAGCTGCCGCAGAGGGAAGACTCACAGAAAGAAACAGCATTTGGTGACAACAGCAGCTGGTGCGCAGTGCACTGTGTGCATACAGCAATGTAGGTAGTATGTGTGACAGGAAATGAGCAACGGAATGAAGAAATGGTGAACTAATAAAAAAGGCTGTCTGGCAAGTCAGTAGCATTAACTGGGAGCACAATGACAATGAATGGAAAATAGAGCACAGTGACATATGCATTTGTTTAGCCAGCAAATTGCTACAGCATTTACATGGTTCATAGTTTCTAATATAAAAATGAATGAAAAACCCATTTATCAAGTTAGAAATTATAGTTCTGGCAAAAATATTTAATTTGTGTTGATTTTTAAGCTTGAGTTCAATTTGTACAATTGTTATGTCCATTCCAGTAAACTGGGATACTTCAAGAATCATATAACATCGAGCTCTATGTGTTCTGAATTGAAAATAGCAAATCTGACTTAAATTAGGACTTATAACAGTTGTGCTGTTGGAATTTTGAACAATTACTTTAAGTACAATTACGGTTGGAAATCATTTACAATATCTTATTTCTGTTTTTAGTAATCTTTCTTCATTAAAGCATTTGCTGCTATTTATTTATTAAGAAGCTTTTTGGGCTTATAGATAAGGAGCCTTCTTGCTGGTGAGTTCATGAGAAATATAAATGCATACCATGCAGAACAATGGATAGGGTTACATTTTATACATCCTGAAACAGGTACAGAGACCCTGATCTACGATTAACCGTTGCATCCAGCAACGTAATGCTGTCTATACATTTACATGGTTGCAGCCTCCAATCAGTCTTTACCATGTCATTGATAGGCTAACTGCATCACTAAGATAGAGAAGTCATGAACGGTTTTCTCCATTGAAAGCTAGACCTAAAGGGGAGGGGCACTTGACCATGTGATGACTAGCCTGCAAATGGAGCTATTCCTGGAAACTATGTAGAATGGTGTAACATGAGAGTAAGCAGGTTATGACGGAGGGGATGTAAAATCACATCCATATGGATCACGAGGTTCCCCGGAGTAGATAGTGGAAGCAGATAATATCATTGAAAGGGTGAGGCCAGGGCTGCCTTGGGAAACTGGTGATGAAGTGATCACTGATGATCCAGCAATGCAGGTAGCTCTGTCAGTCAGTGCAGAGAATATGGTCCTGATGATTCTGGCTGCAGTGCCACGAAACATCCATTGAACTTGCAAGACTGGTCATCATCATTGAAATACATATCCTGAAGCCAAAACGTCACTTATCCAGGTTCTCCAGGGATGCTGCCTGACCCGCTGTTACTCCAAAGTTTTGAGTCTTTCTTTGATAAACCCGTATCTGCAGTTCCTTGTTTCTGTAAATCCTACCAACTGGCCTCACCAATTACTCAATTGACTACAACCCCATTGCTTAACTGCCAGTCGTGGATCAAAGATAACATATAAGATCGCCTCTCATCCTCCGACATATAGAGAGAGTCATACAGAGTGGAAACGGGTCCTTTAGCCCAACTTGCCCACACCGGCTATCATGTCCAGCTACACTAGTCCCACCTGCCCTTGTTTAGCCCATATTACTCCAAACCTGTCCTATCCATGTACCTGTCCAACCGTTTCTTAAATGTTGGAATAGTCCCTGTCCCTGCCTCAACTACATCCTCTGGCAGCTTGTTCCATACACCCACCACCCTTTGTGTGAAAAAGTTACAAAAAATCCTTTTTGACCACCCTATCTACCAGCGACTCCACTTTCAAGGAATCATGTACCTGCACTTCTAGATTCCTCTGTTCTACAACACTCCCCACCATCCTACCATTCACTGTGTAGGTCCTACCCATGTTAGACTTCCCAAAATGCAACACGTGACATTTATCTGCATTAAATTTAATCAACCATTTCTCAGCCCACCTCGCCAATCGATCAAGATCCTACTGCAATTTTTCACAATCATCTTCACTATCTGCAAAACCACCCAGTTTTGTTTCATCTGCAAACCTGCTAATCTTGCCATGTATGTTCTCATCCATATCATTGATATAGATGACAAACAGTAATGGGCCCAGCACCGAACCCTGAGGCACACCACCAGTCACAGGCCTCCAGTCTGAGAAGCAACCGTCCACCATCACCCTCTGCTTCCTTCCATGAAGCCAGTTTTCTATCCATTCACCTATCTCTTCTTGGATTCCATGAGATCTAAAAAAACGCATTCCACGGAATAAAGTCCTAGCAATTTAAGTGAGTGGTTTGATTTTTTTTAGCCTCAATAAGTTTGGAATGACTGTACAACAGATTTGAGCTACATTATTGGTGGTTGATTTAGTAAGGAAGAAGGAGAATTTGGGTTGACCAGTTCACAAAAACTACAACACTTGGAAATCCAATGGCTTAACAAATAGATGAGCTTTCAATCTTACCTCCACACTTGCCCTATTTAAAATCCCTTTATCTTTCTTCTCAGCTATAGCTTTAAATGATCACGTACTCAAAAAATGTTTATCAGTCCTCCGCCAGAAATACTTTGTATAAATGTAGATGGAGCAATTTTATGAAAACAGAAGCAAATATATGTGGAACAAATAATAGGCATAGGCATAGGTGGTGGAAAAGAACCTTTAAGGTCTTTCAAGAAATATTGGACAGATTCTTGACAATAAATGATATTGAGAAGTTTTAGAACTATAACAAGTGAAAACGCGGGACAAATTACCCAGATAAAACATGGACATCTCCTGTCTGAAACTGTCCCCCTCAGCCACTGAAAACTCTGCCTAGAAATTATTTTACCAAGTCCCATTAATACAGCATGCTAACACCACTTTGGAAAATGTCATCTTGTAATATTGACTGTTTCTCTCTCCACAGATATTGCCTGAACAGTTGAGTATTGCCAGCATTTTATATTTTAATTTTAGAATTCCAGCTGCTGAAGTATTTTGATTTCAGCAATACGTGGAATTGTATTTTACCTTAGCACTATACAATATGTTATTGTTCTGGCCCTGGAATCTAATGTTTTCATTGCATAGAACATATTCCAGCATTGGAACTGACTCAGTTTTTAGTCAGCTCTCTCGCAAACTGATGACTATTTAATGATATTGCTAAACAATGTATTTTTGGCATCGCCTAGTTCCAAGAATGATGAGTTTTAAACAAATGTATCTCCTTTATTCTGACAAGTATTGATTAAAAATGTTGGGCTCCAGATGGTCTGAAATATGTCCTATTTTGTAGTACAGATAGTGGGCTTCAACTTAAAATGTTGCAGTTTTTAGGAATGCATTGTTTGACTAATTTCTTGCCTTTTGACATCAGGATAGATGATTGCATTCAGGTAATTTTAAAGAAGCAGGCACATTGCTCAGCCAATTTAAGGTTAGAAATGAAAAGGTTTGACCTATTCACATCATGTCAAATGTGGCTCTTTATGTTTGCCCATAATGATATTTTGCCAGTACATGATGACCAATCATTCATTCTAGTGGTTCCTCATATTGGTTAAGTCATTTGTACTGCATACTTGCTGTTGAGGCTAGGTGCATAGTGGCAACACTGTTATATAATTATAGCATTAGACCAGATCGTGGTCGAAAAATAATGAAGTGTTAATGAAGAATATGGTTATTAATATGAAAATTGACCAGCAAGTTCAGGGCATAAGAAGAAAATCAATGAATTATAAGTATGCATTACATCCTGCTCAATTTGTTTTGTTATGCCATTTGCTTTGCGCAAGTATGAGACTGCCACATGATTCCTTATTAATTTTAAGAATTTATTGGATTTGCACGTTAATTGGCCATCAGACTTCGGTGTCACACACACACATACTAACCAACCCCCACAAACACTAACCCCCCTGAACAATAATATTATTAATTCGCTCCTTTTACCCCATCCCCCGCCCTATCCACTCATGCATAATCCCAATTGCACAGAGAGCGTGGGGGGCAGAGAGGGAGGGGGGGGGGGCAGAGAGGAAGGGGAGGTAGAGAGGAAGGGGGGGGGCAGAGAGGGAGGGTAAGGGCAGAGAGGGGGGAGCAGAGAGGGGGGGGGAGCAGAGACGGGGACAGAGAGGGAGGGCCCCCTCTCCTCCCCCCCTCCTCCCCCCTCCTCCCCCCTCCTCCCCCCCTCCCTCCCCCCCCTCCCCCTCCTCCTCCCCCCTCTCCTCCTCCCCCCCTCCTCTCCCCTTTTCTTCTCCCCCCTCACCTCCCCCCTCTCCTCCCCCCCTCTCCCCCCCGCATCCTCCCCCTCTTCTAAGATTAAATCCTTTTTTTCCTGAATGTTGCCTCTAGAGCACATAATCTCAGGAGCAGTTATTGTGAGATCTGTTTATATTTTCAGACACCTCAATTTAAAACATTCTTAACCAGGTGAATGAGATATTCTGGGAATAACCACAGAAGTAAATAGAATGAAGTAGAACTATTAAATCGACTAATGGAAATACAGTAAAAAAGTAAGAGAGATAGCTGACTAATGAGGCTAGCAAAGGAGATGTTCCCATAAAACAATAAAGTGGAAGAATTATTAATGAAAATAATTAATGATGCAAATGAGACAAGTGATATAAGAGTTAAGTAAATTATAGATTTGCTGAATTTAATAGATTCTTAAAGAGACTCTGTGGGAGCATACTCTCAGTATTAATCTACTTATCAAGCATTTGATGATGGTAAATTGTTACATCTGCAATTTAATATTCTTTTCCCTGGTCAACAGTTCACATCAGTTATAATGATGTCAGAAAGCGAATCACCTGGATATTCTATAAATTGATACACCCTATGATCAAAAGGAAGCTGTTTTCTCTATTCAATTGAAGGCATGGGAGAGATGACTATTAGGCCCATATCCATGTAGACCACTGGTGTTGGGAGCAAAACCAATGGTACAATTTCCTTTCTCATCAGTTTCCAGTACCCCTGCAACATTCTCTCTCACAAATGTCTATCAATTCCCTATTGTTTAAGAAAGAACTGCAGATGCTGGAAAAATCGAAGGTAGACAAAAATGCTGGAGAAACTCAGCGGGTCTGAAGAAGGGTCTCAAACTGAAACATCACCTATTCCTTCACATCCAGATGCTGCCTCACCCGCTGAGTTTCTCCAGCATTTTTATCTACCATCAACTCCCCATTGTTAATTTTTACCATTAACCATATAACCATATAAACATATAACAATTACAGCACGAAAACAGGCCCTCTTGGCCCTTCCAGTCCATGCCAACCATTTGTTTTCCCCTAGTCCCATCTACCTGCACTCAGACCATACCCCTCCATTCCATTGCCTACATTGAGGATTTATTTCCAGTAGCTAAAGCCAACAACATAAAATAAAGTACTGGAAGTGTAAATACACTCCAAAAGCATACGATCCTTAGTCTAGTTCAGATAAAACATTCAGTCAAGCACTGGAACAACTAAACTTTATTTTTGGTAGAACAACAAATTCCCCTAAAGGATACCTAAACCACCGCGGCTTCGATCCTTGTCTCTGCCTGGCCAAGCCCTTCAGCGTCGTGCAAGCAGACACTGCCCAAAAGGTCACGCAGTCCCAAGCGCTTGTTCCAGAAGATCGACACTGATCTTAATGGGGGCTACCTTTTATAAGTCAACGAACCTTGAGGGGCCAAACCACATAGGAGTGGTTCCCCTTACAATCCAATCATACATATCAATTACATCAATACATTATTGACAGCTCCCCAACCCATTTACAAAGAGTCCTAAACAATGTTTCTTACAGAAGCTTCTGGAAGGAAGTCAGGTTAACTGAATAATGCAACATTTACCCTGGAACACAAACAATTCTGCCAGGGTTTTACACTTTAGCCAATCAACAAACAACAGGGTACGATCTTGCAACATTATATACATTATTTACAATCCCTTTGAAGTAATCCAATCAAACTCATGCATTTACAATACCTTAGAGTTTCTCTGCAAGATTCTCATACATATTAACAATTGCAAAGATACTTGGACCTTCCTTATCTGATCTGGTACCTAGACTTACCGGCACCAGCTAGCAGCCTGTGACTTTCTACACAGAAAGGGCTAACAGGCCTTGTAAATGCATGAATCATTTGCTTTATTTTGGCTCTATTTTGGCTAGGATTTACAGAAGAACTGAAGGGGCCAAACAGCATCAGTGGAGGCATTGAAGTGGTTAAAGTTTAGTGTTGAGACTCGACATCAGGACTGATAATGTAGAGCACGAGTGGGATAACATTGTGATTCTCTGGATGTGTTGTGGAATTAGGTATCATCTGAAACAGCAGTATATTCAAAAAAGCCCTTGGTTTAGTAGTTGATCTGAAAGACTGCCTTAAAAATGCAGATCTCACTCGTTCCTCCTCTGAACCAGTAGTCCAGAATTTTGTGCATAATTCTTAAACCTGGAAACAAGAGTACTGAAACAGTTGACTAATTAGCTGGTGAAGTGACAATATAGCATTGTCCAAATATAAAATTAATGTATGATAGCAATTAAAATTGGCCAGAAAATGGAAATGAGCAAATTGAGAAGTATTAAAAAAAAAGAACTTAATAAAACAAAGAAATCCCGACAAACATTGTGTTAAAACTAGGAGATATTAAAATTTAAAGATAGCACAGATAAATATGTCACAGATTCACTTCATTCACTCGTTTGTAATACGAGCTTCAGTTGATGATGCCATCAGGGAAAACGTTTCAGATGTTGATAGAAAAATTAGCTTTGCCCCCAGGCACGGTTGGCAATCTTACATGCTGCTGAGTGTCCACTATCAATTTGTCCTGCAATTGTCAAGTCAAGTCAAGAGAGTTTATTGTCATGTATCCCAGATAGGACAATGAAATTCTTGCTTGCTGCAGCACAACAGAATACTGTAGGCATAAATACAGATCAGATCAGTGTGACCATATACAATAGAATATATATAAACACACATAAACAAACAGATAAAGTGCAATAGGCTGTTATAGTTCAGAGTTTGTTTGAAGTTGTGTTTAATAGTCTGATGGCTGTGGGGAAGAAGTTGTTCCTGAACCTGGATGTTGCAGATTTCAGGCTCCTGTACCTTCTCTACCTGATGGCAGCAGAGAGATGAGTGTACGGCCAGGATGGTGTGGGTCCTTGATGATGCTGGCAACCTTTTTGAGGCAGCGACTGCGATTGATCCCCTCGATGGTAGGGAGGTCAGAGCCGATGATGGATTGGGCAGTGTTTACAACTTTTTGCAGCCTTTTCCGCTCCTGGATGCTCAGGTTGCCAGACCAAACCACAATGCAACCGGTCAGCATGCTCTCTACTGTGCATCTGTAGAAGTTCGAGAGAGTCCTCCTTGACATCCCGACTCTCCGTAACATTATTGGTATTGCGTTGTGTGTGTACATATGAAACAAGATATGAAACATTTATGATGTGGAACATTGAAAATCATCCAAGATTGCAGGAAATTAACCACTGAATTGGGTATATCTGAGTATCTTACAGATACTGCAGGACTGAGCGATCTATGCTAGCATGACACTTGCTCTCTTTTTTTATATTGTTGGTCAGAAAGGGGACCATACGTGCTTTTCTCGTTTTGGGTGCCTCTCCCACAAAGAGAAACCCACTTTTATGGGGCAGTTCCACTACCCTGGAAGTGGAGGGCATAGCTTTAAGGTAAGAGAGGCAAAATTGAAAGATGTCTGAGCCAAGTTTTTTTTTTGACGCAGAGAGGTGGGTGCTTGGAACAAACTGCAGGTGTAGTAATGGAGGCATATCTGTTTGTTGCATTTCAGAGGTTTTAAGATAGGCATATGGATATGCAGGGAATGAAACATAGAAACATAGAAAATAGGTGCAGGAGCAGGCCATTCGGCACTTTGAGCCAGAACCGCCATTCAATTTGATCATGGTTGATCAATCAAAATCAGTACCCCGTTCCTGCTTTTTCCCCATAACCCTTGATTCCATGTGGATTCCTCAGTAATGAAGAAATCCACAATCCATTTGTCCAAGGAAGAAAATATACCAAAGACATATCTTTGAGATTGCATAGTTAATATAATCTTCAAGAAAAGAGGTGTTGTACTGTGGAAACCACAGAGGGATCTTCGCAGGTAGGCTCCTTATCAAATAGTCCTCTTGGTGGCTGAAGAGCAGTATTTTCTGATTTGCAATAGGGAAACCATGCATTTGGAGACAGTGCAGTTGTGACCTCTTTTGTCTGACAACTCGTTGAGAGAAAAAAATGCAAGGAACCACACCAGCCACTATACATGACCTTTAACAAACTCACCAAAATCTTTGACTGTGAATGAAGATTAGACATCCAATCAAATTCTGCTACCTACAGATATTCATCTCCATTTTATGTTTGCTCCCTGATGCCATGCTAGATGTGATATTAATCAATGGACCTACAACAGGTCCAATTATAGTGATGCCTGGTGTCAAGCTAGTTCTGTTATCGCCGCAGTGCTTTTTCTTTCTGATTCTTGCTGCAACGTTGCACCTTACCTCCAACAAATCTCCCATGGAAATGGAGCTAATTTTCACAGCTAATGGGGAACTGTTCAACCTGTAGCAACATCATACCAAAAACACCAACGTCAGCATTCTCTCAAGTCAACATCCCTATCACTGATACAACAGGCAGTGAAGAAAGTTAATGGCATGTTGGCCTTCATAACGAGAGGAGTTGAGCACTGGAACAAAGAGGTGCTTCTGCAGTTGTGCAGGACCTTGGTGAGACCACACGTGGAGTATTGTGTGCAGTTTTGGTCCCCTAATTTGAGGAAAGACATTCTTTCTATTGATGGAGTGCAGCGTAGGTTCATGAGGTTAATTCCCGGGATGGCAGGACTGTCATATGATGAAAGAATGGAGCGCCTGGGCTTGTATTCACTGGAATTTAGAAGGACGAGAGGGGATCTTATAGAACCATTTAAAATTATTAAGGGAGTGGACACGTTAGATGCAGGAAACAAGTTCCCGATGTTGGGGCAGTCTAGAACCAGGGGCCACCAGAATCGCTGCCAAACCGCCACAACCATCCTGTCTCCTCCGGAGTGTTCCCCCCCCCCCGTCCGGCGGCAGCCAGAGACGTCGGGAGGCAGATGGGAACGGCGCCTCCAGGCCCACATTCAGTGCAGAGAGACAGCGTTAATCCAGCTCAACTCTGCCTGTTAACCTACCAGCCCTGCCTGGACTTGCGGGAATGAAGGCCCAGGCTTACAGCCAGCGTGGAGAAGCAGGGCTAACTCCATGGCTTCGGGCTGGTGTCCAGTCAGTCCAGGCAGGGCTGTAGGTTAACCCGGCGAGACAGGCAGAGTTGAGCTGGATTTAGCCGTGCTTCTTTGCGCTGGCTGTAAGCCTGGGCCGTCGTTCCCATACGTCCAGGCAGGGTTGGTAGTTTAACAGGCAGAGTTGAGCTTTATTTATCGCTCTGTCTCTGCACTGCCTGTGGGCCTGGGGGTGGCACTCCCGTCTGACCCCCGACGTCTCTGGTGCCCTCTATTCTCTGCCTCAGAAGGCAGTGGAGGCCGATTCACTGGATGCATTCAAGAGAGAGTTAGATAGACCACTTAGGGGTAGCAGAATCAACTGGTATGGGGAGAAGGCAGGAACGGGGTACAGCCATCGGCTGGATGATCAGCCATGATCACATTGAATGGCGGTGTTGGCTTGAAGGGCCGGATGGCCTACTCCTGTACCTATTGTGTATGTATCTATGTATATTCTAGTTATACTCAGTTTGCTATAATGATCAGGGTACAACTTTCTCACATCTGATACCAGACTCCAACAAACAATCACTTTTTTGATGGCTGTCATGGACAGAGTTTACCAGACAGTCAGAGGAAAGGAATTAAGAATTTGCCCACGCACTCCTTGAAGAAATACAACAGCCCCACCAATAAGACAAATCACAGTGGCAAAGCAGCATTCTGGGTGATATTGAGATCCTTGAGTTCATGCAACAAGAGAACACACAAATCCTTCACTTGTTTGGTGAACTACTGTAACTTTGTTGGTGCAAAAACATGGCGACACTTGTGTATTGCCGAGGTGAGGTCTGCTACACAATAACAAAGCATTTCACTGTACCTTGGTACATATGCCAATAATGTATCATTGAATCATTGAAATAGTGAGAGACCATCACTTCACAAATTAACCCCCGACCACTCCTCGTCAGCCACCTTCTTCCTCATTAAATTTAGGCTCCCACATTGGTCATGTCAACTACCTGAAGGGGAAGCAGATCATTCTCGATACTGAGCGACTGCCCAATGGGAAGATAATTTGTATTGCAGAAGAGATTGCATCTTGTGCAGTGTATACAGTAGAAAGTACAATACATTACCCATTCTACATCAAAATATTCATTGAAGAAGGGAAGGCTTAAGAAAAGGCTACTGCTGTGTTCTCTGGAAAGGTAGATTGAAAGGAGTTATGATTGATCAAGATGTCCAGCATGTTGTGTAATTCTTCAGTATGCTGAGTGGGTAGAAGACAGGAAAATGCGTTTGGTGGTGTCTTTGCGCTGAAGCTGCCAGAAGTGAGAGTGTTATTTGTTGAATGTGAAGGCCGGTGTGAGGAATATGGGAACCGCATGGTTCTGTGAGAGAAACTGGCGGGAGCAGTGATGTGTGATGTCAAGTAGCATTACATGGACTTGGATAAATAAAAACTCAGTGAGCATTTATTAAATATAAATTGAATGATAAAAGACAAATATTGCAATGTTTAAAGTTTGGAAAATAAACAGGAAGTAATTATGCCACAGGAAAATACATTTTTAAAATAGTGGCAGAAACTAGTTAGGAAAATAAAATATTGTACGAATGTACAGCCTTTAAGAGGGGACACAACGAAAAATAAAGGAGAAATGGAGTCTGATGAAAGAGGGAATGAAAGCTTTAGGGAGGGCTGAAATAGGTTCCATCCCAATCAATGTCGTTGGAGATTAAAGATTAAGAAAGGGATTTAATGTGTGGGATTCAGCTACAAGGATATTAAATGTAACTGAAATACAAATAGTTGATTTGCATTGGAAAGGAGAAGGTAGTAAATGTGCATTAGGATTCCTGAAATGAGTATAAAATCCTTCCTCAAACAATTTATTTGAGAGGAGAGGCATTGTTAAATCAAGGTATTAGTAATTAAGTTGATTAGGTACATAGTTTGAATGTGAATGAGCATCATGTGATTAATGCAAGGTACATTTAACCTTCAATGTTTCAATTCAATAGTAGTTTAGTACCGAGTAGTACCGAGGTGTAATGAAATTAGTTTTGACATGCAGTTCAGTAAAAGTATTATTATACATAAGCACAATCTTAGATTAAGTACAGGTGTATAGGAATAGAACACTGAGACAGTATACAAGAGTCACCATGTTTTTGCACCATTTTCAAGTTCAAGTTGTGATAAGTGCAGAGTGTGAGGCCTGTTGTCCTGGCAGTGTTGCAGAGTCAGCCTGGCCCAGCAAAGTAATTGGTGTCCTCCGCTGCTCCACCGCTCTGTGCCACTGCAGATCTCATAACATTAGAAGGGGAGAAATAGAAGGGGAGAAAGTTTGTTCAAACATTGGCAAAATAGGAATAAGATGGTTTAGATGAAGTGAAAATAAATTTTGCAGTGAAAAACTGTGGATCAACAGCTAATTTATAACAGGAATTTACAAAGTAGGAGACTAAATCCTTCTGTTCTTCAAAATAAGACTTTCAAATTTAGTTACACTATGAATAAATAAAATGGTAGATGTGAACCAAGCATTGCAAGGGTGTGGGGCATGGTAAGAACAAAATAATTTAAGAAAATTAACTGGATTAATAAATGAATGCACTAAGGAAGAAATTAGTGTGAGGAGCTTATATCAATAGCAAAGTGTTTTGCATTGTTTTCAGAAATAATTGTTAAATGAGAAGGGGGATGATAGTAAGTTTGAGGACAAACTGAATGGGCAAGGATGTTTTTAGAAATATTACTCATCTATGATTCCAAAAGAAGAAGTATGAGTGATGCAAATTCTAAAATGGCTGAAGGAAAGATAGCAGATACTATAATAATGAAGGTGGCAGATACTATAATAAATTAAAGGGATACTTAGATAAGCTGAACATGAGTTAAATACTGGAATATTATGCTATCCTATAAAAGAAAGCGAGAGAGAACCTGTGGATTTACAAATCTGTTTGTGTCATTTATCATTATGAAGCAGGTGGTGTCGTAGAGAGTGAAGATGGTTATCAAATATTACAGCAGTATCTTGATCAGCTGGGCTAGGGGGCTGAAGAATGGCTAATGGAATTTACTGAAGATAAGTTTGAAGTGTTGCATTTTGGGAAGTCAAACCAGGGCAGGATCTTCACAGTGAAAGGTGAAAGTGCCGTCACAGGTAGATAGGGAGGTAAAGAAGGCTTTAGCTACGAAGATAGACACAAAAAGCTGGAGTAATTCAGCGGGACAGGCAGCATCTCTGGAGAGAAGGAATGGGTGACGTTTTGGGTCGTGACCCTTCTTCAGACTGGCCTTCATGAGTCAGGGTATTGAGTCTAGAAATTGGAGCATTATTAATCTAGTTTAGTTTAGAGATGCAGGGCGGAAACAGTCATTTGGCCCATCGAGTCCGCACCGACCAGCGATCCCAATCCACATTAACACTACGCTACACATACTAGGGGCAATTTACACATATACCAAGCCAATTTACCTACATACCTGTACGTCTTTGGAGTGTGGGAGGAAACTGAAGAGTTCCTGACCTAAGCTCAGGATATGTACGTCCCCGTTGGAGTGAAGGGCAAAGCAGGCAAACATAAGGAAGCTTAGCTGACAAGGGAAATTGAGGCATTGGTCAAAAACAAGAAGGATGCATGGGACAGGTATAGGCAGCTGGGATCAAGTGCATCCCTGGAGGAGTTTATGGAACTAAAGAGTAAATTGAAAAAGGAGATCAGAAGGGCAAAAGGGGGCCAGGAGACAATCCCAAAAGATTTTATAAATACATAAGGGGGAAAGGGGTAACTAGAGAGAAAGTGGAACCTCTCAGGAAATAAAGCGGTCACCTATGTGTGGAGCCACAGGAGATGGGCAAGATCCTCTATGAGTATTTCTCCTCTGTATTTACCGAAAAGAAAGACACTAGGACGGAGGAACTTGGGGCAGTCTATGGAAGTGTCTTGAGAGCAGTGAGTGTTGCCGTCGAAGAAGTACTGAAGGCACTATCGTGTATGAAGGTAAACAAATCTCCAGGGCCTGATCAGATATATCTGAGGACATTGCTGGAAACTAGAGAGGAAATTGTGAGAGCCCTGGTTGAAATTTACGAATCGTCCTTAAATACAGAAGAGGTGCCGGAAGACTGGAGGGTGGCAAATGTTGTGCCTCTTTTCTAGAAGGGCTGCAGGGAAATGCTAGGAACTATAGGCCAGTGAGCTTAACATCTGTAGCTGAAAAGTTACTAGAGATTATTCTGAGGGATGGATTATACAGGCATTTGGATAGGCAAGGGCTGATTAGGGACAGTCAGCATGGTTTTGTACGTGGGAAGTCGTGTCTCACAAATCTGATTGATTTTTTTGAAGACGTGACTAAAGAGGTCGGTGAGTGCAGAGCTGTAGATGTTGTGTACATGGATTTCAATAAGGCGTTCGACAAGGTTCTGCATGGTAGGCTGCTGTGGAACTGTTAAATCGCATGGGATCCAAGGAGAGATAGCTGAATGGATAGCAAATTGGCTCCATGTAAGGAAGCAGAGGATGATGGTGGAAGGTTGCTTCTCGGACTGGAGGCCTGTGTTACTGTTTGTCATCTACATCAATGATTTAGATGAGAACATACAGGGCAAGATTAGCAAGTTTGCTGATTCTACAAAAGTGAGTGGTTTTGCAGATAGTGAAGATGGTTATGAAAGATTGCAGCAGGATCTGGATCGATTGGCGGAGGAATGGTTGATGGAATTTAATGCAGAGAAGTGTGAGGGGTTGCATTTTGGGACGTCGAACAAGGGCAAGACCTACAGTAAATGGTAGGCCTCTGTTGAGTGTTGTGGAGCAGAGGGATCGAGGAGTGCAGGTGCATGGTTCCTTGAAGGTTGATTTGCAGCTAGATAAGGTGGTCAAAAAGGCTTTTGGTGCATTGGCCTTCATCAGTCAGAGTATTGAGTATAGAAGTTGAGAGGTTATGTTGCAGTTGAATAAGACGTTGGTGAGACCGCATTTAGAATATTGTGTTCAGTTCTGGGCACCATGTTATAGGAAATACCGTGTCTAGCTTGAAAGGCTTCAGAAAAGATTTAGGACGATGTTGCCAGGACTAGACGGTGTGATCTATAGCGAGCGGTTGAGTAGGCTGGGTCTCTATTTCTTGGAATGTAGGGTGATCTTATAGAAGTATACAAAATGATGAGAGGAATAGTTCGGGGAGATGCACAGAGTCACTTGCCCAAAGTTGGGAATCAAGGACCAGAAGACATCGGTTCAAGGTGAAGGGGAAAATATTTAATCGGAATCTGAGGGGTACTTTTTTCACACAAAGGGTGGTGGGTGTATGAAACAAGCTGCCACTGGAGGTAGTTGAGGCTGGGACTATCCCATCATGTAAGAAACAGTTGAACAGGTAAATGGATAGGACAGGTTTGGAGGGATATGGACCAAGCACATGCAAGTGTAACTAGTGTAGCCGGGCAAGGTTGGGCCAAAGGGCCTGTTTCCACAATGTATCACTCTATGGCTCTTTGACGCTATTTTAAAGAAAGCCCACGCGGTCACGGGAGAAAGTACAAACTCCATACAGACAGCACCCGTGGTCGGAATCAAACCCGGGTCTCCGATGCTGTCATTATTTTAAAGTTGTACAAGACATTGGTGAGTTTGCATTTGGAGTATTGCGTCAGTATTGGTAACTCGGCTATGGGAAGGATGCCATTAAGCTGGAATGAGTGTAGAGGAGATTTATGAGATGTTGCCAGGACTTGAGTGCATGAGCTATAGGGAGAAATTGAGTAAGCTAGGACTTTCTTCCTTGGAGCACAGGAGGCCATGGGGTGATCTTATAGAGGTGTATAAAATCTTGAGGGGATTGATAGGATGAATGGAGAGTCTTTTACCCAGAGTACGGGAATCAAGAACTAGAGGACATGGATTTCAGTGATTGGAGAATGATTTAATAGGAACCTGGGGGGCAATGTTTTCACTTAGAGGATGGTGGCTCTATGTATTGCACTGCTAGAGGTGGTAGATGAGGCAGGTACAATAACAACAATTAAAATATGTATAGGAAGGAACTGCAGATGCTGGTTTAAACCAAAGATAGACACAAAATGCTGGAGTAACTCAGTGGAACAGGTAGCATCTTTGGATGGAAGGAATGGGTGACGTTTTGGGTCGAGACCCTACTTGGACAGGTACATGGATTGGAAATGTTTAGAGGGATATGGACCAAATGCGAGCAAATGGGACTAGCGTAGATGGGGCATCTTGTTTGGCATGGATGAGTTGGCCGAAGGGCCTATTTCCATGATGCACGACTCAATTTATCTTATGATACCCTGATTTTACTTTGATAAGCCTATACATACATCATTCTTCGCAAGATTAAAATATCTTTCTGACATCTTCATAATATATTTATTAAATTATTATTTTTGCACATTTTATTTTATAAGGCTACATTTTTAACTCAGTGGAGCTTGTAAAAGCAAGCACCCTCCCTGTTGAAGCCATCAATAATAAAAACTACATATCTAGTGAAGATTTAAAATATTATAATAAATAAAGCTCTTTGCTTTGATGCTGTTTGTATTTTTGCATGTGGTATAAAACATTCGAATGATGTAATGTAATACATTGTTGGGGCTTTACTCTTAATTGTGATTCCACCAATGTAAATTCTGGTATATAATTTGCTGACTCTTGCATATTTTGATGTTCTTAATCTCAGTGTAGAAAGCTGAGCTCATAGTGAGCTGAAAGCATCACTATGAATTACTTTGTCAGGACACTTGTACTGCAGGCAAATTTATTATCAGTCAATCAATTCTGTTCCAAAACACTTATGAAACACTTTAAGAAAGCAACTATCCCAAAATCGTGATTATCATTTTGACACCGCGGACATTGCATTCTTGCAAGAACTAATGTAGTACCCGTGGAAAGATATAGATGTGGAAAGATATAGATTCCAGGCCAAAGGTGGAAGTATACAGATATAAACTTTTAAAAATTAGGTGAGAGGAAAAATTAAAAAAAAATTCTCATCAGGTATGGAAGAGAGGATTGAAATTTGGTTCATGAAATAACAGGATTGCAAATTAAATATTGACAGATAGAACGTGTTTTTGAAGGGTAGTGAAAGAAAGCACTCAGACCATACCCCTCCACGTGAAGCGAATGGAGGGGTATGGTCTGAGTGCAGGTAGATGGGACTAGGGGAAAACAAATGGTCGGCACGGACTGGAAGGGCCGAGAGGGCCTGTTTCCGTGCTGTAATTGTTATATGGTTATATGGTTATAAAGCATGACAGAATAGCCATACTAACTAGAGAAAAGAAAGGTTGTAGAAAATGTTTAGTGATTAAGTAAGATGCTAAATCTATATGGATTGAAACAAAGGATTAGGAGAAACGTTCGGGTCACCCTTCTTGAAACAAAGGATTAGAAGGGATTGCTCATGTTAGTAATGATAATTACAGGTTATCTAATTGTAGATGAATGCATTGGTATATCTGAGAAATTTGTAAAAGACCTTGAATAGTATAATGTCAAGTTTTGCAATGTAAGCAACCAAGAAGAGAGAAAGAGCAAGAAATAGACAGATCTTTTATAATGTTTGTGCGTTTGGCGGCACTGGGCCTGTACTCGCTGGAGTTTAGAAGAATGAGGGGGACCTCATTGAAATGTACAGAATAGTGAAAGGCTTGGATAGAGTGGATGTGGGGAGGATGTTTCCACTAGTGGGAGAGTCAAGGACTAGAGGTCATAGCCTCAGAATTAATGGACGTTCTTTTAGGAAGGAGATGAGGAGAAATTTCTTTAGTCAGAGGGTGGTGAATCTGTGGAATTCTTTGCCACAGAAGGCTGTGGAGGCAAGGTTAGTGGATAAATTTAAGGTAGAGATAGATTGATACTTGATTAGTACGGGTGTCAGAGGTTATGGGGATAAGGCAGAATTGGGTTAGGAAGGATAGATCAGTCATGATTGAATGGCAGAGTAGACTTGATGGGCCAAATGGCCTAATTCTGCTCCTATCACATGATTTAATGATCTTATGTACAAGATGACTTTCCCACTCGGTTCAGAAAGGAGCCTAACCAGAGAGGAGGCCCTGCTGAATCTGATGATAGAGAATGAAGCAGACAACCAGCTGTGGCCGCTGCCAACCAGTCCTGAAGTATGTTATTATATGGTTGTGTTATGTGAATTATCCCAGAGTACTTACGGAAGTAGCTCAGGAAATAGTGGATGCATTAGTGATAATCTTTCAAAACTCTTTAGATTCTGGAGTAGTTCCTGAGGATTGGCGGGTAGCAAACGTAACCCCTCTTTTTAAGAAGGGAGGGAGAGAGAAAACGGGGAATTACAGTCCAGTTAGTCTAACATCGGTAGTGGGGAAACTGCTAGAGTCAGTTATTAAAGATGGGATAGCAGCACATTTGGAAAGTGGTGAAATCATTGGACAAAGTCAGCATGGATTTATGAAAGGTAAATCATGTCTGACGAATCTTGTGGAATTTTTCGAGAATGTAACTAGTAGCGTGGATAAGGGAGAACCAGTGGATGTGGTATATCTGGACTTCCAGAAGGCTTTTGACAAGGTCCCACATAAGTGATTAGTATACAAACTTAAAGTATACGGCATTAGGGGTTCAGTATTGATGTGGATAGAGAACTGGCTGGCAAACAGGAAGCAAAGAGTAGGAGTAAACGGGTCCTTTTCACAATGGCAGGCAGTGACTAGTGGGGTATCGCAGGGATCAGTGCTGGCACCCCTGCTATTTACAATATATATTAATGATCTGGATGAGGGAATTGAAGGCAATATCTCCAAGTTTGCGGATGACACTAAGCTGGGGGGCAGTGTTAGCTGTGAGGAGGATGCTAGGAGACTGCAAGGTGACATGGATAGGCTGGGTGAGTGGGCAAATGTTTGGCAGATGCAGTATAATGTGGATAAATGTGAGGTTATCCACTTTGGTGGGAAAAACAGGAAGGCAGACTATTATCTGAATGGTGGCCAATTAGGAAAAGGGGAGATGCAGCGAGACCTGGGTGTCATGGTACACCAGTCATTGAAAGTAGGCATGCAGGTGCAGCAGGCAGTGAAAAAAGCGAATGGTGTGTTGGCGTTCATAACAAAAGGATTTGAGTATAGGAGCAGGGAGGTTCTACTTCAGTTGTACATGGTCTTGGTGAGACCACACCTTGAGTATTGCGTACAGTTTTGGTCTCCAAATCTGAGGAAAGACATTATTGCCATAGAGGGAGTGCAGAGAAGGTTCACCAGACTGATTCCTGGGATGTCAGGACTGTCTTATGAAGAAAGACTGGATAGACTCGGTTTGTACTCTCTAGAATTTAGGAGATTGAAAGGGGATCTTATAGAAACTTACAAAGGGGTTGGACAGGCTAGATGCAGGAAGATTGTTCCCGATATTGGGGAAGTCCAGGACAAGGGGTCATAGCTTAAGGATAAGGGGGAAATCATTTAAGACCGAGATGAGGAAGACTTTTTTCACACAGAGTGGTGAGTCTCTGGAACTCTCTGCCACAGAGAGTAGTTGAGGCCAGTTCATTGGCTATATTTAAGAGGGATTTAGATGTGGCCCTTGTGGCTAAGGGGATCAGAGGGTATGGAGAGAAGGCAGGTATGGGATACTGAGTTGGATGATCAGCCATGATCATATTGAATGGCGGTGCAGGCTCGAAGGGCCAAATGGCCTACTCCTGCACCTAATTTCTATGTTCCTATGTTTCTATCATATCCAGAGCCCTCCGCTGTTCATTTTTTTAAAGGAAATGATTGAGAGGAAAACCTAAACAAAAATGATTGAACAGCTGTTGGAAATACTTAAAACTGTGATATACAGAGTTTATCATAAATAAATCCCTCTACAAAATCCAAGAAACCTGATAATGACTAGTGACAGAAAATTAAAGATGTGTAAAATTGAATCTAATTTCAAAGCCATGCTCATAGATGGATGATAAAAAGTCAGCGCTAAATGGAATATAGTTAGGAAAGGGCTTGGACACGCTAGAGTCAGGAAACATGTTCCCGATGTTGGGGGAGCCCAGAACCAGGGGCCACAGTTTAAGAATAAGGAATAAGCCATTTAGAACGGAGACGAGGAAACACGTTTTCTCACAGAGAGTGGTGAGTCTGTGGAATTCTCTGCCTCAGAGGGCGGTGGAGGCAGGTTTTTGGATGCTTTCAAGAGAGAGCTAGATAGGGCTCTTAAAAATAGCGGTGTCAGGGGAACGGGGTACTGATTAGGGATGATCAACCATGATCACATTGAATGGCGGTGCTGGCTCGAAGGGCCAAATGTCCTACTCCTGCACCTATTGTCTATTGTCTATTGTCTATTGAAAGAAGCACAAAGTAACACCATTTGCACGTGTTTTCTATCTATTTTGTTAGTAAAGAGAATATTGCTTGAGTTTTTTTAATTGATTTGTGTAAGAATGAACTGCAGATGATGGTTTAAACTGGAGAAAGACACAAAATGCTGGAGTAACAGCAGGACAGGCAGCATCACTGGAGAGAAGGAATGGGTGACGTTTCGGGTCGAGACCCTTCTTCATTTAAAATGTAAGATCGGCAAATACATGTAACAATCAATTAATTAGTTTAAGAGATGAGGAAATATAAAGTAATTTTGGCTCGATGATCCAAGTAAAAAACACCAACAATTTTAAAATGTATTGAGTAGTAGTTCATATGGATTTATGAAAAAAAAAGATACTTTATCAAATCAACCAAAGTTGTAAACATTCAACAGGTCAGACAGCATCTGTGAAAAGTGAAGCAGAGTTAACAAAACATTTACTCTGTTTTTCTGGAGGTATTGGTTGAACTGCTGAACATTTCCAGCATTTTTTTGTCTTTGTTTCAGATTTCCAGCATCTGCATCTAAAAAAAATGTTGTATTAAAGTAGTAGAAAGAGTAGACAGGGAAATGAAACTGAGGTAATATACATAAATTTTGCAAAGGCCTCTGACAAGGATGGTGTGGTAGACTCACTACTGAGGTGTCAAATTAGATTTATGAGGATGTTGCCAGGACTTGAGGGCCTGAACTATGGGAAGAGATTGGGGAGGCTAGCACTGGAGCGTAGGAGAATGAGAAGTGCTCTTACAGATGTGTATAAGATCATGAGGAGAATAGATAGGATAGATGCACAGTCTTTTACGCAGAGTAGGCAAATCAAGAATCAGAGGACATAGATTTAAGATGAGAGAGGAAAGATTTAATAGGGATCTGAGGGGCATCTTTTTCACATAGAGGTGGGCATATGGAATGGATAGGAAAAGTTTAGAAGGATATGAGCCAAATACAGGCAGGTTGGGCTAGTGTAAATTGTGGCAGCTTGGTTGGCATGGGCAAGTTGGGCCAAAGATAATGTTTCCATGCTGTATGACTCCATGACTATAACCATGAAAATGTATCTGGGCATTATGCGGTGTAATTAACAAGTATTGCTTTTGATGACACGTTTTGTCTATGTCATCAATTTGAATTGTAAATGGTTCAGTACTGAGTCTAGACAAACCCCAAAGGTTACAATGTGCCAACCTAAAAAAATGATCATTTATTTTGACATGATGGTTTCTGTTAGTTGGCTCATCCTCTGCCTATGCTAATGCATAACCCCATAAAACAAGCTTTACTTTGTATGGTTCAGTACACATGCATCTATGAGTTTAAGCACAGGCAATGAATGGAATGTTGAGTTCCTTTATGGCAGTGTTTGTGACAAATCAACATTACTTATCAATTGACATAGTAAACCAACTCTGCAAATCTCCAGATCATGTACATGCTGATGCCTTGACTAAAATGTTGGCTTGCATGACTCATGACTTGAATATACACACATGCTTTGTACACCGGATTGAAACTGATTCAGTACTTGCCACTCTGTAGCAATGCATGCATCTGAACCAATTTTTCCAGTACTAACCACGCACAAGAAACAAGAAGATGTAGCCTGTAAATTCACAAAGCATTCAAAGTATCATCTCAGATTAATGAGGGGGCATTCAAAAGGGGAAACAATTGAAATTGAAAGAATGGGAAGCCATGATAAAATATAAAGGACCTGTCCCACTAAAGGGCCTGTCGCACTTTCACAACCTAATTCATGACATTTTTTACTCGTGGACATTTTTCATCATGCTAGAAAAAACACCCCGACCTACTTGATGCCACGACTACCTACGACTAGCATCACGGCCTGCTATGACCCACCTGCGGCCTCCTATGACCTTGTGACGACCCTGCTGGGAGTATGAGTCAAGGGCAAACTCGGCAGAGGTCGTGAATTAGGTCGTGAAAGTGGGACAGGCTCATTAGGCATTATTTGCGCGTCACGCAGGTGACGCGCAAGGATTTTAAGAATCCCCAAATCCTGCGGCGCTGTGCGCTTCCGCACGCCACTGCCTGCGCCACCACGTCTCACCATGCGCCATGCACGTGTAATGTATGCCATGCACGCGTAACGTGTGCGTCGTGCGTCGTGACGCATAAATTATGTCGTGTAAATGACGCACAAATAACACTTGTGGGTCAGACACTTAAGGCTCTTACTTGTGCAGCCTAGTACATGCTTAGCTGTGAGAGGTTAAGAGAGGGCATTAACTGGACTGCTGAGTTCCTCAATGGCAGTGTTTGTGACATATGAGGATCAGTCCCACACTGCAGAAACAGTATTTTAAGCATGTAGGCAGAAAACACTGGCTGACCTCGTAAGTCAGGCAACATCTGCAAACAGAGAAGAACAGCTAATATTTCAGAACTGTGGCCTTGCATAACAATGATATATTGTACATAGGGTGCTGGGGGAGAGGGGTCACAGAGAGATAGTGTGAGGGAGCTGGATTAACATTGGCGGGGATACAGTCAGTGACACAGGTTACATCTGTAGAAGGGAAGGAGAAACTCCCAGGAGAGAAAGTCTGTGACAGGGTGGGGGATAGGGATGATTTAAATGGAAAAATGAATTGATAATAGGGCAGGTAAAGGAAAAGATAAGTTTGGAGGATGTGTAATTGGTGTTTGCAAGAAACTTGTGCAGAAAAAATAAGAATATCAGTTATAATCTGAAATTGTTGAAATTAATGTTGTCCAGAGGTCAATGATGTGACCATCCTTTATTGAGATACTGTTCCTTGATCTTCAGTTAGTCTTCACACAAGATCACATACACAAAATAGTAAGACAGCTGGCTCCTCAGGTCTGCCCCACCAATTTAGTATAGTCGTGATTGATCGGCCCATGGTCTTTTCTCCTATGCCAGCCCTATATAGCATTCAATTCCCTGATCTTTCAAAAATGTCTCCACTGCCTCTTTAAATATATTCAGTGATTTTGCTTTTATACCCGACTGCAGTTGCAAATTTGAGAGGTTCATCACCCTTTGTGAGAAGACATTCCTATGCACCTCAGCTTCAAATGACTGCCTCTCCACCGTGTGACTATATACTCTTGTTCAAATGAAAATATTTTAAAATATGTTTCTCATACCCCCTTAGGATATTTTATGTTTCAATAAAATCACTTAATTCTTCTAACTTCAAAGAGTGTAGTACTAACATTTTTACTGACATGTGATATGACAAACTTCTCATTCCGGGAATTATCCTGGTTAATCTCTTCTGGACCACCTCCAATGCTAGCATATCATTTCATATATTATAGGGCTACAACTGTACATTGTGTTTCAGGTGCAGCCTCACCAGCATTCTGCACAATTGTAACATTACTTGTCTATTTTAAATTCCACCTCCAACTTTATGTGTGTCTGCACCATAATCCTTAAATTCCTCTATACTCCGCTGATTTACAGTCTTTTTCCAGGTGTATAATAGTCTGCTTTTTGATTCACCCTATCAAACCACATGTCCTCATTCTTTCCTACATTAAACAGGGATATCAAAGTCAATTTAGGGGATTTTCTGAACTAGTATTGAATCATTTTTAGACCATTTTTGTATACAATGCTACTCTAAATCAATCATCATCATCATCAACATTGAAAACATTAGCGACGCAGTGGTGCTGGTTTCCGACGGGCATGATGACGGACACACCACACGTCTCTGTCCTCCATGCAGCTGGCAAGCTCCTCTTTTGTCTCTACACATGCATCTTCCATCAACGTCTTCAGCATCGTCTTGATTGGCCGTCCCGGGTCACGTCTTCCATGGGTGGGTTCCCACATCACAACCCTATTTGCTGGCATTTCTGGGTGGCGGTGGCAGTGACCAGCGAGCCTCATCCTTCTCATCCTGATCTTCTCGGTCAGAGGTGGATTCTCCCCATAGAGCTGGGCGTTGGTGATGTGGTCCCTCCAACTGACATTTTGAACTTTTCTGAGCATTCGAGTGTAAGTACCATTGAGAGACTTGGACAGTGCTCCCGTGAGTGTCCATGCCTCACACCCGTACAATAATATGGTCTCTACATTTGCTGGGAAGAATCTCAATTTGAGACCCTTAGACATCCGAGACGTCCAGATTTTCCCCATGCTAATTGAGGGCTTTCCATGCAAGCGCCTTCCGGACCTTGATGTAATTCTCCGAGCTCAGCATCCTCGCTCCCAGGTACTTGAAGTTCTCCACTTTCTTGATAGATGCACCACCACTGGTTTTGAAAAGCTCATGGTCACCAACGTTGAACGCCATGTACACCATCTTCTTGGCATTGAGGTGGAGCCCACTTTCTCTCAAAAATCAAGGAATAGATAAAGGTCAACTGGAGATGCTGCCAGAAAGATAGTTAAGATTAACAGATTTGCAAAGAGACACTAATTAGGAACTGAATAAAAGGCTGGATGATGGCCTGAGTGAAGTCCTTGAAACAATGAAAATGATTTGATGAAGTAGTATTATATTGTAGGGAATCCAAAATTAGCAACACAAAAATATAAACCAGCTACTAATAAAGCCAAAAGTTCTCCAGATGTGAGACATTGTTACATTTATATGACACCTTTTACAACCTCATGTAGGTTTGCAGACGTTTGAATTGTGGATACTATTGGAATGCAGACTAGCCTCCTAAATTCCTGACTGGTGCAAATCATGAAATTGGTAAGCATATCCAGTGACGTACCAAAATCCTGCTGCACCTGCAAAGGACGTACAAGAATGGCTTTGATGTGAAATACACTATTTCATCCATTCTTATGTTTAGAGATACAGCATGGAAACAGGCCCTTCAGCCCACTGAGTCCAAACTGACCATCGATACCCACACTAGTTCTATGTTATCCCACTTTCACATTCCACACACTGGGGACAATTTACAGAAACCAATGAACTTACAAACCTGCATGTCTTTGGAATGTTGGAATTTTGACCTGCAGTCAAAATCGAACCTGGATCCCTGGCACAGTGAGGCATCAGCTTTACCGCTGCACCACTGTCCCTCATACATTGTGGTTTGTCTCGCGTCAGATTTCCGTTCTGACTGGATTGGGAGATATTCCTATTGTCCTAGGAACATCTAAAGATGGGTGTCCCCTGCATAATGAAGTTCAAGTTCCTCTGCAGTGCTCCAAATAAGATTTGCATGAGAAGTGATATCATCTCTTGTTTAATCAGCTGATTGTTTTTTCCTTATGTATTTTGTGTTCACTGAAAAGAGAAACAAAGATAAATTAGGTTACTGCAATCATGTGAGTTTGGTACTGAACTAAGCCTTTGTTCTGATGTAACAAGACTAAGTTTCAAGTTATCATGAAAATGCTGACATTTCAATCATCTTTCAAAGACAAGGTATAATGACAAAATTAAAAATGCCAATTTGGAAATTAGGTTATTAATTTAAAATTCAGGAGTCTGCATTGCTCCAGAGCTCAAAGCTCCAGAGAAATGTGTCTGATTTGCAGTACTTTGCAATTCATGGCAAAGGAAAAGCCAAGCAAAGGAGTACGGTGCTGGTGATCGGTGTCAACCTCATTGTGAGACGGGAATTATGAAAACTGTAGACCACACAGAAGTAGAGTGAGCTCTGCTCTGGTTACTCACCTTGCCCACCTAAAATGGTGCATGACACAACTAGTCTGGGGTCCAGAGTTTGGAAGCTTCAAGCTAGCTTTATTTCTGGGAAAGCTATTATTGAATTTGTCTGAATAAAATTAATGCTTAATTTAATTTTGCTTCTTGCATTAATTTCTTTTGTTGCAGAGGGCATAATTTTGCATAATGACATGTTTTTTTTCATCTTGCAAACAAAATGCTGAGGACGAGAATTCCATTGGGGGCTCCCACAACATTCCACAATTTAAATGCGAGGGCACCAAATACATGTTTGTAGAATGTGTTCAGACCTGTTTGTACTTTAATACCTGCATTAATACTTTGATAATTTCTGGTGCATATTCAGGAGAACTGTGAAACTTACCATTTATGCTTCAGTAGAAATGTCAACAGTGAGTTATGCTGTTCCTTCCACACAGGCAGTATTCCACTTGAGGAACAATCTTCACTTAAGTGTTAAGATTTTATGTTACCCAGTCTTTTCAAGCAATCTCAGGGAACATTTGCCAGAGACAATCAATATAAAGTCCATTTATATTTCAAGAAAATGGCAGATACATTGTTGGCAAATGCCTTCACTCCTTGCGGACAATGCAGGACTATATTGGGATGCAGGATTGACAAGAGTTTAGATGTACAATATTGTACTGCAAGGCACAGTGGCTGCTCACTAATCCTACATTTTACATGAACGTGGATTGCTTCCACTCAATTAATGTTAATAGGGACATAGAGCTATGGGCCCGCTGGCACACCTTGTCCATGCAAACAAATTAGCATTCCGAGCTAGTCCCATTTAAATACATTTGGCTCATAATCCTCCAAAACCTTCCTAGAGTGGGTGAATCATGGAAACAAATAGTGACATTTGACCCAAATAGTAAATGCTGACCATGATTCTCCATCTACACTGGTCCCCACCTGCCTACATTTTACCCGTATCCTCTAAACCTTTCATATCCCTGTACCTATCCAAATATTTAAAATATTGTTATAGTACCTGCTTTAACCAGCTTCTCTGGCAGCTCATTCTCTTAGTGTCTTATGAGATGGTGGTGGGGAAGGTGCTGGAGTTAATCATAAAATACTTTCAGAAAGCATTTGATAAGGTCCCACATAGGAGATTAGTGGGCAAGGTTAGGGCACATGGTATTGGGGGTAGAGTGTTGACATGGATAGAAAATTTGTTGGCAGACAGGAAACAAAGAGTAGGGATTAACGGGTCCCTTTCAGAATGGCAGGCATTGACTAGTGGCGTACCGCAAGGCTCGGTGGTGGGACCACAGCTATTTACAACATACATCAATAATTTAGATGAAGGGATTCAAAGTAACATTAGCAAATTTGCGGATGTCACAAAGCTAGGTGGCAGTGTGAACTGTGAGGAGGATGCTATGAGAATGCAGGCTGACTTGGTTGGGTGTGTGGGCAGATGCATGGCGGAAGCAATTTAATGTGGATAAATGTGAGGTTATCCACTTTGGTAGCAAAAACAGGAAGGCAGATTATTATCTAAACGGTGCCAAGTTGGGAAAAGAGGACTTACAACAGCATCTGGGGGTCCTTGTTCATCAGTCAATGAAAGTATGCATGCAGGTACAGCAGGCAGTCAAGAAAGCAAATGGCATGTTGGCCTTCATAACAAGAGTATTTTAGTATAGGAGCAAGAGGTCCTTCAGCAGTTGTACAGGGCCCTAATGAGACCACACCAGGAGTATTGTGTGCAGATTTGGTCCCCTAATTTGAGGAAGGACATTTTTGCTATTGAGGGAGTGCAGCGTAGGTTTACAAGGTTAATTCCCGGGATGGCGGGATTGTCATATGCTGAGAGAATGGAGCGGCTGGGCTTGTATACTCTGGAATTTAGAAGGATGAGAAGGGATCTCATTGAAACGTATAAGATTATTAAGGGTATGAACACACTCAAGGCAGGAAACATGTTCCCGATGTTAGGGGAGTCCAGAACTAGGGGCCACAGTTTAAGAATAAGGGGTAAGTCATTTAGAATGGAGATGAAGAAACACTTTTTCATGCAGAGAGTTGTGAGTCTGTGGAATTCTCTGCCTCAGAGGGCGGTGGAGGCTGGTTCTATGGATACTTTCAAGAGAGAACTAGATAGGGCTCTTAAAGATAGTGGAGTACGGGGTAGTGATTGGGGATGATCAGCCATGATCACATTGAATGGCAGTGCTGGCTCGAAGGGCCGAATAGCCTACTCCTGCACCTATTATCTATTGCCTATTGTCGATTGATATATGGGTGTCCTTGTACATGAATCACTGAAAGTAAGCATGCAGGTAAAGCAGGCAGTGAAGAAAGCTAATGGCATGTTGGCCTTCATTGCGAGATAATTTGTGTTTGGGAGCAAGGGGGGTCCTACTGCAGTTGTACAAGGCCCTGGTGAGACCACACCTGGAGTTTTGTGTGCAGCTTTGGTCTCCTAATTTGATGAAGGACATTCTTGCTATTGATGGAGTGGAGCGTAGGTTCCCAAGGTTAATTCCCGGGATGTCGGGACTGAAATATAATGAAAGAATGGGTCAACTGGGCTTGTAGTCATTATAATTTAGGATGAGAGGGGATCCTATATCTATATCTATATATATATATATATATATATATATATATATATATATATATATATGTGTGTGTGTATATATGTGTGTATGTATATATATATATACGTGTGTGTGTGTGTATATATATATATATATATATATATAATATATATATATATATATATATATATATATATATATTATTAGCGCTATTGCGTACCATTTTGGCTGAGTTGCAGAACACGCATACAAACAAACAAACAAACAAGATGAGAGTTTTTGTAATATATATATA
The DNA here is from genome assembly GCA_035221665.1 of Okamejei kenojei. Lineage (NCBI taxonomy): Eukaryota > Metazoa > Chordata > Chondrichthyes > Rajiformes > Rajidae > Okamejei > Okamejei kenojei. The sequence goes on along the minus strand of CM069131.1, from coordinate 88,789,473 downwards.
ATATATATTGAATATATATATTACAAAAACATCTTGTTTGTTTGTTTGTTTGTTTGTTTGTATTAGTGTTCTGCAACTTAGCCAAAATGGTACGCAATAGCGCTAAAATATTTGGCCCACTTTACTCGCCATTGTCCTGCGTGTGTGTTAGCCAAATTTTGTTCAGATTGATGTCATATTTTACAAGTTATTGACATTTTAAACTTCACAAAAAACACTTTACAAAACCACTTTTCCACTTGTCCTCCCCGTCAGCGGTGTTCGACGTCACAATGACGTCACAATGGGATCCCGAATATCATTTTCTAAATCGCCATTTTCATTGACATTGATTTTATTCTCAAAAAAGATATCCCTTTTAATCAAATTCTTCAATTTTCATTAACAGCTAACATTGCCTTTAGGTTTTTTAAAGAAAAAACGTGATTTTCTTTGAGAATCTAATTTAAAAAAACATTGTGATTTTCATTGTGGGAGGGGGGGAGGATAGGAGGGAGAGGAGGGGGATATGGAGGGAGAGGGAGGGGAAGTGGGGGAGATGAGGAGGGAAATTCAGCCGCGCCTGCGGAGCTGGGTGCTATGGGTCAGTGGTAGAATATTGCCTTGGTGGATGGGCCCAATGGGTCCACACCTGGTCTAGTAGAAACATAAAATACTTAAGGGATTGGACAGGTTAGATGCAGGAAAATTTTCCACCATGTTGGGGGAGTCCAGAACCAGAGGTCGCAGTTCACGAATAAGGGGTAGGCCATTTAGGACTGAGATGAGCAAAACCATTTTTCACCCAGAGAGTTGTGAATCTGTGGAATTCTCTGCCACAGAAAGCAGCGGTGGCCAATTCACTGTGTGTTTTCAGGAGAGAGTTAGATTTTGCTCATAGGGCTAACGGAATCAAGGGACATGGGGAAAAAACAGGACGGGGTACTGATTTTGGATGATCAGCCTTGATCATATTGAATGGTGGTGTTCGCTCAAAGGGCCTAATGGCCTACTCCTGCACCTATTTTTAATGTTTCTACGTTTCTATGACATCTCTTTGCATTATTTTTAATATTACCTGCCAAAGCTATCTCCTGATTTCCTTCTTAAGTATGCTCCTCAATCCCCAAAACTCTTCCAGGGATGTACTTGATCCTATCTGCCTATACCTGACCCATGCCTCCTTTTTCTTGACAAGAGCCTCAGTTTTTCTCATCATCCAGACTACCTTACTTCCACCTGCTTTGCCTTTAACTCTAACATGAACATGCATGCCTTGAACTCCGGTCATTACACTTTTAAAAGCATACGGACTTTCCTTTGTCTACTCAAATCAACTTTAGCATGTTCCTGTCTAATATCATTAAAGTTGGTCTTGTCTCAATTCAAAACTTTAACTCGTGGGCCCGTCCTGTCATTATCCATAACTTTTTAAAAGCGAATAGAACTGTGATTGCTGGTGCTAAAAAATTGGCCCACTGGCACTTCAGTCACGTGCCCTTCCTAATTTCCTAAGAATAGATCAAGCTCTCTCCCTTGTCGGGCCCTCTACATATTGCTGGAGGAAACCTTCCTGAATACTTTTGACAAATTCCACTCCATCTAAGTCCTTGGCACTATGACAGTCCCAGAATATAATTGGAAAGTAAAAGTCCCCTACTTCGACAACCCTAATTGATTTGCAGCTGCATGCAATCTCCTAGATATTTGTTCTTCTAATTCTATTTGGGGCCTATAGTACACTTCCAGCAAGGTAATCATCCCCTTTCTATTTCTCAGTTCCACCCATATAGCTCCACTGGATGAACCATCTTGTAGGATTGCCGTGCCGTTCTCCCTAATCAATAAAGCAACATTCCCTCCTTGTCTAGCCCTGCCTTTCTCTCACCTGTGGCACCTGTACCCTGGAACATTTAAGCTGTCAGCCCTGTCCCTCTCATAGCCAGGTTTTCGTAATAAGTACAATGTCCCAGTCGCATATCCATATCCATGCTGAGTTCATCCGCCTGACTAATAATTTAATCCAACAGTCTTTCCTTGCTCCCTGCCATGCTCCTGCTTATCCTGTCCACTGAACCCCTGCTTTCACCACCTTCCATTACCAGTTTCCAGACTCTCAACTGCCTCAGTCCTGCATTGCATCCTGTTCCCCTGCCACCTGGGTAACATTAGCAAGGATATGCTAACCAACCAGGATATTGGTTCCCGTCCAAAAAAGGTGCAACCCGTCTCTCTTGTACAGGTCACCTCTGTCCCAGAGGAAATCCCAATCGTCCAAACATTTGAATTCCTGCCCCCCCGATCCAACTTTTCAGCCACACGTACACCTGACCCGTATTCCTGTTCCTACCCTTAATAGCACCGGAGTTATTCTGGATATCACTACCCAGGAGGTCCCGTTTTTGCCTTACTCCCTATATTCATTTGCAGGACCTCATCCTCTTTCCTACCTTTGTCATTTGTGCCGATGTGCACAATTACTTCTGGATGCTCACCCTCCCCCTTGAAAATGGTGTCTAGCCACTCTGAGACATCTTGGACCCTGGATCCAGGGAGGCAAAATACCTTCCTGGAGTCTCTTATTGCTGCCACAGAGTCTACTGTCCGTCCTCTAACTAACGAGTCTGCTACCACTGTACCACTACCAACATTACCCATTCCCATTGTCCCGCAGAGCCATGCTCAGTGCCGCAGATCTGATTACTGCTGCAGTTCAGCCCTGACCTTTTACATGCCACAGAAGCATCATTCCATCATTCTGCCTGCCACATCTGCTGCACTAAAACCAAGAGGAAATATAGTACAACAATCACACACAAGAAACAGCAGACTGTTAACCTCTGCTCAGCCTCCTCACCAAAGTCTCTTGAGCCAAAGCCTCACATTTACCCTCTCTCCCAACACAGCCACTCATGACAGGCCACTTTGCTACCTACACCTTTCCTTTTTATTGGCCACCCAACAGTTTCGAAATCTCCTGCAGTTACCTCAACACTGAAATGCACTCACTCAGCCAATCCAAGAATGGTTCCACCAACGGGTTGTACTACTGCATCATGATGGCCCAATGATGGCAAGCATGCCAAACACCTTCTTTCCCATCCTGTCCACCTGACTGGCTACTTCCAGGGAGCCATGCACCTGTACTCCTAAATCTCCTACTCCAGAACACATGCCTGGGCACTACCATTTACTATGCAAGTCCTGCCTGGTTTGATGTACCAAAGTGTAACACCTCACACTCTTCCTTCCAAGGTTATTGGTTACCCTCCAGTTCAGGTGCAATCTGGCCCTCTTGTACAAGTCACCTCTGCTCCACAAAAGAGCACAATGTCCCGAAAACCTGAATCCCTGCCCACTATACTGTCTCCTCTGCCACTCATATGTCCAACCAATCTTCTACCCCTGCCCTCAACAACACGTGGCACTGGAAGTAATGTAGAGATTGCTGGCTTCAACCTCACTCCTAACTCTGTATTCATCTCCTTTATTGTCCCACATACGTCACTGGTACCGATGAGCATAACCACCCCCCAGTTGTTCACCCTCCCACTTGAGAAGGTGCTCCGTGACATCCTGAACACTACCACTAGGGAGGCAGCCACAGAATCACCTGAATCTCCGAAGGATCTCGACCCGAAACGTCACCCATTCCATCTCTCCAGAGATGCTGCCTGTCCTCCCGCTGAGTTACTCCAGCATTTTGTGTCTTTCACAGAATCGCCTGTCTATCTGCCTGACTATCCAGTCCCCTATCACTCCAGCCCTGTCTGACTTCATTCTACCCTGCTGTGCCTCAGAACCAGACCTGGTGCCACAGACCTTGATGTTTCTGACAGGTGAAACATTATGTTAGCAAATGTCTGTTATCTAAAACACATCTGGGACAGCTTAAATAAACAGCTCATTTGCCAGTAATATTAAGCAACTCACATATATTGAGTGGTTAGCTACTGGGACCAGTACAGTTCATTACAGCATTGTTTTGACTCGAATGAGAAATTTGGGAACACCAATGAGACAAAGTCTGACTGAATCCTGAAACTAGAGCAAGGATCATTTAAGTGGCTCAAGTTGATTGCAGCACTAGTGTCAAACAAAATAATCAGTCTCAGAGATTTTGCATAACTTAACAAAACTAGTAACAAAGAGGAGATTTATGGTATAATAAAGAGGAGGTAACAGAGAAGGTGCAGATGAAGCAACGACCCGACCAGGAAGATGGAGTATGATGGCAGCCATCACCCACTGATAACTGTATCGAGCAATTTACATGACACCATGGAGATTCACAAGGACATTGACTGCACTGGTGGACTTCAGTTATTGGGAGAGATTGGATAGGCTGGGCTTGTATTTCCTAGAGTGAAGGAGAACAAGGGTGACCTGACAGAGATATAAAATTATGAGGGGATAATTAGAATCTTTCTTCCATGGTACCCATGTCAAAAACAGGTGGGTATAGTCGCGGTGAAAGCAAGTTCAAAAGGAGATGTGAGGAGAATTAGTTTTTTGCACAGAGAATGATTGATATCTGGAACACGTTCCCAGAAGAGCTGTTGCAATCATAATCACTATGTTTAAGAGGCATCTAGACAAACACTTGATTAAGCAAAGCGTAGAAGGATATGGATATGCAGGCAAATGGGGTTAGAAACATAGAAACATAGAAATTAGGTGCAGGAGTAGGCCATTCGGCCCTTTGAGCCTCATGGCTGATCATCCAACTCAGTATCCCGTACCTGCCTTCTCTCCATACCCTCTGATCGCCTTAGCCACAAGGGCCACATCTAACTCCCTCTTAAATATAGCCAATGAACTGGCCTCAACTACCCTCTGTGGCAGAGAGTTCCAGAGACTCACCACTCTCTGTGTGAAAAAAGTATTTTTCATCTCGGTCTTAAAGGATTTCCCCCTTATCCTTAAGCTGTGACCCTTTGTCCTGGACTTCCCCAACATCGGGAACAATCTTCCTGCATCTAGCCTGTCCAACCCCTTAAGAATTTTGTAAGTTTCTATAAGATCCCCTCTCAATCTCCTAAATTCTAGAGAGTATAAACCGAGTCTATCCAGTCTTTCTTCATAAGACATTCCTGACATCCCAGGAATCAGTCACTTTCAATGACTGGTGTACCATGACACCCAGGTCTCGCTGCATCTCCCCTTTTCCTAATCGGCCACCATTTAGATAATAGTCTGCTTTCCTGTTTTTGCCACCAAAGTGGATAACCTCACATTTATCCACGTTATCCTGCATCCGCCAAACATTTGCCCACTCACCAAGCCTATCCAAGTCACCTTGCAGTCTCCTAGCATCCTCCTCACAGCTAACACTGCCCCCCAGCTTAGTGTCATCCGCAAACTTGGAGATATTGCCTTCAATTCCCTCATCCAGATCATTAATATATACTGTAAATAGCTGGGGTTCCAGCACCGAGCCTTGCGGTACCCCACTAGTCACTGCCTGCCATTGTGAAAAGGACCAGTTTACTCCTACTCTTTGCTTCCTGTTTGCCAGCCAGTTCTCTATCCACATCAATACTGAACCCCCAATGCCATATGCTTTAAGTTTGTACACTAATCTCTTATGTGGGACCTTGTCGAAAGCCTTATGGAAGTCCAGATATACACATCCACTGATTCTCCCTTATCCACGCTACTAGTTACATCATCGAAAAATTCCACAAGATTCGTCAGACATGGTTTACCTTTCGTAAATCCATGCTGACTTTGTCCAATGATTTCACCACTTTCCAAATGTGCTGCTATCCCATCTTTAATAACTGACTCTAGCAGTTTCCCCACTACCGATGTTAGACTAACTGGTCTGTAATTCCCTGTTTTCTCTCTCCCTCCCTTCTTAAAAAGAGGGGTTACGTTTGCTACCCGCCAATTCTCACGAACTACTCCAGAATCTAAGGAGTTTTGAAAGATTATCACTAATGCATCCACTATTTCTGGGGCTACTTCATTAAGTACTCTGGGAATGCAGCCTATCTGGCCCTGGGGATTTATCGGCCTTTAATGCATTCAATTTACCCAACACCACTTCCCGGCTAACCTGGATTTCACTCAATTCCTCCTTTGACCCGCGGTCCCCTGCTATTTCCGGCAGATTATTTATGTCTTCCTTAGTGAAGACAGAACCAAAGTAGTTATTCAATTGGTCTGCCATATCCTTGTTCCCCATGATCAACTCACCTGTTTCTGACTGCAAGGGACCTACATTTGTTTTAACTAATCTCTTTCTCTTCACATATCTATAAAAACTTTTGCAGTCAGTTTTTATGTTCCCTGACAGTATTCTTTCATAATCTATTTTTCCTTTCCTAATTAAGCCCTTTGTCCTCCTCTGCTGGTCTCTGAATTTCTCCCTGTCCTCTGGTATGCTGCTTTTTCTGGCTACTTTGTACGCATCATTCTTAGCTTTGATACTATCCCTGATTTCCCTTGTTATCCACGGATGCACTACCTTCCCCGATTTATTATTTTTGCCAAACTGGGATGAACAATTTTTGTAGTTCATCCATGCAGTCTTTAAATGTCTTCCATTGTATATCCACCGTCAACCCTTTTAGAATTAAATGCCAGTCAATCTTGGCCAATTCACGTCTCATACCCTCAAAGTTACATTTCTTTAAGTTCAGAACCATTGTTTCTGAATTAACAATGTCACTCTCCATCCTAATGAAGAACTCAACCATATTATGGTCACTCTTGCCCAATGTAGATAATGTAGATGAATAAAAAGATCAGCAAGGACATGGTGGGATGAAGGGCCTGTTACTGTGCGCAATTACTCTGAGCCAATCATATCACTTACAAATATTTTACATTATTAAAACACCACAGACGTTCGAAAAAGTGAACACACGTCATGATGTTCTGTTTGCCAATTTCAAACTATCATTAGTATTAGTTAAATCTGGCTCTTCAGAAGTAAAGGCTCAAAACCTATTGGCTGCTATCTAAAGTACATAAATGGTATCATTTGCCTACCATTATGCCACCCCTTGTTGATCCTAGATAGTCTGATTCTTGTATTGTTTAATTATTGTTACCTTTAAGTGCTTCTTCCAGGAAAGGAGCAAGACTGGCGGCAGGTTTCAGCGAACGCTGTTGACCTCAAGGGAGGCGGCACAGCAGCTTTTAGTGAGTGCGTGCCGTGCCCTTAATACTGTATTAGTCACATCTGAGAAGAAGGCGGCTCGGAATGTCTGACTGCTGATTGATGTTTCTTAAAGTGTTTTCAGAGAGTCACTTGTGTTCATTCAGTTGAAGAGGAGGTTGCCTTATCTGATCCTTTTCCTGCTGGACAATTTTGCAGAATAGTCCTTTTGTTCTGATTGTGAACAAACTAGATTATCACCGACGACTGTGAAACCAGCTGTCAAGATTCTCTTCAATTGATCTTTCCAGCTAGTTTGATCCAGAGTTGTCAGACTGCTGCAAATTGCAGCCCAATGTCTCTGTGGCCTCAGTCACAACCCCTTCCGGAGAAATGCTAACTAGATTTGGTTCCAACGTCCTCCTCAGCTTTACTGAGATTGCCATCAACGTATGATGTGTTTTATTTATCTAAAGCTCTCACTCAGTGCTATTCTGTGATCAGAGGTATGCTGCTGTTCATTCTCTGATGTGCTTTACAGGATATTCGAATGATGTCGAATGTTGCCAGAAAGATCATGGAATGGAAGATTCCCATTCTCTGGCTTCTAACTATAGTGGCTTCTTACTGCTACAGTATGTTAAGCATTTCACAAGGCATTCCTTCACGCTCATTGACCCTATGCAATTTACTAGATGGAATTTAAGGAGAGTTACTATGAAAATTCACAAATTACTGGGGTTAATGTGGGTCCACGATTGCCCGCATTTCTCTGCAAAATCAAGACCATGCATAAATTAAATGTCTGACATGGTGTTCTCCTTTTTGACAACCATCTGATAAATTCTGAGATCCTCCTGAAGTCACTTAATCTCCTAGGAACTAGTTAGAATTTCCTTGATGCAACTTTTGTACAAATAAAGTCAGATTCACAACACATGCATATTCCAGAAAGAGATTGCTTCCTGATGTTCCATTTGACACCAGTTTAATTTGCATAATTAAATGGAATTTTCAAGTTTGCACCTTTGTCCTTGTCAATAGTGGAGACATTTCTATCCCCAAATTCATTAATCTAGACATAATTTAACTCTCACAAGAAATGCAATTTCAAGGATGTTCTTTCTACCACAAGACCAGCTGCAGCATTGTGAGTGATAGTAGATTCCCAGGTTAATGTATTAGCTGATTTTACTTGTGGTTTTCTGTCACTGCTTTTGCAAAATAAATGGAACTTAGAAATAAATTGAGTGAGAGTTGGTGTAGAGGTGATTTTAATCTAATTAAAAAAAATACTCCATGCTTTTGGTATTTACGAAATCACTACAGTAGACTGACTTACTGTGACAAATAGTATGCGCGATTTTCCATCAGCTTAAAGTAACATTTCCTTCCTTTGAAAGCCATTTTGGTTTGAATATGTGGTGCAATAATTACAGTGGAGTAATTTGGAGAGAATTTTGACCAATCACATTTGAGGGATGGACTTGCAAGAGTGAATGCAAGCGGGTTATCAATTAAATCAAAGGTAACAAATTGCAAATTGTAGAGTGAAACCACATAATTAAACGTCCCAACCTTCAATGCCTTGTCTGAAGAGTTTTAGTAAAATGATTAAGAAATGTTAGAATTACTGCTGGCAGTAATTCCTCATCCCTCCGATCATTATTTTAGCAGATATTAACATGTTTGTTATAAGGCACCAAAAGATTGGCATGCATTTTAAGGATCAAATTTCTGTAAGTGCCAGCTGTTTGCTTCTTCTTGCGTATGGCGTGCACAGCCTAAAGTTGTAGGTCAACTTGTTCTATTTGATCTTTTGTTTGTGCATGTCGGGTTGATTGCATTAGTCGAAACAGGGTGGACCACGTGAATGTTGTAATCTCCCACCCCATTGCTAGCTGCAATGATTATCTATTTGCATTAGATCTATTAAACCAAACGTGTTAGAGGTGCATGTCAAGATGTCAAACATCCTAAAGTCATAAAGCAGATAAATAGTTGTTTGCCTATCAGTCCTTGGTTCAAAAGTTTTGTGTTAATTAAGCTGTGAGGGCAAATGAGTTTAACAATAAGCCTAAACATATTAGTCAGAAATCTAGTAGGAGTTTGTCATGCAACAGCATGAGATGATTTAAAGATTGTTTTTGATGAGAAGCTAATGGAGAATGAGATGAATGGTGGTCAATAAGTATAAATAATCTAACTAGCTCGTAGTATGACCTGATGGATGAAATCAATTTTATTAAACTTGGTCAATCCTGCAGATTCAGGAAACGACTGCAGTAAACTCTAGTTATGACAGACTATGTGGGATGGGGGGGGGGGGGGGGGGGGGGATGAATTTGTGTCTGTTATTGCAGGTTATTGTTGGCCCTTTAGTTTAGCTTAGTTTATTGTCACATGTACCGAGGTACAGTAAAAAGCTTTTGTTGCGTGCTGACCAGTCAGCAGGTTTACAATTGAGCCATTTACAGTGTGTAGATACATGATAAAGCAATAACATTTAGTGCAAGGTAAAGCCAGAATGGTCAGATCAAGGATAGTCTGAGGGTCACCAAAGATGTAGAGAGTAGTTCAGCACTGCTCTCTGGTCGTGGTAGGACGAGTCAGTTGCCTGATAACAGTTGGCTGATAACAGCTGGGAAGAAGCTGTCCTTGAATCTGGAGGTGTGCGTTTTCACACTTCTATACCTTTTGCCAGATGGGAGAGGGGAGAAGATGGAGTGGCCAGGATGAGACTCGTCCTTGTTGCTGACCTAATGGAGTCAAAAGAAGGGAGGTTGGTTTTTGCGATGGTCTTTGCTGTGTCTGGGCTGGGCTATAACTGAGTAAGGGATTATCAAGTAATAGAGTATTATTGTGTAAGTAGTAGAAACAAAGAACTGCAGATGCTGGTTGATATTTGGTAGGATACAAAGAATTGCAGTAACTCAACGGGTCAGGCAGCGTCTCTGGAGAACACGGATAGGTGATGTTTCAGGTCAAGAACCTTTTTCCAACCCTTGGTCTGATACTGGGCCTGGAAATCAGGTGAGTTGAACTGAGGATCAGCAGAGTAACTGGTCGCAGACCGCAGCGGCCAGAGTGTAGGTAAGATTTGGCAGTGGCTGCGGCAGGCGCAGCCTAGAAGTGGTCGCGGAAGCTGTGTGGGCCGACAGTAGTAGGTCCGGTCTGGAAGCAGCCAGGGAGATGGTGCAGGTCAGCATCGGCAGCCCGACCTCGCGGTAAAGGTTGGTAGATCCGGCCTGGATATGGCCTTGGAGATGGTGTGGATCATCGACAGCCCATTGTGGCAGGTGAAGGTTGGTAGGTCCGTCTGCTAAAACCAAAACCCTTTATAAAGAGATATTTTCCTAACCCAATAATACAGTGACTAATTATAACAAGGGTTTACTGTAATGGAGTGAAAATTATCTACATTAATTGTGCACAGATATAGATTCATAGTAGTCTATTTTACATAAAGCCTAATTTCCTTTTCGGATAATCTTATTTGCTTTCCTATTATGAATCAAAGATGAAAGAAACCATAAATGTGTAAAATGGTCCAGAATTCCAATTGAGACCATAAATCAATACAATTCTGAGTATCCAGGCAAGCAAGTATATTTTCCATGAAGGGCAAGAAGGGTTGAAAACAAAAGTCACCAGGTGTATTCTCTTGAGTTCAAAGTGACAAGAATTCGACAACCAATTTGAAACCCATTGCACAATCTGTGTTGAAAAAAATCTGTTTTAATTGGACATTGGAGAAATGGGTATCCATCAGGAATAATGAAACAATGGCTTGAAAGTGGGTAACTATATTTGGAGCATAGATAGTTAAAAATGACACAGCTGGAACTAAAATGCTTAAAAAAATGTTGGATGGCATCACATCGACTAAAATGATATCAAAAGGGAAGTCAATTCTGACGGATAGCTTGGAACTCTGGAGTAAACAGTTGTTTCAGGAGCAAATTTGCTATAAAATGATGTTGCTATGCAGGATTCCCAGGTGTTAGGAAACTCATGGGTGAGAGCCGCCTGCACCACAAAGCAAGTTCTATACTTGGCATCTAGTATGTATAGAGGAGTGCCCTCCCACATCCTCAAACAAGCTTATAGCATATTCCATCCTCCTTTAATTTGAAACTTCTAGGTCGGTTGGTTAAAGCGGATGGCGCCGAACCGTTGGACTCACGGGCGACACTTGGAGGGTGCAGGTGAACCTCTTGCAGGTTCCAGTATGGATCTGCAATCATTTATTATAACGTTGGAGTGGCACCACTCTTTTAAATCTTTATTTCGGGGTATGGAGGAACAGCAGCATTTCTTACTTTCTACCTTACCTAAGCTGTGGACGTATCAGGAGCGTTTCCTGAATCAATGTACACTATGACGATTATAATCATGTATAATCTTTTTTTACTGACTGACAATAAACAAAACTAAACTTAATTGCAATTTCCCCAGGACCATTTCCGAACAGTCCCTTGGGTGCTGACCGCTTCCAGACAGAGAGGAGCCATTCAATTTAATGTGTAGGTTCCTCCAATGCAACTACAGAATCCAGCCGCAGGTTTACACCGAGGCCTTGTAAATTCTTCAGAATTCTGAAGAAGGGTCTCCGACAAGGTTCACCTGCATGGATCCATCTATGAGACCAGAGATGCTGCCTGTCCCGGTCAGCTGAGTTACGGCCAGAAGTGAGCAACACCGCAAGCTACCGCTTGGGGAGTCTGCATCCTTTGGCTTGAATAGATTTTCTCAATTCTTTAACTTTGTCTCCTCCCCTTCCCACCTCTCCCTGTCCATTCCCTCTATTTTATTTAATCACACCCAAAACAGCTTACAGGCTTTTCGATACTTTTTGCATATCTTTCACTCATTGTTCCTTATCTCTCCACATCACCGTCTATATCTCTCGTTTCCCTGATCCCTGACCAGTCTGAAACCCTGAAGGGTCTCGACCCGAAACGTCGCCTATCTCCTTCGCTCCTTAGATGCTGCTGCACCCGCTGAGTTTCTCCAGCTTTTTGTGTACCCCTCGATTCTCCCTGCATCTTCAAACTGAGACCAACCTGTTTGCCACGTGCTTGATAATAATGTATATTGTTAACTGACAGGTTATGAATTCACCCTGACGAGTTGTTGAAGTATATGACAGCAAGGACATTTCATGTTGGATAATGTTCCCATCCAATTATCAGCTGATTCCATTCCAGATATCGTTTGCAGGAAATTCTTGATTTGAAATAATTAACACTGCAGATTTAAATATTGCAATCTCCTGCATGCCTTTGGGCTGCCTTAGGTTTGGACAAAGACAGATGGTATAGGGAGCAGGTTGTGTCTGGTGAGTATTAAGTGCTCTGCTGATTAGGATTAATGTGGGCGCAAGTTATAAAAAAAGGTTGCATTTCAGAAATGAAAATGATTAATCAGGGATTATGTATCCGGAGAAAGGAATTGGACCCTATTTACTTCTATTGTAGCTGTCACCAATAATCCCATTATCTAAATATTTCAGGAGAAATTATTTTTAGCTTGATAAGCATATTTGCATTAAGCTTTGAAAAATTGTGCAAGGCCCAAACTAAAGTATTACAAGTTAAAACAAAAAAAATATGGTTCTCCTTTATATCCAAAATGCCTTTTGGGGAGTTTTTGAAATCCACTGCCACCCTGTCATGTGCATCTTAAGATTTTTTTGCCTCAAAGTAAATATCTCTGACTTGGAAATATACTGCTAGATCATTTCACTATGAGTGCTTGCACTTCATGTCCCCCCCCCCCCCCCCCCCCCCCCAAAAAGCACAATACTACATACACCAAACAGACTGCAGGGGTTTTGTGAAGACAATTCCTAATTGTCTACTGATGTGCAGCTAGTGACAGGCAATAAATGCTGGCCTTGCAATTAATGTTCAATCGCTACAGTTATATATTTAAAAATAGCTACAATATAAAGATGTTTGTATTTTGTGCCATTGTAAATAGCTCGTTCTAAGCTTCCCCCAGTCTAGTTTCAGTCAAAAATCACAGAGTCAAGCACTTGCACATCTAAACTTTATTTTGACAAAACACAATTACAGTTCTACTACTATACCTAACCACCGATCCTCATATCCGCCTGATCAAGCCCTCTTTAGCCTTGCTCATGCAGAGACACTCCAGATGGTCATGCCGTTAAGCGTTTTCCCAGAAGATTGACACAGGACCTCGTGGGAACGGAATTTTATAGGTGCCGAACCACATAGGGGTGGTCTCTATACAGTCCAATAACAGATATAGATTAACACAGTATATGATAGACATTTTCCTAACCCAATAATACAGTGACTAATACATTGTATTCAAATGGTGCTTCTCAAAGGAAACAAACATCGCAACATGTGCCTTGATATGCACGAAAACCAGACAAGGCTCAATACTTAATCCAATCAACATCCAGCAAAGTAAAGCTTTGGAGCATTATATACAATGCATATGCCTGGTTTGCATTCATCCAATCCATTCCATGCAATTTGCACCTAATTGTTAGGATCTGCAGATATTTCCATTCTCTCCCTGCAGCTCTCATCTAGGCTCTAGACACACTGGCACCATTCTGCAGCTTGTCCTATTTTTGCAGAAGGCACATTTAAATTGACCAAATGGCCTAGCAGCCCAGAAGCCTTTACTCAATTTTAGTGTCCTGGCCACTCCAATTTGTCCAGAATGAACACCATCAAGTTTATTCACCACTTCAGGGCAACTTTCAATTATGACCTGATGTACAGGAAGGAACAGCAGATGTTGACTGCCTGATGTACTTGTGCGATTTGCCTGGATAACACACAAAACAAACTTTTTCACTGTAACTTGGCAAATGTGACAATAATAAAACACAATATCTGATAACAGGCTTGTAGGGTTGTTAGTAGCAATGGTGCTAAGTAAAACTAGATGCCATCAGCATAAACTTGAATTACCTGCATAATCTTTGAATAACGTTACTGAGGCCCAGCATGAAGTTGAAAGGTATAAAGAGGCCAAGAATACGTCACTAATTGGCTAATGGTAAGGGTAATGGGACTGAGGAGAAAGATAAGCCATTAAATGTTATCTGCCATGATTAGAGAAGTAAGAATGCAACCATGTGAGAGTATGGTGGATCGCAGACGACAGGGATTGTAGAAAAATGGTATGGTCAATCATGTTAATAACTGCAGAAAAATTGAGAGCACAAGAGAGGATAATGTGATACGATCATCACCATTTAGAATGTAATTTGTGTCTCATTATGTGATTCCAGAGCATTGGGAAAGATGGAATCTTGATTGGTGGGGATGGAGCTGCAAGAAATATGTCGATGCATTTGGATGATTGCAGCATATTCACAGATTTTAAATAGCAATGGTAGTACTTTACAAGAGTGGAGGAAGATTCTGATCCTTTGGTAAAGCTAGAGTTGACAAGTGTGGCTAAAATGGACTTCAGAAAAAAATGTTTGGTGCTTATTTCTTATGAATCATGGAGATGATGAGCTTGAAGAGAGTTTTTTGATGAACGAGAGACATACCACTGTAAATGGGAGATAAGTTATAACATGGAGGAAATTTGACCAAACTTTATTGTTAGGGAACAAAGATGCGAGCTACAGGTGTTGTGCAAAGGATGGAATTGTAGCAACCTTGAGAACAAACTGGCTGGGGGAGGGAGTTATGGTAACTGGTACTCTCGTGGGTAAATTTTGTGAAGTACTTATTCACTTCTTCCTCTTGCGAATGGCGTGCCCAGCCTAAAGTTGTAGGACAACTTGTTCTATTTGATCTTTGATTGTGCACACCAGGTTGGTTGCATTCATCGAAACAGGGCAGACCACGTGAAGGTTGCAATCTCCCGCCCCACTTATCCATTAAATACTGAGTTACGTAAATTGGAATGTGAGAGCAGAAGGCTCAGCCTTTCAAATGGTTTGATCTGTATTGATATTTGACAGAAACAATAAATGAACATTGACAGCAGGAAGATCAGGCAAGATGAATTTACTGCGGTAAAGTAGTAAGTGCAGAATCCTTGGCACAGGAAATTTATTAGTACAGGCTCAAAGGGCCAAATGGCCTCCTCCTGCACCTATTTTCTAAAATAAAAGTGACATTTGAGTAATGCTGTTAAAATGTCTGAGTTACTTGGCTTAGGATTACAATCTTCAGAGATTTGAACTAACATTCGTGAGCATGTAGAAAGGACACCCAACCAAAGCCATTGTCATATTTTGGTAAACTGGTAGCATGGAAGGTCAAAGCTCAAATGCAATTTTCTCAGGGCTGTAATGTAAGATCACTTGAGTGTTCCACTGGGCAGTGCAGACCAATGAAGAATCAGGCACAAAGAAACAAAAATACAAGAAATGTTCTTCAGGAATGGAACATTAATGTTGGGGCAGAACTGGCAAGTATTTTTCCTGAAAGCGTCAGTTGTGGCCTGGCTGTTAAAATTATGTTGTTTTCATGCTTAAGTGGCAGGTGGACTGGTAACTAATTGCTCAGGTTTCCAGAAAACCATTTGCTGTTAAAGCCCAAGACTATATTTTAAAATAGTGAATCACAAAAATTATTGTAATAGTATGTACTGTTAAATAATTGGAATAATATGAGCTGCTTTTTTGGTATGCAACGCAAATGTTGAAATTCTCTTCAGATGAGTAAATTAATTGAATTTATGATAATTGCATTGTTCTAACATATATTTAATGAAGAACTTGATAGTTACACTGAGTTTTTAAAAGCCAAAGAAAGGGATATATTAAAAAATAGTAAGTAAAAGCTTGACTATTGAAGTCGATCAGGTCAGCACTTAATGGCCATAATAATGCTGTGTTTGACTGAGTGTTGTATCACACAGTAAGTTTCAAAGGTTGCCTTTAGTGTTACAGCATCTGATGAGCAGAGCTTTTGAAGTATATATGATCTTTTCGGCATGCCCCACGGGAGAGGCTGAATAAACAGCAGTTTAATAAAATATCGAGTTGAAGCAACTGCCATATAAGACATAGAAACATGGAAAAATGGGTGCAGGAATAGGCCATTTGGCCTTTCGAGCCAGCACAGCTATTCATATGATCATGATCATCTAAAATCAGTACCCCGTTCCTGCTTTTTCCTCATATCCCTTGATTCCTTTAGCCCTAAGACCTAAATCTAACCCTCTCTCGAAAACATCCAGTGAATTGGCCTCCACTGCCTTTTGTGGCAGAGAATTCCACAGATTCACAACTCTCTGGGTGAAAAAAATGTTTCCTCATCTCAGTCGTAAATGGCCTTCCCTTTATTCTTAAACTGTGACCCCTGGTTCTGGACACCCCCAACATCGCGAATTTTTTTTCTGCATCTAGCCTGTCCAATCCTTTAAGAATTTTATATGTTTTTATAAGATCCCCTCTCATCCTTCTAAAATCCAGTAAATACAAGCCCAGTCGACCCATTCTTTCATCATATGTCACTCCCGCCATTCTGGAAATTAACTTAGAATAATACGAATTGAAATAACAAATCAGCAAGACAATGTGTTATCAGTCAACACCAACACTGACCCTCTTGAACTTAATATCCCAAACTAATTCAATTACCAGTGTTTATAGAAAGAAGGCAAGAATGCATTTCTTGCTTTTAGGTGCTTTGAACATGAGAGCTGAAGATCCAAATGAAGATTATTCATGGAAAAATAAGATAAATGTTAACATTTAGTTTTTCTGAAGTTTTGGCACTTTCAGTTAATTTATCACTTGCTTTTCTTTGTGATTCGTGGCCTTCACTTAGATCTTCACTGTGCTGTCATAAAGAAATGCTTTGAAGGGTATCTTTATGTTTTCCTATTTCTGGTGTTGTGGTAAGTTATCATTATGAGGCCTCTTCCCATCAGGCTGTTGCATCAGTGCGGGCAACTGATGCACTTCATGTGTCTTGGGATGGGCCCATGAGATTTGAATGGGAGTCTTTTCAATATGGGACCAGGCCTTACCTGGGAGATAACGGGCGACCCCGTTCGCTATAGTCATTCGGGTATCGGAAATTTGCTTTCACGGAGTTCGCAAATCATCACCCAAAAATTTGAGATGCAGAATAAATTTTTCTCATGAAATTTCCCTGGGAACAAAAGTAAATAATCCAACACAAAGCATTTTATCAGCTCTCATTTCTTGCTGCATCTGCAGATGATGCAGACCCGTGTTACGGAAAATCACGATGCTGTCTGTTTTCCAGGAACATAATCCTCCGGTAACGTGGGGGTTGATTGTAAAGGAAAAGTATGACTGAGTAGGTATTATACTACTGCAATCCTTAGAACATATGGCAGTCTTTTATTTATAAAGTTTATTTAGTTTATTCTTCTGGTTTGCTTAATTATTTTTTCTCATTGCACCTCAATGTGCATAACAGTTGATCGCATTAGGTGGACACAAAATGCTGGAGTAACTCAGTGGATGAGGCAGCATCTCTGGAGAGAAGGAATTGGCGATATTTCGGTTCGAGACCCTTCTTCAGAATTATGTCAGGGGAGGGGGCGGGGGTGGGACAAAGAAAGAATGTAGGCAAGACAGTAGGACTAGTGGGAGAACTGGGAAGGGGAGGGGATGGAGAGGGAAAGCAAGGGCTACCTGAAGTTAGAAAAGTCAATGTTCATACTGCTGGGGTGTAAACTACCCATACGAAATATGAGGTGCTCCTCCAATTTGCACTGGGCCTCACTCTGACAATGGAGGAGGGGGAGTTGAAGTGCTGAGCCACCGGGAGATCAGCTTGGTCAATGCGGACTGAGCTGAGGTGTTCAGCGAAACGATCGCCGAACCTGTGGTTGGTCTCGCCGATGTAGAGAAGTTGATATCTGGAACAGCGGATGCAATAGATGAGGTTGGAGGAGGTGCAAGTGAAGAATTCTTGATCTCACCTGGAAAGACTGTTTGGGTCCTTGGATGGAGTCGAGGGGGGAGGTAAAGGGACAGGTGTTGCATCACCTGCGGTTGCAGGGGAAAGTACCTGGGGAGGAGGTGGTTTAGGTGGGAAGGGACGAGTTGACCATGGATTTATGGAGGGAACGGTCTCTCCGAAAAGCAGAAAGGAGTGGAGAGAGAGAGAGAGAGAGAGAGATTTTGAGCATTTCAAAATATAGCCGCGACACAAAAATGTTGCGACACTTGAAAAAAACAGCGGGCGTCATACGTCATCATGCTGTGTCGCCGCTGCTTCACTGCCATGTCATGCCGCATCACACCGTAAATCATTCGGTGACATCATACGTCAGTCAATGATGCCGGCATCATTGAAAAAATCGTCAATTGGGGCAGACCTGTTAGAGTTTAAACAATATTCTGTGGAATTCTTGACCTTTACCTTGTAGATGGTAGACAGACTTTGTAGAGTTAAGAGACGAGTCATTTGCTGCAGATAACTTAGCCTCTAACCTGATATAGATGTAATTTTTTGTGGCTAGCCCAGCTAAATTTCTGAAAACGATGTCCTCCAGGCTGCTGATAATGGCAAACCTATTGATAGAAATGTCGTTGTCAATGGTTTGATTCCTGCTGAATCTCTTTAGCATTGTAGATTTAAACTTTACTTCTGCCATTAGTATCTGCTTCTTCTCTTCCCATGCTAAAATCAATGATTAGCACCAGCCACTCACCACTGTCAGATCCTTTGTGATGTGACATTCAAAACACTGCCAGGAAGGTCAAGAATGTTCATCCAAACAAAAAAAAACATGTGTTAGAATGTTGTCACATAAGAATGATGCAAGTTTTTAGATTTCAGAGAGAGAGAAGGCTAAAACCCAGTTTTAAACAAAAATAGTTTTGAGGCTATTTAATTAACTGCCAAGATTAATAATTGAAGCAGATATTATTTTCTCTCTCTTGGGAAATTACTTGACAAGTGGACAAGTAAGTAAGAAGGCTTCATCATAATACTTGAGGTGTTATGGTTGTATAGAAAGACTTGATGGGCTGGGTGATCTTCGCATGCCTGTTGGTTTCACAAGGAAGTTACCATGCAAAAATCAATGTGGCATATACTGTAGGAGATACTTTGGCAAGTGATCGAAAGCATGATCGTAGCCCGAAGAAAATCATAAAGGTAGAAAAGTTAGATAGCAGAGAGCTTTAAGGAGAGAATTTCTGAGCTTAAGATGATGATGCAGCTGCCAATGATGGGAGAATTATGGTGATCATCAGGTATCTCAGAGGTTTATAAGACAGGAGGGGATTACAACCTGTACCGTTGTATGACTGCACAGTTCCACGGTGCAAGACTGTGGAATTTGAAAATGATGATAATTGTAAAATTGAGATAGTGCTGAGCTAGGAGCCAGTGTAGGCCCTATAAAATGAACGGAATTGTATTTATACTGTGACTTTAAGTCCACAGGAAGTGTTGTGGAGATTTGAATCATAGTCACTATTATAAAGCAGGAAGCAAAATGCAAGTGGGGATAATAAACTGAAATTGTCAGTAATACTGCAGAGAGAAACAGAGTTAAAATATGAAGTCAACGACTTTTCATCAGATCTGGAATATATCAAAGATGTAATAAATTTTAAGGAATGACTGAAAGGTGAGGTTGGTGGAAGGGAAGGAAGAACGAGCAAAAGGAGAGTATAAATGGGTGGAAGGTAATGAGAGACAATAATGCAAAGGAAGGCTATTTAGGATGATGATGGTGGACAAACGGATAAACATAAAACCAGGGTTAGAAGAGGTATAAATGGGAATAACAATAACATCATTGAAGTTTCTGAACTCAGTCCTGTCCAGAAGGATGTAACTGAAAGCTAATAGGAATAGCTAAAAATATATTTTAAATGTGCATTATCTTGTGAATACAAGAAAATCTCACTAACCTGGTAAAAGAACTTGTAACATCCAAGAGATATATCTCATGGTTAAATTCAGCATTATGAGCTAATGAAGTCATCGTCTAAATTTTTGTATTCTCTAACACATGAATATGTTTATTCTCCCCGGAGTGGTTATTTTTAATTATTTACACTGGACACTAACTCCAGCTTAGGAGATCATAGGAAATTTTTAACAGCTTAAGTTGAACTGCTACATGAATTAAGTAAATTGAAAAAACACTCATGTATATGTTCAGATATACTTTGTGTTTAAAGTATGGATTCAGAATTTCTTATGCTTAAATTTAGAATTGAAATAAAACAGCTCATATCAAAAGCATTAAACTTTACAAAAAGAT
The DNA here is from genome assembly GCA_035221665.1 of Okamejei kenojei. NCBI lineage: Eukaryota > Metazoa > Chordata > Chondrichthyes > Rajiformes > Rajidae > Okamejei > Okamejei kenojei. Next base: position 88,769,165 of record CM069131.1, on the reverse strand, counting down.
ACATTGGTTTTGATATTCTCACATCAGCTTCACCAATACTGAACATATGAACACTATGGGTGACATAGAGGCGCAGATGGTAGAGCTGCTGCTTCGCAGTACAGAGACACGGGTTTAATCCTGACTTTGAGTGCAGTCTATGTGAAGTTTGCATGTTCTCTCTGCGACCATGTGGTTTCCTCCAGGTTCTCTGGTCTCCTCCCATATCGCAAAGACATTAGTTTAATTGGCCTCGTAAATTGGTATTACAGAGAACTAGCGTGAACGAGTGATCGATGGTTGACGTGGACTCGGTAGACTGAAGGGCCATGTCTATGTTGTATCTTTCAATCAATCAATCAATCAATCAATCAATTAATAATGCAAACAACTAAATTACTGAGTTGTAGTTTTCCATTCATTATGCTTTTTACATTGCAATGAGAGGATATTAAACCCAGTGTTTCTGCTAATATTGCTGTAAAGTTACCTATAAAGGCACCCGGCCAGATATAAGGTTAGTGGAGTGCTGTCAAAGTGTTAACCATTGTGCAAAATCATGATCATTGATAGTGATTAAGAATACTAGTATCAATCGGTCAGTTGGTTACATGAAAGTGAGTGGAGAAGTGAGATGGACAAACAGAACAGAGCTTAGGTTGATTTACTTTTCCACGGCTACAAAGACTTAAGCCCGTCCCACTTACGTGTCCTTGGCATGCTAATTACATGACCTCGTGATCGAGTTGAGGCGCGACGGTCCTGCGAAGGTCGCACGTGACTTCATGCACCCGCACAGCCGTCTGGAGCGCGTGATGTCATTTGAAGATGGACACAAAATGCAGGAGTAACTCAATGGGACCGGCAGCACCTCTGGAGAGAAGGAATGGGTGATGTTTCGGGTCGAGACCCTTCTTCAGTCTGAAAGAAGGGTCTTGACCCAAAACATCACCCATTGCTTCTCTCCAGAGGTGCTGCCAGTCCCGCTGAGTTACTAGCATTTTGTGTCTATCTTCAATTTTCTTGGCCCCGCTCTGGGAGTAGAAGTGGGGGCGGATCCGGACCGCAACGGCCGTGAGCCCCAGGCCGAGCTCGGCGATCGTTTGCCTGCTTCTGCTGCTGTTGGAGGTGAGACGTTGCGTTGCGCCAGGGTCTTGGGCCTGTCCCACTTTGGTCGTCAGTTACGCGATAGGCTGGTGGCGCATGAAGATTTTGTTCGCTACAAAGTTTTGGAGCGCCGCGCGATACCGTGCACAACTACATACCCCTCCGCGCTTCTCAGTGGGACCGGTCCCGCGCGGCCACACGATGCCCGTGCGCCTCAACGCGACGACGAGGTCATGTAATTTGCGTGCCAAGAACAGGTAAGTGGGACAGGGCCTTTAGTGTCTTAATATTGGTTGAGTAAACTAAATGATTGTCAATGCTCCTTTGATTCGGTCTTCATTTTCCCATTTGCAAGATCTAAGTGTTGCTGGCCAGACCAGCATTTATTGTGCATCTGTAATTGCCTGAGAGACAGAGGTGTTGAGCTGCCTTATTGAATTACTGCTGTCCATGTGATGTAAGTTTAGTTTAGTTTAGTTTATTGACACTTGTACCGAGGTACAGTGAAAAGTTTTTGTTGCGTTCTAACCAGTCTGAGGAAAGACAATATATGATTATAATCGACCCATCCACAGTGTACAGATACATGATAAACGGAATAACATGAATAATGTTTAGTACAAGATAAAGTCAGTAGAGACTGATCAAAGATAATCCAAAGGCCTCCAATGAGATTAGTTTAGTTTAGTGATACATGAGGTAACAGGTCCTTCGGCCCACCGAGTCCACACTGACAGGCAATCCCCACAAATTAACACTATCCTACACACACTAGGGACAATTTACACTTATACTAAGCCGATTAACCGACAAACCTGTACGTCTTTGGAGTGCGAGAGGCAACCGAAGATCTTGGAGTAAACCCACGCGGTCACAGGGAGAACGTACAAACTCCATACAGACAGCACCCATAAATTAAAATTGAACCCGGGTCTATGGCGCTGCAAGCACTGCAAGGAGGCAACTCTACCACTGCGCCACCGTGCTGCGGACGGTGATAGTAGTAGGTAGATAGGGATAAATCAGGATTGCTTTCGATTTGCGGTAGGTTAATTCAATTGCCTGTTAGCAGCTGGGAAGAAATTGTCTTTGATCTGGAGATGTGCGTTTTCACCTTCTGTACCTTTTGCTCAATGGGAGAGGGGAGAAGAGACAGTGTCCAGGGTGCAACACCCTTGATTATGCTGCTGGCCTTGCCGAGGTAGTGCGAGGTATAAATGAAGTCAATGGAAGGGAGGTCGGTTTGTAGTAGGTCCTTCCACAGTACTGCACTGCACTGTAAAGAAGCATATTCCAGCATTCAGAGCCAGGAGTGATGGAGGACTAGTGATATATTCCCAAGACATGGAACTTCCATTTGTAATATTGCCATGGAGACTTGGTTGGATTTGGACTGATGTTTATAAATGACTTGAATGCAGAAATGGACGTTTGTAGAATTGAAGTATTTAAGATGAATAGGCACATAGATGGAATAACCAATTTCCTTTGGATATCTGGTATTGAGGAATGTGACATTAAAACTGGAGTCAGTGCACTTGGGATTAAGCTGGATGATACACCGAAGCAAGGGTGTCATGTAAATTGGAGGTTTAGTGTTAAAAAGTTATTGAAGCCAGACCAATTAGAATCTTAAGCATAAGTTTAGTTACTTTTTTGTTTTCAGCAAGAGTATTAAGGATTACAAAATTAAGGAAGGAGGTGCAGTGGTGGTGCAGATAAAATATAATACAGTGGTTTGGAAACTCAAAATAAACGCTGTTCTGTTTTCTGAATCTCAGGTATGTTATTCCCAGAGGATAATGTGTTTACAATACCTTCTAGATGGAATTGAATCTCTCCAGAAATTGTTCCAGGTACTGGCAGTCACAAATCCACCTCATGCCTTTTCTATGTTGAATATGCAGATCCCATGTATCTGGAGAAGCTCTGGTGGTGTTGGGCCATTTATTATCTTGTGTATTCGCAGAAATAAACACGTTTTATAAGCATTGCTGGGTTCTGTGGTTGACGAATCATTGGCATCCCCAACTTAGGACAAATGGGGTTTAGCAGAGAAGAGCAGCAGTCTTTGTGTATCTAATAGTCGTTTCTGGTTAAAGAGATAGGCAGTTATCCATTCTCTCAATAATGCCTCAGTAGTTTAGTTTAGTTTAGAGATACAGCACAGAAACAGGCCCTTCGGCCCACTGGTTCCACGCTGACCAGCGATCCCCACATGTTAACACTATCCTGCACACACTAGGGACTAGGGACAATTTTTACATTTATCAAGCCAATTAACCTACAAACCTGTACGTCTTTGGAGTGTGGGAGGAAACCAAAGATCTCGGAGAAAACCCACACAGGTCACGGGGAAAACGTACAAACTCCGTCAGAGAGCACCTGTAATGGGGATCGAACCCGAGCCTCCAGCACTGCATTTGTTGTAAGGCAGCAACTCTACCGCTGCGCCACCATTGCAATTGCAATTTGAAGTAAAGTAGAATGTTTTATGAGTTTGAAAGTGTGAGAAACACTTGAAAAAACAGTCAGACTAGTGGCACATGTGTGAAAAATCTCACTGCAGGAAAATCATGTCCCTTGAATATTTAGTGATAAATTGGATGTTTGATATTAACACACTTGCAACATTTAAAATCGAAAGCATTAAATGTAAACAGTGAATTAATTTACATATCATGTTCCATCTTGAATCACAGTTGCTCTTTAATTAATTTATGAATGAAAATATTCCTTATCTTAACCAAAACTTCTCCCAATCCCTCTCTAACTCTGTAAATTTCCTGCTTAAATTATTTATACGAGTTGCCTTGAAAAGAAGTGCAAGTGCTGCCTTACAGCTCCTAGAAGCAGGGTTCAACCATGACCTCTGGTGCTGGCGGTACAGAGTTTTCACATTTTCCTCATGTCTGTGTAGACTTCCTCAAGGTGCTCCATCTCAAAAAATGTGTATCTTTGCTGTTAAAAAGTGCCCCATCAGTTTCCCATTAAATCTTTCCCCTCTCACCTTAAACTTTTGTCCTCTGGTTCTTGATTTCTCTACCCTGGGATAAAGTTATGGATTTAGGGTAAATAAATTGGCTTAGAGAAAAATTAGTGTAAAAATGGGTGCATAAAGTTTGGTGCATCTGAAGAGTATGTTTCAGTGCTGTATTTCATGTGACCATATGGCTAAGTACTCCCTGTACCAAACCATTTCATGCACGAATAACTATTTATGCAAACATTTTTATTTCATCTTCTCTTCTTACACAGTCAGCACAAATTAAAATTAATCAATCTGTACTGCAGAATAACGGGTAAATGTTTATATCGACACAAAATGCCACAAATGTGTGGAGCCACTGCTCTGCAAAACAAAATATCTCTCAATTTGGGAACCCTGTGCCCTTATTATGAAAGCCAAATTATTTTATTTTTCTGAATCTATGAGCAATACTCCTATCATCTCATTTACCCAATCATATATTCTATCGTGGAAAGATTATGCAGATTCTTCACCCTCCCCCTCCCCATCCGGATCCCCTCAACCCCCACACAACATAATCATAGCCAGCTACCAAATACTGTCCTGATTTTATAGACTACATTAGTTATCCTCAATTCTCATGAAAAGGTTGGTCATGTAGTACCAACAGTTCAGGGGCCATCATATTTCACACAGCATTCAATTACTGCTTTGTGTACTTAGCTTTGTAACCTTCAACTCCTTCCTAATTAGATATTTATCTAACTCTTTATTGAAGATGTTAATCAATGCAGCATTAACTACTTTATCTGGGAATCGATGGCACATAATTCAGTAATCTGTGGTAGTAAAGTCTGATTATTTTACATCTTGCTTCAGGCTTGCCTGTTTTATACATGTGTCCTCTAAGTTTTTATTCACTGCATAAGATGAAAAAAACATGTTTGCATGCAAATTACAATATACAGTTTTCTGTATTTTTATCAAAAAAGCTAACTCAGTTTACTATAATTTCTACAAATGGTATCTAACCTGCTAGATATTTCTATGTGCTGATCTATGTATTAACTTCAATTCATAATATCATTTTTATTACCAGAAAGCGGTAGATATTAAAACAAGACCAAGATATTCTTACAGATAATTGAGGGTTGTGCTTTAATAATGCCTTATTGACACTTTGACATGTTGGCTGGAAGCACAAGAACAATTTTTCTCTTACTCATTGTTAGATTGCAGCGTGGTATTCCAATGAGAAGCTCAAGATTCACAACACCAGGTTGAATTTGATGTTTCTGAAATCTTCTATTTACATTGTAGAAATGAATGTGCTATTAAATATATATTTACACAGGTTATTGCAGATACAGCTGAAAAAATGATCTTGAACTTTGCGGCAACTGAAGATCAATTAAAACTAGCTTTCTTGGACCTTGCATCCAAGAACCTTCGCCACACGATCTAGGCCATTAACTCCATCTACACTTTAAACTGCCACCGTTAAGCAACCAACATAATCAAAGACTTATCCCACTTTGGTAATTTCTTCTTCTTCTTGCTCCTGTCTGACAGAAGGTACGGAAATTTGAAAGCATACATCACCAGACACGTGTACAGCTTCCCCTCTGTTACTATGCTTCAGAACGACCCTTCCATAAGCTAGGGACCCTTCCACTACACTCCTATCCCACAGGGAACATTGGGCCTTGTCTATGGAACTGAAGCGTTACAATGTTGAGAACAATATTCTGAATATTTTTTCTTCCCCTTTGCCCTATCTATTGTACTTGGATTTGATTGTTTGATGTATGATGTATCTAGTCTGTTTTGATAGCATGCAAAATAAACCTTTTAATTGTGCCTCGTACAGGTGACAACAATAAACCTGAACCTAAGGTCACTGCAGATCTCTCAAATTTGCACCCATCTCTGTTTCTATCCAGCCAGTGCTCTGTTTTGTTGCTATGTTTTAAATGTGCTTCAAAATTGTCTCAATAATTTGAAATTTTTTGTTCCAATTAAGACTTGAATGGATAAATGATAGAGCTTGCATTTGCCACAAGTATAATTAAATGTTTTAAAATATCCACTGTAAAGAAGTCAGCTGCAGAAGCAACAGCTTCTGATTGTTTTCCATTGCTACATATTGCAAGGGAAAATTGATCGACAGCCAAGATAGTCTGTACTCTCTTTCTCAAGCAATAGCATCTCAAATTCAAAATCTTCAATGATTTTATAAAAAATGTATTATTTCTTGTATTATATCCACTTACTAGGCAGGTGCTAATGGGAGTACTCAGTTGGCCAGAGAGGGGTGAATTTACCACTTAAACCGAGGAGCTAATTCACCAGAAGTCAAATTAGACATACAAAGTGATAGAGTAACTCAACAGGTCAGGCAGAACCTCTGGAGAATATAGATAGGTGATTCCATGGGTCGCGATACTTCTTCAGACTGATTGTGGGGGGGGGGGGGGGGGGGGGGGTGTGGGGGGGGAAGAAAGCTGGAAGAGTAGTGGTGGCTGGATAAGGCTTGGGAAATGATTGGTGGATGCAAGTGAGGGCAGGGGGGGAGGGATGATTGGTAGATGGTTGAATAGTCCAGAGATGAAAAGACAAAATGTGTGAGATAAGGATAGACGAGATATGAGTTGTGAAGCCAGAGAAAATGATATAGGAGGTGGAAGTTGAGGAATGGGTGAAAATCCAAGTAGGGAACAGGGAAGAGGGGGAAAAAAGTAGGCGGGTGGTGGGGAGTTGGGAGAATAGGGGTCTGTTTGTAAGTTAGTTACCTATAACTATAATTGGAGAATGTAATGTTCATACCGTTGGGTTATAAGGTCCCTCAGCAGAATGAGGTGTTCCATAGATGGCATGTCGCCTCATTCTGGCAATGGAGGAGTCCCAGGGCATAAATTTCAGTATAGGAATGGGGGGAGTTAAAATAGGTTGCAACTGGAAGGTCCAACAGGCCCTGACAGACAGTCTAGCTCCACTTCTATTCCAGCTTTCTATCCCCCCCCACACACACATCACCACTTTCAGTCTGAAGAAGGATCCCCATGTGAAACGTCACCCATTCATGTTCTCCGGAGTTGCTGACTGACCCGCTGTGTTACTCGTGCACTTTGTGTATTTCTTTGTAAACTGACATCTGGAGTTCCGTGTTTCTCAATTTAGAGATCGTTGCTTGGAATATCAATGACAGGCTTCACGGATATCTATAACGGGTGACATTGCAGTAATCAGTGGATGTGCTGTTGAAAACTGCATCAACCAGGTAACATAAACCCTGTTTTATATTTCATCACTTTAGCTCCAATCCATCTTTTTCCCTTCCTTGCCTCACCAAATACAGTTTCAGTGGATAATCAGACAAAGCCAGACAAGAATCAATTTTTTTTTACAGCATGGTGAATATATTCATAGAACAGAATATCATGGCAACAAAGGATATCAATCATTGCAAAGACATTGCTATTCTTGCACATGATAGCTTATTAGGGTACAGAGTTCTAAATATGTGCCAATTGTTCTACTGTAATTTCCTGTTAGAAAATAATACACACTTCCCACGTATCACATTTTGTTTTCATTTGAAAGTAATTAAAATTAACATGCAGTACTTATTAACATGGAAGATTTCCCAGGACACTTTACAGAGAGTGGAGAAGTGAAATAGCTGAACGCAATGGATCTGAGCTGTGGAGGAGAAATTAAGTAGGGTGACTATGTGGTTGCCTGAAAATGTAAATTTTAAAGGTGGAGAGAACGGTAATGAGAAAAAGAGCTTTGGACAAATAGTTCTTAAAAACTCAGTCAAGGAAGGTAATGCCTTGATTATCATTGGAGGGAAATGAAAAAGAAAAGCACAAAAGGGCCAAAATCCGAAGAGTAAAGAATGCAATGGCAAAATTTTAAAGGTACTGGAATCAAATGGCACAGAGACGACCCTTCAGCCTACCGTGTCCACACCCACCAGCAAGGACCCAATTTTTCAATCCCATCTCCATCAACCTGATCATCCTTTGCCATCTAACTCGTCACACCAGTTATTTTGGCAACTAGCTAATCATTGGCATGCAGTAGGATATTGGAGCACATGAGGAAATCATGGCATCCTCATGAGAAACTCTCCATGCAGACAACACCAGAGCTCAGAATTGAACCTGGGTTTCCAAAGCTGTGAGGCAGCAGCATTAACATCCATGCCACTGTGCTACTCAAAGTTGAAATAGAGCCAGAAAAAAATGAAATAATCAAGCAGCATTAATGGAGAGAGAAAAGCAATTGGCTTTTTGAATCGATCATTAGTGTGGAGACATTGGACATTTGGGACAAAGGGTTCCACCAGTTCGTATTCACATTGGTCCAGAACCAGAAACAGTTATTGCCCAATATTTGGATCAGAATTACAATTGTTACAATAATTCAGAAATGCAGAAAAAAAGGGACATAGTCTTGCCCCAATATGATTATGACATTGAATATCGAATATCCAAAGAGAACCCTACAGCAAGTGAATTAATAAGATTGCATTACAAAGACAATATGCAGGCAGAAGAGGATACGTTTCCTGATAAAGTGGTAGTCATGGTAGCATATAGTCATAAAGCAGGTTCGTGAGTGGCTGGACTAATTCAGACAATGTTTGGATAAGATCATGAAGTCATTCCATCACAGACATCATGAGCTATCCATCAATCAAGGCTCCATCAAATGGGCCACAGAACAGTCATCCAGAAAGAACTACGAAGTAGAGTAATTGAGAAGTTTCACTTGGGGCATTTGGCATTATTTGAAAGCAGCAACTTTCAAAATAGAGTTTTGCTCTATTGGGCCTATGTTGACAAGTATTTGAAAGAGCTAGTCAGGAAGTGCACAGTCTGTCTAAGACCTCAGTTTGCATCTAATAGGTCGACCGTTACTATTTATGAAGTGCCCACACCTTTTAAATACTGTCAACAACTCTGCCTCCACCAATATATGAGGAGGAAATTTGGCCTTTCATGTCCCTCCTGGTTGACATGAATGCCACTTACCTAATCCCATTTTGGTCCATAATCCTGCAGGTCACAGTTCTTCAAATACATCCCTGAGTACTTTCTTTTTCTGATAATTCTGCATCATCCTTGCAGCGAGCTCCCACTCGGTCCCATCTTCCAGGCGGACAAAAAATCATCATCTCTTCTCTGATCTCTTTGCCAATTCTGTCAAGTCTATTTTATTCTTTTTTTTACTCCTCTGTTGAAGGAGTTCATTAGACTACTATGTGAATTGTGTGGGTGATTTCCTGGTGTTGATACATGGCCATTCAAACTGGATAGAGGTAATGCATAATCACATCATCACCAAAGTGTAGAAGAACTCAAATCCATTTATATGACACATGGTCTTCCCGAGGACATTGTATTCAGTCCACAACTTGATTCATTTCAACTTGAAATGAAATGGGATCAAATGTTGGTTCATTTTACCTTACATCCAGACACAGACAGAGAAACTGAGATATCAGTACTTATCATGAAAGAGCCACTAAAAAAGTATGTCATGCAAGGCAGATCAGGTCTTACCATGAAGCATTTACTCTGAGCTGCAAATCAATGCTGCTTACTGTGACCAGATGTACTCCTGCATAACTGCTGAAGCACAGAAAAGTTAGCACATATGTGAAAGAAAGGGACAAAACGTCCTTCAGCAGAAAGAGTAAAAAAATAGATTAAAAGTCAGAAAGAAGAGAGAAGATATAAATATTTGTTGTTTGCCTGGAAGATGGGAGGGGCCTGGAACACACTGAAAGACAGAAACTTTATCAGAAAAATAAAGTACTGGTTTGTCTATTTGAAGAGCTGTGACCTGCAGGATTATGGACCAAAATGGGATTACGTAGGTGGCATCTATATCAACCAGGAGGGACATGAAAGGCCAAATTATTTCCTCCTGTGTTGGTGGATGCAGAGTTGCTTATTTAAAAGGTGTGTAGGCAAGCATTTGAATTGCCTACCCATCGGAGGCAATGCACCAAGTTATGGGAGATGGGATTAATACAGATGGGTGGAAACATTAAAGTAGCTGACCAAATGATCTGCTTTCAATTATTGTAGGAGTATGAGATAAGGCAAAGTAATAGTTCTTTGAAACAAAATATAGAGGGACTATTCCCCAGAAATGAAAATCATTTTATTAATTCACGTCTAATATATTTTCACAGCCTCATTAAAAATCAGAAACAATTATGTATAATTGATATCATTCATGGGTTTTTGGAGCACTGAAAATATTTGGACTGAAAACTCTGTATTCAAAGACTTGACCCAATCATTCCTCCTCCTTCCTGCTTCTATCGGGCAAAAGCTACAGAGGCTTGACAGCATACAGACCAGACTCAGGAACAGCTTTTTCACCTCTTATATCAGGCTTCTGAATAGTCCTTCCATAAGCTAGGATACTGTCCGATTCACCTTTACCCCATTGCAGACATTGGACTTTATCTGTGGAATCAATGCATTCCAATGCTGAGAACTATATTCTGCACTCTATATCTTCCCCTTGTACTGGAGTTTGACGTGATTGTATTTATGTACCATGTTGATGTATGGGATGTTGATCTATTTGGTTAGCATTCAAAACTACATTTTTCACTGTACCTTGGTACATGTGACAATACATGTGACAATAATAAGTCTAATCCTACATTTTTGGGAATGGAAACATTGATGTAACATTCAAAATATAGGAACTTTAACAACACAACATTCTTTCAATACCAAGGTATTGGACTGAATGGCATATTTTCAACTCGTCAAGTGAATTGAGTAATTGCCGAGAGTGCCACTGAATTCCCATTTATATTCTCTGTACTGCTATTGTTCTAAGGGTCTTTTTTATTTATCAGTACTCTAAGATCTTATTTATTCTTGCACCTTTAGCATAGATATATCTCCTTTGATCATAGTAAGAAAGTACTTTGCATTACAGGCCCTGAAATCTTACCTGTTGAACACAGTCAGTAACGGGCACATTACCAGCACCAAATCCTAACAAGTAGGTGGTTGGTGCTATTCTGCTGATGGTCATCAAGATATTAAATTATAATCTGGAATCTATCATCTTGGTTATGTGCTGGCAAGCATTTCAACCCAAGATCTTCATTAACTTTTATCCGATTATTTCCAATGATACAGTTTTCTATCAAAACTAGGTAGTATTTATTCTTGTGCTACCTGGTGATGTAAATTTATACAGATATGTTGTGGCAATTACTTAAGATGCCTCTATTTATTTCCATTTTCATGTATGTTTAATGCAAAACTAAAATAAACCAGTTGTTGGAAATCTAGAGTAGAAGTGAAGGAATCTGGTGAAAACTTGAATCACCCTAAAATGTCAACTGTTTTCTCAAATGCTGCTCCACTTGAGCATTTCTCATATTTTCTGCTTTTATTTTTTCTGCTTTTATTTCATGATGCTTCAGTCTAATGAGAATGTTATTACAGTTTGCAATCTATTAATTTGTAACAGTCAGTTACAATTAGTCAGTTTCATGCATGTGTTGTTAAAATCTATTCTGATGGCAATTAGTAAAGCTGCAACCTTACTTTGGTATTTTTCATTATTGAATTTAGATGTGCGTGAAGTATGAAACAAGGTTATTTCATGTGATTGGCTGATTTTCATTCATTATCATGATCAGATTACTGTTTCTTCACATTGACAAGATATAAAGAGATAATAATATTTTGATTATCCGTTTGTCAAAAAATTAAATTAAAGGTGTATTCCCATATTTACTTATTTTGTCCAATGGATGTAGAATCTTAGATCTGGTGATTATCTCTAACAACAATAGAGCCCCAGTAACTGAAGAATTTAAATTGATTAAACAACCAGAGAATGGTATATTCCTGGCTAGAATTTGATGGAAGTGGCAGCAGTTATCCTTGAGTATCATAGGTTATTGAGCAGTATTCCTGCATGTATGTTGAATCTTGACAAATCCTGTATATACAATTGTGGGTGATGGGAATCACAGCTGAGCCCTTATCCATGCCTGCACACATGCTTAGCAAATAGGCTTAAAACTTTAGCAAAAAGCAAACTGTTGAAAGAACTCAATGGGTCAAACCATTTGAATGCGAAGGGATGGACCTGAGTTCATCCAGCAGTTTTTTCCCCTCCAGATTCTAGCATCTGCAGTCTGTTGTGTCTTCACACAGAAGCTTTATTCATGTTTATAAGTCATAGGAACAGAATTATGCCATTCGGGCCATCAGGTCTACTCTGCCATTGAATCATGTCTGATCTATCTTTTCCTCTTAACCTCATTCTCCGATTTGCGAGGTCTTTCTATTTGTGCAGTAACAGTACGCTATAGTAACAGTGCAAAAACAGTGTGCGGATTAGTCTCTTCTCCTGTCAGTCTCCGGGAAGGTCCGCCCTTTCCTGCGCCATCGCCTCTTTACTGGAGCTGATGGAGGTCTCCAACCAGACACAATTTTCGGAGGGACTGGAAGCGACCCACCCGGCCCAGCCCAACCCAGAGTCAGAGATGTCGCCGACGTTGCCAAACGGAAAGTGGAGACTGAACCCAGCGGAGGAGAGCGACCAGCGAGTCCCCATCGCTCTGCCAGCTCCAGCCCCTTTCCCTCTGGTCCCCCTCACTGGCTCCTGCCCCCTCCCCCATGATACGCCCCTCTTCCCCATGGCTCTTCCCCCTTCTTTTCTTTGAGCTCTTCTCCCCGCCCACACAACCCTCTCCCACAACCCCCTCCGCCCTCACACACCGCTCCCCCACAAACCCCCGCCCACACGCCCCCAAAACTCCCCCGCCCACACACACTGCTTCCCCCACAACCCCCAGCCCACACACCCCTCCCCCCACAATCCCTCTTCCACACTCCCATCCCCCCCACAACCCCCCTGCCTACCCCCCGCCCACACACCTCTCCCCCCACAACCCCACAGCCCATACACCCCTCCCCCACATGAAGAGGAGGGGGAGAGAGTGCTCAAGGATGAGGGGAAATGAGCCGAGCCTGTGCAGTTAGGTGCTGTGGGTGAGTGGTGGAAGATTACGTTGGGGGAACCAGGCCCCCCATGTGACTAGGACCCAACGGTCTAGTATTCTTTCTAAATGTATGTTTTGTTATTCAAAGGCTATGCCCCCTGGTCCTAAACTTTCCCCCTAGTGGAAACATTCACTCCACATCCACTCTATTCATGCCTTTCACTATTTGGTATGTTTCAATGAGGTCCCCTCTCATCCTAAACTCAAGCAAGTACAGGCCCGGTGCTATCAAACGCTCATCATACATTATGCATCTCACACAGGGATGATCATTCTCGTAAAACTCCTCTAGACCCCCTCCAATGTCAGCACATACTTTCTCAGATACGGGCCCCATAACTGCTCACAATACCGCAAATGTGGTCTGACCAATGTCTTATAAAACTTCAACATCACATCCCAGTTTTTATATTCTAGTCCTCTCAAAATAAATGCTAACATTGCATTTGGCTTCCTTACTACCGATTGAACGATTGAAAGTGTACCAGCACTCCCAAGTGCACCTCTGATTTCTGAATTCTCTCCCCATTGAGAAAAGGTCTATGCCTATTCCTACTAACAAAATGGATGACTGCACACTTTGCTACGCTGTATTCCATCTGCCACTTCTTTTCCCACTCTCCTAACCTGTCCAGAGTCCACATTTTTTCTACACTACCTACACCTCCATCTATCTTTGTTTCATCTGCAAAGTTGGCCACAAAGCCTTCATCCAAATCATTGATATACTGTACATCATGAAGAGTAGCGGCTCCAGCACCGATCCCTGCGGATCCCTCCAGAGGGCCATTGACAACGCCCAGAGGATTGTCGGCTGCCCTCTCCCTACCTTGGAAGACTTACACAGTCCCCGCTGCATCAAAACATCCCAGAATATTATAAAGGACATTTCCCACCCCTGTTTGAACTGTTGCCGTCAGGCAGACGGTACAGATCTACAAAGACAAGGACAAACAGACTTAAAAACAGTTTTTACCCCACTGCTATAAAGGCACTAAATGTAGCCGCCAAGGAACGCAGGGACTAAGGGACTGTGGTTGGTACACTGTGAAATAGACAGAAGGATGTAGGGTTGGGTGTTTATGCGTGCTATTTTCATATTTATTTTAGTTGTTTATCTTTTTTAATATTTTACCTTGTATGTATCGTTAGCTTTTAGAAATGTTTGAATGGTGCACTGACTGGCTGACATTTTTTTAAATTTTGTTGTACATGGTTCATGTTACAATGGCAATAAAGAAACTATTCTATTCTATTCTATAACACCATTTGTCACTGGCAGCCAACCATGAACAGCCCCTTTATTCCAACCCTTTGCCCTCTGTCATTCAGCCAACCTCTATCCATGCTAGTATTTTTTCTCCACTACCATGGGGTCTTGTCTGCTTTAGCAGCCTCATTTGCAGCATCTTATCAGGTATTCTGAAAATCCAGGTGAAGTGAACAACATCCACTGACTCTCTTTTGTCAATCCTGCTCTTTGCTTCCCCAAGTCCGACTGTTCTTACCCTAAGTTATAGATTCCTTTCTCTTCTCCCATCCAAATTTGGGCAACAACAAAACAGTTAAGATTAATCGAGGAATAAATGGACTATGTAATTTAGCCATTCACTGATTAAGGTTGCCGAGCCAATAGAGGATCCCCAAAACTGTTTCGCCGTACTTGATGTTCTTACTACTGTTCCCATTTAGCTACTTCCCATTTAGCTTGTCTTCAAATAGCATCAGTACTGTTGAAATAAAGCAGAATTTGCACATTGTGTATTCCTGATCCAAAAAGGATCAATTGGGAAAATTGATCCCAGAAGGGCAGTATATTGTTTAACTGTAGGTAATGGAATTTTTTTGAGTTAACATTGTCAAGGTTAATGTTATTTCTGTTCATTAGCTTTGTGAATGCTTTCAGCAAGAGGTTTTGTTGAACCAAGTATAAATAGTTTGTTTATATTAATGCTTTTCTTAGAATTGTTGTCAATTCTACGTTTTAATTGCTTAAGGACTTCACCATTTTTTTAGTATTGAAGAAGTGTAACTTTTTTTCAAATCTAACTTTGAGAGTGCAACTGCAAGAAAAAAATTTGAGTAACCTCGCAATAGGTTTATTATGAGAATGTAGAAACAAGCCAATATGGTAGTTATATCTATCTATCTAAACTATTACTAAAACTCATTTGTACCCTATATCGCTAGGAATTCTTTGCCGCCTTAAGGGCCTGTCCCACTTATGTGTCCTTGGCATGCAAATTACGTGACCTCGTGGTCACGTTGAGGCGCATGGGCACGTATGGCCGCGCGGGGCCGGTTCCACTGAGAAGTGCGGAGGGGTATGCAGTTGTGCGCGACATCGCGCGGGCTCCGAAATTTTTGTAACAAACAAAATCTTCGCGCGCTAACGGCCTGTCGCGTAACTGATGGCCAAAGTGGGACAGGCCCAAGACCCTGGCGCAATGCAACATCTCACTTGCGTCAGCAGCAGAAGCAGGCAAACGATCGCCACGCTCGGCCTGGGACTCACGGCCGTTGTGGTCCGGATCCGCCTCCACTTCTACTCCCAGAGTGGGGCCAAGAAAATTGAAGATGGACACAAAATGCTGGAGTAACTCAGTGGGACCGGCAGCATCTCTGGAGGTAAGCAATGGTTGATGTTTCGGGTCAAGAACCTTCTTTCAGACTGAAGAAGAGTCTGGACACGAAACATCATCCATTCCTTCTCCCCAGAGATGCTGCCGGTCCCGCTGAGTTACTCCGGCAATTTGTGTCCATCTTCAAATGACGTCACGCGCTCCAGAAGGCTGTGCGGGCGCATGAAATCGCACGCGAGCTTCGCGGAACTGTCGCGGCTCAACGCGACCGCGAGGTCGCGTAATTTGCGTGCCAAGGACCAGTAAGTGGGACAGGCCCTTTTCTCACCGTTCTCCTATGCTCCAAGCGCACCAAGTTTTGATCCGATCGGTGAAATATCGGTGAAGCCGTCCCAGTCCCCTGGCTACAGAACGCTCCCGCCGTTGCGTTGGGGGAACAGGTGAGTGGTGGAATATTGCATTGGGGAACGGGTTGTGTTGGGGGACCAGGTCTCCCTTGTGACTGGGACCCAACGGGTCCCACAGTCTAATTTTAACTAAATACCTGTCTTCTAATATCACGTTAATATTTCACCTATGTGTTCAATAGTTAGGCACTATTTGATTTTTAAGAACGTTTGACACATTGAAGTGACAAACCTGCATATTTGTGATTGACTGTGATTTTCAAACAAAAGATGCTATATTTATAATTTTTAGTGCTGGTTTGGAAAAATATCTGTGTAGCTCACATACTGTAGTTAGTAAAAATGCATGAGAGTGTCTAAGTATTTTTATGTTGTCAGACCGTGTAGAAATACAAATTAAACTGTGACAGTGAAGGATCTAAATGATTCAGTCATAAAATACAAAGGTAAGAGCTGGAAAGGAGGCTTGTGGGAATAGTGACACCATTGCCTGTTTACAGCAATATGATGTCACTGGAGAGGAGAGGAGAGAAAAAATCTAGAAAGATTGTTCAAAACACTGCATAAATGTAATTAAGCGGGGAGTTGGAGTGAATTTCCACTACACTGACATCAACTATTTAAAACTGGACATCAGTCCTTTCCCCATTACACTGTCAGTATTAGGCTGATAACATTTATATCATCACAATGGAATTTGAAGTGGTGTGTCTTTTTAAATCTATTGACAAAACCATACAATGATGTTCATTTACTTTTCGCTAATGGAAATCAATGATAGTGATCTTGGAATGATAGTGAGACAAATCAGCTGTGGGTTCCTGAATTCTCAGAATACTGCACTCTCTCATTCCCTCCAAAAATGCAGCATTGTTTCATGACTAATTGTAATTTAAAATTCCATTTATTGCACTGATGGTATTTTCAAAACCATACGAAAGAAATGGAAACCTACCCTTCTAAAATATGCTGAGCAGTCAACTATTGGATGTCAGCAAGGTTAAATTTCCATTTTCTGCATACCCACATAAAAATATCCAGCAAAATTGTTGCAACAATACAATGAATAGTCTTTCATTTAGCCCACACTTACTTGGTAATATGTCTTCTATTGTGCAGTATGGCTAATGTAAAACGAAAGAACAAGTTTCAGGCTAATTATCTTGGATCAAACAGTTACTTGGTAAATGATGAAAGCATGATTGGTCTTGCTTTTGATTCTTATTTAAATTCTCTTGCTGGTACATTATGAATAATTTAATGTTTGATGAGGTTTACCATCATGAAAATCTGCAAAAGGGTTGCAATGTCAGTAAATGTGCAATGTTGCAAGATTAGCGAAAATGCGCAATGAGATCCTTTTAACTCTTTAATCATTTAACAGGTAAGTGGGCATCAAAGAGAAAACACTATTGGCGTAATTCCTTGTGCAACAGAAGATGCTTATGGTTGTTGGAGGTCAGTCAACCCATCCCAGGAAATCACTACAGAGGTCCTCAAGGTAATAACCTTCTTTCCATCAAAAGATCAGAAGTATGATGGCTTGCAGTTGATTGCACAAAGTACAACTCTTTTGCCAGCTCCTCAGGAAATGATACAGTCCATGAATGCTTGCAATGAGACGTCCGTGAGGGTAAGTTGCAAATAACGTATATGTGCTAAAATATTGCAGGGCAATGATTTACCCAATAAGAAAGTTCAAATATCTACATATGACTCAATTAATTTTGCTGATTCCTCCACCATCAGCATCTTGAGGGGTCACCATTGACCAAAAACTCAGTTGGATCAGCCAAATAAATAATAGAGTTGTAAAAAGTGGCCAAAGGCTGATATCTTTTCTAAGTAACTAACTTGCTAATACCCTTAACTGTTTCCGCCATCCTTCAGGCACACGTCAAGAGCTTGGGTTACCATTCACCTGCCTAGATGAGAGCAGCTCCAACAATTATCAGAGAAGGTTGATGCCATCCACAACAAAGCTGCTCAAAATCACTATGTTTTGGGTACCCTCCACCAACAGTGTTAAGTGATTGCAGTGTGTACCTTCTAGAAACTGGACTGCAGTTACTCACCTCAGGTGCTCTGGCAACCCCAAGAGGGAGATAGGATCATCAATACATCACTACTACTGGTTTCTCTTCAGGTCACTTACCATATCTTGGCAGTATATTGCCAGACCTTCATCATGGCAGAGTCTACATCTTGGATAGCGGAGTCAGTGGATATGGAGAGAAGGCAGGAACGGGGTACTGATTGTGGATGATCAGATTGAATGGCGGTGCTGGCTCGCAGGGCCAAATGGCCTCCATCTGCACCTATTGTCTATTGACCATTGTCTATTGGAACTTCTGATTAGGAAGGCAGTTCGCCACCATTTTCTTAAGGATAGTTACATATGGGCAACAAATTCTGGCCTTGCCCCGATTGCACAAAATGAATAAAGAAATGTATTCTTGAAGTTAATTTTAAGCCAAAAACTTGCACATGAATCAGAGTGCACAATCACAACACATGAGACTTTGCTGATGAGGCCAGCGACTGGCTTGCTTCCAACTTGCTCGTTTGGAAAACTGATCCAGCACAATCAGGTTTCAACACCCAGTAAGCTTTCTGCCTTAATGAAAATAGTAAGATTAAATGAGAATTTACTAGTTTGAAGCTTGATCTTTATTTTACGAGGAGTTGCGATGAGGGATTACGTGAAGAACAGCCGTTGGTGCATCAATCTTCAAAGCACACGTGGAGTGAGATCAGAGGTAACAATGACTGAAGTATAATGGTAAGATAACAAAGACTAGAACTACCAGATGAAATCTATGAGGGTTGGGAGCGGAGAGCACGTAATCCCTCATCGCAACTCCTCATAAATAAAGATCAAACTTCAAACTGGTAAGTTCTCAATTAATCTTACTATTTTACTTCGGAGTCACGTGAGTGACTACGTGAAGACTTCAAAGCACTGTGATTTCATGCCGCAGACCCAAATCCGGCATTCACACTGCATCGATTGACTCAAAAGTCGTTAACAATCAATAATGCATCTATAATAACATTTGTTAAATGAATAACAGTTTATTTCCAAACAAAACCATAACAAACCCCTCTAACTCAGGGGGAAACTATAACAGAACTCAAAACAGAATCTACAAACACCCCCAGCCTTGAAATCGGCTTGTGGTAAAACTTTTGAAAGGTCAGCTCACTGGACCATCCTGCGGCCGCGAGGATATGGTCTATTGGCAAGTCCATCGCCCTTGCCGCGGAAATTGATGCCGCCCTGGTTGAATGAGATTTGAATTTATCAGTATCAATCCTAGCACTTCCCAGAACCTGCTTTAGCCACCTTGAAATTGTTTGCACCGACACCTTACTGTGTGTTTTTTTTGTGGCTAATAAATAATGCAGACTCTGTTCCTCGTAGGGCTCTGGTGGCCTCAATGAAACGAGATGAATGTGAAACTACACACAGGCGAGCATCTGTGGGGTATGCTGAAAACACAATCTTACATCCTGTCATGCCTATTCTACTATGTTTAAGCAAATCATAGACATAAAATATAATGGCATCTGCCGATACATGCATTCTGTCTAGCCGTAGCTTTTGCAATGTTTGCACACGTTGGGCTGAAACCAACGCCATAAGCATGACCACCTTCATGGTTAATTTTGCTAGAGATAGGCTTGCAACAGGAGCCCATTGGCAAAGAAGCATAAGAACTTCACTCACATTCCAAATACCGGCATACCTGGGTTTAGGAGGATTAGGATTGAAAACTCCCTTCATAAATCGAGAAACTAACGGATGTGTCCCTACTTAATGTAACACTGAATACTTGGGTAAATACAAAGACAAAGCACTTCTGGCTGTATTGATCGCACTATAGCTTAATTTGATCCTTGCAGTTTGATATGAAATATTCTGCTGTAGACAGAATTCCTCCCACTTCCTTATAGAGGTGATGTACTGCTTCTGGGTACTATCCCTGCAGGCCGACGTGAGAACATCCACAGTACGATCAGACAGTCCTCTCCCCAGGTATGGCCTCCTTAAAATCTGCAAATTAACAGATCAATAAGATCATGTAAAGGATGTTGATCCCCAGCTACTGGATTTATTGGGGATCAACATCCTCAAGATCATGTAAAGGATACTGATCCCCAGTTACTGGCTTTTTATGCTTGGGAATAATCATGTGAGGCTGACTGGCCATTTGTAATACAAGAGGAAACCATGGTTGTGTAGGCCAATCCGGCACTACCAACACTCCTGAAGCGGAGTCCTGCTTGATCTTTTGCAAGCATCTGCTGATGAGACAGATTGGAGGAAATGCATAAACAAACATTCCACCCCAATGCAGCGAGAATGCATCCACTGCTGCTGCACCAGGATCTGGTTCCCATGAAACATATCTGGGAAACTGATGGTTTAGTCTAGATGCAAACAAGTCAATATCTGGCATTCCATTCTGAGCAATCACTTGATTAAATATGTCCTGATTTACATCCATTCTATGTTATCATTGAACTGGCATGACCTAGTGTCTGCTGAAAGCTAGATATTTTGGTTAATGCACTAGCTCCAGATCTGATTAGCCAGTCTATCACAAGACTGTGACTTGACTCCACCCATGTGGTTTACATATGCCACTGCTGTGGTGTTGTCAATCTGAACCTGCACATGCAAGTCCCTCCTGGTAGAGCAATAAGCTTTAAGCCCATACCAGGTTCCCAACAACTCTAAATAATTGATCCCTCTTAATTGAAGAAGGGATGTCTCATCAGTATTCCATCTGCCTCCACAATTGGAAGACATATCTGTTGCACCCCAACCCAGCGCACTTACATCAGTCTGTAATATTATGGGAGGTGGTGCCACCAAAACCTTCCTAGAACTTTTTGAAACATTTACAATCCACCATTGAATGACAGAAATTGCCCCAGCTGACAATTGCATAGGCCTGTCAAAATGGCCCACTTGTGTTCTCAGTGCCTGTTCTTTTGATCGTTGTAATTGTTGATAATGTAGAGGACCATACTGCACAGCTGGAAAAGCAGCCACCAATTTACCAATTACTGGCTACTTGTCTAATTGAAGGACGTTGTTCTCTAAGGAGATTAACACAATCCTCAAATAACTGTTGCAATTTGTCCCAAGGCAAAGTTACCAACATGTGATTTGAATGAATGGTAAAACCCAAATAATCAGTGATTTGAACTGGTGATAATTTGGATTTATCTGGATGAATGACATACCCTAATTGTTCAAAGGTGAATTTAACAATTGAAACAGATGAATCAGTTTCAGCATGAGTCTTTCCAACAATTAAAATATCATCTAGATAGGCCATTACCACATGCCCCTGAGCTCTGAGTAATGCTAGAACAGGTTTTTAACAATTTAGTAATTAATCTAGGAGCTGAAGTTAATCCATTAGGCAGTGCTTTGAATTGCCACAACTGAGTCATCCAGATAAATTTCAAATATCTCCGATCATCACCATGAATAGACACTGAATAATATGCATCCTTTAAATCAATGCTTACCATATAACACCCTTTGGAAACAAGTTGTTTGGCCGTGGAAAAAGTTTCCATTTTGAAATGCCTATAGCAAACAAATGTGTTCAAACCTGTCAGATCCAAGATAATTCTACATCCCCCAGTCTTTTTAGACCTCGGAAAAATACTTGACACAAACTGACGACTTGGACAAAGTAACTTCTCAATCACCCCTTTCTTGTGTAATGTATTAATTTCTGCTTGTATGAGCACATTTTCTTCATCTGAAAATATGTTTCCGACTTGGAACATGTTGATTAGGTGGACTCTCATTAGAGTAAAATTCAATTTTTACCCCTTCAATACTGTTAAGTATATATTTGAGAAACAAATGTAATCTTCCCCCAATTTGAACATCTATGTTACTTAATTCATTCTCTTTAAGAGGCATTTTTCTCACCTGCATACATCCTTGCAGAGCTTGTTGGCCCCGGCCCCTTGTAGGAAAAGGCATCCTTCCCTTCACACCAGTGTCAACATGCCAGTTCCCATTTTGCAAACCTGAATGGCTGGTTCCTTCCCCTGCGTCCGAACTGGTACCCCGCCGGTAAAATCCTCTTCCCCTGTTTGCCACCTGGCTTAATGAGGCCCATCCTTTTTGCGTCCTCATGACATTCTTTAACTCGCTTAGCGAGATCTGCTCCAAATAAAAGATTGGGTGGTTGTACGCTGGGCGGCTTGCACAAAGCTGCCAGATTGGGATTTATAACTGGTCTTATAGCACTTCTTCTGATGTTATTCATCTCGAAATAAGCACTACAAAGGAGTCCCAGTGCATCTTGATGGGCTTCAGACATATGCCCTTTACCCACCATCATGGCAAATGCCATAAGCCCTGCTGAAAGTAGCTTGAGCACCTACTGAAATTTCATTTCCTGAGCCCTGGCTGACACCCCCAACTGTGTCCAAATCTGATGGTTGACCATCGGCACCTTAAGTAAGCCACAATTGACAGGGGCTTCATATTTTTAGCCGCCTCATCCATGGCCAATTCCTGTAGTTGGTGAGAGAGCACATACTGCATTGCTAAAGCCAATTCTTTCCCTTTTGGCTGTCCTGCCTCTCTAGGCACTGCAAGTATTTCTGCAACGTTAGGAATAATTTCAAGCTGTACTCCCTTATTGCTCTCTCCCACCACTGATTCGGTGTTAGCAAGCTGCACCGGTTGAATTTCCTCTTCATAGGCAGGATATTCTTTCAGCCCTGTTAAAGGTGCTGCGAGCACAGGCTCTCCATTAGCCTGGCATGGGCACCACTCCTCCTCACGGAGTTGGTCCCTGTCGAGCATTCTTTGCAATAGAATCTCGACTTGGGAGAGCCGTGAGCAAACGGTCTCTCCTGTAAAGGCTACAGCCTCCAGGCCCGACTCTGGGTCCACGGGCCTAACTCACTTCCCAGTAGCCTTACGCCCTGCTGGCATGGCTACACTGCTCACAGGCAGTGGGTCCGGTGTCGCTAGCTCCATAGCTGGCGTCGGACTAGGTATGCTAGACGGGCCTCCACTCACAATACTCTCTAGGTCATCGACCCTTTTTGCTCCGGAGTGCCTCGCGCTACCTTTTTCACCTTCTGCAACATCACGAAACGGAGTAACACCAACCGCTGTTACAGAAAATGAATCACTGAAAAAGTTTAAAACTTACCTTCCGTTTTAAACTTACCGCTTGGAGGAGCTCTGCTGCTCCAACGGGCCGACTACACCAAAGCGTCTGACGTAATGATGCACCAACGGCTGTGCAGGGTTCTTCACATAGTCACTCATGTGACTCCGAAGTAAAATTACACACTACATTAGTTAGAGATGCAATGGGAGTGCTGCTCCCTCAACAGTAGGGTAGGAAAAGAAATGATCATACATTCCTGCTCTTGTTCAAAGATCTTTGCTCTTAAAAATACTTCTGTGGTAGATGCAAAAAACAAGGCTAGGTTTCCTTTATGGCTCGTTTGAGGCTGGAAGACCTGATTATTCTTGTTCATGTACATGTACATTTTATACATTTAATGGTAAGGCATTGGTTGTCCTTCAGTATCCCCAGCGAGATTCAGAGTGGAGGAGGGAAATGTATAGAAGGCATTTAATAATTACATTGTCCTTTTTTTATCCTTGATGTTGAAATACTGTACCTAGCATTTTTTAAACTCATTGTTATAAAGAGTAAGAGAGAGGCAAGAGTGGACATTGGACTGCTGGAAAATGACACTGGAGAAGAGACAACAGGGAATAAAGAAATGGTAGATAGATAGAATGATTCTTTTGCATCGGTGTTCACAGTGGAAGATACCAGCAATGTGCCATAAATTCAGGAGTGTCAGGGGGCAGAAGTTAGCAAAGTGATAATTACTACGGAGAAGGTGCTTGGGAAGCTGAAAGGTCTGAAGGTGGATGTCACCTGGACCAGATGGATTACATCCCAGGGTTCTGAAAGAGGTGGCTTTAGAGATTGTGAAGGCATTGGTGGTAATCTTGCAAGAATCACTAGAACCAGGAGTGGTTCCAGAGGATTAGAAAATTGCAAATGTTACTCCACTGTTCAAGAAAGGAGTGAAGCAAAAGAGGAGAAACTATAGACAGGTTAGTCTGACTTTAATGGTTGGTAAGATTTTAGAGTCCATTAATAAGGATGACATTTCCAAGAACTTAGAAACACATGATCAAATAGGCCAAATTCGGCATGGTTTTGTGCCTGACGTATCTTTTGGAATTCTTTGAGAAAGTAAATAGCAGGATAGATGAAGGAGGGTCAGTGGATGTTGTTTACCTGGATTTTCAAGGGACCTTTGATAAGGTACCGCACATGAGCTGCTAAAGAAGATGAGAGACCATGGTATTAGAGGGGCCTTTTTTGAGTTGGCTACCATGTTCTGCAGGGGTTGATTGCGGGGCTGCTACTCTTCACGTTGTATATCAATGATTCAGATGGTGGAATTGAAGGCATTGCGGCCATTTTAGGCCCCATATCTGAGGAATGATGTACTGGGACAGGAGCGGGTCCAGATGAGGTTTATGAGAATGATCTCAAGGATGATTGAGTTAATGTATTTTGAGCATTTGATGGCACTGGGCCTGTACTCGCTGGAGTTTAGAAGGATGTGGGGGGACCTCATTGAAACTTCCCGAATAGTGAAAGGCCTGGATAGAGTGAATGTGAAGAGGATGTTTCCATTAGTGGGGGAGTCCAGGACCAGAGGAAATAGTCTCAGAATAGAAGGGTGTACCTTTAGAAAGGAAATAAGGAGGAATTTCTTCAGTCACCGGATGGGAAATCTGTGGAATGCATTGCCACACATGGCTGTGTAGGCCAGGTCATTGGGTACATGTAAGGTGGAGATAGACAGGTTCTTGATTAGTAAGGGTGTAAAAGGTTATGGAGAGAAGGCAGGAGAATGGGGTTGAGAGGGAAAGATAGATCAGCCATAATTGAATGGCAGAGTAGACTTGATGGGCTGTGGCCTAATTCTGCTGCTATGACTTATGAGCTTAGAATCAACTACAAGAAAACAAAAGTATAAATATAAATAAATACCAATTAAATTGTTTTAGAAAGCTATAACAGTTTTCTTTCATAAATGCTATTCTTAATTGTACTTCATTTAGCTAACCTTGTTTCCAAAAATCAAGCTGCAAAAAGGGAAAAACATGCATGTTAAATTAAATGCCTATGAGGGAAAACACAAATTAGATTATTTTACTCACATGCATACATTCCAGTTAGCTTTAACTCAGTGAAACAGATTAATAGTTCCACATACTGTTTAAGAAAGAACTGCAGATGCTGGAAAAATCGTAGGTAGATAAAAATGCTGGAGAAATTCAGCGGGTGAGGCAGCATCTATGGAGAGAAGGAATAGGCAACATTTCTGGTCGAGACCCTTCTTCAGACTGTAGAAGTGTCTCGACCCGAAACGTCGCCTATTTCCTTCCCTCCATAGATGCTGCCTCACCCGCTGAGTTCCTCTAGCATTATTGTCTATCTTCAATAGTTCCACATGCTATAGTTTTCAACCCCACAGAGTAGATTGAAGGTGTTTTTTAATCACAAATGGAGAAATATTAGGGAGAGTACAATTATTAGGTATCTTGTCAGGAAATGCCCACACTTCAATGGCGAAAGAGAAATGTTGGAATGATTAAGCCATGCGATACGCAACCTACGGATCTATCGCAAGTAGTGCAACTAACTAGTCTTTGTAGCACATTGGATGTCATCAGGGATTTATACACCTTATAGAGAATAATGGCAAAGGTCATTACTACCCTTAGCTTTAGTTACACGTTATTTTCAGGCATCCTCAAAAATGTCACAGGATCTGATCAGCTTGTTGGTTAATATTGCATTGAGCAGGTAATTGAAGCTTTCTGTTCTACACATCCATTAAGATGCACTTCAGCATTAACTATTCTGAAAATACTTGGATTTAAAAGCCTTGATTTTCGTGAGTGGTGCCCAGCACGTACAACCTCGTCTCATGTTCCCTCTTCCTCTGAATCTACCTTCTCTAGTTCCAGAAGAACGATCACGAGCATAAATAGCACTGAACAATGGCAGGCTCTTGAACTACGCACCAAATAATGAGTAATCATATTTTAAAAAAAGCAAAAATACATAGAAATGTTTTTAAATAATATGAATCACCAATGAATAAAAAGATGTAATTTATCATACAATTCCTGTATCATTACAATTCTTATTCATTACAATTCCTATTCAAAAACAAAGGCTTGTGATTTCATGCAGGGTTGAAGCTAGGAAACATCAACAAAGATCTTATTCTGAAAATTAGATTTCAAGAAGAATCCAGCGGAAGGGTACAATGGGAAATCTCCAGTGGAACTTAGTCAGTACGTCCAGGACTTGCATGTTTGTGCCAGGATTTCTGGCAAAATCTAGCAAAGTATGGTCCAAACAGTGACCATAGTCACTTATATGGTGACCATACAGTGACCATAGTCACTTATATGGTGACCAGTCACCAAATCAGTGACCCCAAAACAGTCAGGTGGACATGATTACTGAAGATCTTCATCAATATTCCAGTTGTAGGTTGAATTCAGTTTAGTTAATTGTCAGTGTATCGAGGTACAGTGAAAAGCTTTTGTTGCGTGCTAACCAGTCAGCGGAAAGACAATGCATGATTACAATCGAACCATCCACAGTGTACATTTACATGATAAAGGGAATAATGTGAATAAGGTTTAGTGCAAGATGAAGTCCAGTATAGTCTGATCAAAGATAGTCCCAGCGTCTCCAATGTGGTAGATATTTGCTCAGGACAGCTCTCTAGGTGTTGGTAGGATGATTCACTTGCCTGATAACAGCTGGGAATAAACTCTCCCTGAATCTGGAGGTGTGCAACAGTTATTTTCTTTAAGATCTGATTCCTGAGGAGACCATATTGTTTTGAAACTACATAACACAAGACTACTTTTTAAAGGATGAAGTACAAATGTTTCAGAGATCTATTCAGTGCACTCCTGGATAATGATGTCCGTGACTAGTCCCCTCGATCCAACGTGATCATGTGGATCAATGGACATTTGTAAACTAAAACCCCAAGTTAGTGAACTTTTAGAATGCTGATGTCTTTGGCCAGACAGCTAACTCAGCTGGGAGAGAGAGGTTGTGCTGGATGGGAATATAATTTATAATTTGTCTCACTGAGAATGAGCTAGGTTGTAATTGTGTGTTGCATAATAATGAACTGGATGGGTTTGGATGAAGAACTGGAGCAAACCATGAAAGACCAGCAGCATCCAGCACTCAGCTGTTGCATCTGGGACAAGACACGGGTTTTCAGTGAACAAAATATCTATGTATGTGGACAAAGAATTTCATTGCACTCTAGTGCATATGACAATAAACTAACCTGAATCTAAACTAATTTGAATTTAATTCTAATGGTGCTGGAGGACACCAATATCCTACTCTCCCCAAGTTGCATATATTTACTTGTCGTACTTCTGTAAAAGTACCTTCCTTTACTCACAGTAGAAAAATGTTAGGCTCCAGGATATAGTTTTGTAATGATTGTAGGAAACATTATTATGGTGTATCTTATGGGCTTTCAAATTACTTTTCTCTACTATTTTAATTTTGTCTGATAAACGGAGTATTTAAGCAAACTACTTATTCATTTGTCCCACTCTTTGATGGTTGAGTCTACAGCCATGTTTGCATTTTCGTTACTTAAACCATGTACAATTCAAAACCGCTGCCAATTGTATCTGATACTAACTCTGACACTTGTATTTTGAAAAGAACTACAATGTGTTGTTTTAGGCCAAACATATTACAATGTTTTAGTGTAGTTTAGATAATTTGAGGAAGGACATTCTTGCTATTGAGGGAGTGCAGCGTATGTTCACGAGGTTAATTCCAGGGATGGTGGATCTGTCATATGATGAAAGAATGGAGCAACTGGGCTTGTATACACTGGAATTTAGAAGGATGAGAGGATATCTTGTAGAAACATATAAAATTATTAAGGGATTGCACACGCTAGATGCAGGAAACATGATCCCAATGTTGGGAGAGTACAGAACCAGGGGCCACAGTATAAGAATAAGGGGTAGGCCATTTAGAACTGAGATGAGGAAACAAATTTTCACACAGTGGTGAATTTGTGGACGCTGATTCACTGGATGCATTCAAAAGAGAGTAGATAGAGCTCTTAGGGCTAGCGGAATCAAGAGATATCGGGAGATGGCAGGAACGGGGTACTGATTGTGGATGATCAGCCATGATCACATTGAATGGCAGTGCTGGCTTGAGCGGCCGAATGGCCTACTCCTGCACCTATTGTCTATGTATCTATGTATCTACTGTATGTATATGCAGCATGGAAACAAGCCAGCAGGTCTGCCCACCCAACGATCACGCCATACACTTGCACTATCCTACAAACTAGGAATCATTTACAGAAGCCAATTAACCTACAAATCTGCATGTCTTTCGAATGTGGGAGGAAACCCATGCAGTCACAGGGAGAACGTACAAACTCCGTACAGAGAGCACCCGTAGTCAGGATCGAACCTGGATCTCTAGTGCTGTAAGGCAGCAACTCTACAGCTGCGCCACTGCTCTTCCCTATGTTATTACAATGCTTTCATACAAGATTGCTATTTGAGGAGATGAGAGGGGAACTAATTGAAGGTTATAATATTATAACATTGCTATGCAAAGTGGATTCAGGGAATATGTTTCTCCTGGCTGGCTGAAGAGTATGGGGTCTAGAACAGGGGTGTTGCAGAGCAAGGACTGAGATGAGGAGAAATTTCTCCACTCGGCAGTGGAGAATTTGTGGAATTTATATTTCCAAGGTATTTCCAAATATTTCACAATATTTAAGTAGAGGATGAATTGATTTCTACACAAAAAAAACTATCAAGAGATAGAAGGAGAAAGTGAGAACAGGGTCTCGAGATAGATTATCAGCCATAATCAAATTCAACAGCAGAACAGCTCAAAGAGCATCATGACTTACTCCTGCTCCTGTTTCCAATGTTTTGTGCCTGTGACTTGCACACAATGTTCTGAGGCTCCATGCGGTGAAAGGCTTACAATATACGACCAGAATGGAACATAGCAGCACAGCCTGTAACATCAATTTTAAACAATAATTTCCCTAACTTTATTCAACATGATGTTGTAAACGTATGACAATGGGGAAGAAGAGTATTTGGTGCGTCAGTCCTTATCCTTTGGGCTTCCAGGGGGACAATCTCGTCAGTCCTTATCCCCCTCCTTATTCCACGCTCCCTGCAATTTATTTTCTCTCACATGCGTGTCAACTATTTGATTTTTCTACTTTTGCCATGAGCCAACTCTCAGGTGTAATTCACAAAAGATAATTAACCTTCCAGATCATCTTAGGGACGTGGGAAGCAACTGGAGCATTTGGAGTAAATCCATGGGGCCATGGAGATTATTTGCAATCTCGGCACGCACACTGCCCAAGGACAAAATCAAACCTGGGTTACATAACTTGTGAGGATACCCGACTAACAAATGTTCCATTGTGTCACTCTGAATTGCCTTATGTGGCACAGACATGTGAATGGTATTATAAGAAATGGTCTATTGTTTATTTAGTTTAGTTTAGCGATACAGCGCAGAAACAGGCCATTTGGCCCACCGAATATATGCCAACCAGCGATCCCACACACTTACACTATCCTACACTTTCTTGGGACAATTTACATTTGTACAAAGCCAATTACCTACAAACCTGTACATCTTTGGAGTGTGGGAAGAAATTGGAGATCCCGGAGAAAACCCATGTGGTCATGAGGAGAACATACTAACCCCTTACAGACAGCACTCGTTGTCAGAATCAACCTGGGTCTCTGGCACTGTAAGGCAGCAACGCTACTGCTACGCCACTGTGCCGCCCATAAATTAGTTTCATTGCACTTTATCATTTTGTTTTAGGTTTCAATCCAATTTAATTATTTGATACCACACCTAAAAATACCTTTGCAGCCTAACACATGAAATCACGACTGAATAACACAGATTGGAGGACTCTGACCAATGGTGTGCCACAATGATTGGTGCTGGGTAACCTGTGGCTTGTTATATATATTAACAATTTGGATGAGAATGGAGGTGGCAATATTTATTAAGTTTGTGAGTGACACCAAAATTGCTGGTGTCATGGACAGTGAAGAAGGTTGTCTCAGGGTACAACAGGTCAAGATCTAGATCAACTTGGGAAAACGGGCAAAGGAATGGCAGATGGAATTTATAAGTATGTGAAGTGATGCATTTTAGGAAGTTCGGGTGGTGAAGAAGGCCTATAGTGCACTTGCCTTTTTTGGTTGGAAATTGGGAATATTTTATTATATCTGTACAAGATATTGGTGAGACTTCACAGAGTAATGTGTGCAGTTCTGGTTGCCTTACTATAGGAAGGATGCAATTAACTTAGAGGAGTGCTGAATAGATTCACAAGGATGTTGCTGGGTCTGGAGGGCTAGTGTTCTAAGGAGAGACTAGATAGGCTGGGACTGTTCACCATGGAATGGATGCCAAAGGGTGACCTTATAGAGAGTGTAATTACCGGACTTGTACATACATAAAGATACAACACATCTTTATTAAACACTTACAGTATTGGATATGCAGTACGTTACATGTCCAAGCTGCTAAATCAACTGCCTGACGTAGGCGAGTTCTTAATACTATATAGCATGTACTAGGCGGGGCTACCACTAACAAGCACTATGATTGGCTAGCATGCAATAGTCGATCTACATCTCTTCTTGTAGAAAAATAAAAGAAGCTACGGTACCTCAAACCATATACCGAGGGGATGCTAAGAATATGCTAGCAAGATTATACAAAATCACCATATCTAATGGGTGGCGTGCAAACCCGTCCAGCCCTCGTGCGGTAGGAAACCACCTCACCTTCTTTAGCAGGAGAGAAAATGGGAATCGGGAGTGGGGGCACGACCGGCGACCCGGCGGGCCTGGCGGGAATCGCCATAGGCGGGCCAGGTGTAACCCGACGCGGGGAACCCGCGGCAGAAATAACGGCAGGTGGTGGAGTTGCTGGAACAGCTGTTGGAGCGAACACGAGAGGCGGGGCATCAGGACCTGGAGTTGCAGGACGCGGTTCCTTCACTGGAAGGATATGTTGAAGGTTGTGTCTGTAGATGACCCCGTCCACTTCGACCAGGTACGAACGTGGTTCTTTGGACAGGACGTAAATGTGCCCCAGTCATGTATGTCCTTTGTCGGTTTGCAGGCGAATCACTTGTCCACGTGCAAGTGGTTTAAGCGGCTTACTGGACTTGTCGTAGAAGCGCTTTTGTGTGTCATGTTTGAATTGTAGCTGCTTCTGCACGGTGGGCGGGGAGCGGACATGTGGCTTCCACTGCTGCTGAGAGTCAGGAGACATTAGTTGCTGGGCAGGGGGGGCCTAGGATGTTGTCCCGTGCAATGTTTCGTAGATTGAGCAAGTCCAGGTAAACGTCGGATTTGGCAAGGTGGGAACGTTCCATAAGTTGTTTAGCACTCTGAACGGCGCGTTCGGCCAGTCCGTTGGACTACGGGAACTCTGGGCTGCTGGAAACGTGTTTGAAGTCCCATCTTTCAGCAAAGTTCCTGAATGCCTATATATGTGGAGTAGAAGCAAGCTATTCTTGATCCTAAAGTGCAAGCTAAGGAATAAAAAGGTGAGGATAAGGCCGTAAGTTTATCCTTCACGTTGGTTCACTCACTGTCAGTTGTAGGGCCACACAGGCAGGTGTGTTCTTTTGGACTTAGATCAGCCAGCTGGTGCTACCAAATCAGTTTGGGAATGGATATTGAAGTTGTCCAGCGAGATTACATTCTGTGCCCTTGCCAGTGAAAGTGCATATTCCATGTTCAATGCCAAGGATCTCTGATTCATCAGCTGAGGATTAATGAGAAGTATGTTTCCTTGCCCATGTTTGACCCAATGATGTGCAACGTCATGAGATCTAGTCAATGTTGAGGACTTCAAAGGCTTTTTCCTCCCACCTGAATCAGGTTGTGCTGTCACCTCTGATAGGTCTGTTCTAATTGACCAAGATATATGCAGAGATATATCCAAAAATTCACTGCCATTTTGTCTGAAAGGCTTGATTCTGTAAATACAACAATGTCAGGCTGCTGCCTGATTCTTACACGGGACAGGTCTCATAATTTTGACACTAGTCCCTATATGTTTATTAAAGGACTATAACAGGTCATGACTGTTGGGAATTACTTTGTTGTGTCTTAATTGGGTGCCTGGATTGACTGCCACCTGATCTATCTAGTTTCTTTTCTCTGATTCAGCGTATGAACATGATGGAACTGAATGGCTTCCTGAGCCATTTCAGAGGACACTTAAATATTCAATCATATTTTATTACATTGTAATGATAACTGTGGATGTAGTTCTAAAATGAATTTCACGTGGCACGATGTTTAGGATGTTTACTTTTTAATAGGCCTCTTTGTATATTATAGTATCAATTATGAATGACTTCTTTTTAACAGAAGACGTACTTCCAAAAAACGGGGATTGCTTTCTGAGAAGTGAAGGAATGTGATGACTTTGTCGACCTCTGCAAATTAACTGTCTTTGATTTTGTGTATTTCCAAATCATTTGGCGCTCAGGAACTACCTGGTATTGGTGTATTATTGTCACGTGAACTGAGATACAGTGCAAATACCCAGATAAATCATATCATGCATGAATATAATCATATCATAAATGAGAACAACAGGTAGTGCAAAAGGAGAAAGTAAACAGTGTGCAAAACATATTGATACCGTGACAGAGTAAGTGCAAATGTTAACAAACGTGCCACAACGACGTAGACCGTGAGATCAGAAATACACCCTGAACATGTGAAAGGTCCATTGAAGAGTCTGATAACAGCAGAGAAGAAGCTTTCTTGAATCTGGTGGTACGTGCTTTCAAATGTGTGTATCTTCTCTCTGATCGGAAGGGGGAGAAGAGATAATGATAAGGTTGCAAATGGTCCTTATTATGTTTGCTACTTTCCCCAGGCAGTAAGAAGTACACATGGAGTTAATTGGGGGGGAGGGAGGAGGAGGGGGAGGCTGGTTTCTGGGATGTGTTCATAACTGTCTTCCCTTCAAAAATTGTGTAGTTTAAAAAGATCATTTGAGGGCAGCACAGTGGCATAGTGGTAGAGGTGCTATCTTACAGCACCAGAGATGAGAGTGCGATCCCGATTATGGGTGCTGGCTCTACGGAGTTTGTACGTTCTCCCTGTGACCGCATGACTTTTCTCCGGGTGCTCCAGTTTCCTCCCACAATCCAAAAATGTACCGGTTTGTAGGTTAATTGCCTTTAGTAAAATTGTGAAATGTCCCTCGTATGTAGGATAGTGTTAGTTAGTGTTCGCTGGTTGGCACAGACTCGGTGTCGAAGGGCCTGTTTCCACCTCTATCTCTAAAGTCTAAAGTTTCTGATCTTCCACCAAAGATACTAATATCATTTTGCCTACTTTATACTGCTGAACACCAAATTGAAAGAAGTCAGGTGCATGACTCATTGTATGACTCAGTGCCCACTTTTATTGTTGACCTCATTCCAATCATGGTAAAGAGGCCATTTGTAAACAGGGTGAGTATCCATACTATTAATTAAATTTAAAGCAGCAGTAACAAAATGTAATTTAATGCTTTTCTCTTCATGTGCTCTTAATATGCTAACAACAATTAGTTGCACTTGATTCAATTGCCTTTCAATTATAGATTTTTGGAGCCCATTAATAGTTTTGTAGATCTACTCCTATTTGTGTTATTTATTGCTGATTGTACAACCAGTTAAACTGGGAAGAATGCCAGTGGAATGATTCCTTGTCACTCATACATTTAGATATTTTGAGACATGGATGATAGCAGGATAGGTAAAGGAAGTATCCAGATTCCCACGCATGAAATTTCCCAATAATGCTGTAAAATAGCACAAATAGCATTTACCCAATCTTTTTAATTCCTCTTAGTGCTGGCATATCTCAGTGTCCATGATGCCACTTGGCCTCACTGAGACCAAAGTAAAAAAATGCATTGGCTGTCTTCTCTGATGCAGCAGTTGGTGACAAAGTGGAGGAAACAGTAGAAGTTGCTGGAAAGATACTGTGCTGCGATATTTCACAGTCAACATGATCTTGATCTTCATGAAGGGAGCATTCTAGTCATGAAAGTCTTTCGCAGAATGTCACACATTTCAGTTATGATAGCCTTGGAAAACTTGAGCCGGGAACACAGTATTCACTAGACAGGTTAAGCTGGGATGTTTGCGTAGGCAGATGGCCATTAAGATATCTCCAGTAATGGAATGGTGCCAACAGTCACTCTTGAGGCATCCATAGAATGAGTTTAATTGCGGCACCCAAATGCTGAAGAAAAAAAATATCACCTTTAATTTGAAAACATATGGTGAACTTATTGTTATCGTAAACATGTTGCTATCCCACTTTTGCATCCACTCCCTACACTCCAGAGACACTTTACTGAAGTTAATTAACCTACAAATCCACGTCTTTGGGATGTAGGCAGAAACCAGGACAT
The DNA here is from genome assembly GCA_035221665.1 of Okamejei kenojei. NCBI lineage: Eukaryota > Metazoa > Chordata > Chondrichthyes > Rajiformes > Rajidae > Okamejei > Okamejei kenojei. Next base: position 88,734,429 of record CM069131.1, on the reverse strand, counting down.
TTGGCGAAACCCATGCAGTCGCAGGGAGAATGTTCAAACTCCAGAGAGACAGCACCCAAGGTCAGGATCGAACCCGAGACCCTGGCTTAGTGAGTAGCAGCTACACCGCTGTGCCAATGTGCTGCAATAATACAATGTCTCTTGGTTTGACTGAAACTATTCAATTAGTGTCCTAGCATGGAGTTTTGAGGCCAAATTGGTGTCAGCATGAACAGAAGCATCTGTTACCCAAAAAACCTGCATCATTTATTGCATGTCTGATACTGGGTAAACACCAGGAACAGTCAAATGCCTGGTCCAATTTAGTTTCATGAGCATGATTTACTTCAAGTAAAATTCAGATTTAAGGACATAGTACTTCAAAACGAATGCTAAGAAATCCAGTTTCATTGCTAATTAAGATAAATTACATGTAGTACGCAAGATTAAAGTAATGAGTAATTTCTGTTGAAGAAAATACATAGTGTTGGAATAACTCAGTGGGTCGGGCAACATCTCTGGAGATGGAGATTCTGGAGATGTGTTTTTTTTGTAAACCAGTATCTGCAGTTCCTTATTTCTACTCAATACTTTCTATTAGGAAGTTTGCTAGCAAAAAAACAGTAGAATTTGAGACAGTGGACATAATGAATGGATGAACCGCGCTCCAATTTTCTTGGGTTCTTATGGGTAAAAGAAACTTAGACTAGTTTTGTCCAGAATGGATACATCACTTGATCTGGAGATGAGGGTGCACATAGTGCACGGGCCTTGCCATAATCTTCCAAAGTTTCTATGAGTAAAGCAGGGGGGAGAGCCATATGCATGGAAGGTGTTCAATTAAGGTATTACTGTAAAAATAACATCACTGGTGGTTAAGATTATAGAAACAATAAATAAGGAAATAAAACCAATGCATGGAAGAGATTTGAGTTAATTATTGAGAAACAGCATAAATTTGTGAGCGGCGTTTCTATTCCCTCCACAGATGTTGCCTCAACCACTAAGTTACTCCAATATTTTTTTGTTCGAGATTCCAACATTTGCAGTCCCTTGTGTCTCCATATTTTTTTAATTGTTATTAGTTGATGAAGAGAATAGAAGTCATCTATTCTGATATTTTTTGAGAAAATGCCATTAGAAAGCTCATTAGCAAAACTTCAGAAAGGATGTTGAAGTTCTTACAATGGTGGAGAGAAGATTTCTCATAATTGTGCTAGTGGTCAGGGATTTTGTCTTCATGGCTAGCTTAGAGAAGCTATGTTTTTTTTCTTAAAAGAAAGGTTTGTGGAAAGATGTGACTGAGCTATAAGAGATTATGAGAGGTTTCCATAAAGTAGATAAAGAAACATTGTGTCCATTAGCTAATGTTACAAAACCCAATGGATATAACTGCGGGTATGAACAGAATTGCAAGGAGATATAAGAAAGAATATTTTAATGCTAGAAATAGTTATGACCTGAAACTCTCTGCCTTCAAAGGTGGTGGAAATATGGATGTTAAAGATGGTGTATGGTATGCTTGCCTTCATTAATCAGGGCATGAGTATAAGAATCAAGACCTTATGATGTTCCTTTATAGGACTTTGGTTGGGCTGCATTTGTAGTATTGTTTGTTTATTTTTGTTAGAAGTAAGTACAGTAGTCTGGTACTTAAGTACCTAATACATAAATACATATTTTCATTCTTGTACAACTTCATACTTTTGGTTCAATAATAAAAGAACAGTGAGAGAAAAAATAAATAAAGAGTGTCGGAATAGATAGACAAGCGAGTAGAAGCAGAAAACAAAAGAAATAAAGGACAGAGATCTGTTAAAGAAATAAAGGACAAGTTAAAGGATTGAAAGAAAAGGAAAAAGTAAAAAAAAGAGAGATTAGGAGAGATCTACCTATCTCATATTTTTACCCATCCGTCACCCAGTTCTAAACCATTTAATTTCTAAGGTTATGTTATGTTGCACCATATGCTTGTAAAAAGTTGATAAACGGAGACCAAATCTTTAAGAATTGGTCTACTTTGCCTAGTAAGAGGAATCTCATTTCTTCAAGATGTAGCGTTTCAGACATGTTCAAGATCCACATTTTGAATGTTGGCGTAGGTGCGTTTTTCCAAAATTTAAGTATAAGTTTTTTTGCTGTTATTAGACCATAATTAAGAAAAGCTTCTTGGAATATAGTTAGTTTACTTCCCTCTTCCATTGATCCAAAGATAATCAATTCAATATTGGGGTTCAATTTTGTGTTAAATAGTTTTGTAAAAATTCCAAAAATGTCATTCCAAAATGTATACAGTTTTGTACAAGAGACAAAGGAATGTGCTATAGTGGCATTTTATAACCATATAACCATATAACCATATAACCATATAACAATTACAGCACGGAAACAGGCCCTCTCGGCCCTTCCAGTCCGTGCCGACCATTTGTTTTCCCCTAGTCCCATCTACCTGCACTCAGACCATACCTCTCCATTCCCTTCACGTCCATATACCTATCCACTATACTCTTAAATGTTAAAATCGATCCTGCCTCCACCACTTCTGCTGGAAGCTCATTCCACACAGCCACCACCCTCTGAGTAAAGAAGTTCCCCCTCACGTTACCCCGAAACCTCTGTCCCTTAATTCTCATGTCATGCCCTCTTGTTTGAATCTTCCCTACCCTCAATGGGAAAAACGTATCCACGTCAACTCTGTCTATCCCTTTCATCATTTTAAAGACCTCAATCAAGTCCCCCCTTGACCTTCTGTGCTCCAAAGAATAAAGACCTAACTTGTTCAACCTTTCTCTGTAACATAGTTGCTGGAACCCTGGCAACATTCTAGTAAATCTCCTCTGTACTCTCTCTATTTTGTTGACATCCTTCCTATAACTAGGCGACCAAAATTGTACACCATACTCCAGAATTGGTCTTACCAATGCCTTGTACAATTTTAACATTACTTCCCTACTCCTATATTCAATGCTCTGATTTATAAAGGCCAGCACACCAAAGGCTTTCTTTACCACCCTATCTACATGCGATTCCACCTTCAGGGAACTATGCACAGTTATTCCTAGATCCCTCTGTTCCACAGCATTCCTCAATTCCCTACCATTTACCATGTACGTCCTATTTTGATTTGTCCTGCCAAGATGTAGCACTTCACACTTATCAGCATTAAACTCCATCTGCCATCATTCAGCCCACTTTTCCAAATGGCCCAAATCTCTCTGTAGACTTTGAAAATCTACTTCATTATCCACAACACCACCTATCTTAGTATCATCTGCATACTTACCTATCCAATTTTCCACCCCATCATCCAGATCATTGATGTACATGACAAACAACCGTGGACCCAACACAGATCCCTGAGGCACCCCACTGGTCACCGGCTTCCAACCTGACAAACAGCCATCCACCATTACTCTCTGACATCTCCCATTCAGCCACTGTTGAATCCATCTTGCTACTCCGCCATTAACACCCAAAGATTGAACCTTCTTAACCAACCTTCCATGGGGAACCTTGTCAAAGGCCTTACTGAAATCCATATAGACAACATCCACGGCTTTACCCTCATCAATTTCCCTAGTTACCGCTTCAAAAAATTCAAGAAGGCTTGTCAAACATGACCTTCCAGGCACAAATCCATGTTGACTGTTCCTGATCAGACCCTGTTTATCCAGATGCTTATATATATTATCTCTAAGTATCCTTTCCATTAATTTGCCCACCACTGATGTCAAACTACTAGGTCTATAATTGCTAGGTTTATTCTTTGAACCCTTTTTAAACAATGGAACAACATTCGCAGTACGCCAATCCTCCGGCACTATTCCCGTTTCTAATGACATTTGAAATATTTCTGTCATAGCTCCTGCTATTTCTACACTAACTTCCCTCAATGTCCTAGGGAATATCCTGTCAGGACCTGGAGACTTATCCACTTTTATATTTTTCAAAAGTGTCAGTACTTCCTCCTCTTTGAATCTCATAGTTTCCATAGCTACTCTACTCTTTCCCCTTAACTCACCGAGTTCAATATCCTTCTCCTTGGTGAATACCGAAGAAAAGAAATTGTTCAATATCTCCCCCATCTCTTTTGGCTCTGCAGATAGCTGTCCATTCTGGTTCTCTAATGTTCCAATTGTATCCCTCGTTATCCTTTTGCTATTAATATAGCTGTAGAAACCCTTTGGGTTTACTTTCACCTTTCTTGCCAAAGCAACCTCATATCTTCTTTTAGCCTTCCTAATTTCTTTCTTAAGATTCTTTTTACATTCTTTATACTCCTCTAGCACCTCATTTACTCCATGCCTCCTATAATTATTGTAGATATCTCTCTTTTTTCGAAACAAATGTCCAATTTCCCTTGAAAACCATGGCTCTTTCCAATTTTTACTATTTCCTTTCAACCTAACAGGGACATAAAGATTCTGTACTCTTACAATTTCCCCTTTAAATGTCCTCCATTTCCCTTCTACATCCTTCCCATGAAACAAAGTGTCCCAATTCACTCCTTTAAAATCCTTACGCATTCCCTCAAAGTTAGCCTTTCTCCAATCAAAAATCTCTACCCTAGGTCCAGTTCTGACTCTCTCCATAATTATATTGAAACTAATGGTATTGTGATCACTGGTCCCGAAGTGCTCACCAACGCATACCTCCGTCACCTGACCTGCCTCATTTCCTAACAGGAGGTCCAGCACTGCCCCTTCTCTGGTCGATACCTCTATGTACTGCTGCAAAAAACTATTGAGTTAGGCATTTGTCGCAGATGATGGAAACATTTGAAAATATTTTATTCAGTCTTGTTTTCGAATAATATAATCTATATAAAATTTTAAATTAAATTAGGTTATGTCTTACATTCATTGAACATTTGTTTACATATATTAAATTTTTATCCCACCTATCATTCGGAATTTTTATCAATAACTCTTGTTCCCAGTCTCTTCTAATTGCCTCTGTCGTTGGTGTTTCTATATTTAGAATTATATTATATAAGTAAGATATTAAATTGCTTGATTCTGCCTTTCTATTCATTCCTTCCTCCAATAGATCTGGGGTTAAAGTTTGATATCCTTGTATATACATTTTCAAATAATCTTGAATTTGAAGGTATTTGAAATATTGATTACTTTTCAAATTATATTTTAGTTATAGTTGTTGGAATGATAAATTTTTTCCCATTTTATACATATTTCCCATCATTTTAATTCCTATTCTTTCCCAATGGATAAACGTTTGATCAATAATGGATGGTTTGAATGAGGGATTATTAGCTATTGGAGAAAGAAGCGATAATTTTCTTAATTTTAAAGTTAATTTTATTTGTTTCCAAATTCGTATTATACTATGAATAATTGGATTCTTCTTGTATATTACATTGTTCAGTTTTATCGGGGAAAGAAGGATCGCTCCTATATTATAAGGGGAACAATCCTCTTTCTCCATTCTTATCGCATTTGGAGTATTGCGTGCAGTTCTGATCAGCCCCATACAGGAAGGATGTGAAAAAGTTCAAAAGGAGCAGCGGAGGCTTACCAGAATGATGCCTGGATTAATGATATTACTTTAGTTAATTGTAGCACTGGACAAAGTTCCCGTCCCCTCAAGGCGTGTTTGCGGGGGGGGGGGGGGGGGGGGGGGGGGGGGGTGGTAGCGGCCTGCAGCATCACACACACACTGTTCACCCACACACACACACACACTAACCACCCCCTTGATATTATATTAATATTATTCATTCGCGCCTTTTACCCCATTCCTTCCCTATCCACTCACGCATAGCCCCCAACTCGCAGGTGCGTCTAGGGAGGGAGAGGGAGGGGGGTAGAGGGAGAGGGCAGTGAGTGAGGGGGCAGAGACAGAGAGAGAGAGCGGCAGAGACAGAGAGAGAGGTGCCGAGCCAGAGAGAGACTGGCAGAGACAGAGAGAGAGGGGCAGACAGAGAGAGGGGCAGACAGAGAGAGAGAGGGGTAAGAGGAGGGAGAGAGGGGGGAGAGGAGAGGTGGTGTGAGAGAGGAGGGGTAGAGAGGAGAGAGGCCAGGGGAAAGGAGAGGGTGGGTGGGGAGAGGATGGGGAAGAGTGGGGGGTAGAGGAGGGGGGGGAGAGGAGGAGGGGGGGAAGAAGAGGAGGGGAGCGGGGTGGGCGGCTGGGCAGTGGGTGGCCAGGCAGCGGGCAGCGGGCGTCAACCAAAGGACTGCGTGTTCGGCGGCTTCAATCCAGAGCCCAACTTGCTCGTCTTTTGAATTATGGGGGGAGGGACGTCGGGGGTGACGTCACTTGCAGCATGAGCATGACGGTAGTCAAGCAGATCCATTGTGATGTCATCAGCGAAAGACAGTTCTTTTTATTTCAAAGTTTTGTCAGATTTTTGAACATTTTCATTAATAACTCGAGAAATAAAGCATGACATTTATAAGTTTTATGTATAGAGATGTACTGAGGTACAATGAAAAGCTTTTGTTGCATGCTAACCAGTCAGCAGAAAGACAATACATGAAACCAATCATTCCATTTACAGTGTATAGATACATGATAAGGGAACAATGTTTACAAGGAGAGTACAAGTTACAAGGAGAGGTTGGACAGACTTGGATTGTTTTCTCTGGAGCATTAGAGGTTGAGGGGAGATCTGATAGAAGTATATAAAATGATGAAATACTTAGATAGGGTAGACAGTCAGAACCTTTTTTTCCCAGGATGAAAGTAACAAATACTAGAGGGCATAGCTTTAAGGTGAGAGGGGCAAACATTTAAAGGAGATGTGCAGGGCAAGTTTTATTTAACAGTTGGTGGTGTGTTTTGCTGGGGTGGTGATGGAGACAGACATAATAGTGCCATTTAAGAGTCTTTTGGATTGGCACATAGATATGTAGAGAATGGAAGGGTGTGGATTATGTGTTGGCTGGTAAGAGCTGGTCTTGGGAAAATGTTCGACACAGACACTGTCGGCCAAAGGGCGTGTTCTTGTGCACTGCTGTTCTGTGTTCTTATGATGAATAAAAGTGAAATGGAAAGGTCCAAGGGAAATAGATTTGCATAGAATTAGCCGGGAAAATTGTACTCACGGAATTGTTCTTCATAAATGCAGCATGAATTAAATGAGCCACATGTCCTGTGCTAGAATTACTTTATTATGTTGGCATTCTAGTTCTGAGAATGTAACATATTTGACTTTCTTATCTGCTTGAGATACATTGTATAAATCAGCTTGCATTAAGAGAACATTGTCAGCTTGTTTTGACAATTGTGCCAATTAAATGTCGTTGACTCAGAAAATTGGGGTTCAAACCCTATTCTAGAACTGAGCACAATAACCTAGGCCAAATGTTTGGTGTGGTCTCATAAATCTACATGACAGGTATATGATGTTGTAGTGCAATTCTGAGAATAATCGGTGCAGTTTATGTAAGAACATGGGAATATAAGAGCAGGAGGAGGCCATTTGGCCCATCAAGCATTTTCCACCAATCATTATGATGATGGCTAATCTACAATCTCAAATCTATTTTCTTGATATCCAGAAATTTATCAGTGTCTGTGTTGAATGAAGTCTCTGGCTGAGCTTCAAATGTTAAGAGTTACAATAATTCATCACCCTCCAATTAAATACATTTCTTCTTACTGTAATCCTAAATGGCCTCTAATTAAAACCCTTTTATTTCTATTCTTCATTCATTAGAAACATCCTCCATGCATCCAGTCTGTAACCTCTTGAAAGCTTTATTCGTTTTAAGGAGATTCATAGAGAAATCAGCACACCAGGATGATATCCATACGGTCACAGGGAGAGTGCAAACTCCACACTGACAGGACCCAAGGTCAAGATTGTATCCAGGGCTCTACCAATAAGAAGCAATGCGTGAACAAGTTGTGCCACTGTGGCAGTGCTGTATATCTCTATGACTCAATAATAGATACATGTCTAATCATAATTACATTGCTACTTGTGGAACCTTGCTGTGTGCATGTTGGCTGTATCATATCCTACAATGCAGCAGTGACTACACTTAAAGAGCACTTCACTGTCTGTTGAGTACTTTCCCGTGGACTAAAAGGGTCTATATGCATGCATGAAGTGCTCGAATAACTCAGCGCGTCAGGCAGAATCTCTAGAACATTAAACGGTGATGTTTCAGGCTGGGACCTTTTAGCCTGAAGCAGGGAACCGACCCGAATGTCACCTATCCAAGTTCTCCAGAGATGCTGCCCGGCCCGCTGAGTTATTCCAGCACTTTGTGTCATTTTAGTAAATCAGGATCTTCTGTTCCATGTTTCTACATATACATGTCTGTCCTCATTCAGTTTCTAGTAGCTGTGTGGGGGAATTCCACCATAGTTTATTTTCACAAACAACATCAGCAAGGTTTAAAAAATATAATTTTCAACACAAATGAGAAATAGGACAGTAAATGTGTGTGATATTTGTAATAATTTTAAAATGCAATGCTAGTTTTGTAATTGATTTGTTGTTTATGTAGATAGATGGAAAACGAATCAATTCTCTATGGAGAAATTGGTAAGAATTCATAGATTTTATGTATGGCAGCACAGTCTGTTTGCACCCAGAGTCTAACATATCCCTGTTCAAAGATTGCCTCACAATGAACAGTTTAATTATCTGAAATGTAATTCATATATAAATTATATGAGCAGACATTTGTAACATTATCACAGACTAGGACCATTTTCTGTCTTTAGGCAGCGTATAAAGTAAGTGACATTTAAAAGATAATATAACTGTGAAGTTTGCATTCCAGTCACTTTGTTCAATTCCCTCTGCATTGTTATCTAGAAGCTGTCAGATGAGGTTTAGGGAATCACCCATACAATGAATACTCCAATGTCAATTATCAGTACCAGCTTTGTAAAGAGTATTTTCCAACTAGACAGTCACCTGGGATTCAAATAACCTGATAGAAAAGTCGATCTGTTATGACACAGGTTTAATGGAGTGGTTTGGGCCTTTTATTCCCTTAGAAACTTTTCCACTATTCGGAGTGGATATAGAGGTATGCTGTTTACAAGCAGATACACATGACACACTGCATCCTGGAGGAAACTGACTATCGGCTCAACCTGTGGACCACAGCTGCCTTACAAAATGAGGATGATTATTCGGAATTGGGAAGTGTCGGAATGGAGGGAGAGAGAAGACACCAATAACACATTACACAGGCATCAAGTAGTCACAGAGTGAATGTGACTGTTTAAAAAAAACGGACTCTTCTACTCTTTGAAAGAAACAGGCATTGATTTGCTGGCCATTGATCATTGAAAATAGATATCAATTGAATGGCTTACCTCCACTGTGCCTTCAAATCATTTATATCACGCGAGATAGAAATCCAAAGCATTCACTTGAATATCATCTGTATTGTTACATGCTAAATTTTGATTATCAAGCATTTTTCTTTCAAACAAGAACCACAGCTCACAAATACACATAGTAATCAATAAAGCCAGGATTTTGCCATAAATGCCATGAGTGCCTCTTCATTCCTTTTTTTGATGATTTCATCAAGATAACACCTTTTTCACGATCGAGTGCCTAAATCAGCCTTTTTTTTGCCGTTTTGCTAAAAGGTCGTGCTATTTTGTCTAATTGTACCGTGATTACAGTGACGTTTTCTATGTTAACACGTTAATATTAATGTTATTATTAACGTGTTAACATAGTATAACTTACAAGAACATTTCCACCACCGTGGCAAATCTGGGGGCGCCACTGTCGGTCGTTCATTCATTCCTGCCGCTGCCCGCTGGGTTCAGCCTTCTCCAAAATCTATTAAGAAAGAACTGCAAATGTTCTCAACAAAATAGAGAGAGTACAGAGGAGATTTACTAGAATGTTGCCAGGGTTCCAGCAACTATGTTACAGAGAAAGGTTGAACAAGTTAGGTCTTTATTCTTTGGAGCGCAGAAGGTTAAGGGGGGACTTGATTGAGGTCTTTAAAATGATGAAAGGGATAGACAGAGTTGACGTGGATACGTTTTTCCCATTGAGGGTAGGGAAGATTCAAACAAGAGGGCATGACATGAGAATTAAGGGACAGAGGTTTTGGGGTAACGTGAGGGGGAACTTCTTTACTCAGAGGGTGGTGGCTGTGTGGAATCTGCTTCCAGCAGAAGTGGTGGAGGCAGGATCGATTTTAACATTTAAGAGTAAAGTGGATAGGTATATGGACGTGAAGGGAATGGAGGGGTATGGTCTGTGTGCAGGTAGATGGGACTAGGGGAAAACAAATGGTCGGCACGGACTGGAAGGGCCGACAGGGCCTGTTTCCGTGCTGTAATTGTTATATGGTTATATGGTTATATGGTTAAATGCTGGAAAAATTGAAGGTACACAAAAAATGCTGGAGAAACTCAGCGGGTGAGGCAGCTTCTATGGAGAGAAGGAATAGATGACGTTCAGGTCAAGACCCTTCTTCAGGCTGACCTGCCGGGGGGAGGGGGGAGCGGGAAAAATGAAGGAAGAGGCAGAGACAGTAGGACTAGAAGGAGAGCTGGGAAGGGTGAGGGGGAGGAGGGAGAAGTCAAAGGTTATCTAAAATTAGAGAAGTCAATGTTGATACCACTGGGGTGTTGACTACCCAAACCAAATACCCAAGCTTGTCTCCTCACTACATTTACTGCTGGCTCCAGATGCAAATCTGAGTTTGAGTGATCTGTGCAAGGCATTAATTGATGCTGGAATTCCACTGTAGAAATTTGAAAATAAATCTCTCTGTGGTTTTTTTGAGAAATACACAGAGGAACATATACGAAGCGAGTCATTATTACAGAAAAATTATGTTGACAGCAACTTCAACGTTGTTGTGCAGAAAATTAGAGATGAAGTTGCATGCAACAAAATATGGATCTCTGTAGACGAGACAACCGATGCTGTGGGGAAATATGTTGCTAATGTGGTCATCGGTACACTGGAGGCAGGTCAACCATCAAAAGAGTATTTGTTGACATTGAAAGTATTGGAGAAGTCAAACAGCTCAACTATTGCTCAGTTGTTTACATCTTCACTTGTTGTACTTTGGCCAGAAGGTATTAAAGAATGTTCTTCTGTTTGTGACTGATGCAGCTCCCTACATGAAAAAAAGCTGCTCATGCTCTTACAGTTTTATTCCACAAAATGTTGCATTTGACATGCTTAGCTCAAGGACTTTATAGAATTGTCAAGCAAATAAGTAGATTGTTTCCAAATGTCGATCGCCTAGTTTCCAATGTCAAGAAAATCTTCCTCAAGTGTGCAGTTGTTCAAGGAAATGGAACCTGTGATTCTGCTACCTCCTCAGCCCATTTTGACTCGGTGGGGTACATGGCTCTCTGCTGTACTGTACTAAGCTATCACTTCCCTTGAGAAACGTGGTAAAACATTAGTGAATAACTTGCAGGTTTTCAACAAAGTAACTGTCGATATCCGTACAATTCCTGGCGATGTAGGTAAAGACATACAAGGAAAATGTGAGAGAGTGAATTTAGCTAACAAAGATCTTGAAGAAATAAGAAACATAGCTAAAGTTCTCAAAGGTAGTTGTAATGCATAAGATATCAACATGAATATAGAGTCAGTAGCTTGTTTCTGGTATGTACCAGTGACCTCAGCTGAGGTAGAAAGAAGTTTCTCACAACTGAAGCACATTCTGTCTGACAGACAGCATAGTTTAAAACTAGATAATTTGATAAAAATGCTAGTAATTATGTGTAGAGTACACAAAAAGCTGGAGAAACTCAGCGGGTGCAGCAGCATCTAAGGAGTGAAGGAGATAGGCGACGTTTCGGGTCGAGACCCTTCTTCAGACTCAAGTAATTATGTGTAACCAGGCAACATTGGTCATTTAATTAAGAATACCATTATATTATCATTTTTAAACATATTTTGATGGTGGAAATACATGCCTTTTTATGCCTTTTTTTTGTCAATAAATGCCTTTTTCATTCCTTTTTTGTAATTTTATTTTGCTTATTTGCCTGCCTATTTCAGTTTTTTAGCGCCTAAACATCCTGGCTCTAGTAATCAATCTTTAAACAGGTCAATGAGAAAGGATGGATTTATATAAAATTTGCCTTTAACAATTTAATAAAACAACCAATATAAAAACAAAATAAATAGAAAAGGGGAGTGTTCAAAGTAATTTCAAATGTATTAAATTATTTTATTTTATTAAATAATAAACCTTATTAACTTACATTGAGAATAGACAATAGACAATAGACAATGTGTGCAGGAGTAGGCCATTTGGCCCTTAGAGCCAGCACTGCCATTCAATGTGATCATGGCTGATCATCCACAATGTACCCCATTCCTGCGTTCTCCCCATATCCCTTGGCTAATCTAAATCATTAATCTATATTGTAAATAGCTGCGGTCCCAGCACCGAGCCGTGCGGTACCCCACTAGTGACTGACTGCCATTCTGACAAGGACCCGTTAATCCCTACTCTTTGTTTCATATAACCATATAACCATATAACAATTACAGCACGGAAACAGGCCCTCTCCGCCCTTCCAGTCCGTGCCGACCATTTGTTTTCCCCTAGTCCCATCTACCTGCACTCAGACCATACCCCTCCATTCCCTTCACGTTCATATACCTATCCACTTTACTTTTAAATGTTAAAATCGATCCTGCCTCCACCACTTCTGCTGGAAGCTCATTCCACACAGCCACCACCCTCTGAGTAAAGAAGTTCCCCCTCACGTTACCCCTAAACTTCTGTCCCTTAATTCTCATGTCATGCCCTCTTGTTTGAATCTTCCCTACCCTCAATGGGAAAAGCTTATCCACGTCAACTCTGTCTATCCCTTTCATCATTTTAAAGACCTCAATCAAGTCCCCCCTTAACCTTCTGCACTCCAAAGAATAAAGACCTAACTTGTTCAACCTTTCTCTGTAACATAGTTGCTGGAACCCTGGCAACATTCTAATAAATCTCCTCTATACTCTCTCTATTTTGTTGACATCCTTCCTATAATTAGGCGACCAAAATTGTACACCATACTCCAGAATTGGTCTTACCAATGCCTTGTATAATTTTAACATTACTTCCCTACTCCTATATTCAATGCTCTGATTTATAAAGGCCAGCACACCAAAGGCTTTCTTTACCACCCTATGTACATGCGATCCCACCTTCAGGGAACTATGCACAGTTATTCCTAGATCCCTCTGATCCACAGCATTCCTCAATTCCCTACCATTTACCATGTACGTCCTATTTTGATTTGTCCTGCCAAGATGTAGCACTTCACACTTATCAGCATTAAACTCCATCTGCCATCTTTCAGCCCACTTTTCCAAATGGCCCAAATCTCTCTGTAGACTTTGAAAATCTACTTCATTATCCACAACACCACCTATCTTAGTATCATCTGCATACTTACTTATCCAATTTTCCACCCCATCATCCAGATCATTGATGTACATGACAAACAACAGTGGACCCAACACAGATCCCTGAGGCACCCCACTGGTCACCGGCTTCCAACCTGACAAACAGCCATCCACCATTACTCTCTGACATCTCCCATTCAGCCACTGTTGAATCCATCTTGCTACTCCGCCATTAACACCCAAAGATTGCACCTTCTTAACCAACCTTCCATTGGGAACCTTGTCAAAGGCCTTACTGAAATCCATATAGACAACATCCACTACTTTATCCTCATCAATTTCCCTAGTTACCGATTCAAAAAATTCAAGAAGGTTTGTCAAACATGACCTCCCAGGCACAAATCCATGTTGACTGTTCCTGATCAGACCCTGTTTATCCAGATGCTTATATATATTATCTCTAAGTATCCTTTCCATTAATTTGCTCACCACTGACGTCAAACTAATAGGTCTATAATTGCTAGGTTTATTCTTTGAACCCTTTTTAAACAATGGAACAACATGCGCAGTACGCCAATCCTCCGGCACTATTCCCGTTTCTAATGACATTTGAAATATTTCTGTCATAGCTCCTGCTATTTCTACACTATCTTCCCTCAATGTCCTAGGGAATATCCTGTCAGGACCTGGAGACTTATCCACTTTTATATTTTTCAAAAGTGTCGGTACTTCCTCCTCTTTGAATCTCATAGTTTCCATAGCTACTCTACTTTTTTCCCTTACCTCACAGAGTTCAATAACCTTCTCCTTGGTGAATACCGAAGAAAAGAAATTGTTCAATATCTCCCCCATCTCTTTTGGCTCTGCAGATAGCTGTCCATTCTGGTTCTCTAATGGTCCAATTTTATCCCTCGTTATCATTTTGCTATTAATATAGCTGTAGAAACCCTTTGGATTTACTTTCACCTTTCTTGCCAAAGCAACCTCATATCTTCTTTTAGCCTTCCTAATTTCTTTCTTAAGATTCTTTTTACATTCTTTATACTCTTCTAGCACCTCATTTACTCCATACCTCCTATAATTATTGTAGATATCTCTCTTTTTTCGAAACAAGTGTCCAATTTCCCTTGAAAACCATGGCTCTTTCCAATTTTTACTATTTCCTTTCAACCTAACAGGGACATGAAGATTCTGTACTCTTACAATTTCCCCTTTAAATGTCCTCCATTTCTCTTCTACATCCTTCCCATGAAACAAAGTGTCCCAATTCACTCCTTTAAAATCCTTACGCATTCCCTCAAAGTTAGCCTTTCTCCAATCAAAAATCTCCACCCTAGGTCCAGTTCTGACTCTCTCCATAATTATATTGAAACTAATGGTATTGTGATCGCTGGTCCCGAAGTGCTCACCGACGCATACCTCCGTCACCTGACCTGCCTCATTTCCTAACAGGAGGTCCAGCACTGCCCCTTCTCTGGTCGATACCTCTATGTACTGCTGCAAAACTATCCTGCACACATTTTACAAACTCCAAACCATCCAACCCATTTACAGAATGTGTTTCCCAGTCTATTTTTGGAAAATTGAAATCTCCCACAATCACTACATTGTGCTTACTACTAATATCTGCTATCTCCTTACATATTTGCTCTTCCAATTCTCGCTCCCCATTTGGCGGTCTATAGTACACCCCTAAAGGTGTTGCTACGCCGTTCCCACTTCTCAGTTCCACCCAAATAGCCTCCCTAGACAAGCCCTCTAATCTATCCTGCCAAAGCACTGCTGTAATATCTTCTCTGACAAGCAATCCAACACCTCCCCCTCTGGTCCCTCCAATTCTATCACACCTGAAGCAACAAAATCCTAGAATATTTAGTTTCCAATCACAGCCCTCCTGCTACCATGTTTCACTGATTGCCACAAAATCATATTTCCAGGTGTCAATCCAGGCTCTAAGTTCATCCACCTTACTTACAATGCTCCTAGCATTAAAATATACACATTTTAGAAACCCACCATCCCTCATTCTCTGTCTATTATCTTTTTCATCTTTCTCGCCTACATTTTGGGTCCGAGTGCTTCCCTTCTCTGCATCTTGCCCCACACCCTGACCCCTAGCCCCCTCTACCCGAGTCCCTCCCCCCAGCCTTTCTGCTTCAGTTTCCTGTCTGCCAACCAATTTTCTATCCATGTCAGAACTCTACCCCCAATATAATGTGCCCTAATTTTGCCCACTAATCTCCTATGTGGGACCTTATCAAATGCTTTCTGAAAGTCCAGGTACACTACATCCACTGGCTCCCCCGTGTCTAGGAAAATCATTTTCCTAGTTACATCCTCAACAAATTCCAGAATATTAGTCAAGCATGATAATCCTCTTCGTAAATCCATGCTGACTTGGACCGATCCTGTTACTGCTATCCAAATGTGCCGCTATTTCACCTTTTATGATTGATTCCAGCATCTCCGCACCACAGATGTCAGGCTCTGGTCTATAATTCCCTGTTTTCTCTCTCCTGCCTTTTTTAAAAAAGTGGGATAACATTAGCTACCCTCCAATCCAGAGGATTGATCCTGAATCTATAGAACATTGGAAAATGAACACCAATGCGTCCACGATTTCTAGAGCCTCTTCCTTAAGTATGCTGGGCTGCAGACCATCGGGCCCTGGGGATTTATCAGCCTTCAGTCCCATCAGTCTACCCAAAATCATTTCCTGCCTAATGTGAATTTCCTTCAGTTCTTACGTCATCCTAGATCCTCTGGCCACCAGTACCTCAGGGAGATTGTTTGTGTCTTCCTTAGTGAAGAGGGATCCAAAGAACCTGTTCAACTCATCTGCCATTTCATTGTTCCCCATAATAAATTCACCTGATTCAGTCTTCACAGGTCCAACTTTGATTTTAACTAATTTTTTCCTCTTCACATACCTAAAGAAGCTTTTACTATCCTCCTTTATATTCTTACCTTCGCACTTCATCTTTTCCCCCCATATTGCCTTTTTAGTTATCTTCTGTTGTTCTTTAAAAGTTTCCCAATCATCTGGCTTCCCACATTTTTGCTATGTGATAATTCTCTTTTATTTTTATACAGTCCTTCACTTCCCTTGTCAGCCACGGTCACCCCTTACTCCCCTTGGAATCTTTCTTCCTCTTTGGAATAAACTGATCCTGCACCTTCTGGATTCTTAGCCCCCTTCGGTCATGGCTGACCATGGGTGTCTCCAGGGTGTTATTCCCTATTTGGAGGATGCCTGTGTGTGACATTGTTTAACGTAGGCAGACTGGTGCACAGACAGCCACCCCATGGTCCTTGACAGATCTGGGTCAGGAACCAGTGGTATGGAGTCCAAGATGACTGGAGACCCTTTTCTGCTGCCGTTTTTTTTATCTGCCTTCCCAGCCATTGCTCTACTAAGGTCAGCCATCATCCTCCGCTTGTTCCACCATTGAGGTCTTGGTTGGATTGCTTTTTGTCAGAGACCTCCCCCTCGAACTTAACGCCATGGGTGGCCCTTCCAGGAGCTAGCTCCAGGCGGCATCACTTTCAGGATCTCAGGTCCACACAAGCTCTCCACCATGACAAGGCGACAATCCACGGATTATTCCCAGAAATACTTGCCAGTGTTGCTCCACTGTCATCCCTGCCAGGGTATCTTTCCAGTCAACTTTGGCCAGCTGCTCCCTCATGGCTCCATAGTCCCCTTTGTTCAACTGTAGTTTTCCTTTCTCCCTCTCAAATTATAGATTAAAACTTGATATTATGGTCACTACCTCCTAATTGCTCCTTTACCTCACGTTCCCTTATCAAATCCATTTCATTACACAACACTAAATCCAGAATGCCTTCTCCCTGGTAGGCTCCAGCACAAGCTGCTCTAAGAATCCATCACGGAGGCACTCCACACACTCCCTGTCTTAGGGTCCAGCACCAACCTGATTTTCCCAGTCTACCTACATGTCGAAATCTCCCATAACAACCGTAGCATTACCTTTGCGACATGCCAATTTTAACTCTTGATTCAACTTGGATCCTTTATCCAGGCTACTGTTTGGGGGCCTGTAGATAAGTCCCATTAGGAATTTTTTACCCTTACAATTTCTCAGTTCTATCCATACTGACTCTACATCTATGGATTTTACTTCAGAGTCACGTGAGTGACTACGTGAAGAAGCCCCACCTGGCGCTTGATCGGCATTACGTCGACGCTGACGGCAGAGCAAGAGCTGCAGAGGCAGCTCCTCTGCAGCGGTAGGTACAGGCCCGCAGGTAAGTGCAGTTGAAATACTTACAGGGCGGATCCAAACTCCGTGGCTGGTGTATAGAGCCACCAGGAGTTAAAAGAGAAACGGAATTTAAAAGAAAAAATAAAATAAAAGTTAAAATGAACAGAAAAAACTCCAGGGAAAAAACGGAGTTTAAAAAAGCGTCCCAAGGGAAAACTCAGCAATCGGGACGGCAGATTAGTGCGGAGCCGGTTCCGATACCGGTGGCCGTTAAAATTACCGTTAGGGAGAATGCTCCACAAATTTTTGGCTATGAAGAAAAGAAAATACTCTGGGGGGAAAGAACGGAGTTAAAAAGTAAAAAAGGAATATAAATACTCCAGGTGAAACAACGGAGTTTAAAAGTTAAAAAGAAAGAAAAAATTCCAGATGGAAAAACTCCAGTGGGGAGGAAAAAATATAATAGTCAGAGAGGTCATGATTTTAAAAAGTTCCAATAAAAAGGCCTCCAGACAAAAAAGCTTTATGGCTTAAAATTAATGGAGAAAGACTCCAAAAATAAAAAAATCAAATAAAGGGTTTAAAAAGGCCCAGAATATTCCCAAAAAACAAACCCTGAGGGGTTTTCATATATTAATATATATGGTGGAATTTATCAATGTGGGAATATCTACCTCGGATTGTTTTGGAGGTAGTCTCCTTGAGGAACAACTCAGGAGTAACCAGGGCAGTAAAAGAATATGAAAAAACTGACCCTAAAGGTGCATTGATAGTGGTGGCTGGTCATAAAGTACCCACCACAGCACAAATATATATATACAGGTGTACTAGGTACGATACCTGAATGAAGGAGTGAGGCCATGGAAAATGACCATGGAAACCAAAATTAATTGGTCTCTCACCAAAGCCATTATGGTTGAAATAGCACTTTTTATGTTTTATTAAGGTATCAACGGTGAAACCGATTATGGTACCCAAGTCTCAATTATATGGAGACATAAGGAAATACGATTTCAAAGTATTTCAAGCTGGTGCGTGGCATCACTACTTATGTAAAACAAATAAAACATTATGCAATAACCAAAACATTTAAAATAAAAAGACAAATTGCCATTAGTTTGTGGAGCTCAATGGGAGAAAAAATATATAAATATATAATATATATATATATATATATATATGTAATTGTTATTGGGACCAATTTTGCACTTTAGATTTGCAGGTCAAAACAGATTGTGTTATGTTAAACTCCTGATTATTATGGAGTAAACCTGCCTCAGGATAAATCAAAGACATTGATTACAAAGGAAAGACTATTGGTCATGAAACTTTGGAAAAATTATGATCCAATGTAAGATTTGATAATGGATCAAAACAAAGGCAGGAGTATGATAAATAAATATTTATCCAACACAACCTTATGTGAACCCATATGATTGGGAAGAAAAGGCTTCATGTACATTTGAAGAGGTGCAAAAACTTGTTACAAAAGAAGTTGATGAAATCTCCAATTGTGGGAGATTACAGGTGTGTTATGATCAATGATATGGCATAACAAAGGGTTGATTTATTTTAATGTGTAAAGGATCTACAAAAAATTTGTAGAAGGAATTGGTTCACCTGTATAGGAAAACCTAAAACATTGATTTTAGGTTTGCACCCAAAATATCTCCAATAAAGGTACGTAAATTTGTATCATAAATTTCCCCAGGGAAAAGAAGATGTGGTGGTAAAGCCATACAAGACATCATTTTAAATACACTTTTTATAGTGTAAAAACATTTTATTAAAATGGACATCTTCAACATTGGAAAACAGTTGTTATTAACAAATTGTTAATCATTACTATAAGACTTGAAGGATTGGTATTTAGTACCAATTTATTATCATATTTACAGGTGCTTGAAATTAGAATGGGTCAGCTGTGCAAGTTAAGACATTGTCTAATGGATTAAACTCAGTTCTAGGCTGTTCACATAATTACTGGAACAACAATTGCACTGATAAGAGGATCAGCACTTGCACTAATGAGGACATGGTCATGGTTTATCTTGATCACATTTTTAATTGGAAGGTTGATCAGGAGTCAGCTGCAAATTAGTGCAGCAATTACAAGCCTGTTGAGAGGCGAGGGCCCTGACCCATCCAATAAAACCTATGTTTTAGGCATTCATAAACATTCCTAAATTACTATTCTGGATTTAGGAGTCATTCAGCACACTATGAGGGGGGAAAATGTTTTCCGAGATACAAATATGTCTCATTGCTTTGTTGACAAACTTTGTCACTCCATCAGAGAAGGAGCTTAGGTAAAAGAGTAAAAAAGCTCCAAAAAAGGGAAAACACAAGCATTATAAGAGTATGCAGGCCTTTGTTGACAGGCCTATGCAAATACCAAAGGATACGTTATCAGAATTAAAGTAGTGGATAGAAAAGGTCCACAAGCTGCTTTAAATATATAAGCTTAGCAGCCGTTGCAAGCTGAAGCAAGTATTAACAGATGATGGATAGCTTCTGTGATTATTTGGGTTAAGATAAGAATAATATCTATTCTTATCAAGTTAATATTTGATACGTCTCTTGTTTGGGACTACGGACAATAACACCAGGTAATTGCAAATGGATTGTCCTAAGAAATTTTCTCCAAACATTTCTATTAATTATTGGAGTATCAGGAGTTTTTATGGATTAAATACCTATTGTTCTATTATGAAAGTGTGCATGTCATATCAGGTGAACAATACCACGGCTGTGGCATATATCAATCACATGAGTCAAGTAAGATCATTATCAAGTGATTATCTGGGTAACCAGATGTGGCGTATTCTAAAAATGTTTTAGTCCAGCTGTTTATCTCTAAGGAAGAGACAATGTTGTCACACACAACAAATCAGGGGAAAAACATTGTCAGTAATATGGATTACTTACCATTAATCTGTTTGTATCCAGATTAAATCACCAATCTCTCAAATGTTCTCGTGGATGCATTTCGCTAAATTACATGAGGAAAGATTTTTTTTTTTTTTTTTTTTAAATTTTTTATTGTAGAAACAATATATATCGAGTACACTCTTATACGACATTGAAAGTTGTGTAATATACAAAATTATATCATATTGATTATCGATTAATACTATTTATGTTAATTGTAATATTATCCATTATACATTTCGTGGTTATTTATTTTATATAATTGGGAGTATATGTAGTATATTTCTAAAATAAGCAATACACTTAGATTTCTCAAATCATAGATATTCTTCTGATTACCAAATAGAAATCCCCGCTAATATAACTATGTAATACCCAATCTTAAACAAAGTTTTATGATATTCATAATGTTATCAAAATATTAATAATGTTTGTATTATTGTTAACTTTATATTTCATAATTATTGTATAATTGAAAATACATAGTTTTATATAATTATAAGTTTAAGACATCTATAATCTTTTCATACGAACAGAAATAAGTGTGTACGTATTAAAAATTTATATAATATGTTTCTATATTTTTTTCCTTAATTAAAGATAGGAAGATAGAGAGAAAAATAGAAAATAGAAAAGAAAATGTGAAAAGTTTGATGGAGATTGAAGTATTACTAAATAATCCATTCTTGGAGATACATTCATGATTTGTTATATGTATTTCTTCATCCATTCAGATATTCAGGCCTCAGTCAAGTCCTGCGCCGAACCATTGTGACCCTGTAGATATTTAATATAGGGAGACCATATCTCCTTGAAGAGATCTAACCTGTCCATAAGGACAAGTCTCAATCTCTCCAAGTGAAGTGTCTCCGTCATTTCTGTATTCCACATTTTAATTGTTGGGGATACAGGGCCTTTCCAAAATTTTAATATTAATTTTTTTCCAATTATTAAGGAATAGTCGATAAAAGTTCTTTGATTCCTTGTAATTATTTGTTCCGTTTCCGGTATTCCAAGTATGATTAACTTTGGGTCATGAATCATAGTAATATTAATAACTTTCGAGATTATCTTAAATATTTCATTCCAATATTCTAGAATCTTCGTACAATTAGTAAATGAATGTGACAAAGTTGCTTCTAAGATTTGACATTTATCACATATAGGTGATAGTTTTGGAAATATATTATGTAATTTAGATTTAGAATAATGTAATCTATGTAAAATTTTAAACTGTATAAGAGCATGTTTAGCATTTAAAGAACAGTAATGTATATGTTGTAAGCTTTCTTCCCATATTTCTGGACTTATTATTTGACTTAATTCATTTTCCCAGCGCTGTCTATGTATTTCCGATGATGGAATATCACTTTCCAACAAAATATTGTAAATGTATGATATCATTTTTTCTGTATTTGGATGTTTATTCAAGCATTCATCTAAAATTTCACTCTTTCTATTTCTGAGTTCTTGTGTATTTGCAGAGATATAGTTTCTGATTTGTAAATATCTGAAATATTCATTATTATGAAGCCCGTAGGTTTGTTGTAATTCTTGAAATGAAAGAAAAGAGTTTTCCTTATAAAGATCCCCTATATTTAAAATTCCTTTATTTTTCCATTGTATAAAAGCTTTATCCATCATTGACGGTTTAAACGTAAAGTTGTTGGCAATTGTAAGACCTAGCGGTATAAATTTTAGTTTTAGTGTTTTCTTTATTTGTTTCCAAATACGTATTCCACTTTCTATTATCAAATTTTCACTATAAATTTTCTTAGGTACATTAATATTAGCAAATATTATAGAGCTAATTTCAAATGGAAAACAGTCTTCTCTTTCCATTTTTAACCAATTTGGTTTATTATCTATTTCTCCTAACCAAAAATTCATATTTTTTAATATTAACTGCCCAATAATAAAACATAAAATTTGGTAAAGCTAAACCCCCGTTTATTTTAGCTTTACATAAATGTTTTTTATTTATTTTATGATTCTTATAATCCCAGATAAAGTTAGCGACTATTGAATCTACTTTTTTAAAAAAATTTTTAGAGAGATATATCGGGATTGATTGAAATAAATATAATAATTGTGGGAGGAAAATCATTTTTATTGCGTTTATTTTTCCTAACATTGAGATAGGTAAGCTTTTCCAGTATAAGATATTTTTATTTAATTTATTCAATAATAACGGGAAATTAGACTTAAATAAAGAGTCAAATCTTTTTGTAACAAAAATACCAAGATATTTAATATTTTCATTTGTTATCTTAAAAGGAAATTGTTGTAATATCTGTAAATTATTCATGGTTATTGGCATAAGTTCACTTTTATTCCAATTGATACTGTATCCTGAAATTAAACCAAATTCCGTTATTAGTTTTAACAAATTACGGATACTTATTTCCGGTTTAGTAATATAAAGTAATATATCGTCCGCATATAACGAGATTTTATTCTTAGTATCTTTAGTATCATATCCATATATTTCTGGGTGCAATCTTACCCTTTGAGCAAGAGGTTCGATTGCTAACGCAAACAGTAATGGTGATAAAGGACAGCCTTGTCTACAACCTCGAGATAAACTAAACTTAGTTGACAACATATGGTTTGTTATTATTCTAGCTGTTGGATTTGCATATAATAATTTAATCCAAGTAGTAAACTTATCACCAAGCTTAAAGGCTTCCATCACCGAGAATAGATAAGGCCATTCCACCTGGTCAAAAGCTTTTTCTGCATCCAACGAGATGACTACTAAGTCTTTTTTGTCACTTCTTTTCGAATATATGATATTAATAACCGTCTTAGATTATATGAAGAATATCTTTTAGGTATAAATCCTGTTTGATCAGGATGAATTAATTTGTTAACAATTTTGCTTAATCTTTGTGCAAGAATCTTTGTTAAAATTTTTTGATCCGTATTTAATAAAGCAATTGCTCTATATGATCCTGGATCATCCAAATCTTTATTTATTTTGGGTATAAGTGTTATAATAGATTCGTTCAGTGTATCTGGTAATTTCTCTTGTGTATATATCTGTTCATATAATGATTTTAAATATGGGACCATTTGGTCATGAAAAAATTTTATAAAATTCCGAGCCTATACCATCTGGTCCTGGAGTTTTACCATTTTTTAAAGATTTAATAGATTCTTGGATTTCTTTTATTGAAATATCGGCATTTAATAGTTCTCTATTTTGTAAATCTAATTCTTTTAAGTTACATACATTTAAAAAGGCATCTATTTCTGTTTTATTTACTGTTGTGTTACCAGTATACAAATTTTTATAATATTGCATAAATCTTTCATTAATATCCTTGGGTTGTATTAATAATTCACCGTTTTGTGATTTAATCCTATGTATAATTTTTTCAGCTTCAATTTTCCTTAATTGTCGAGCCAATAGTTTTTGTGGTTTGTCTCCAAATTCAAACAACAATTGTTTAGTATGTTGGTAGTATTTTAAAACTTGATCAGTATATATTTTATTTAATTTATACTTCAATGCTACAATTTTATTATGTATTATTATATCTGATTTTGTTGCATTCTGTATATCTAATTGTTTAATCTCCCTTTCTAAGTCGTGTTGTTCCTTCCGAATCTTCTTATTATGGAATGCTTGTGAAGAAATCATAATTCCTCGAAGATATGCTTTAAATGTTTCCCATAATAAAGAGCGAGATATTTCTGGTTGATCATTTTATTTCAAAAAACATCTTAATCTGAGTTATAATGTATTCCTGAGTGGTTTATTTTTTAAAATTTGTGAATTAAGTTTCCATTGTCCTAGATTTTCTGTTTTACCATTTATTTTAATTTTAAATGTTAATGGGTGCATGATCTGAAATTATAATATTATGATATTTGGATTCGTAAGTAGTGAAATAAGCTTTGCATCTACTAGGAAGTAATCTATTCTTGAATAAGTTTTATGTACTGGCGAGTAGAAGGAATATTCTCGACCAGTAGGATTTTCTGTTCTCCAAACATCTTTAATGTTAGTCGTTTGGACGTATGCGTTTAATAAATCACTAGTATGCGATTTAGTTTTCCTTTGTTTTGAAGATCTATCTAAATAAGGGTCTAATGTACAATTAAAATCTCCTCCAATTATCAAATTGTAATGTGTTAATTCTGGAATATTATTAAGTACTTTCTTAAAGAATAAAGGACTATCAAAATTTGGTCCATAGATGTTAACAAAAATAATTTTTTTCCCTGTTTTATTTCTCCTATTACAATAATGTATCTGCCATCTTATCAGATATAGTAGATATATGCTTAAATAAAGTACCTTTACGAAATAATATTGCTACGCCTCTTGATTTATGCGTAAAGGAAGAGTGATATTTTATCTATCCATTTAGTTTTCAGCCTATTTTCAGCGTCTTTCTTTAGGTGAGTTTCTTGAATATAAATTACATCAGCTTTCATTGCCTTTAAGTGTGTCAATATTTTTCCTCTTTTTATTGGTTCATTGATACCTTTAACATTCCAACTGCAAAAGGTTAATCCCTCGTTCCCCATTTATTTCTTTTTAAATCCTGCATTTTAGGTTTGTGGGAATCTAGAATAGGGTCCAAGGGTCCGCGCAGTAGACCTAACCTTACACCCGAACACCGAATAGATGAATTTTAGGTCTCTTTTATATACTTCACGAATATATCTCCATTGTTCCAGTGTATAGCTCCATTCAAACTGAAAGATATAGTAAACATAAAAGAATAATGAAAAGTAAGTAAAAAGCTTAGTAGAGTGCATAAAGAGTAGAAAGACTACAAATAAAAATATTTGTAGTTTGTGAAAGCCAAACTATATTGGCTATTAATCTAAAGGCTTCCGGCATTGATGTTATTAATTTAGCCAGCTCCTAATTTTAAGGAATTATTATTCCATGATAATATTTTAACGGGAATATAATATTAAAGAAATGAAAGGAGTGATATTAATCATCATAAAAGTATATATATCTAAAATTAGTTTAAAAAAAATCTAATTATAAAGCCACAGATAAAGAGTTTTTTTTTAAATACAAAAAATAGAAATCATTATTAAAAGAGGAAAGAATACATTAAGGGGAGGGTATCTCCAAATGTAACAAAACATAAAATATTAATTATTAGTAGTATTAATTAGCAATAGTGAACAGTCTTGGTTAATAACAGTCATAGTAATAATAAAACCGCGTTATAATTTTAGTATGTGTGTTATTTGTTTGTGTTAGTTATATATTATGAGTAATTGTCAATGTTAGGTGAGCTTCTTCCAATCCGGGGAAAACATTTTGTTCCATACGACATTGTCCGTTCCTTCTGATTTCTTCTAATTCCATATTGTCGTATAAAGTCTCATAGAATGTTAAGAGACCGTACTAGGTCTTTAAAAATAGTAAAAGACAGTATATTTGCTTGTAGATGGTTTTCAAGTGTCAAACTGCTTTGCAAATTCCATTGCTTCTGTTGGAGTCTTGAAAAAGTGTTCCACGCTGTTATAAGTAACTCTTAGGATGGCTGGTAATTCAGACCGTATCTCAAGTTTTCTACACCCCTCATAAGGTTTTTGGCTTCGTTAAACGCTTTTCGTTTTTCTGGCAACCTCTGGGGGATAGTCTCGATAGATACTGATTCTTTGTCCTTGAAACATCAGATTCTTTGTTCTCGAGGCTCTCCGCATAATATCCTCGAGAGTGAAATCATATTGTAACTTTACAATGATTTGTCTTGGGGGGGCATTTGCACTGGTCTGTCTTCTGCCGACTCGATGTGCACGAGCTAAAACAGGCATATCATCCAAAGATAAAACAGCTTGCAGTAATTTAGCAGTGAATTCTCGAGTGTCTTCGTGTTTCTCTAGACCTTCAGGAATCCCTGCAATCCTCAAGTTCTGCCTTCTTTGATAGCCTTCTAGCTGCGTGCATTTATCTGTTACTTTGGATAACAACTCCAGTAGACGTTCTTGCTCTGTTATCAGCTTTGCTGTAGACACAGTACTAGCCTCCGCTATCTTTTCAAGGTTTTTAATGCCATCAACTTGTTGTTCGACCACATTTGCAATAGGGTCAATCTTATTTTTAAAGTCTTTTTTAACATTTTCAAGTTTAGCCTCCATCTTGCGTTTCCATATTATTAATCATATCAATGATTTCATTCTTCAATATTTCTGATTCTTTCTTGAACTTATTATCAATTTGTGTCTTTGTATCTTTTGAAATTCACTCCATTGATTTTTCATCATCTGATTATTAATTTGAGAGATTTCTTCCTTTATATCCCTTTATTTCTTTCATTTCTTTCTTTATATCTTTCATTTCTGCCTTGAACTCACGTTTTAAATCAGCCAATCTGGTGAGAAATAAAAGTTCTCAAGTCCTCACCTCCTGTGTCTGCTTTCCTGGAGACGTCTTCCAGGGAACTGGCCCTACTCGAGTCCGAGGCTTCTCCCCAGGCCTTCTCCCGCTCTCGCCCGGGTTTTTCGACCCTTCGTTTTATCGGTAGGGCTCCGTGCCGTCATGATTTGTCGCAGGGCTGATGACGTCAGCCGGTACCGTCGATGTTGAAGCGGCAGACAGTAAAAGCAGGCGATCGGTAAGTTCTTTTAAATCCCGTTTAAATCCCCGTTTTTTTTCAAAATTTTTGCGGAGCTGGCTGGCGCTATGCTTTAAGGCTCCATAGCGCCACCGGAAGTCCGGAAAGATGTTCTTTTATGTTCCTCATTTTTTTCTGATAGGGCAGTGTCTGATGAAAATGTAGCAGGACGCTGCCAGGGTCGCTTTGGTGGCCCAAACCGGACCTTCATGGTTCTCATTAATGTTGAGACTGATGTTGAACCAGTTATGATGACTCATAGTTGCAATAATTTATTTGTTGTACAAATTCATCCATAGCATGAAGATATGAATTTGGCTATCTGCAGTTTTGACCAGACCATTATAACAGTTTGACGGTCAAAGAGGTCTATGAATGTTTTAACTAATATAACAATATAACAATTATGGACAAAAGGAATGTTATACCTGCAATTTGGAGAAATAGTTTTAAAAAAAAACAATATTTTGTTTATAAGAAATTGGAAGTCTTTTGCAGATATTAAAAGTTATTTTATCATAATAGATATATGGGAGTTCCTTGTGGATTGCATTTTTTCTCAGCACCTAAGTGATAGAGCCAATAATAGGGCTCATAGTGTTTATCGTCCTATTTAGGACAAATTGCTGACCAAGAAGTTATTGGGTTCATTCGTAATATCCCGATATGAAAAAGGGATATATATATATATATATATATATATATATATATATATATATATATATATATATATATATATATATATATATATATATATATGTATATATATATATATAATCTGTCCAAAGATGAAATACAGAAGTTGGGAGATCAGCATTGTCCTGACTTGCCTTAGGCAATGGACTCCAATTCTATCAATGATTCAAAAAATGAACATTGAAAGTAATAATGCTCATGACTTTAGTATCAGCATAAGTGTGCAAACATTGCAAATGTTACGTTATATAATTGCATGTGGCTACACATTACATTATCTTATATGTTTATGAATTTACCAAACATTACATTATCGTATATGTTTATGAATTTACCAAACAAAGCAGACCAAGAAGAGCTGGAACCAAGGTAAAATTTAAGCATATCCTGTCGGCCAAAAATTGTGTGTGGGTCAACATTGACTCAATATGTTAAAGTAGGTAAGAGTCTCTGTGGTGGTGAGACAGCACTACTTATTACACACAAACACCACATTAAGTATCAGTAAAAACTGATGGTTCTAGATAATTATATTCTAGATGGTTAAAACATGTTTAAAACTCTGTGGAACTAAACATTGAGATGTGGAAAATCACTCTATTAAGGAGGTAGATACATTCACAGGAGTGGCACAGGATGGGCTGCTCGAGCAAAGATTCAAGGCCGCAGGAGGGTGTAAAATAAATATTAAAGTTACAAGGAACCAGTCATGGTGTCAGGATTGGACACGGAGTGTTGGGTTCTCTGTAATTGTTGCTTTGTTTATACTATCAAATTATATTATCAATTGATATTTTGGTGATAAATTTGCCGGGCAAAGGGCATTACTTTCATTCTTTTATAATGGGAAAACATTTATCACATAAACTGAGGCAATGTTTGGGAAAAAATGTGTTATTTGCTCATTACCGTGTTGATTGAACCAGATTGTCGTATGGAATGAGTCTACGACATAAAAAACACAGAAGCTACAAAATCTTCACGTAGTCACTCACGTGACTCCGAAGTAAAATAGTAAGATTAAACGCGAACTTACCAGTTCGAAGTTTGATCATTATTTTATGAGGAGTAACGATGAGGGATTACGTGCCCTCCACTCCCGACCCTCATAAAATAAATGATCATCTGGTAGTTCTAAATCTATGTTGAGCCTTACTATCTTACTCCGGCTATTATGTTCTGTGTTTTTCATGCCGCTGCTTTGAAGTATGCCGATCAAGGGCCAGGCGGGGCTTCTTCACGTAATCCCTCATCGTTACTCCTCATAAAATAACGATCAAACTTCGAACTGGTAAATTCTCATTTAATCTTACTCCTCGCATGGGACTGAATATAATTTCTCACCAACAGAGCCACTCCACGCCCTCTGCCCGCCTGTCTGTCTTTTCGATAGGACGTATACCCTTGAATATTCATTTCCCAGCCCTGGCCCTCTTGCAGCCATGTCTTTGTAATTCCCACGACATCATACTTGCCCATTTCTAACTGAGCCTCAAACTCATCCACTTTATTTCTTATACTTCGCGCATTCATATACAGCACTTTAACTTTGGTATTCACCTCCCCTCTCACACTGGTCCCTATTGGCCCTGACCTTACTCTCTTATCCCTTCTGGAACATTCCTTCCCATAAATTCGGGAGTCTTTTGTAACTTTTCCTGTACTCACTTCCCCTTTAACTCCATCTTTATACTCCCAATTTGTCAACCCTTCGCCCCCAGTTTAAACCCACACGTGTAGCATTAGCAAACCTGCCTGCCAGAACATCGGTCCCCCTCCAGTTAAGGTGTAACCCGTCCCTTTTGCACAGGTCACCCCTACCCCAGAAAATATCCCAGTGGTCTATAAATCTCAATCCCTGCTCCCTGCACCAACCCCCCAGTCACACATTCAGATCCCCTATCTCCCTGTTCCTGCCCTCACCAGCATGAGGTTCAGGAAGCAATCCAGAGATAACCACCCTAGAAGTCCTGCTTTTCAGTCTTCTTCCTAACTCTCTAAACTCTTGTTGCAGAACCTCCTTCCTCTTCTTCCTGTTGTCGCTTGAATAGAGAACATTAAGTATAATTTTACAAGAATGATAAAGTAATAAAAATGCAATAGTAAGCCAATGAATTGTGTGCAATGTGATAAAATGTTTGTGTATCTGTGACTTGGCAAAAG
The DNA here is from genome assembly GCA_035221665.1 of Okamejei kenojei. Lineage (NCBI taxonomy): Eukaryota > Metazoa > Chordata > Chondrichthyes > Rajiformes > Rajidae > Okamejei > Okamejei kenojei. The sequence goes on along the minus strand of CM069131.1, from coordinate 88,704,508 downwards.
ACCCTGAAAATGCTTTTTAGTTAAGTAAAAGTAAAAGTTTAGTTAAGTTAAGTAACAGATCAACGAAAGATTAATAAGGAATTTGTGGAATTGTAATTTTGACGAGGAGAGACAGGAGTAATAGAATAGGTTTTGAGGCTGAAAAACCAACAAAAGAAAGCGAGAAAGAAAGTGCTGTAGTTTCAAGGAAATGTACATTATTGTTAACTTGCGCGAGTCCACATTGCTCGATCTCTTCAAAGGCTGACTGTCTGGAGTTATGGATTGTGGGGGACAGTGGCTACCTTTGACATCTTTGGCTGTTGCCATCAGTGGTCTTGCCAACTACTGTAATGAGCACCAGGCAAGGTTTGTAGTGGAAAATGGGGTACATCTTTTGCAGTTGAGATTCTGTTGCCAGTATCAGTCCAGGAGCATACCAAGAAAATGTGGAGACTTCATTATTGTCTGTTACCTGCTGCACAACTTGACAATCAAAGGCACTTGGCTCTGCTGGAGGAAGCAGTACACATTCCCCTGTGTACATTGGTGGCACCAAAGTTGCAATGGTTGAAATAAACTAAACTAAACTAAACTAAACTAAGCTAGCCCATTGGCCTTCTTTGTGTGCATGTTCCACTCCCTGGTAAATATCATATTGGCCAGAACTGCTTGTCTTTTGAGTGAATATAGGAGCTGCCTTCCTTTCCCCTGAAGAAAGGCAGAGGTCCATGGTAAACAATGTGGGTGTTGTGGCTGCATGGCTACAATGGGGAGTTGTGTGTCTCGTTTTTGTACCACAAACTGTTGGAAGATGTACAAAATTGCACCAAAATTGTATACATAACATTTGTCTTAATGTTTTGGGAGTAAGCAGCTCTAAAACAGCCTCAAACTGGTTTTTGGAGCATTTAGTGATTATTTTTCTTTGCAATGGACTCAATTTCATGTTAATGTTGCTAGAGGTATGTTTTGATATACCAAAAAATAATCGCAATCCAATTTCTTGGAATCTGTCCCTGCCTCGCTAATCACTTACTATTGTAAAGTGGTGAAAGAATTCTGGATTAACTCTTATGTTCCTCATCATTCAATTTCAAACTCAATTTTCTTCCTTTTCATTTCTTCTCTCATATTATTGCATTTAGTCTGGTTCACACAAATAATTCACTTCACAAGCATCATGAATCCACATTTTTTTATTTCTCCCTTTCCCTTTCACATTTTGAGCGATCTCCTCCTCAAAAATCACCCCGTGGTCCGTGAACGTTTCATAATTTCCGTGTCATAATTTCCATTCTTAATCAATACAATATTTGAATTGTTACTCTAGAAACATAATAACTTTTGTGAATTATTCCTCTGCAGTAACAAAATGGCTATGAATAGTTTGATGTAAAGGGGTTTGATGTAAAGCAACCTTGATGTGGAATTTGAACATTTTAAGTCAGCTTTAAGTCAATTTATGGTTTACAGAACATATCTGTTAGGAATCTGTGTTTGTTGCAATGATTATAAATTATGTTACTGGTGACATGTTGCTCCTTTGTACTGAAAGTATCCTAGATAGACCATTAGCAGGTATCCATTCAATCCAAACAACACTGCAGATAGTTATATTAGTTCTATTAGTAATCATGGGATTTTCTGAGGCTTAGCTTTCCTCAGCTGGAAATAAGGCTCTCCTATAATTTGCTTGATTAAAGTTACTTTGTCTTCTCATGTCCCATTTGAGTACTCCAAGTCAGGATATGACACTTTCCTAAACTGGTTGATCGAATAATTGGATGCACTATTTTGGAGTGTGTTTGATAATTGAGATTAGGTGCCAAGATTTGAAGGCCTTGCTCGACATTGCTTTTGCTGAGTTCACCGCCACAGGAAATATGATTGTGAAAGGTTGCTAGAATGCTAAATTATATTTTACTTTAACTTTTAACGCGTACGCTCACTAAAATGCCCCATCTAATTGACACTTGCCAGCTGTCCTGCCTTGTGAATGTAACCCCTTGAGAGTTAAGTTTAGCTCAAGAGTGGTGCTATTAATAAATATTACAACAAGGTCTACTTGTGAAGGCATGCTTTGTAGTTGGGAATATGACATTTTTAAATAGAATGGATAGCCTAAATATCTTTTTTTTACAACACAGAATTTAGGCTGAGGGTGCGGAATTTGGAGTGCTGCAACTTAAAAAAAACCCCAGCAGTACCAGAAGAACATCTATTCAATGTGATGGACTTCATAATCAAAAGGGGTAAAGTTAAATATATGATTATTACAGTTGGACCTGTAATATAAATATTGGTTTAAATCTGAAAATTAAAAAATGGGAGGATATTATTAACCATATTTGATCTCCAAGGACTTATATTGAAATATTGCAACGTACAATTGGTAACTGGATGTCTGCAGCAGTTTTCCCACCAGTGGGACATTATTAACACCTGATTTGAGCTTTGTAATTGGAGAAGCTAACATTCATTCCATGGGGTGAATGTGAACTTAATTTCACAGAGAAGAGAGTACAAGTAGTTCCTTTTCTTCACCTAATGCTGCCCATATTCCAAGGTCACTAATCATCTGCATTTGTTAATGCTGGCAGTTTATTTATAATTTTTTTTCATTGCACATTGCTCTTTTCATAGGTATCATAATTTCTTGTAAAATATGCATGCTTGAAATGTTATTTAGACGGGTGGAGAATAGATATTTATTATCAGTCATTCATCCAAAAATTCAGGTACAAGGCAATTATATAGGGAAGATAAGAACAAGGATATATTTCCTATTTAATAACATGGGGATTATAAAGGCTTATCAGAGGTATGTTGAGCTTTTGGTACATTAAAGGCTGAAATAGATTTTTGTACTACGTGTGAATTAAGGGAAGAGAAAAGGGAATAAGAGGAAAAGGGAAGAAGAATGCAGAGAAAAGGGAGCACGAAGGAAGAAAAGGGAAGGAGGAATGAAGAAGAAGGAAGGAGGGACAAAGGAATAAGAGGAATGAAGAAGAGGAGGAAGGAAAAATAAGAAAGAAAAAAGAGAAGGGAGGGAAGGAAGAAGCATTAAGCAGGGGAAGGAGGAAAGAAGAATGTGAGTAGGAGGAAGAAGAAAGAGGAAGGAAGAAAAAGAAAGAAGGAAAGAGAAAGCAGAAGGAAGAAGAGAAAAAAAGAAGAAAAAGTGGCGTACCTCCCTGCTAGTTTTGTTCCCCCATTGCAGATTCTGGGAATGAGCCACTGGGACAAACCCGAGACCGCCAGTGCAACTGTGTGATCAAGATTGGACTGCTGTAAGGAAGCCCGAGACAGTCTGCGTCTCTTCCCGATGTTAAGACTGAGTGGTCAGGGCAAGCCTGAGATACCAGAACCTTTTCCTGCCCACAGACAATGAGGAACTGTCCCCCCCACCCCCACCCCCCCCCCCCCCCCCCCCCCCCACACACACACACACACACACACACACAGGCAAAGACTAGCCACTAGGATAATCCAGACACCGCCAGCTTCGCTTCTTCAAGCCAAAAGCTGAGCTGCCAGGAAAAAACCTGTGCTTCCAGCACCTTCTCTTGAGGCAAGGGTGAAGTGCAGGAAGAAGCCTGAGATCGCTACGCCTCCTCCTTCGAAGAAACTGGATTGCGCTGCCGGTTCAAGTACGAGATCACCAGCATCATTGCACATGCATTCTGATGGCAAGGGACAGTGTGGAGTGCAGTCCTGGACTTCCTTACCAGAAATAAAATTATCAAGTGAGTTCACCCTACGGCAAGTGTCATTGTGGCCACTGTCAAATACAGTGTCACCCCCAACGCCACAGTGTGAAATGATCAAAACTGGAAGTCTAAGCTCAGAATAGAATTTGGAGCAGTTATAAGTTGCTGTCTTCTTCTTCTTGCATGTGGCGAAGCACAGTTTAAAGTTGTAGGTCAACTTGTTCTATTTGATCTTGTTTGCGCCCGTCGGGTTGATTGCATTAGTCGATAGAGGGTGGACCACGTGAAGGTTGCAATCTCCCACCCCATAAAATGCTGTAAAATGCTGGAGAAATGTGATGAATTCAGGATGTGTACAGTTGTGTCACTCTGGGACATATTGCTTGATGCTTTGCAGGATATGGTGGGAAATACCATTGGAGGGATCATTCTGCTGTTCAACTGATGTGGCCATGGTTGGACATGACCCAGCAGATCAGCAGTAGATAGAAGCATCATTGCTTCATGCCAATCTCTTTTATTCAGTGTAAGAAGAACTTTAATAAATCAACCACACACAGAAACCTGAATAATGTGTGCATTCACCTACACATTGTATATCATTCCTCTAACTCTGCCTTGGCAAGCTACCTCAACACAAAACTACACTGCCTTAAAGCACAACGACCATTATTTTTTGGTTTACTGCCTCATAATTCTCATCCATCCATCCATCCCTGCCACGCATCCCGATCATTTTGCAGCAGGGCCCTGAGTGAATGCCCTGCTTACCAAGTGTATTAGTGTACATGCGATGAATAAGCTTTCCGTGTCACTCACAGGCTTGTTTTCTGCTGCTGCAGGAGAGGATGGGCAATAGGGTTTGGCCATCAAATTTACCAGTGATGGAATTCAATACCAGTGATTCTCACGTCACACAACGCTCAGTCACATTGACTTGAGTGAGTCATGAGACATGATCTTCAGAATGATAAATTCAAACATTCTTACCTTTCAAGTACTAAGCCATACATTTCTCACAATTGGGATATTTCTGTCTGTAGCAGCAGTGGTGGAACACAGATATATTTCATTGAGAATATACCATGACAGTTCATGCATTGATGTTGATAGTCATGAGCTGATGTGTCTATTTTGGCAACAGAGTTTGCATTTAAACTGGTGCCACACTGTTCATGGCTGGTTGGCATTACTGAATTACTGCTGGCTGAAGACAGGGATAGTTGTGGTGTATCTGTGTAAGAGTGGGACAGAGAGCACAATCATCTGAGTATTGTTTAGTTGGATACAGTTGCTACATATTGTGGTCATTGATGAGGTACTGGCGTGTCTTCTGCAAACAGGTCCCACGAATGTAGAGAGAGTGGAGATTCTGCAAGGCTATGAAGCAAGTCTATTCAGGTCTTAACTGAAGCTCTGCAGGCTCAGGATGTCAATGTATCCGTAACCTTAAATAGGAAGGTGTAGGAAAGAACTGTAGATGCTGGTTTAAATCGAAGGTAAACACAAAATGCTGGAGTAACTCAGCGGGTCAGGCAGCATCTCTGGAGAGAAGGAATGGGTGACATTTCGGCTCGACCTGAAATGTCACCCATTCCTTCTCTCCAGAGATGCTGTCTGACCCGCTGAGTTACTCCAGCATTTTGTGTCTACCTTAAATAGGAAGACTGACATAGTCATGCATACCTTACTACATGCCACTTATTCACACTAATCTTTCTGAAAATATTCCCAGTTCTCAGTCCTTGCTCCCCCAACGAGAACTCGATATTCTGTCCTTTTTCTTGGTGATTAAGCTCTGCAGAGGCTTAGAAAGAGCAGGTTTTAGTGCAAAGGAAAGGGTTTATGGCCCAAGAAGGCTTCAAGAAGATCAGAGAAAAGATGGGAATTGCCTTCCTTTGATTAGTTAACTTGTAGTGATTTCACAATGACACAATTGTAGAAAAGCCTTTGTGGTTGAACATGAGTATACCAGCAAGTATTTCTACAAATATTCATTTCTGGTATTTTTTTGGTCACAGTAAATGTATGACATAATGGGTATGGTAACATTGTGGCTATACTATCGATGATTAAACCACAGGGCATGAGTTTGAATTCCATCAAAGTGTACAGACCATTTAAAATCAGATAAATAAAATGTGTGTATGGTATTGCTCTTAATATTGTGATTATCAATTACTTCAGTTCAGTTTAGTTTAGTTTATCAGTTTAGTTTATTGTCACGTGTACCGAATTGCAGTAAAAAGCTTGTGTTGAATGCTAACCAGTCAGTAGAAAGAAAATGCACGATCACATGATAAAAATACAAAATACATGAGCCATTTACAGTGTATGGATACATGATAAGCGAATAACATTTAGTGCAAGGTAAAGCTAGTAATGTCCGATCAAAGATAGTCCGAGGGTCACCAATGAGGTAGATAGTAGTTCAGGACTGCTCTCTACTTGTGGTAGGATGATTCAGTTGCCTGATATCAGTTGGGAAGAAACTGTCCCTGAATCTGGGGGTGTACGTTTTCACACCTATACTGTTTGCCGGATGAGGGAGGTGAGAAGAGGGAGTGGCCAGGGTGCGACTCATCCTGTATTATGTTGATCAATAAAATAGAAAATCAGGCAAAATTGACTCTGTGTGTGAACAGATTTCCTCATATTTTAACAGTGTAACACAAAACACTTTATAAGTAAGGATGAAGTTTACATTGAAGGTAGACACAAAATGCTGGAGTAACTCAGCGTGTCAGGCAGCATCTCTGGAGAGAAGGAATGGGTGATGTTTCGGGTCGAGACCCTTCTTCAGACTGACGTCAGGGGAGGGGGCAGGCAAAGTTTACATTGATTGGTATTACCTTTAATCTAATAGAGTTTTTATGAAAACCATATGAATCATGGAAGCGGAACATCTATTTAGATATCCGTGGATATCTATTAGATAAACGTTAGATATCTATTAGATAAACGTGGATACGTTTTTCCCATTGAGGGTAGGGAAGATTCAAACAAGAGGGCATGACATGAGAATTAAGGGACAGAGGTTTCGGGGTAACGTGAGGGGGATCTTCTTTACTCAGAGGGTGGTGGCTGTGTGGAATCAGCTTCCAGCAGAAGTGGTGGAGGCAGGATCGATTTTAACATTTAAGAGTAAAGTGGATAGGTATATGGACGTGAAGGGAATGGAGGGGTATGGTCTGAGTGCAGGTAGATGGGACTAGGGGAAAACAAATGGTCGGCACGGACTGGAAGGGTCGAGAGGGCCTGTTTCCGTGCTGTAATTGTTATATGATTATATGGTTATATGGTTATATGAACATCATACATGCCATGTGATGCTCCAAAGAGTTTTCATTTAGTTTAATGTTACTGTATATTAAAAATAAAACATCGTCACATTTAACACCATTTCTTAACCTATTAAAAATGTTTTAGAATAGATGATCATTTAAAAAAATGAAACAAATTCAGCCATGAAAACTGGAATTATTGTAGTGCATATCTTTTGCTCATGGTGCAGATTAATATGGCACAATACACTCAATTGATAGATATGCTTTGGAGAAATGGTGCTCTGAGTATTAGTTATGAAAACAGTTAACATTATAGTAAGTGCCGATAAATTAGCAGCAATACGATTGTTTACAAGTTTGAAATATTTGCTTTTGTTACTAGACTGGTTGAAATCTAGCACTGAATCTATTTGCACAGTAATTTGAACATGCCCTGTTCATCCAGTTTAGACTGACCTCAGTGCAGCTCAAATCTACTTAAAATTAGTTTGTGTATCAGTTACATTATTAGCAAGCAAACCTGAGTCACTTCCATGTAAGAATTATCACTGTGGTTGTTTTTGTTACAAACCAGTCCATAACTTGCTGTGTTCAAAGAATTTCACCAGATGAACTGGTAAAGCCAGATACTTACATAGATCAAACTAATCTATATAATACTAAATAGTCAGTTGCAGTAAATCACGAGGTTAATGTCACCTATTTCTCGTGGTAGGAAATGGACTTATGTTTTTGCACTTGCCCAGTTAAATAAAACAATAGTTCAATTGCCACCCGTTCCATTTGGCAGAAACAGTTAAAACTAATCTCACTGTTACACTTCAGAGCAAAGCAGATTTTTACAGTGAAAGAGAAAATGTATTTTCTATAAATTGCCATTGGTATTTTATGCATCTTTAGAATCATAAACCAGGTGTATTTTTTTCCTTAACAAGGAGCTTTTATTGCATATTCACAATTTATAAAGTACTGCATTAATCAAAACTGCTAATCTTGCAGTTTGAAAACATCAACCTTCAGATTACAAACTACTCAGCCATATCCACAACAACTTCAGGTGGTAGTGGCACTGTGCGTTGTGTAGAAGGATGGGTATGATATCTGCCTTTCCATGTGGTAGTCTCATATTCTTTCCCTGTAATATCAGCGAGAGAACGGAATGGATGCTTTGTCTGTTTCCACAAGGGAAAAAAATAGACTGAAGGACAATTTACCAGGAATGCTGCTGTCCACTTTCTAGTGACAGCTCCAGAGTCAGCAAAAGAGGCTTAAGTGTGGAAGAAGCATGTCTGCCCTTGTGGTGTTTACTTGTATGTGTGATTTGTTAAAGCTTGAAAACGGAATTCAAGTTTATATGTGACTTTAACCCTGAGCATGTATTTTATTATACCCCGCCCTCCCCCCCCACCCCTTGGTAATGAAATGAAATGAATACCATTCCTGATTTTTTTTTTTAAATGCACTGAATCAAATATTAGAAGACAGAGTCCCAACATTTTCCGACTACCTTATTCAAAGGAGTAAACATTTTGTGGAAAAGCATCATAACCACATACTAAAAATTAGTTGTAAAATATACAGAGAAAAATATACAAAATGTTTTTTCTCACAGACTGTTTTCAAATGCATATATTTACATTTGCCTTTGACATCAGTTTCTTAGTGCTGGGCAATGTTTTCTTAAGATACGTATTTCAATCTAAAATAACCAGAGTTGAAACATGCAAACCCCAGCTCACCCCTGACTTCTTTGTTTCAAACCACACTTGCAGAGGGTACAGGCAAGCTGGACCAAAGGAATGTCACTACTTGTGGTCAGAAAGAGATTCAGTTGCATGTAACACAGTGGCCTACAGGGAATGCTAGGAAAGCAGAGTGCAAATGTTGGCAATCATATTTCATGTTGGGATGCTGACTGCAATAAAGAATCACCGTGAGTTACAGCGTATGAATGCACATTGTGGGGTGTTTCAGCAGCTCCAGGGCATTGCAATAGGTTAGATCTTGATAGCATGTATCCACTGACCGCAATTGCAGCCTAAGGGCAGACCAGGCCCATACTGTTCTGATCGGGTTACTGAGGCCTACCTTCAGGACCCAATCCAGCAAGATCTGACCTACTGTGCTGCCTTACTGCTGCTGTGACACCCCACAATGTATTTCATGCTCTGTAACTCACAGTGACGCATCATTGAACAAGGCATCCCAATGTGATGTAGGGCTGTCAACTATCTTACTCTGACTTATTATTATGCGACGTGGCATGTGGAGGCTCTGAATAATTTAAAACAATCTCTGAGACATAGACATTTACAAACTATGAAAAGCGAAATAGTTGATTTAAAAAATCAAACTTAACAATATTGCCAAAATCTCTTAAATTCAAGATGGAACAATGGTCCAATGGTAGAGCTGCTGCTTCACAATGCCAGAGAGCTGGGTTAAACCCCGACCTCGGGTGCTGTCTGTGTGGAGTTTGTATGTTCTCCCTGTGTGCTCATAGGGTTTCTCCAGGTGCTCCGGTTTCCTCCCACATTCTGAAGACGTGCAGGTTTGTAGTTTAATGGTCTCCTGTAAATTGCTCCGAGTGCATAGTGGGATAACTAGGGATATCAATGGTCGACGTGGACTTGGTAGGCCGAAGGGCCTGTTTCCATGCTGTATCACTAAAACTAAACTAAACTTTATTAAAGATAGTAAATTAAAATATTTTTTCTTCAAAATTATGTGCATGTTCTCCTGAAGTCAATGTTGAGGTTTCAGATCTTGTGCCACCAGACGCAGCATCTCGGCAAGAGTGTATGAAACCACAGTGGCTTCACATGATCGCTGACTAACAGATTTGGTGCCTGAACCCTTCTGTAAAAGTTTAACATTTGCGTGTTTCTACGCAGATATGACCTGCTTCCAGTTTAATGAACACGTGCCAGTTTCTCAATTTGATGGAATTATTGACACTTAGGAAAATTAAAACCAATAAATTGCACACTGACAGTACATCATAATGAGTAATATTGAGTTATAGAGAAAGATAAAACATCATAAATTGTTACATAGGATGATCATAATGTACATCACTACATAATCAGTGATAATGCATCACAATCAGTTGCAGACTGAGCCAAAGTGTTACATGAAATAATTATACATCATGGTGACTTGCAGTTAGTGTACTTCACTTGTTAGAGGGAGCAACGATGGCTTTGAGTGAGTTAAAGGGGATGTTAATATATCACAGTGAGTTCAGATAGTGATCAGAAACACAATGAATCGTTCGAGTTGACACTGAGTTCTGGCAATCAATAGTACATCACAATAAGTTTGGTAATATGTTTGAAGAAAATGTAATGCTTAACTGTGTGTTACGGGAGCGATAATACTCCACTGAGTTACAGTTGGTAATACACAATATAGCTATAGGGTATTATAAGACCAGAAGACATAGAAGCAGAATTATGCCCATCAGCCCATTGAGTCTGCTCCACCATTAGATTATTTTTTCTATTTTTCCCTCTCAACCCCATTCATCTTTCTTCTCCATGTACCCTTTGATGTCCTTACTAATCAAGAAAATATTATGGTGGGCGAAAAGAAAGAACATTGAGTTAGTCAACAATCATGTCACAATTACAATTGATGGTAATGGACAACTGAGTTACAGTCAGCCAAAATAGAACACAGTGTCACAATTGGCAATAATACTTGGTGAAGTATAGCCTGCAATAATTAATCATGAAAATGGTGCTAGAAAAACTCAATTTGGGCAGCGTCTGTGGAGAGAGGAACAGAGTTATGGTTTTGTCAATAACGTTGCATTGGTATTGTGAAAGGTGAGGAGTAAAGCATCTTAAATTGCAAGGAGATAGTAAACAAGAGAGCTAATCTGATGAGGTGGAAGGCAGAAGAAGTTAAATGATAGAGTGAAACATTAAGTTGATAGAAGGTGATAAAAGGATTTATGAATATTGAAAGTTAGATCTGGTAGAGATGTAAATAGAGAGCATGTTCATATTGAATTACAGTCAACAAGAATATATAATTGATTTGCTATGTACAGCAATGCATCATCTTAAGGCAACAAATCGACAAAACATCACAGTAAACCATAGGGGTGGGGGTGGGGTGTGAGTGATAACACAGCAAAATAACTTTACAAATGTTATATAATCTTAATAGAATCAGTACAGTCATTGAGAATGCTGCCGGTACACACAGAGAATATTTACAATGATTTGTACATTGCCGATCAAGCACACATCAGCCCTCCGCCTTCTCTTCCCAACAAAGGGAGTAAATATTTCATTCATTTCAATGCAGTTGATATCAGGCTTCCCATTTATTAGTTGATACCAGGTTTCCCTCCCTAACGAGTCAGAAGAAGGGTCTTGACCCGAAATGTCTCCCATTCCTTCTCTCATGTCCCGCTGAGTTACTCCAGCTTTTTTAAGCTCTAACTTTCCCATTTATTAGATCAGGTTGCAGGTGCGGAGAGATAAAAAAGGATTACATTTCCACATCAGTAATATTTCAGATCCATGGAGCTCTATAAGACTTTAGTTAGGCCGCATTTGGACTATTGAGTACAGTTCTGGTCACCCACTACAGGAAAGATGTGGAGGCTTTGTTGTGAGAGCAGGAGAGGTTTACCAGAATGCAACCTGGATCAGGGTGTATTAGCCAAAAAGAGAGGTTTTTGGATTGTTTTCTCTAGAATGCAGGAGGTTGAGGTGAGTACTGAGAAATATATGAAATTATGAGGCATAGATAAGGTAGATGCTCATAACTTTTAGGTATGCACATGAATGTACAGGGAATGGAAGGATATGAATCATGTGCAGGGAGATGAGATTGGTTGAATTTGGCATTATGTTCGGCACAACATTGGGCTTGTTCCTGTGCTGTAGAGTCATAGAGTCATAGAGTGATACAGTGTGGAAACAGGCCCTTTGGCCCAACTCGCCCACGCCGGCCAACAATATCCTAGCTACCCTAATCCCACTTGCCTGTGCTCGGTCCATAACCCTCCAAACCTGTCCTATCCATGTACCTGTCCAATAGTTTCTTAAACAATGGGCTAGTCCCAGCTTCAACAACCTCCCCTGGCAGCTTGTTCCATACACCCACCACCTTTTGTGTGAACAAGTTTCCCCTCGAATTCCTATTAAATCTTTTCCCCTTCACCTTGAACCTGTGATCCTCGATTCCCCGATCTATTCCTTTCATGATTTTGTATACCTCTATAAATTCTCCCCTCATCCTCCTATGCACCATGGAATGGAGATCCAGCCTACTCAACCTCTCCCTATAGCTCACACCCTCTAGTCCTGGCAACATCCTTGTAAATCTTTTCTGAACCCTTTCAAGCTTGACAATATCTTTCCTACAACATGGTGCCCAGGACCGAACTTAAAATTCTAAATGCGGTCTCACCAACATCTTATACAACTGCAACATGACCTCCCAACATCTATACTCAATACTCTGACTGATGAAGGCCAAAGTGCCAAAAGCCTTTTTGACCACCTTATCTACCAGCGACTCGACCTTCAAGGAACCATGCACTTGTACTCCTAGATTCCACTGCTCTACAACACTACCCAGAGGCCTACCATTTAATGTGCAGATCCTGCCCTTGTTCGATGTCCCAAAATGCAACACCTCACACTTCTCTGTATTAAATTCCAACAACCATTCTTCTGCCCACCTTGTCAATCGCTCCAAATCCTGCTCAAACTTTCACAACCATCTTCACTATCTGCAAAACTACTAACTTTTGTATCATCAGCAAACTTGCTAATCTTGCCCTGTATAGGGCCTGTCCCACTTGGGCATCATTTGTGCGTCATTCATGCAATATCCTAAAAATTGGTTGGTGCTTCGTGACACTCGCACGATACGCGCATGGAGCATGGTGAGGCGTGGTGGCGTATGCAGTGACGCGTGGTAAGGATTTTGGGATGCTCAAAACCTCGCGCGCCACCTGTGTGGCATGCAAATGACACCCATGTGGGACAGGTCCTTGAGATCTCATCCAAATCATTGATGTAGATGACAAAGAGTAACGGGCCCAGCACCGAACCCTGTGGCACAGCACTAGTCACAGGCCTCCATTCTGAGAAGCAGCCTTCCACCTTCACCCTCTGCTTCCTTCCATGGAGCCAATTTCTCATGTTCTCATATTTAGTTTTTACACTGTGCTCTCTCTGTATGTCTTTTTCTCCTTTCCATTTTTTATCTCATTTCCATTTCCATTTTCCTATTTTTAATAATGTTAATCTGTATTATCATTTTTAACCAAAAGCCCTACTAGGGACAAGTGTTGTGAATTAGCTTTGGCTAAAAACACTATGATGCATACATCAGATGATTGTTTCAAGTGTATCTGTCCCTATTTAAATAAACCTTAATCAATCAATCAATTTGCTATCCATTCAGCTATCTCTCCTTGGATCATATGAGATCTAACCTTCCAGAGCAACCTACCATGCGGCACCTTGTCAAACACCTTACTAAAGTCCATGTGCACAACATTTACAGCTCTGCCCTCATTAACCTTTTTGCTCACGTATTCAAAAAAACAATCAGATTTGTGAGAAATGACCTCCCACGTACAAAACCATGCTGACTGTGCCTAATCATACCTTGCCCATCCAAATGCCTGTGTATCCTATCCCTCAGAATATCTCTTGTCACTTACCAACTACAGATGTTAAGCTCACTGACCTATAGTTCCCAGCATTTTCCCTGCAGCCCTTCTTGAAAAGATACACAACATTTGCCACCCTCCAATCCTCTGGCACCTCTCCTGTATTTAAGGACGACATACATTTTAAGCAGGGCTCCCGCAATGTCCTCTCTGGTTTCCCGCAATGTCCTCGGATATATCTGATCAGGTTCCAGAGATTTGTTTACCTTCAAACATGTATTATTGTCCATGTTCTCTTGACCTTTCTGAAAAAGGGTCATTACATGTTAACTCAGTTTCTCCACATACATTGCTCAATATGCTGAGTATTTTCAACATTTTTTCATTTTATTTCAGCATTACTGTATCTGTTCTTGATTTGTTTGTTTTGGATCTTGGAAATACCCATTTGTAGGTTGCACTTAGTTTGCAAAATGTCTTCAATGAAATTTATTTCTATCAATTGTGGATGAGTAAAAGGTTTTTTACTCTCTTCATAGAAATATTCTTCCTGCATCTAGCCTGTCCAACCCCTTAAGAATTTTGTAAGTGTCTATGAGATCACCCCTCAATCTTCTAAATTCCAGCGAGTACAAGCCAAGTCTATCCAGTCTTTCTTCATATGGAAGTCGTGCCATCCCAGGAATCAGTCTGGAATACTGAATGTTGGGCTGTACTGCAAAGTGAGCTATTCATATTAAGCTAATGTGCACCTAATTAAAATCTGCTGCTATTGTTTTGACCACAATAAATTTTAACGTGTGTGCATATTGTTGGTAATTGAATCTTGCTCAATGCCTGAACTTCTTTGGGACACGGGAATTATAAATAATATGATCAATCAATATGCAATTATTTTACACAACCAGATTGCATTTTATTCTAATTAGGATGATGCATATCTTTGTATTTCCCTGTGGCAATTTGAAAAGTCCCTTTCACATCCTGAATTCATATGCAAGAAGGCTCAGAGTTTTCACAAACAAGGCTCTTAAGTTGCTCTTAATAAAAGATTTAAGTTTGTACCAGCTATAGCTGATTAACAAAATTTTGGTTTCATAACTTAATATTTGCTTTGCTTAGCACATTTGCCACAAGCTTTTGAGCATTTAATTAACATCCATTAGATGAGGGGTTTGTTATTGGAAGGAAGATGATAATGAAAGTAAAAATGCTGAGACAGGCAGAAACTTCAGAAAATCAAACACAGAAAATGTTCAGAGAGAAAAAACGGAAACAGAACAGACAAAAAAAAAGACACGAACAGGGAGAGGGAGCACAAGAAATAGGATTTCCCTTCTGTTTCCATATGTTCTAAAAACAGAGGTGAGTGTGTGTCAGGGGAAGGGATATAGGGAAAGAGAGATAGAAAAGAGAACTCAATAAATGGAAAAACAGTACGACCTGAAAGTTTTTTTTATTTTATTTATTCAGTGAAGGGAGTTTTGTTTTATTTGTTTATGGGATACTTGCAAGATCGGCTTTTTGGTGACTTTCCTAATTTCCTTAAGAATTGGTGGTGAGCTGCTGGCTTGAGTTGCTGTGGTCATTGAAAATACCATACTTTTGGATGAAGTTCAAAGATTTACATTCAGTGGCAAAGATAACAAAAACAATTTATTTCAGAGTCAAAATGTTGTGGGTCCTGCAGATGATGGGGTTGCTTGCACCTACTGAGGGTGGTAGAGACCTGATTAGAATAGCCCAAGCGTGTAATCAGAGGGCATTTGCAGATGGTACATAGTATTGCCACTGTGCTTGTGTTGATTAAAATATCACTTCAGTGCTGTTGGAGTTGGGCTCACCCAAGCAAGTGAAAAGTATTCAATCGCACTCCTGACTTGTACCTTTGCAATGGTTAGGTTTTCTTTTTGGAGGCAACCATTACCGAGCACTTGTGGCACAATTATTTTTTGTCACTTATCAGTTCATTCCTGATTAATATTTAAGCCTTGCTGCATGCAAGCGTGGGTCGCTTCAATTGCTGAGGAATTACAAATGTTTTAGTTTTTAGTTTTAGAGATGAAGAGTGAAAATAGGATGTCCACGCCGACCATCGGTCACCAGTACGCTAGCTACATGTTATCCCATTTTCATATCCACTTCCTGCACACCAGCAGCAATTTACAGAAGCCAATTAACTTACACGCCTGCATGTCTTTGGACTGTGGCAGGAAACTGGAGCACTTGGGGGAAACATGGTCACAGGGAGAACGTACAAATTGCACAGACAGCACACATAGTCTGGATCGAACCTGAGTCCCTGGCATTGTGAGGCAGCAACTCTACTGCTGCACCACTGTGCCACACTACTGTGCCACTGTGCCACCCTTTTTATTATTATTAGGCATCACACAATCTTCGGTGAACTGCCACTTCTGATCTCATGATGGAAGAAAGATTATTAACACTATCAGAAGGAATGTCTGCATTGCCTGGAGCTGGACGATGATTGAACTGCACTAACAATAACCATCATATAGGTTATGAGCTATATGGGAGAGGTTGAGTAGGCTGGGACTTTATTCCTTGGAGCGCAGGAGGATGAGGGGTGATCTTATTGAGGTGTATAAAATCATGAGAGGAATAGATCGGGCAGTCTCTTGCCCAGAGTAGGTGAATCGATGACCAGAGGACATAGGTTTAAGGTGAAGGGGAAAAGATTTAATAGGAAACTGAGGGGTAACATTTTCACACCAAGGGTGGTGGGTGTATGGAACAAGCTGCCAGATGAGGTTGTTGAGCCTGGGATTATCCCAACATTTAAGAAACAGTTAGATAGGTACATGGAGAGGACAGGTTTGGAGCGATATGGACCAAATGCGGGCAGGTGGGACTAGTGTAGCTGGGACATGTTGGCCGGTATGGGCAAGTTGGGACGAGGGGCCTGTTTCCACGCTGGATCACTCTATGACTCCATCATCATTTTGTGAGATGAATGACTACCAAATGTTGGAGTGTTTTCTCTCTGTTGCCCATCAACTTTAGTTTTACCGGGGCTCGCTGATCCCATTTTCAGTTAAAAGCTGAATTGATGTTCTGCTCAGGGCAGTTACTCTCACCTCATCTCTGGAAATCAGCTATTTGAGTTGGATCATGGCTGCAGTGAGATCTAAAACCTAAAAGCAGCCCTAACCTAAAATGAGCTTTGGCAGAAAGGTAATCAATGAGTGAATGATGATACCATGAAACCATTTTTAATCATTTTGCTGATGATTGAGGGTGAACTAATTGGTCAATAATGAGCTGGATTGACATTATCCTACTTGGACTGGACATACTTGGGCAAAATTCCACGAGGTTGTATGGATGCCAGTGTGGGACTGCACTGGAAGCTTGGCACGTGGTATGGCTGCCTCAGGAGGTCAATCCTTCAGTTCTGAAGGAAGCCAAGATGGATTGTCCACAGCCCTTCTGACTGAATTTGGCTGCAAATGCTTCAGTCTGATCACATATTGGACATCATTACTTAGGATGATGATGTTTTTGCAACTCCAATCAGCTATTTAATTATCCACAACTGTACATCCGACAGGATTTTGGAGTGTTAAACTGATGTATTAATTGCAGGATTTCTATGTTCTGTCTTTTAAATGTTGTTTATGATGCTTTGCATGGATGTAATTCAGTTTTGCAACCATGCCAGGATGGCAAGTCCGCTTTTAGGTACGTTTGATGCTGTTACCAGTATGCTCATTCCTCGCTGAACCAAAGTTCGTCCCCTTGTTGGATAATAATGATAGTTTGAGGTATATGCAGGCCATGTAATTGGAAATTCACTGAACTCTGGTTTATGTGACTATAAACTAAATCTGAATCTGAATCAGATTATGGTAAAATGCAATTATGTTTCTGGTGATGGCCCTCAGCAAGTCTTGAATGTCCAGTTTTGCATTGCCATTCAACTGCACGGAGTGTGTTTTATTTAACACAATTTAAAGCGGAGATTGACGTTCTTGATTAATAAGGGTGTCAAAGATGATAGGGAGCAGGCAGGAGAATGGGGTTGAGGGAGAAAGATAGATCAATTGATATTAAATGGTGAAGTAGACTCGATGGGCTGAATGGCCTAATTATCCTGTAATTTATGAACTTATATGAGTGGTACACAGTATAATGATGAATGTCCATATATGAAGAGTGGTCCTCATGCACAAAATTTGTGATTTTCACTCCAATCAAAGCTTTCATAGACAGATTTATTTTCCACAGACAGATTGATCAGGCCAAAACAAGTAGATTTATTTATTGTGTTTGTTTGCTAACCACATTGTCACTGACCCAGGGGCAGCATGGTGGCACAGTGGTACAGTTGCTGCCCGGGTTTGATCATGACTATGGTGCTATCTGTACGGAGTGTGTACGTTCTCCCAGTGGCAACGTAGGCTTTCCCTGGGTGCTCCGATTTCTTCCCACAGGCCAAGTACAGGTTTGTAGTTTAATGAGCTTTCGTACGAATTGTAAATTGACCCTATTGTGTAGGATAGTGCTAGTGTACAGAGATCGCTGGTCGGACTCGGTGAGCCGAACAGCCTCTTTCCATGCTGTATTACTAAACTAAAGTAAACTAAACAGTGTAGCAGTAATGCCCTTCAAGGCTCAGCTATCATAGTCAGTGGTGATGCTAGTGAACCCTCATAATGATGGGCATTAAACTCCTGACCTAAAGTATATTTTGTGCCTTTTCTTTGCTTTCAGTTTTCTTCCCAGTGTTACCCAATGGAGAAGAGTATTGATTCATCAACAGAAGGAGACAGTAGACATATGATATTAATTTGCAGTTCACCTAGGCTGAATTAGACCAGTCCTATGATTCTATAATGGAATCTGAAATCAACGTGAGGATTTTCAGGGTCATTCCATCTGTATGCTACTGTGTCACCACTGTGAGTAACTCTATCCACCAGTGGAATTTGATAGAGGGTTGTGGTGGAATGGACGTTAGGTATATTTCTGTGAGTATAGCTTTGTCTGTGGCACAGCACTACCAATTTAGACATAATTTCTTAGATTTTTGAGAATAAGACTTTGCAAGGTTTACTGGGGCAGTACAGTGGTGCAGCAGTAGAGTTGCTGCAATACAGCGTTAGAGACCCAGGTTCGATCCTAACAACAGGTGTGGTCTGAATGGAGTTTGTATGTTCTCCCAGTAACCACGTGGGTTTTCTCCACGTCCTCTGGTTTCCTCGCACATCCCAAAGATGTGCAGGTTTGTAGGTTAAGTGGCTTTGGTAAAACTGTATAATTGTCCCTAGTGTGTAGGATTGTGCTAGTTTACTGTGTGATTGTTCGTTGACACAGACGTGATGGGCCAAACAGCATGTGTCCATGATGTATCTCTAGTTTAGAATAAACTAACTAATCTAAACTAAACTATACTGGGCTGAATGCAATTTTTCCAGAGCTAGTACCTGGTACTAGGTGGCCTGCCCAGTTTCGTCCTTATTGTGTTTCAACACAGTAGTTTGGTTACAACTGAATGACTTACGAGGCAGTTACAAGTTAATAAGTTAGCTCTGTGCCTTGAGCCATACATAGAGGAAACTGGAAAAGTGGGTAAACGTCTCTAATAACGTGGCCATTCATGATAATTAACTGGTTTTACCATTGCCATTATTGAAACAACTTATTTTTTTCTAAATTACAGTCTATTTAATGAAACATTTAAACCCCTCAGCTGTCGGGGTGTTATATCATCTCAGGAATTATTAGTCTAGGTCTCAGGGTTATGAGTCAGGGGTCTTCACCACTGTGTCACCATTACTGCTAAACAGAGGATTGATCCAACACCAAGCCTTTCAGTGCCTCCCTTATTTCCACTCTCCCTCCACTGAGGTAAACTTTCACATCCAAAATTAGGAGAAATTATGAGAATGAAATAAAAATAAGAAAAGAAGGATACTTAGTATATTTCTATATTGTATTATACATATTTTTGGTAATCATGCTTCTACTGAGCCCACTGCTTATTTCAGTTTATTATAATTTTTTCTGTTTTTGCGTCCACATTGCTGTTATAAATTCACAATTCCCACTCCACATTCTTTGCTTGTCAAAAGAGCAAAATATTCATAATAATGAATCAGTCGTTTTTATACCAAAACTAAAATTCAGTTCCTGTCAATATAATTATTGATTGTGAGGGAGGTGATAGCGTGGTAAGGGAGAGTGGGTGTTGGGTGATATGGTAGCTGGGGTCAGGTTTGGAAAGTCTAATTTGTCTTTGGTACCAATTGCAAAAGTGCTTGCCCATTTAAAGAACATCATTAGGATGTCTCTCCAGTGTTGATTGCTTTCCCATTCTGAAAATCAAGTAGTTAAAAATAACTAGGTGTGTAGGAAAGAACTGCAGTTGCTGGTTTAAATTGAAGATAGACATGAAATGCTGGAGTAACTCAGCGGGACAGGCAACATCTCCGGGGAGAAGGAATGGGTGACATTTCGGATCGAGACCCTTCTTCAGACTAAATTAAAAATGACTCTCAGAAAGAACACCTGCCCACTCATACCCTGTGTTTGCAATGTTCCCTAGGGTTGAAATGTGGGGAATTATAGTTGAATAGAAGGTAAAAATAAGGTTCATATTTCACGCAAGGGATAATTACATTTTACAAATTGATTACTTATGTCCTTATTTCCTTTGAAGCTTTCTTCAAAGACCTCAACATCTCCTAGAACCCTGGGTTACATCTCCTAGAACCCTGGTGTACAATTTTGGTTGCCTAATTATAGGAAGGATGTCAACAAAATAGAGAGAGTACAGAGGAGATTTACTAGAATGTTGCCAGGGTTCCAGCAACTATGTTACAGAGAAAGGTTGAACAAGTTAGGTCTTTATTCTTTGGAGCGCAGAAGGTTAAGGGGGGACTTGATTGAGGTCTTTAAAATGATGAAAGGGATAGACAGAGTTGACGTGGACAAGCTTTTTCCATTGAGGGTAGGGAAGATTCAAACAAGAGGGCATAACATGAGAATTAAGGGACAGAGGTTTAGGGGTAACGTGAGGGGGAACTTCTTTACTCAGAGGGTGGTGGCTGTGTGGAATGAGCTTCCAGCAGAAGTGGTGGAGGCAGGATCGATTTTAACATTTAAAAGTAAAGTGGATAGGTATATGGACGTGAAGGGAATGGAGGGGTATGGTCTGAGTGCAGGTAGATGGGACTAGGTGAAAACATATGGTCGGCACGGACTGGAAGGGCCGAGAGGGCCTGTTTCCGTGCTATAATTGTTATATGGTTATATGGTTATATGGTTATTTGGGTTTGGACAATGGAAGAGAGTTTCTGCAAATGTGCTCAACAATCTCTCTTTTCATTCTGCTAGCTAGCTCCAATGCTTTATTTTGTGTATCATCTTGCTGTGTATAACTAAGCATTAAGACCTATAAGGTATTCATTTATATTTTTAGGTGAGTTAATGAAAGTTATCATTTATAATTTTCACTGAATAATGGACAGTTATTCAAAGGATTTTCTCAAAATTTCAGAATACCAATTACTAAAATGGGATGTGACATTCAATCACGGCAAGTTAAAGAAGTAACAAGATGTGTGCACTCTCTGGACCTTTCGCAATCTCAGGAAACCCCCAAGATATTTTACACCAGTACAGTTCTTTTGAAAAGCAGCCTGTGATTTATATTGAAATTAAGGCAGCTAGGCTGTGCATTACAAACACCTACAGTTAGCAATGTGCAATGGCCAGAGGACATTTAAATATATAGTTAATTAAGGAATATGTATGTATATATTGGTCAGGCAGCATGGATAACCATCCTCCATTTCTTTTGAAAATGTTTCAAGTGATTCTTTACATCCAAGTGAAAGAGAGACACAGATTTCATTTGAACAAAGGTCTCAACCGAAAACGTCATCTACTCCTTTTCCCCAGAGATGCCGTCTGACCCACTGAGTTACTCCAGCATTTTGTGTCTATCTCCGCTGTAAACCAGCACCTGCAGTTCCTTCCCGCAGCATTAATTTACTTTAATCTTAACGATGGCACCATGGACCATGCATTTCTCTGTCATTGCAACTCTGGTGTGTAAGCCTTCATTTTTATGGTCTCTCGAGTGGCATTTGAACACATGCAACCTTTTGGCAGAGAGGTAAGCATGTAACCAACTGAATAATAACTGACATAGACAGTCATAAAAAAGCCCTATTGTTACAAAAGAGTGTTTCCCCTAACTCATTCTGAAACGTGCCATGGGAGATCTGCTAAAATTACACTGAACATTAACCTCAATGGATATACTATGAAATTGAGATAATTATTTCTCGTATAACACTTTAGGTAATGTAGCACAGCCCAACTAACATGCAAAGACAGGATGCCACACAGTGCAGACAGCTAATAGAAACTGTTTAGATAATCTAATTAGACCCGATATAATGTAAGACAAGAACCTCTACAATTCTGCTTGTGAAAATTGTGATAAATCGTTTATCATTACCTTGGCTGTCGTCTCACACCTTGACAAGGCTTACATAGTTTTATTTAGAAACATGTTATTGGCATAATAGCCCTCTGCTCATGTTTTTTTTAGGACTATTTAATTTCCTTCATCTTTAATTAATATGCCCCAAGCACTGATTCCTCTTTGTTTTGCTTAGTTTCTTTGGTTTTTGCCTGCTGTCAATCCCTGTTCCTTCTTCATATTAATTACCCCTAGTCATTGTGGAACTGCATTACCTTTGTCATTTCACATGTACAGTACTATTGCTCACACCCTACTACAGGGCAGCAATGGATTTTTTAAAGCAACATCATCACTAATATATGGTAAATAGAGCCTCTAACCCAGTAAAATGTCACGTTGTTTCAAGGAATCACTCAGATTAAATAAAATGACACCAGGGCACATAGGGGTTTTAGGGCTGATCATTAAAAGTCAGAGCAAATAAATTGGGTTTTAAGGAGTAATTTGTAAAGAGAGGTTAAAGATGTAAGGAGGAAATCCAGAGCTCAGAGCCTTGGCAGCTGAAGGCACATCAGTGAATGGTGGTGATTAAATATGGGGATGATCAAAAGGCCAGAACTGTATGAGTATGAATATTTCAGAGCATTAAAGAGCAGAGTATATTACAAAGATCCAGGTGTCAGGTAGTAGGGCAAGTTGCAGGGAAGATGGGTGAGAATGTTTAACTTGCGATGTTACTTGACACAATATCTGTGAACGACCCGAAATAACTGATATATTTCATATGGTGTGTTTCGAGACAAAGGGAGCAGAGATTTGGATGGGCTCATGCTTATAAGATGTAGAGTCGGGGATAATAGCTGAGAATGAAACTGTATAAGAAGTCAAGTCTAGAAGTACCAAATAGTACATACCTTACATACGTTTCAGCAGCCGAAGATCTGAGAGAATGATAGCGTCAGATTGTAATATACAGGGAGAACTAAAGGATACATAAGACACTAAGATGGCAAACTAAGATTCAATTTCAGGCAATTACTATTAAAGACAATTACAATAACTGTTGTTAACAGCCAGGAAATTATAATGATGTATACATCTGCACTAGTAAACCCGTGTTGTCACTCAGTGCCACACTTGGTCATGGGCCTTCTGTGTCAAAATTCAGCAATACCTGAAGGGCGGCACGGTGGCGCAATGGTAGAGTTGCAGCCTTTCAGCGCTTACAGCACCAGAGACCCGGGTTTGATCACGACTGCAGGTGCTGGCTGTATGGAGTTTGTAAGTTCTCCCCGTAACTGCGTGGGTTTTCTCTGAGATCTTCGGTTTCCTACCACACTCCAAAGATGTACAGGTTTGCAGGTCAATTGGCTTGGTACAAATGTAAAATTGTCCGAAATGTGTGTTGGATAGTGTTAATGTGCAGGGATCGCTGGTCAATGCAGACACCGTGGGCCAAAGGGCCTGTTTCCGCACTGAATCTCTAAACTAAATTAAAATGAACCTCAAAGCCAAGATCTTGAGCCTTGCTGTTTATCTGTCACACATTTTTCCTTGTATGTTTCAGAGCCAGCAAATGAAAATATAAAAAAGATGGGTTGGGGAGGGTCAATGGAGGGCAAAAGCTGGCAGTTAGTGGCTCAGTTGAAGTGGAGCGGTGTGAATATGGTCCAGAGACTGAGGCAGTGGGGTTGGGTTGGGAGTGGTGTGGGGTTGGGTCAGGGGTGAGGTTGGATTGGGGATGGTAGGGCTGATAAAGTGAAGAGAGGGTATATATAATTTTTCAGCAGCAGTGGAATTGTTTTGGGGAAACAACAAATGCACTCTTAATCCCATTAAAAAATCACCAAAAATATTTTTTATGATTTTAATTTGGAGAGGCAATTCCATCTCCTAAGGAATTATTTTGAGGCTTCTCACTGACTTGTTGAGTTGAGTTTGAGTTAAGTTTAGTTTATTGCCACATGTAGCTTTTGTTGCGTGCCAACAAGTCAGCAAAAAAGTCAAGCCATCCGCAGTGTACAGATACACGATAAAGGGAATAATGTAAATAATGTTTAATACAAGATAAAGTCCAGTAAAGACTGATCAAAGATAATCTGAGGGCCTCCAATAAGGTGGATAGTAGCTCAGGATTGCTCTCTGGTTATTGATAGGATGGTTCAGTTGCGTGTTAACAGCTGGGAAGAAACTGTCCCTAAATCTGGAGGTGTGCATTTCACACTACCATGCTTTTTTCCTCGATGGGAGTGGAAAATAAGGAGTGGCTAGTGTGCGACTTGTCCTTGATTATGCTGCTGGCCTTGCCGAGGAAGCGTGAGGTGTAAACATGTGATTGCTAATTAGCCTAAATCTCTGTAGGAATTCATTTTGGCTATCTTTCCAATCAGCCTCTTGTATTTTGAAAATTGATGATTGTCCATGCAATGGCGTCCTTGAAAATTGCATTACTTTTGAGCTATTGACATTGAGAGACTAGGGACCCTTCATCCCTGCTTGTTACTGGTGGCTAAACATATTTCAGATGTGAATATATTTTTGATTATGTTCTGCTTCATTCTGTAAACAAGCAGAGCAGTCAAATATTTTAACCATCTTTCTCTATTGCCAAATATGATAATATGCCTACTAGTGTGATTAAAAGGTAAAGACCGTTGACAATTGTTCATGGACGTCTGATGATTTTGTATGGAAGAATCTATTTTGCTGTTTTTGTTTAAAAAAAAGAGGCTAGTGTTTCACTTTTCACTGTGGCTAAGTCATCATGTTGTCCATAAAAAGTGCAGATTCAGCAACATGTTTTTGAGCAAAATTAGAGGTCACTGGGAGAATTACAGACTAAGATCAAATACGTTACTGAATAAATGAGCAGGCAAAACATTTGGTACTGCGGGGTCGTGTAAAATGGGCAAAAAGAAAGCTCAGCTTATTTCTAACTTGTGAGAAGATGAAAATTTAGAGCAACAAAATCCTATTATCACACAGAAGGAGACCATTCAAATCATTGGTCTCTGCTGGCACCCAGGAGAAAATCCCATTAGTCTGAAATCTCCTCTCATTTTCCTGTATCCCCATAGCCTCACATATTCTCATCAACTCCCCTTTGATTCTTTTTGCTATTAAACTACACTTAGGGATAATTTCCTGTCATTAATTAACTTCTCTGCATGTGTTTGGGATATGGTCATAGAGACAATATGCAAACTCTGCACTGGCAGCCCCCTATATCAGGATTGACCCCAGCATCCAGAGCTGGGAGGCTGCAGCAACAATATCTGCACTATCTCAGACTATAGGATGTGGGAACATAAATTACTAAAAACTTGTCAGCAAATACCAGCAATAATTTAAAGAACAAATGAAACTTCGACTTTTTATTCCAAAGACTGTATTGTAAAGAGCTGGAAATTACTTAGAACAAGGAACATAGAACAAACAATAGAGCACAGGGTCAGGCCCTTCAGCCCACAATGTCCATGCCAAACATAATGCTAAATTAAACTAATCTGCTCTGCCTGCAAGTGATCAATATCCCTCCTTTCCCTGCATGTGTCAGGTGCCAGGGGTTATGGGGAGAAGGCAGGAGAATGGGGTTAGGAGGGAGAGATAGATCAGCCATGATTGAATAGCAGAGTAGACTTGATAGGCCAAATGGCCGAATTCTGCTCATACCATGCTTACCATATTCTCACCATCTCATGCTTATGACCTATGACCTATGACCTATGACCTAATGACCTTATATCCATGATGACGTAGTATCAGACTGAGGATCAGTTCTGGAGATAATTCATTTAGAATTTCTCTCAGGAAAATACAGGATCTTTCAATATACAAAACATTTGCAAATAATATTATTAACTTGATTCAAGTTGCACAAATCTCCACTGAAAGACCTGAAACCACCAGCATTGTACCTTACACTAAACCATTGCCTGTCATCAACTCACCTGCATGTCACTGGTAACATTTTAGAGTCCATTATTAAGAATAAGGTATTGGTATTTGGAAGCATATGATAAAATAGGCCAAAGTCAGCATGGCTTTGTTAAGGGAAGATCTTGCCTGACAAATCTGTTGGCGTTTCTCAAGGAGGTAACAAGCAGGACAGATAAAGGAGAGTCAATGGAGTTTTAGAAGGCCTTTGATAAGGCGCCATATACGAGGCTGCTAAACAAGATATGAGCCTAGGGTATTAGAGGCAAGCTACTAGCATGGATAGATGTTTGGCTGACTGGCAGAAGGCAAAGAGTGGGAATAAAGGGGATCTTTTCAGGTTGCCTGTGGGTGACTAGTGGTGTGCTGCAGGGTTCGATGTTGGGTCTGCTACTTTCCAGGTTATATGTTAATAATCTGGCTGAACAAGTTGATGGCTTTGTGGGCAAATTTGTAGATGATGCGAACATTGGTGGAGGGGGAAGTAGTGGTGAGGAAGCAGGGAGGTTGCAGAAGGACTTTGACAGTTTGGGAATGAGCGCAAAGAAGTGTCAACTAGAATACAGCGTAGCAAAGTGTGCGATCTTTGGTAGAAGGAATAAAGGCGTAAACTACATTCCAAATGGGGAGAAGGTTCAGAAAACGGAGGTGCAAAGCAACTTGGGAATGCTGGTGCAACATTCCCAAAAAGTTAATTTGCAGACTAAGTCTGCGGTAAGGAAAGCAGATGTAATGCTAGCATTCATTTAGAGGGAACTAGAATATAAAAGCAAGGATGTAATGCTGAGGGTTTATCAGGCGCTGGCGAGGTCACATTTGTAAAATTGTGAGCAGTTTTGTGCCTCATATCTGAGGAAGGATGTGTTGGCTTCTTAAACGATCCAGAGGAGGAGTATGAGAATGATCCCGGGGATGATTGGCTCAATGTATGAGGAGCATTTGACCCTGTACTCGCTGGAATTTAGAAGGATGAAGGGAAATCTCATTGAAACCTACCGGAATAATGGAAGGCCTAAATAGAATGGAGGTGGAAAGGATGTTTCCAGTAATGGGAGAGTCTAGAACCCGAGGGCACAGCCTCAGAATCCAAGGACGTACTTTCAGAATGGAGACAAGGCAACATTTATTTAGCCAAAGGGTGGTGAATCTGTGGAATTTGTTGCCCCAGCCGACAGTGGAGACCATGTCACAGGGTATTTACAAAGATGAGATTGATAGATTCTTGATTAGTAAGGGTTGCAAAGGTTCTGGGGAGAGGGCAGGAGAATGGGGTTGAGAGGGGAAAATATATCAGCCACGATTGAATGGCGGAGAAGACTCAAAGGACTGAATGGCCTAATTATTCTCTTATTTCTTTTGGTCTTATGGTCTTAATACTGGGCAACCAATACCTACAAGAACTGTACACCAATATTAGTACGGTTACAGAGCCATGTCTCAGTTTTATAGTTACGGACCTGCACACTATTAATGTGCAATGACTAATCTGATCCCAGCTGTTTTGTGTCCTACTGTTATATAGTGAAGGCCTGTACTCATCAGAATTATGCTGCAATGTTGTTATAGAGACAGCTTATACACATTAAAAAACACAACTGCATTACAGCTATGGTTAGACCTCATTTGGCATTCAGCATTTGCTTCTGTGGTCACATTTCAGAGGCTGCATAACTTGCAAATGAATTCAGCACAAAGTCACCAGAATCAAATAGTGATTAAAAGGGTTACATTATTTGAATCAGTTGTGTGAATAGGGCTTGTGTTTCATTTACAATGGACTGCAGAACAACATAATTGAGGTATTTTAAGATTTTTGATTCAGTTGGTTGAATTTAGAGAGAGAAACTGTTTTCTCTGAAATGGTAATAATCTTCAAATGGTTCCAAGTCCTTCATGAGTAATGCCAGCAACCATTTCTTTACACATTGTTGAAGTTTGTAATTCTATCCATGAAAATGCTTTTGAAGCTAGTTTAGCTGAAAATTAAAAAAAAATAAAGATCTGTTAGGTTACTGTTAGGTAAGTATACTATGCAATACAGATCAAAAGTAATTAAATGGGTTGAGATCAACAATCCATTTCAATGGTGAAAAGACTGAAGGGATTGAATGACCAACTCAACTTCTGTGTTGTTGTGATCCAGTGATATACATTTTGACGGAGTAGGTGAAGAAAATCCAAAGAGAATATCAGACTTAACATTGGTATGAAAATGGAGATGTGGGGTCTGGAATTATGGTTGAATTGTTCTTGGAAATCAGGAAATATCCAAGTAAATTAAGTCCAGAGATGGGTAAATTGGGCATGGTCTTTAGAGCGTGGACTGATGGTCTTTTTCTGGTTTCACAGGGTAGATTTTGTCTCATGCAGTCATGTGAAGCAGGTGATCAAGAGATGGCAGTCCGCTTTGCAGCTCTTCTGATCGCAAGCCAAAGGAAATAAAAATGTGCAGAGCATAAAATAAGCTGCCAACCAGCTATTTCCTATTTTACATGATGACATAAATTCAAAACCTACCGTATGGTTTCTTATGTTTCAACCATAACTCAGCAAAAATGATTCATTGAATTAATAATAAGGGACAAAGGAAAATGCAATAAAGATACTTTAGCATATTTCAACAGTTTAAATAATTTTTAC
The DNA here is from genome assembly GCA_035221665.1 of Okamejei kenojei. Lineage (NCBI taxonomy): Eukaryota > Metazoa > Chordata > Chondrichthyes > Rajiformes > Rajidae > Okamejei > Okamejei kenojei. Next base: position 88,675,849 of record CM069131.1, on the reverse strand, counting down.
AGTGAAGAAGCATAGCTCAGAGAGACCACACATAATATCTCCAGTCAACACAAACATATCCTTGGGTGTACGGCGGGCGAATAAGCAAGCCACGCATGGTGAAACAAAGAGATCTTTGTTAACACAGTAAAAAGATCAGCACACACGTGAATGGGGGAAGGTTAACCCATGGCTCATTATATATACCTGAGCACACCCCTAAACCTCGTGACAATTCCTTCCCGCCAAACCCAGTCACATGATCCTGCCCCCGATCGGTAATAGTAAGTAAGGCCACAGCAATAGTAAGTGGTTAGGCCACAGTAAGTGGCCTAACCACTAGGTGGAGCCACAGGTGCAACATGAAATTTAAGGAAGATAATTAGGAAAGTGATTGAAAATATCAAATATAAATTTCTCATTGCATTCAAAATTCATGTTGGATAATATGTGGCATTATATGAAAAACAAATGTCATGTAATAAAAAATGCCAATAAAATATACATGTCTTTATTCTGACTAATCCATTCAATATTTTAATATTTGGTTGTTACAAATATGACTCTGTGTATTTTCTCCGTGTCCTCCGACACTCCAAAGACGTGTTTGTAGGTTGATTATCTTTAGTAAGTTGTGAAATTGTCCCTAGAATGTAGGATAGTGCTAGTGGTCATCACAGACTTTCTGTGCTGTAACTATAAAGTCTAAAGTCTAAAATCAGCATTGATATATAATAGGATTCTCAGAAGGAATAAGAAGACAACTATTTGACATATTTGTTTCCAGATTCACAAAACTGAGCCTACGTAGAATGGGAGATGAGATTGGTGCTTTCTGTTTGCAGTCTGGATGATAAGGTTTTCAGTTTGATCTGAAAATAAACAGTTTAGTAGAAGAGGAAATATTTAAATGTGGTCCAGTAAAAAAAAAATAATTCTGTGCAAGGTAAAAATCTTAGATTAGCAATCTGTTATACGAAAATACTAGGGTTACAACATATACAATACAATCTATGTTACTAAAAGTAAGATCTTGACCACTTCCTGTTTTTCTGTTTCATGATTTTTGAAAAAACGCTGCCACTTACGGCTGTGATTTTTGGCCATCTTAGAAGTCCCGCTCCGCTGCGCAGGACAAGAGGATTTTTCCCATCGATGAAAAATAAAAGAGTTATTAATGTTTAAAAAATGTTGACATTCTCTCTGCTGCCCCTACTGGTGGGAGGGCGGAGGGACTATAAAACCCAGAAGTGTTGTGCCTCACTCAGTCTCTGCAAGATGGAGGAAGCGAGAGGGTCATGTCTCTCTGAGCTGAGACTAACACTGAACACATGTCTTCTCAACTGTGAGTGCTCTTAATGTGGTTTGAAAATGAAAATGTGGTTGCTTTGAAATGGTGCACTGCAAATGGGCAAATGGTTGTTGTTGGTGGTAACTTCTTTGAAATGCTGCACTGCAAATGGTTGTTGGTGGTGTTAACTGCACAACTTCCTGTTTGCACTGTATATTGATCTTAGATAAAACGCTACTGCTTACGGCTGTGATTTTTGGCCATCTTATTCAGTCCCCCTCTGCTCATCAGGTGCAGAGGATTCATCCCATCAATTAAAAATAAAAGTGTTATTAGTGTTTAAAAAATTGTTGAGAATCTCTCTCGTGTCAATCACGGCATGAAGGCCATGCCCCTTCCGGTGGGAGGGATTATAAAACCCAGAAGTGTGGGTGTGGCTCAGTCTCTGCAAGATGGGGAGGGAGAGGTCACGACTCTGTCTGAGCTGTGAATCAAATGAATACATTGAATGTCTACTGAACTGTGTGTTGTGTTTATGTGGTGTTTTGTGTGGTTTTATGGTGGTTTCACCCTGCTTGAAATGGTATGAAACTGCATTTGAATGTGGTGGCCTTGCACCCTGCATGAAATGGTATGAAACTGCATTTGAATTTAGTGGCCTTGCACCCTACATGAAATGGTATGAAACGGCACTTGAGTTTGGTGGCGTTGCACCCTGCTTGAAATGGTATGAAACTGCACTTGAATTTGGTGGTCCTGGACCCTGCTTGAAGTGGTAGGAAACTGCACGAGTTTGGTGGCCCTGCAACCTGCTTGAAGTAGTATGAAACTGCTTGAAGTAGTCTGAAACTGCACGAATTTGGTAGCTTTGCACCCTGTTTGAAGTGGTAGGAAACTGCACTTGAATTTGGTGGCCTTGCACCCTGCTTGAAATGGAAGGAAACTGCATTTGAATTTGGTGGCCTTGCACCCTGCTTGAAATGGAATTTCAAGGAATAGCCGTGAGTCAACTGCTCGTCCACCAGCCATGAGTGAGCTGCCAGCACATCAGTAACTCCCCCGAGTAACTAAGGCCCCCTCCTCCCCCCCAATATTGGAATTGGTGGAATTGGAAGAGGTGGAATATTGCGTTAGGGGACCAGCCCTCGCGTGTGAACATGGGACCCAACGGGTCCCACTTAATCTAGTATTTTACTAAATATGGTCATATAATGGTGTATAACTACTGACTGTTTTGCAATTAATCATCTGTAGCTTAAAATCAATTTAAAATCTCCCTCTGACGTCTAAACATTGTATTCCTTCTTCTTCATGTAGTATAAGTAAAGTTTAGTATTGAAGTACAATGAATCAAACACCATGTGACAGAACATGCAGGCATTGAAGGAAATTTTCCAATCATTCACAAGGACAATGAAGGTGTATTACTTGCACTTCACCTCTAGAGATCAAGCAAAGTGTCCTTATAACATATAAGTGATGACAGCTGAGCCATGAGTTTCTCGTGTAAATTGTTATTTTACAACTGTGGAACATTTTGACATGGATCCCATTAGGCCTTTGAATTGTGCACGGTATAACTTCTGCTCTGTCTTGTTCTCTGCATATGTCATGAGACAAACATTCTCGTGCAGTGTAACAGCTGAGAAACCACAGCCTTATGCATGTGTTTCTCCCTCCCTCCCCCGAGTAACTAAGGCAAAGTTCAGCTGAAGGACAGATCTTTACTTTAGAGTCGTGTGACATTCAGGTGAGCTATTTGGGCTGTGCTTTATCATATTTTAACCAAGCCAGCCCAGGCAGCATAAAACAAGTTTTAAAAGCAACTAGCACCTTATTCTGTAGGACAGATCATGGTGTGATAGTTTTGTGTGAAAAGTTACAAGTGCATTTCTTAACTGCTATGAGGGTTAACTTAGAACCAATAAGAATGCATTTGATCATACAGAAACTAGGTGCAGGAGGAGGCCATTTGGCCCTTCAAGCCAGCACCGCCATTCATTGTGATCATGACTGATCATCCACAATCAGTAACCCATGCCTACCTTCTCCCCATATCCCCATATCCTTTGATTCTGCTAGCCCCTAGAGCTCCATCTAACTCTTTTAAATTCATCCAGTGAATTGGCCTCTACTTGTGGAAGAGAATTCCACAAATTCACAACTCTCTGGGTGAAAATGTTTTTCCTCATCTCAGTTTTAAAAGGCTTCCCCTCTATTCTTAGACTGTGGCCCCTGGTTCTGGACTCCCCCAACATTGGGAACATATTACCTGCATCTAGCTTGTCCAGTCCTTTATAATTTTGTATGTTTCTATAAGATATCCCCTCGTCCTTCTGAATTGCTGTGAATACAAGCCCAGTCTTTCCAATCTTTCCTCATATGACAGTCCCACCATCCCAGGATTAACCTTGTGGACCTATGCTGCACTGCCTCAATTGCAGGGATGTCCTTCCTCAAATTAGGAGACCAAAACTGCACATAATATTCCAGATGTGGTCTCACCAGGGCACTGTACAATTGCAGAAGGACCTCTTTACTCCAATACTCAAATCCTCTCATTAAGAAGGCCGACATGCCATTAGCTTTCTTCACTGCCTGCTGTACTTGCATGCATACTTTCAGTGACTGGTGTACAAGGACACCCAGGTCTTGTTGCACTTCCCTTTTTTTCCTAATCTGACACCATTGATATAATAATCTGCCTCCTTGTACTTGCCGCCAAAGTGGAAACCTTACATTTATCTACATTATACTGCATTTGCAATGCATCTGTTCACTCACAACCTGTCCAAGTCACCATGCAACCTCCTAGCATCCCCTTCGCAGTTCAAGAGTCAAGAGTGTTTTATTGTCATATGTCCCAGGTAGAACAATGAAATTCTTACTTGCTGCAGCACAACAGAATATGTAAACATAGTACATAACGGGAGAAAAAAAGTTCAGTGTGTATATATACACATACATATACTCAATAAACAAACAATGATAGTCCAATAATAATAATAGTTTATTGTAGTTCAGAGCTTATTTGTTGTTGTGTTTAATAGCCTGATGGCTGAAGAGAAGAAGCTGTTCCTGAACCTGGACGTTACAGTTTTCAGGCTCCTGTACCTTCTTCCCGATGGCAATGGTGAAATGAGTGTGTGGCCAGGCTGGTGTGGGTCTCTGTTGATGTTGGCTGCCTTTTTGAGGCGACGACCGATAAATCTCTTCGACGGTGGGGAGGTCAGAGCCAGTGATGGACTGGGCAGTGGTCATAACGTTTTGCAATCTTTTCTGCTGCTGGATGATCAAGTTGCTGAACAAGGCCATGATGCAACCAGTCAGTGTGGTCTCTACTGTGCACCTATAGATGTTCAAGAGAATCCTCTTTGACATGCTGAATCTCCGTAAACTTCTCAGGAAGTAGAGGCGTCAATGTGGTTTCTTTATAATTGCATCAGTGTGCTAGATCCAGGAAAGATCGTCGGAAATATGCACCCCAGGAATTTGAAGTTTTTGACTCTCTCCACCATCGTCCCATTGATATAAACAGGATTGTGTGTCCTCAATCTTGTGTTTCCTCTTCCAAAGTACACAATCAGTCCTTGGTTTTACTGACGTTGAGAGCCGTTGTTGTGCTGGCACCATTTGGTCAATCGGTCGATCTCACTTCTATACTCTGACTCATCACCATCTGTAATTCATCCAACAGCAGTGGTGTCATCGGCAAACTTAATGACGGAGTTTGCACTATGTCCGGCTACACAGTAATGAGTATAGTGTGAGTAGAGCAGGGGGCTGAGCACGCTGCCTTGAGGTGCTCCCGTACTGATTGTTACTGAGGATGAAGAATTTCTGCCTATTCGAACAGACTGTGGTTTGTGGATGAGGAAGTCGAGGATCCAATTGTCAAGGGATATGCAGAGACCCGGTTCCGTGAGCTTGGTAACCAACTTTTTTTTTGTATCAAGAAATAATTTATTTCACTTCAACACGATACAAAAACCAAAAAAAAACAAAATCACCAAACAACTATGTTACAAATATTCTAATAACTTTTATACAACCCCGGTAAAGGGGACAAGCATCTTGCTCGGGCAAAGCACTCTTCTGCCTGGCGCCGTGAATCGTGGATGGCCAGCTTGGCCAGGCCTAGGAGAAACCCAACCAGGACATCTTCAGCCTTGCCTACTCCCGAGACCCCGTCACCAGTCCTTCTGTTGATGACAGCGGAGCCACTCCTCCGCTTGCGGACCCTATGTAGAGTGATGGTACCCCTTGCCCTCCGGATCCTGGCAACAAGTGACGCTCTACTGGTCCCTCTACCCTCGACAGGAATGACACTGCTCTTGGTGTTGGCGTCCTTCTCCAGGTCGTCCAAGAAGGACCTGAGCTGATGCCGGTCGTTCCCCTTGACCCCCTTGCCCCTCCCCCTCCTTCTGAGGATGTGGTTCAGCGAGCTGGTGAGCCCGTGTAGGTTTGGCCACTGGAGGGAGGCCAATCTGGGCCGATGTTGGGCTCCATCGGTGGCCTGGATGAACCCACGGATTTCCTCCACTGGAATGAGTGGAGTGACGTCGGGGGAAGCAAGAAAATCCATTGATTCCTTGTCCGAGGAGTCCCCTTCCACCTACTCATTGCAGATGGAGACACCACCCTCATCCCCGATACACCCTTCGTGCTCGATACTCCCGCCTCACCCTGTGCGGCTGTTGCGTCCTCCCCACCCGCTGGTCTCACCCACACCTCAGTCCCAACCCTGGGGCCAGTGGCAGAGGGGCCTTCCCCAGATGTACCCGGGAAGTCAAGACCATCGACAGTGGGGGCGACTATCCCTCCCCCAGTTGGGCCCAGAATGAACTCTGGTGCACCAGACTCAGGGAGCCCCTCTGGAGCCAGGTCCTGAGGGAGAGAAGGGCTGGTTTCCCCTACCCCTTCCCCGCCTACAGTCTCTACCTCCAGATGTATGCTCAGCGCCTCATCCTGGGTGGGTTGCCCCTGGGCCTCATCAGGTGCCTGATGCAGGATTCCCTCCCCAACAGGAATCTCCCCCTGCTCCATAACACCTGAGTGGTACCCATCGCCACACTCCTCAGAATCCCCTCCAGAACATGGGACCAGGGCCTGAGCCAGAGGGCGGGAGTCTTCCTCCACCACAGTACCCCCCTCCTCCCTGGAGGATTCCCGCTCGTCCCCCTTCCGTTCCTGCCTAGAGAGATTCCTCCTTCTCATTTTCGATGGGGAGGAGCTCACAGACTCTGGGGTCACCTGAGCAACCTTCCTCTGTGGCACCCCCTCCTTCCGCCCGATCCCCACCAGCTAGATTGTGGGGCTTGCAGACTCCCTAATGGGAGGCGATGGGATGGGTGGATCATTCTTGTCCATGCGGGTTTTGTTCTCCAGGTGCTTCACCTTCTTCGCCACCTTGCCCCCCTTCTTTTGACCCTCCACACCCACACTCTGTGTAACCCCAGGGTTCCCTGACTCAGCTATAGGGGGGGGTGGGAGTGGGGGGGTGGGTGGGTTAGTGGCACTTGAGGCTGAGGCCTCCGCCCGGGATTTGGGGCAATTCCTCTGAATATGCCCCACTTCCTTACAAGGCATGGCACCTTGGGCGGTCCAATATCCAGTAGATGGTGAAATCTCGTCCCGGTCCAGCAACATCGTCAGCTGGTGCCGGAGGGAAAGAACGTGCCGCAGCTCCTTCTTGCGGAAACCGTGGGATATCGGGGTGATGTCCATGAATACCTTCCCCAGGGTGTGAAGGTGGGGAAGGAGGGCCTCATTTGTGATACAGGGTGGGACGTTGGACAGGACCACCCTCTGCGCAGTGGTCGCCAAGGGCTCGACCTGCAGAACCAGGCTCCCTGAGCAGCAGCCGAAGCAGCAGAAGCAGCCACATTTGCATAGCTCCTGGCAGACCCCGCTCCCCCAGAACACTGACCCAGCATGGTATCAGGTGCTACAAATTAAAACAGCACTTACACAAAGCCGGAGACACAGACAGTCCAAATGGCACGAGGCCAAGACCAAACACAAAACCAACATGGAACAGTTCGAGGGAGGGAGGCAAAGTGGTATCGCCTGGACGTCGATAATGGCGGCTCCCTCGATAAACTGCCGCGTCACCACCTCCGCCAGGCTATCTCAGCTCTCCTGCATTCCCTGGCGAGCTGCTGACCTTCGCAGGCAATCCCAGCTGTTCTTCGCTGCAACGAAAGGGACTAGCCTGCAGTCTCGTTGTTGGAAGCCTCTTATCCCCACCAATCTTGCCGAGAGAAAGGAGGCTTAGTCTTCAGCTCCAGGCTCCAAGTCCGCAGAAAGAGGTCGAGACGGTGCAGGTGCAGAAATACTCCCACACCACCCAAAAGCCAGACCGGCCCGGTCAGCACTGACGAGGCAGTAAGGGGGGTTGTTGTGGATGCAGGTGTAAAAGTCCAGAAAGATTTTCGCATCCCTTTTGGTGAGCCGCAGTTCCTGGCACATTACCAGCAATTGTGGGAGTTCGACAGTTAGTTGATAGGACTGCTCACAGTCCCAAAAACAAGCAGAAACTTTAAAACAAGTCTCTGCAACATTGCAGCGATACACAAAGATGTTTATAGTACAGCAGCATCTCCTCCGAATTCCATAAAGATGATAAAACGCACTACTTCTTGTGTCTGGATGGGGGCTCCTAATCACCGCACCTCCTCACGTAACCAGCTTTTTAAAAATTAAAAAATGCCCCAAGTCTACAATGCAGAGGATGAGAATCCCTGCATGGAGGGACAGCCACCGGGGGACACCTTCGCAACCGGAAGGCAACACCGACTGCCACTTGGTGTCTGGACGGTGGACCAGGGCGAGGAAGTGCAGGGTGTGGAAGAGGAGCCCGTACAGGACACGCCTCCCTGCGTCACGGAGGGTGATGAAGGGTGTCGAGGAAAGGTGGCTCAAGTTGTGTAGGACCGGCTCCCGGGAAGGATTTTGGCGCCTGGGTCCGACTAATACTCTCTGCTGAGCGGGGGTTTGCTCAACCGCAAGTACTCCACACGTTTGAGCCCTCCTTACCGACACCCAGTGGGGCGGGACAAGGCCCGGCTGCTCTCACACCCGGGCCATCACGTAACCAGCTATTTAAAAAAAAATGTTTTATTCAAAAAAGTATTCAATTATTAAAAAATAATATTACACTACAATAAAACAAACCAGATCCCACCACCATAATACAATACAAACAAATATCCTTAATAAACTACTGTACAATTATCTTACGCTCCTTGTCAAGGATTCATTCAACACCCTGCGGAGCCCAACGGTCCCGGAACTTCCCCAAGGTACCCATGGACAGGGCGATTCCCTTTCTAACCCCACCCGGGCGCAAACGTAACCCCGGAAAAGGGGCAGGCAGCCGGCTCGGGTAAAGCCCTCCACCGCCCGGTGCCTTGACTCGCGGATAGCCAGCTTGGCCAGCCCCAGGAGCAACCCAACCAGGACATCTTCAGCCCTACCCTCTCCCCTACGCACCGATGGGGATGGTGGGTGAGAAGTGCAGCCAGAAGGCAAGGAGCAGCCCCTTTAGGTATTCAAACAGTGGCTGCAGCCTCACGCACTCCATATACACGTGGTACACAGATTCTTCCAGCCCGCAAAAGTGGCAGGCGGCTGGCGAGTCTGTGAACCGCGAGAGAAACAGGTTGCAGGGAACACCTTGGTGCAATATCCTCCACCCCAGGTCCCCAAATGTAACCAGCTTGGGGGGGGATGATGGTATTGAACACTGAGCTGTAGTCTATAAACAACAGCCTGACATAAGTGTTTTTAGTGTCCAAGTGGTCAAGCCAATGAGATTGCATCCTCTGTTGACCTGTTGTGGCGATAGGCGAACTGTAATGGGTCGGGTTCTTGTCAAGGTAGGAATTGATATGCACCATAACCAACCTCTCAAAGCACTTCATCACCACAGACATTAGTGCTACTGGTCAATAGTCGTTGAGGCACGTCACCTTATTCTTCTTGGGCCCTCTTAAAGCAGGTGGGAACCTCAGACCTCAGAAGCGGGAAGTTGAAAATGTCTGCAAAAACTCCATCCAGATGGTCTGCACAGGTTTTGAGAACTCGGCTTGGTATACCATCAGGTCCAGGCGCTTTACGAGGGTTCACCCCCCTGAAGGATCTTTTGACGCCGGTCTCTGTGACTGTGACTGTAATACCATCAGGGCGATTGGGGGCTTGGGAAGGCACATCAGTGTTCTCCCTTTCAAAGCATGCATAGAACGCATTGAACTTGTCAGGGAGTGATGCTTCGCTGTCCGTTTGAGCTGCCTCCTGATTTTGCCTTGTAGGAGGTGATGGCATTCAAGCCCTGCCACAGTTGCTGAAGATCCGCTTCATCCTCCAGCTTTGAGCAGAAGTCCCTTTTGGCCTTTTTGATGGCCTTGTCACGGTCATATCTGGACTTGTTATGGACCTCTGCGTCACCAGACCTGAATGCCCGGGATCTGGTCTTCAGAAGAACTGCCACCCAGCTTTGTGTCATCTGCAAATTTGTTAGTGTTACTTTTTATCCCATCATATCAATCATTAATATATATTATAAATAATTGTGGCCCCAGCACTGAGCCTTGCAGCACTCCATTCGCCACTGCATGCCATTCTGACAGGGACCCTTTTATTCCTATTCTATATTTCCTGTCTGCCAACCAATTCTCTATCCATGTCAATACCCCACCCCCAATACCATGTACTCTAATTTTGCCCACTAATCTCTTGCGTGGGACCCTTATCAAAGCCTTTCTGAAAGTCCAGATACACTGCATCCACTGGCTCTCCTTCATCCATTTTACTTGTCATATCCTCAAAAAATTCCAAAAGATTAGTCAAGTAGGATTTCCCTTTCATAAATCCTTGCTGACTTGGACCAATCCTTTTACTGCTATCCAAATCCGCCGTTATTACTTCTTTAATAATTGAATCCTGCTTCTTCCCCACCACCGATGTAAGGCTAACTGGTCTGTAATTCCCCGTTTTCTGTCTCGCTCCTTTCTTGAAAAGTGGGATAACATTAGCTACCCTCCAATCCACAGGAACTGATTCTGAACCAATAGAACACTGGAAAATGGTCACCAATGCGTCCACAATTTCTCGAGCCACGTCTTTGAATACCCTGGGATACAGACCATCAGGCCCTGGGGATTTATCAGCCTTCAGTCCCATCAGTATACCCAATACTCCTTCTCATTTAATGCAAACAATTTTCAGTTCCTTTGTCTCCCTAGATCCTCTGTCCTCTAGTATATCTGGGAGATTGTTTGTGTCTTCCTTCGTGAAGACAGAACCAAAAGTACCTGTTCAACTCTTCTGCCATTTCCTTGTTCCTTGTTTCTGATGTTCCAGTTATCCTCTGTTTGAAGGTTAAATGAATGAAAACTTAGATGTGACGCAGGGGGAGTGGCAAGTAAGGTGTACTAGATTTATCGGAGCACTTTATTCTACTGATTATACTAACATATTACAGTCTTTTCAGATTGAATTGATCTTAATAGACACTTGGATAAAAATGTTTTAAAAAGATGAGGTGTAAATAAAACTGCATTATTCAAATCACATGTAATGAAGACATGTTATGATAGACTTGAAATGCATTGGGAATTAAGCTAGAGAGGACCTTAAAAGATCAACAGATTCCAAAGCATCTGAAGATTCCTTGCTTTCTATTTTGCACATACATGAGGGCCAGAAAGTTATGGATTGGTAGTACTTGTTTGGATGCTAAAGATGCTGTTAGAGATTCAAACACTCAACCAATGTGTACACAATCCTGCAGCCAGTTGCACCAGTGCCATATTGGTTTGGACAGTGTGGCACAGGGTACTATTTGGCACAAATGTATAGAACAAAATGATTATGGTGTCCATTCACATGCAATGCTAATTTGATAGAAATGCTTACTGCATCAGATAGCACCGTCTTTTAAAAGAGTTATAAATTACTGACAGATTTGTTGCTGGTTGATCTTCTCCAGCTGTCAATGTGATTCTACAACCGCTCCTGCTTCAAATGAATGATTTTTTTTGTGCGGATTTCTGGACCTTTGCATGAATTCCCAGAGTTGGGATGCATTGATATGCATCTGTTTGGAATGCATCATCACAGTAAAATTGAACAGAGGGCACATAGAGCAGGTCAAGCTTCCAGGAAAGGGTGGAGTTTTATGCACACAAGTTGGGATGTGGGGCTGTGAGGAGTGCGTATGTAGGGAGGTGCATAAAGGTTGTTTACTCAGATGGAGTAAATGGGGACCCGGCATGGGGCGACCGCTGTGAGGGACGGTGGGAGAACAAAGGGGGACCCGTTGTAGGGGACGTGCAGTTTAGTTTAGAATCCTCTGCCAAGGGGATAAGGCTGCTTTCGTTTGTTTGTTTGTTCATTTGTTCTGGTTAAGGCGCTGTCCACATGGCAACCAGACCACAGTCACTTGTCTTTTTCTTTTTTTCACTTTTAATTTAATTATTATTTCAAGTTTTCGTGTACCTTGTTATGTGTTATGACTGTTGGCAGACCAATTTCCCTCCAGGGATGAATCTTTCACCTGGATTTCAGCAATGAATAATGTGTGAAACCTCTGCACTTTGATAAGGATACACTTAACTAAACCATGATCAGTTTTACCAACAACGCTGATACAGCAGAGCATTGACTGCATGGTCATTTTCAGTAAGAGTGAATATGGAACTTAAATGACAATTTGCCTTTGCTTACGTAGACTCTTAAAGGGTGGAGATGAAGATATTTTAAAGTTTGTTATCCCCATTGTGTCATGAACTCAATTAAGTTCTTGGTTTAAGGAGAATGAACAAGTAATAGCTCAGTTGGTAGAGATAGCACACAGCTTTGCCAGAATTTCAGGCGTTCTCATTATTTAGGCACCAATCATTGCACATAATTGCACAAAGTATCATAACCAACAGTTATTGCGCCTCCTTAATGGCCAACTGGAATGCGACAAATGGCTGTGAATTATGTAAATCAAAACCCTATATCTCAGCAGCAGTCATGACTTCACTCTGTTGCAGTGTACTGTTCCGTGCAGATTGAGCTAACACTAGAGCACTGAATGACATCGTGGCTCATGATTCTGTGCACCCGGAATTCACTTTGATGTATAAACACTGGAGCAGGCACGGAAATCGCTATCAAAACATGCGGGGGCCACAATTTCTTGTCGGCTGCGCATGCGCATACACACACGTGCGAGGCCCTGTGGACGGTAACATCGGAAGCTGACCTGGTTGGTGACCGACTCCAAACTCCAGCAACTTTGTCCACCCCAAATTGTGGGGCTTGAATCTGCCCGTTCACGGGGTCTTTCACCGGCCGGCAGGTGCTTCAACATCGGGAGCCTCGATTACCTCGATGCAGCAGTTTGATTTTAAGCCGTGCCAGGCGCTGAAAGGCCCCGCGAACAGACTGATTCAGCCCTTAGAAAGCGTCTGATAAAGTCTGGATTACAAAACATGGGGGGGTGGATTGTCCCTCACCTCGCAAAGCAGGTGGGGGGGAGGGGCTGCCCCCCCCCCCCCCCCCCACCCCCACCCCCGCCAGGATTTCTGCCCCCTGCACTGGAGCCATGGTGGTTCAGCACAGAAGTGGTGTACTGACACAGGAATCTGTTGTATGGTGTGTTCTCAGCAGAGCAGGTCTCAAAACGCATTGGTGTTTTATTGCATACTGCATAATGTCACCATTAAGGAGCAACCACAATTGTCACACTTTTTACACTGTGATCTAAGGAGTGGCAACTTGAACTAACTTGATTGTAATACCAATAACTACCTCTCATGTTGCCCAATTGTCACCCATCCTGCAGATTAGCTGCACTTCAAGTTTGTTAGTGGTGAGGTGAAGGATTGTGGTCAGAAAGTCTGGGAGAAACATTGTGGCAATGATGCAGCCTTAATAACATGAGTCTGCATTGAGATTGGATTTGTTGTAATTGATGCATAATGAAGATCAAATCATTTCTCTTGTACCTCAAAATGGAGAGAATCTATACTCTGATTTGGAGAGCAAATCTCTGCTGCTGAGAGATGGTATAGGGGGTAGGGTACTGACATGGAGAGAAAATTTGTTGGCGGACACAAACAAAGAGTATGGATTAACGGGTCCCTTTCCGAATGGCAGGCAGTGACTAGTGGGGTGCCGCAAGGCTCGGTGCTGGGACCGCAGCCATTTACAATATGCATTAATGATTTAGATGAAGGAATTAAAAGTAACATTAGCAAATTTACAGATGACACAAAGCTGGGTGCAAGTGTGAACTGTGAAGAGGATGCTATGAGGATGCAAAGTGACGTGGACAGGCGCATGGTGAGTGGGCAGATGCATGGCGGATGTAGTATAATGTGGATAAATGTGAGGTTATCCACTTTGGAGGCAAGAACGGGAAGGCAGGTTATTATCTGAATGGTGTCAGGTTAGGAAAAGGAGAGGTACAACAAGACCTTGGTGTCCTAGTACATCCGTCACTGAAAGTAAGCATACAGGTACAGCTGGCAGTGAAGAAAGCTAATGGCATATTGGCTTTCATAACAAGAGGAGATGAGTATATGAGCGAAGAGGTCTTTCATCAGTTGTACAGGGCCCTGGTGAGACCACACCTGGAGTATTGTGTGCTGTTTTGGTCTCTTAATTTGAGGAAGGACATTCTTGCTATTGTGGGAGTGCAGCGTAATTACACAAGGTTAATTCTGGGATGGCGGGACTGTAATATGATGAAAGAATGGAGCGACTGGACATGTATTCACTGGAATTTAGAAGGATGAGGGGGATCTTATAGAAATATATAAAATTATTATATGATTGGACACACTAGATGGAAACATGTTCCCGATGCTGGGGGAGTCCAGAACCAGGGGCCACAGTTTAGGCCATTTAAAACTGAGGTGAGGCAAAAACGTTTTCACACAAAGTTGTGAAATTCTCTGCCTCAGATGGCAGTGGAGGCCGATTCACTACATGCATTCAAAAGAGAGTCAGATAGAGCCCTTGGGGCTAGCGGAATCAAGAGAATCAAGGAGAAGGCAGGAATGGGGTACTGATTTTGGATGATCAGCCATAATCACATTGAATGGCGGTGCTGGCTCAAAGGGCCAAATAGCCTACTCCTATACCTATTGTCTATGTATCTATGTATGTTGAACAGGATCATGGTGATGCTTTTCCCTGTGGCAGTCATCCGCGAATTAGATTTGCCTTCTTTCATGTAGTTAGCCATAATTATGGAGACTTTGGTGTTCTCTGGCATGTCCCACTCTTCCCATACATGGGAGATTAGTGGTGATTTTGTGACTGAAATTACTTTCCACCTAGTTTTAGAAGTTGGAGTTGCTGTTTTCTCCTGAGGTTTGTTGTACTTCCATTGGCCCATGGCTGTTTTGACTTCTTGCTGGTGGGGTGGTGCTGAAGATATCATACAGATATTCATTTGTCCACCCATTTTCAGATAATCAGCAATAAACGGATCGTCATTATCCTTTGAATTTTTTACTGAGTTGAGCAACATAATAGCACCCACAGAAATATTATGTCGTGCTTCATATAGCTCATGTCCTTGCCAAATTGAAGAGACATTTGCCAAGCATTTTCAGTGAAAGCTTTATAAATATCAATAGTGGACCATAGGGGGGTAAAAAACTGGGCTACAATGAATATTCTATAAACCGTGGAATGACGAGGTTAGCAATGCTTTCGTTAACCATCGTGTGATTGCAAACTGTTTAAAAATTAATTTTGTATCCGAGAAAAACCTAGTGAAAATGACCAAAAAGATCTGTGTCAATATTTTATTGATTCTTTTAAGGAGCTTCAGACTACTTAGATCACAGATTGGAATGTATGAGCCATTGCCCAGAAATTAAAATAGCTTATGTAATCAGTAACATAAAAATGGCAACAGATTTGATGCCTTTTATGATGGTGTGAACTAGAAGAATGCGATGAGGAGCCATCTGACTTGCTGCATAGCTGACAAGCTAGCACTATGTGTTCTGGTACATTGCTGTGATCTTCAACCCAAGAGGCATTTATTTTTTTGTGTGATCCCACACAGCAGGAGAAAGGAATTGTACGAGCAGTACTGGTAGTATCTGTTGCTGTGTACATATTATCTCAAATATGATTTTCATTAATATTGCCTTGTATTCCTAGGGACATATATTTGCAAAATTATTATAAAATGTTGAAGTTTGCCTGTGTGCTGGAAACGTACTACAAATAGAAATTAATTTACTATTGTCTTGCTAGTAGAACCAATGTTTTAAGAGATTGCCTTCATCAATTGGGGCATTGAGTATAAGAGTCAGGAAGTCATGTTGCAGCTTTATAAAACTTTGGTTAGGCTGCATTTGGAATGTTGGTGCAGTTCTGGTCACCACTTGTCAAGAAGGTTTTGAAAGGTTTGGAGATGGTACAAAAGGGGTTTACCAGGATGCTGCCTGGATAGGCGGGTATTAACGATAAGGAGAGTCATAGTCAGAGAGTCAAAGAGCACAGAAACAGGCCCTGTGGCTCAACCTGTCCATACCGACCAAGATGCCCCATCCAAGCCTGTTCCATTTGTCTGTGTCTATAAGAACCATAATCCTCTGAACCTTTACTATAGAAGGTCTGAAGAAGGGTCTCGACCCAAAACGTCGCCTATTTCCTTCGCTCCATAGATGCTGCCTCACCCGCTGAGTTTCTCCAGCATTTTTGTCTACCTTTACTATCCATGAATCTATCCAAATGCCTTTTAAATGTTATTGTACTTACCTCTTCATCTAGCAGCTCCTTCTATACACCCATCATCTTCTGTGTGAAAAAATTGGCCCAAATTAAATATTTCTTCTCTCACTTTAAACCTATGCTCACTAGTTCTTGATTCCCCAACTCTGGGAAAAGAACCCTCTGCATTCACCCCTATCTATTCCCCACATGATTGTATGCACCTGTATAAGGTCACCTCATAGCCTCCTGTACTCCAAGGAATAATGTCCCAGCCTGCGTCTCCCTTTTCCTCAGGCCCTCAACATTCTCATAAATCTTCTCTGCACACTTTCCAGCTTATAGCATCTTTCCTATAGCAGGTTGACAGAACACAATATTCCAAGTGCACCCTCACCAACGTCTTCCTCAACTGTGACATGATATCCCAACGCCTATACTCAATTCCCTGATCGATGAAGGACAGCATGCCAAAAGCAGCTTTCATCATCTTAACAACCTACAATACCACCTGCAGAGAACAATGTACTTGTACTTCTGAATCTCACTGCTCTACAGCAACGAGGATTGGCAAACTTGATCGTTTTCTCTGCAGCAGGATTGACTGAGGGGAGACCTCATTTATAAATGATAAGGGGCATGGATTGGACACACAGTCAGAACCTTTATCCTTTATTGGACATGTTAAATACTGCAGGACATAGATTTTAGGTGAGAGGAGGAAACCTGAAAGGAGATGTGCGGGGTAAGATTTTACACAGAGAGTGAGAGGTGCCGAGAACGCACTGCCAGGGCTGGTGGTGCGCCACCATAGTGGCATTTAAGAGGCTGTGAGGTGGGCACATGAATATGCAGGGGATGGAGGAATATGGATTTTATGCGTGCAAAATAGACTACTTTAATTTGCCATATTTTTCACCACAAACATCATGGACCAACGAGCCTTCATGTGCTGCACTGTTGTAAGTTCTATGTTTTAATACTGGATGATGGACTTGGAGTAATTTTAAGTGTAGAAAGATGTTGTGGAGCATAATTGACCTCAACTGAATAATGGCAATTAATTGTTGGAAGGCTGAAGGGAACAGAGAGGCCCCTAAACACACTTTATGTTCCAACCTTCTCGCTATCCTATTCTTTCTTCACCTATTCCTTCCCCCATTAAAATCTATCTTCCTTTGTGTCCTTAACAAGTTATGTGTAAAATAACTTTCAAATGACTATGTTTTCCTCCTATGGATGGCTTATTGACAAGAATACTGGGAAAAATAGACAAAGGAAAAAGCAGATCTTGTAAGTTAACTTATAGGAGAGGAAAGAGCACAAAGTGCTGGAATAACAGCATGTAAGGCAGCATCTCTGGAGAACATGGATAAGTGATTAGGGTTGAGGCCCTGAAAATTCTGAAGAAGGGACTCGACCTGAAACGTCACGTATCCATGTTCTCCAGAGATGCTGCCTGACCTACTGACTTCAGCACTGTGTCCTTTTGTGTATTAACCAGCATATGCATTTATTTGTTTCTTATGCCCCTGTCCCACTTAGGAAACCTGAATGGAAACCTCTGGAGACTTTGCGCCCTACCCAAGGTTTCCGTGTGGTTCTTGGAGGTTTTTGTCAGTCTCCCTAATGGTCGAAATTGGTTTCCGCTTCTTCTATGTTCCGGCGATTATTTCAAAAAATTCAAAACCGGCCGCGACTAAAAATACGTTGCCGTTTTAAAAATCGGTAATTTTTTAGTCGAAGCCGGTTGCAATGCTATTGAACGTGGTTGCCGGAGGTTGCAGGTAGTGGAAGGTAAGACCTTTTTCTCACCCAGTTTTATTCCACTAGGGAGGTCCTACTTTCAACCTGCAACCTCCGGTAACCACCTTCAACTAGCATCGCAACCAGCTTCGACTAAAACATTACCGATTTTTAAAACGGCAACCTATTTTTAGTCGTGGCCGGTTTTGAATTTTTTGAAATAATCGCCTGAACATAGAAGAAGCGGAAACCAATTTCGACCATTAGGGAGACTGACAAAAACCTCCGGGAACCTTCGGGAACCGCACGGAAACCTTGGGTGGGGCACAAAGTCTACAGAGTCAACAAAATAGAGAGAGTACAGAGGAGAGTAAACAAAATATAGAGAGTACAGAGGAGATTTACTAGAATGTTGCCAGGGTTCCAGCAACTCTGTTACAGAGAAAGGTTGAACAAGTTAGGTTAAGGGGGGACTTGATTGAGGTCTTTAAAATGATGAAAGGGATAGACAGAGTTGACGTGGATACGTTTTTCCCATTGAGGGTAGGGAAGATTCAAATAAGAGGGCATGACATGAGAATTAAGGGACAGAAGTTTAGGGGTAACGTGAGGGGGAACTTCTTTACTCAGAGGGTGGTGGCTGTGTGGAATGAGCTTCCAGCAGAAGTGGTGGAGGCAGGATCGATTTTAACATTTAAAAGTAAAGTGGATAGGTATATGGACGTGAAGGGAATGGAGGGGTATGGAGGGAATGGAGCAGGTAGATGGGACTAGGGGAAAACAAATGGTCGGCACGGACTGGAAGGGCCGAGAGGGCCTGTTTCCGTGCTGTAATTGTTATATGGTTATATGGTTATATAGAGGTTTCCGTTCAGGTTTTCTAAGTGGGACAGGGGCATAAGTAGGACAGGGGCATGTCACAGGAGAGGAAAATTCAAATAGCGAATTTGTTCAATGTAATCTTTTCTCTATATATTGAAACTTCTTAGGAATCACTATTTTTTGAAGTATTTTCTCCTGTTCTCAAATTTTTTGAAGAGAACTTACAACTATCAGCTAAATTCTCTAAAACCTATTGATGTCAAAAAGACAGAAGGTCAGTGGAATGTTGTCACCTGCCCCGTCAACCTCAGGTCACTTGTACCCAAGGTCACTGACGCATAAGTCAGATGCAGATGTCCTCACTGTATTGGACGTGATCTCGAACAATGATGAGAAAAGTTCAGAGATAGAGTGACATGGTGTCAGGACAACAACCTCTCCCTCAAAGCCAGCAAGACTGGTTATTGACATTAGGAAGCGAGGTGGAGTACTGGTCCCAATCAGCATGAGAGGCACTGAAGTTGAGATGGTTGAGAGCTTCAGCTTCCTAGACATAAATATCACCAACAATTTTTCCTGGGCCTACCACATTGGTGGTAAGTCCAAGAAAGCACACAAACGCCTCTATTTCCACAGATGACCAAGGAGGTTCGGCAAGTCTCCAACGACTCTTACCAACATCTGCTGATGCACCACAGAAAGCATCCTGCAGGATACTTCACAGCCTGCTTTGGCACTAACTCTGGCCAAGACCACAACAAATTAGAGAGAGTTGTGAATATAGCCTAGTCCATTACACAGAACATCCTTCCCACCATCAAGTCCATCTAAACTTCATGCTGCCTCAGGAAAGCAGCTAATATTATCAAGGACCTTTTCCACCCAGGTCATTTCCTTCTCTTCTCCCCTCTATCTTCGGGGAGAAGATATAAACACATGCCACCAGATTCAGGAACAGCTTCATCCACCTCTGTTATCTGACCACTGAACAGTCCTCCCATAAGCTAAGATGTAATCCCGATCTTCCAACCAACCAGGAGCGGAAATTGCTATAAAAACATGGGGGGGGAGGACACAATTTCTTGCTGCCACGTGTGCATGCTCGCATACACACACGCATGCACACACACACACGCACACACACAATCGCACACACGCGCACACACACACACAATCGCACACACGCGCACACACACACGCGCACGCACGCACACACGAGAGGTTTCGGAGGCTTCGTTCGTGAGCCCTGTGGATGATAACATCAGGACCTGACCTGGTTGGTGACTGACTCCGAACTCCAGCAACGTCTGCCCCGAATCGTGGGGCTTGAATTGGCCCATTCGCAGGGCCTTTCATTGCCTTAAAACCGGCCGCGGGATTTTCCATCGTCCGGCGGGGCTTCAACATCGGGAGCCTCGATCGCCTCGAAGCAATAATTTGACGGCGGGGCGAAGGAAAAATCCGGCGGCCAATTTTAAGCCGCACTGTGCCGGACGATGAAAGACCCCGCGAACGGGTCGATTCAAGCTCCGCTCTATGATCTTTGCTCCACCAGGACGTCGCCCTTCTCCAATCACCGTGCTCTATCCTCAGTCCCACCCCCTACTTCCGCCTCTGACCGACACCTCTCTCCTCCAATCATCCCACTGAATCATCATGTCCCCCCCACCCATTGCCTGCTGACCGACGTCTCTCTCGTCCAATCTGCACCCTCGACCTCAGTCCCACCCCCACTGTCTCGCGGAGAGCAGAGATTTTTAATAGATTTTGTTTTAAACGAATTTCAAAATCCGGATTACAAAACATGGGGGGGATTGTCCCCCACCTCTCAAAACATGGGGGGGGGGGGGAGACATGTGATTCCGGGATTTCCGCCCATGCAACCGACAACCCAAAACCAAAACCTTGGACTTCTCTGTAACTATAACTCTATGATGCTGCAATGCTGTATTCTGGGCTTTGATATTTTACTTATTGCACTACATATTGTACTTGTGTATGGCATGACTGTACTCATGTATGGTATGACTTAGAAACATAGAAACATAGAAATTAGGTGCAGGAGCAGGCCATTCGGACCTTCGAGCCTGCACCGCCATTCAATATGATCATGGCTGATCATCCAACTCAGTATCCTGTACCTGCCTTCTCTCCATACCCCCTGATCCCTTCAGCCACAAGGGCTACATCCAACTTCCTCTTAAATATGGCCAACAAACTGGCCTCAACTACCTTCTGTGGCAGAGAATTCCACAGATCCACCACTCTCTGTGTGAAAAACGATTTTCTCATCTCGGTCCTAAAAGCCTTCCCCCTTATCCTTAAACTGTGACCCCTTGTCTTGGACTTCCCCAACATCGGGAACAATCTTTCTGCATCTAGCCTGTCCAACCCCTTAAGAATTTTGTAAGTCTCTATGAGATCACCCATAAATCTTCTAAATTCCAGCAAGTACAAGCCAAGTCTATCCAGTCTTTCTTCATATGGAAGTCGTGCCATCCCAGGAATCAGTCTGGTGAACCTTCTCTGTACTCCCTCTATGGCAAGAATGTCTTTCCTCAGATTAGGAGACCAAACCTGTACGCAATACTCCAAGTGTGGCCTCACCAAGACCCTATACAACTGCAGTAGAACCTCCCTGCTCTTGTACTCAAATCCTTTTGCTCTGAATGCCAACATACCATTCGCTTTCTTCACAGCCTGCTGCACCTGCATGCCTACTTTCAATGACTGGTGTACCATGACACCCAGGTCTCGCTGCATCCCCCCTTTTCCTAATCGGTCACCATTCAAATAATAGTCGACCTTCCTGTTTTTGCCACCAAAGTGGATAACCTCACATTTATCCACATTATACTGCATCTGCCATGCATTTGCCCACTCACCCAGTCTATCCAGGTCATCCTGCAGCCTCCTAGCATCCTCTTCACAGCTAACGCTGCTCCCCAGCTTCGTGTCATCCGCAAACTGGATAGCCTTTCACTACATTTCAGTGCACGTGACAATAATAAACCAATACCAATAGTTCAGAATTCTCTATTTTCTGCCTCGGAGATATTAACTATTGTTAGAATTGAGTCAATATATATTTAGTATTTAATTTGCTTTTACTAATGATCATTTACTGTAATTTCGATTCTTGCATGATGAAATTGCAATGTTTTAATAAAAAATGCACAGTTGATAGAATAACTCAGCGGGTCAGGCAGCACTTCCCGGAGAACATGGATAGATGACATTTTGGGTCAGGACCCTGCTTCAAACTGATTGTGCTGGAGTTGGGGGAGGGAGGTGGGAAAGAAAAAAAACCTGGAAGAAAGG
Source organism: Okamejei kenojei (assembly GCA_035221665.1). Lineage (NCBI taxonomy): Eukaryota > Metazoa > Chordata > Chondrichthyes > Rajiformes > Rajidae > Okamejei > Okamejei kenojei. The sequence continues at coordinate 88,653,960 of CM069131.1, read as the reverse complement.
AGGAGCAGGACAAATCCCAACAAGTAATAGATGAATACAGGGGAGGTGGGTTTTGATAGGCATACGGTTTAACAAAGGCCAGAGATGAAAAGACAAGAAGCTGTGATACAAAAGGATTAAAGAATAGGGAGAGCCCTAGCATTTCAACTCCCCCTCCCATTCCAAATCCTACCTTTCTGTCCTGGGCCATCTCCATGGCCAGAGTGAGTCCCACCGCAAATTGGAGGAGAAGCACCTCATATTTTGTTTGGGTAGTTTACACCCCAGCAATATGTACATTGACTTCTCCAATTTCAGGTAGTCCTCGCTTTCTCCATCCTTCTCCTTCCCTTCCCAGCTCTCTCACAGCCTACTGCCTCCACCTCTTCCTTTCTTTTTCCCAACCCCAACCCCAGACATCTGTCGGAAGAAGGGTCTTGACCCAGATCGTCACCTATTCCTTCGCTCCATAGATGCTGCCTCACCCGCTGAGTTTCTCCAGCAGTTTTGTCTAGCAGGATGTGGAGGTGAGGTGGGGAGGGAATGTACTCCAATTTCCAGTAACTACCACCACCTTATCCCCTTCTTTCCCTGCCCTATTCTCCAACCTCCTTTCTTTTCATACCTCTCCCCTTCCCCACCTCATCTTGCACCTATTTCTCCCTCCGTCTACATTCCTTCCCCCTAGCTTCACATTTCACAACTTCAATCCATTTTCTCGCACCTTCTGTCTTTATCTTTGATCTTTGTAAAACCATTGCCTATCAAAATCCCCCCCCCCTCCCTCACCAATACCACCTATTACTTGCCAGGCTTTGTGCTTCCCCTCATCTCTTCCAGCTTCCCTACCCCCTCCCCCCACCATAATCAGTCAGAAGAAGGGTCCTGACTGAAAATGTCACCTATTCATGTTCTCCAGAGATTCTGCCTGACCCGCTGACTTACTCCAGCGCTTTGTGTCTTTTTTTTGTAAACCCGGATCTGCAGTTCCTTGTTTCTACAATGTTTTAGTAATTTGGATAGGCAAGTAGTTAAGCATGGCTTTATGGTTGCTTTATTTATTTTAGTGTAATGTCACCTGAAAGTTTAAAGAAAAATTCTCCATAGTTGTAATGGACTCTATGAAGGTTATTAATAATTTGAATGGTCTGTTTGGAGAATATTATGGCATTGCTTGCTGCCACTGGCTGTGAAATTAAGTTTATGGAAGTGGGTAACTGAAGCTTGTGCATGTGGACCTAACACTTGCAAGAAATACTTGCAAGAAGCTGAAGGTTGCTGGACATGGTGCAGCTGAAAAGTTGGCTAAATGTAAATCTGGGAACACTCCTGTGATTAGTTACAGGATGTAAGATTCAACTACAGAGTCAAGTCTGAAATGTGGTTAGATTCATTGAAATAATCTTTTATTTAAATGATTGCATTATTAGTCTCATTCAAAAAGAAAAAAGACAAAATTGCATGTTTAGTTAACAAGCTCATCAGTTTTCTAATTCTGATATAGTTTTCATTTTCACCAGGAAACATGGATCATCCCAGCATTTTTTTAAATGAAAAGTAAAATTGTGTTATGGCTGCTTCGATTGCACCAATTTCCCATCAAACAAATTTGATTAAAATTAACCCTTTGGATTTACTATTTTCTGCTGACAATTCATTATGTGGAATGTGAAACTGCAGCTTCCACATCCTCATTGATAACAAATGTAAACATTTTTATGATGTCTGCTCTATGTGTACCTGACAGTTTCACTCTACTGGATTCACTACCTTATTTAAAAAAAAAACAAAACAGTGAACCTCATTGAAGAGGTTGCGTATGTATCCATAAATGCATTGGTTTGGATTCTCAGAAAACAAACATCTTCAACATTGAGCTAAATGTTTATGAAAAATCAATAATGAAACAAAGCAGCCTCATGACAGATATTAAAACATATGGTGCATCATTAACTGGATTTTATATGTTGTATTTCTTTGGCTATCTTCATGATTGTAATTATAGTCAAGGATTAAAGTGTTGAATTGAGTTTATTAGATTGCTGGTTGCCTCCTCAATTTAGGTAAATGGCTTAAGTTTTCTCTCAAGGGTTTAGTTTAAATTTACTTCTGAGGAAAATTAGGTAATATTTTATTGAGCACATTAATCTTTGTAGTTGGTACAGCATGCACCTAGCTGCATTGGTGCTAAAAAATATTTAGACTCCAAACATAATAATACAAGATTTTTTAAGTGCTGGAATCTCATTGAAAGGAATTATTGAAATGTTTCTTATGTATTGGCAATTTACAATACTAATATCATACCTTTATTTTGATGGAAGGAACACTTCTTAATTGCTTTATCATATCCTTATAACTATAAAACTCTGATCTTGTATATGGATTTGTGCATTTGTGCATTTATTTGTTTGTGTGTGATCACATCTTCTCGAAAAAACGACACGGTAACGGTACCATTTTTATATATTCCGATAGAGATTTATGCCGTGAAGTCAAAAATCGCCTTCTCTGAAAATGTCATGCATTATTTCTCGAGTTATTAATCAAAATGTTCAAGAATGTGAAATAACTGAAAATAAAACCGAGTGGCTTTGGCAGATGACGTCACAATGGCTCTGCGTGCTGCATTTGCACTGCGAGAAACATCCCCCCAGTGAGCTGCCCGCCCCGCTCCCCTTCTCCACCCCCCTCCTCTCCCCCTCCCTCTCCCCCTCCTCTCCCCCCTCCTCCTCTCTCTGCCCCTCTCTCCCCCCTCTCTCAGCCTCCTCTCTTGCCCCCTCCTCTCCCCCTCCTCCCTCCCCATCCTCTCCCCCCTCCTCTCTCCCCCCTCTCTCCACCCCCCTCCTCTCCCCCCTCTCTGCCCCCTCCTCCCTCTCCCCTCTCGCTCCCCCTTTCTCCCCCTCCCTCTCCCCCCTCCCTCTCCCCCCTCTGCCCCCCTCCCTCTCCCCCTCCCCTTCAACCTCCTCCTCCCTCCATCCCTTTCTCCCTCTCCTCCCCCTCCTTCCCCCTCCCTACTTCCCCTCCCCCTCCCTCCCCCCCTCCCCCTCCCTCTCCCCATCCCTCACCCCCTCTCCCCTCTGACTTCTCTCTCCCCTCCCCCTCTTGCCCCCCTCTATTGCCCCCCTCTCTCCACCTTCTCTCTCCCCTCCCATTCCCCCCCTCTCTCCCCTCCCATTCCCCCATCTCTCCCCATCTCTCGCCCCCCTCTCTCCCCCGTCTCTCTCCCCCCTCCCTCTCTCTCTGCTCCTCTCTCTTTGCTCCTCTCTCTCTATCCCCCCCTTGCCTCTCCCCCCCTTGCTCCTCATATTTCTCCCCCACTCTCTCTCTCTCTCTGTCTCTGCCCCCTCTCTCTGCCCTCTCTCTCTACTACCCCTCCCTCTCTAGACGCACCTGCGAGTTGGGGGCTATGCGTCAGTGGATAGGGCAGGGATGGAGTAAAAGGAGCCAATGAATAATATTAATATAATATCAAGATGGATGGTTAGTGTGTGTGTGTGTGGGGGGTGGTTAGTGTGTGTGTGTGTGTGGGGGCGTGGTTAGTGTGTGTGTGACACCACAGGCTGCCCCCACCCACCGCAACCGCGTGTTGAGGGGACGGGACCCAACGGGTTCCACTTAGTCTAGTTAATATATAATAATATAATTTTGTTCATTGAAAAATGGAAGTTACTATCATTGCCATGAAGTCAAATGTTGGTATGACTTAACTGTAAAAAATACTTGCATGATACATTTGTACAGATTGGAAAGGTAATTGCCGTCCATCTGCCAAGCCTCATTGTCTGGGGAATGTCATATTTCACAGTAGCTCTCAATCCTCTCTATCAACGTTTCCACCAGGGACTTATCCAACTGTTTCTTCAATTTGCTGATGCAGTTCGCATCCTCTGCATCCCTTGGTAATCTGTTCCATATACAGTATTCATCACTCACAAGATAAGGCTGTTACACTAAATACCCTCACTTCCTTCCCCTTTCCAGGCGTGAGCTGAACAACAAGTAAAAGATGCTGTGATTAAAATGAAATATTGGTTGGTTTTACCATATTCAAGACCATTTTATTTAAAAGTAACTTTGAAGAACCCTGCAGCAGCAGTTGCAGAAGAGGTTGTGTGTATATTGGCGGGGGAAGTGGTCTCATGAAATAACACCATAAATTCAGCATCAGTAACAGCACATGACTTTAGGCCTAATGCATACTTTGCATTGTTCATGGAACAACCAAGTGGACTGCTCACAGGGTTTTACTGTTAATCAGTAAGCCAGCTAACAGGTGGAGGAACATAACAGCAAAAAGTGTATCAAGCTATTAGCATGTGCTACCCAATGATTGTTGAGTGGTAACCAAAAAACTTCTGCAAAACAATTTTGTCATGTTTTAACAGCTATATCATATATGATTGCCATAACATGCAAGACCGTGATTTATAATTAAGAGCAGATGCATTAAAAGAGAGATACAATGACAATCGGAATACTTTAAAGGAATAGGCCTCTCTGTCGTTGCTCTTCATCAGTTATCTCTGTATTTGTTTTAAAAATTCTGAAATTGGCATGTAGTGTTCTGTCAAAAAGCTGATGGCGTAAAATGACCTACTGGCGATACTGTAAATGGGAACTACTATACTGTACGTTTCACCACTGCCCCATTTATGAAGCAACAGAAGGCTGCAGGGCGAGTGCTGGAAAATGGAGTACCGAAAGATACTTGATGACCAATATGGACATGATGCGATGAAAGGCCAGGTTGTGTGGTGTATGTCTTCATTTATTTAAAAACCAGCACTGTCACAATGAAGGGAGGGTTATAGTCCAATTTACTTCTCTTGGGAAGTGCTAATTCGCAGTGTGATGAGATGATGTAGATTATATAAATCCTCCCTACAATGGTATAATCATGATAGGGAGCTTCAGAAAGGCCTCACCTTGATCTACAAACTTACAGACTTGCACTTTCCCACAGTTTAGCAAGAAGTGTGGACGCATCCAACTGCTGACCTGGCAGGAGTTCGGCCGGGCAACAAAGTGACCAGGTAAAAAATCTAGGACTTTTTGATGGGTATGGCTTTGGGCTTCAGCAGAAGAGGTTCAATGCAGGCACCAGAAAAGTTCTGTACACTTTGACTTAGAAATCTGTCCGTACAATTCCATATTGGTGTGCAGTACAGTTGAAGATCAGAGTAGAGCAGATCTTCACATATTTCTGAGAGTCATAACACCTGTTAAATTTTTACTCTTTTCAGTGCAAACTTTGTTTCTCTCAGCACCATTTAGCATGGCATAAAACTGCCCCAATGGACCACAGCAATAGTGCAACATTAAAAAAATCAACTGCATTGAGATTTTTAACCTCATTTATCTGAAACACAATCATTCCTATTTACTTGCAGAACAATTAGCTTTCTTTAACTGTTTACCCCAAAACGGTGCTATTTAATGGGCCAACATTCAGGCTGCTTTCTTTGTCCTCTGAGATTCAGTGACTTTGTGTAATCTCAGCACAGCCTCACATGTGTGGCTGCATAATTTTGCCTCTGGAGGTCAAGGTCACAGTGACTCTCAGGGTTGTTACCTTCTCCTGGATTATTCTAGGCTGCTGCTGTTGAACTCGGCCATTCTCACATTGTGCAGCCCATTACTGCATTTAGAAGATTACTTCATCTTCTTTTCTCCACAACTCTGGAGAAACGGCAGAGTGGACTGGGGCGTTTGTCAGTATTGCAGGTTTCCCCAAAGTGCTGGCATTCATAGATTGTCCTCAGGCCTTATAGAGACCTCCCTGGCAACCTTAGAGACCTTTCAGTGCCATGGCCAGATCCTCCTTGCGAAAGAGACCTGTGGCTCCGCTTTTGTATAAAATATCTCCAATTGCCATTTTTATCGTATCAAAATATTTCCCAGTGTTATATTGCACTAAAGCCAGTATTACCCATTTCAGTCCAGGAGGAGGACCTGGTTGCAACCCTGGAGGGTCTCCATGGCTACCATGAATGTCAATTTTGAACAGCTCGTAAAGCCGCTGTCCCACAGTGGCAGAGACACAGATTCAATCCTAATTTTGAGTGCTTTCTGTGTGGAGTTTGCATTCTCCCTGTAGCCATGTGGGTGTCCGTCCACCAGGTGCTCTCAAGTTCTACTGCAGTCCAAAGACATACGCCGGTTGGTAGTTTACTAATAAATTGTCCCTTGTATGCAGATAATTGGTGGTATCTGGGTGGGGGGAGGGGTATGTTGAGATGGTGGGAGAATAAAACATGATATTAATGTGTGATTAGAATAAATGTAGAGTTTGATGTTCAGCACAGATCTGATGGGCTGGAAGTCCATTCCAGTGCTGTATCTCTATATGACTTCAATGACATACTTTCCGCAGGCACTGTTGTTCACTCGCCTGTGACTCTGCATCTCCCACACTCGTCTCGTCATTGCTGCATCCATTTGTTCAGCAGCAATGCTCCCGTGTACCTGCATGGGTACTGGCTATATTGTGACGTGTTCCTTTCCCGAATGGGCTGCAAAGGTCACACCTGCTGGGCTAAAAGCTGATAATTACAAGTGCAAAAGTAGACAGTGATAAAAACGATGTATGCAATGCTTGCCTGTATCATTCAAGACATTGAATATAAGAGCCAGGAAGACACTGCAGTTTTATAAAACAGTGGTTAGATTGCATTTAGAGTATTGTGCGCAGTTCTGGTCATTCCATTGCAGCAAGGATGCAAGTACTTCGGTGCAGGTGCAGAAGAGGTTAACCAAGACAATGCCTCGATTAAATATTATCAGCTATAAAGAGGCTGGACAAACCTGTCCTGATTGTTTTCTCCAGAGCATCGGAGGTTGAGGGAGTTACTTGATGGAGGTTTATAAAATTATGAGTAGCATAGGTAGGGTTGACAGTCAGAATCTTTTTTCCGGGGTGGAAATGTGAAACACTACAGCTTTAAGGTGAGAGGGGGGTAGTTTAAAGGAGATTTATGCAATAATATTTTTTACACAGAGAGTGTTAGGTGCCTGGAATGCGCTGCCAGGGGTGGCATTTAAGAATCTTTTAGATAAGCACATGAATATTCAGGGAATGGAGGGATATAGATCATGTGCAGGCAGAAGGATTAGTTTAAATTGGCATCATGCTCAGCACAGACATCATGGCTGAAGGGGCTGTTTCTGTGCTGTACTGTTTTATGTTCTATGTTAATGTGTAATGGATAAATAGAAAATACTGAAAAAGGCAATATTAGCTGTAGTGAAACATTAGACAAGGGCATACGACAATGTTATTCTGTACAAACTGGCAGCTGACGATGTTTTACAAAATACTGGAGTCACTAGAGTCTTTTTTGCATGCGCAAATTATACATGGAAGCATTTTAATATGGTTTAGATTTTGCCGTTGATAATTGATCAGTGAAGTTGTCCCAGGCACCTCCAGGCACAGTTCAACTTAGCGCATGTGATCTGTTTCTAGAAATTAGACACAAAAAGCTGGAGTAACTAAGCAGGACAGGCAGCATCTCTAGGGAGAAGGAATGGGTGACGTTTCGGGTTGAGATACTTCTTCAGATCTTTTTCCAGCATCACGCATACTCACTAGTTGCACATTACCTCTCTTGATAGCATAAGTGGAATGTTTTCAGTTCAACCTAGGATGTGATTTTGCTACAACTAGATGTAGCTGTTCCCGCTTTGTTGCATTTATATCCGTGTGATGGGTAATTTTGTTGACATCAAGAATCTAAAGGCACAGGTTGCTATCAAGGCAACTGAGAGGGCTGTCCTCAGCGTTTAGTTGCTGACATACCACTGAGGATTGAATGGAGATGAGGAGGAATTGATTTAGCCAGAGGGTGGTGAATCTGTAGAATTCATTGCCACAGGCGGCTGTGGAGGCCAAGTCATTGGTCGCATCAGTAGTAAAGAAAGCAAACTCAATGCTAGCATTTATTTCAAGAATGCTTGTATACAAAACCAGGGATGCAATGCTGAGGCTCTATAAGGTGCTGGTAAGGCCTCATTTGGAATATTGTGAGCAATTATGAGCACTCAGATAGATCTGGGGAAGGATGTGCTGGCTCTGGAGAGGGTCCAGAGAAGGTTTACAAGAATGATCCCAGGAATGAGTAGTTTAACATATGATGAAGGTTTTTCGGCACTGGGCCTATACTTGCTGGAGTTTCAAAGAATGAGGGGGGACCTCATTGAAACATGCAGAATAGTGAAAGGCTTGGATGGAGTGGGTGTGAAGACGGTGTTTCCACTAGTGGGAGAGTCTAGGTCATTGCCTCAGAATTAAAGGATGTTCTTTTAGGAAGGAGATGAGGAGAAATGTCCTTAGTCAGAGGGTGGTGAATCCGTGGAATTCTTTACCACATAATGCTGTGGAAGCCATCAGTGGATATTTTGAAGGCATAGATAGATAGATTTTTGATTAGTACAGGTGCCAGAGGTTGTGCAGAGAAGGCAGGAGAATGGGGTTAGGAGGGAAAGATAGATCAGCCATGACTGAATGACAGAGTAGACCTGTTGGGCCAAATGGGCTAATTCTACTCCTATCACTTATGACCTTATGATCTTATTTTTAAAGCAGAGATTGATAGGTTCTTGATAAATAGGCCCATTAATGTTTACGGGGAGAAGGCAGGAAAATGGGGTTGAAAGGGAAAAGTTAGGGACGGCACAGTGGCGCAGCATTTAAGTTGATGCCTTACGCGTCAAAAACCCAAATTTGATCCTGACTACGGGCGCAGTCTGTATGAAGTTTGTACTTTCTCCCAGTGAAAGTGTATGGTTGATCGTATGTTGGTATGGTCTAGGTGGGCAGAAGGGCCTGTTGCCACACTGAATGCGTAAACTCTGAACTTTAAACTACATCTGCAGTTGCAGAATTCAATATTGTGCAGATGGTTGTAACTTGCCCAGGTAGAAAATGAGGTGCTGATCCTCAGGCTTGCACGTGGCCTCAATGGAATAGTGCAGGATGCCACAGAGAAATAATAGGATGGAGAATAAAAATGGCAGGCAATTGGAAGCTCAGCATTGAGGAAAATTAAAAAAGGGAGTCATGAGGACAACAGTACCTGCCTCATGCTGAAAAGGGAGGAAAGGGGATGGTGTGTCTGGTAGTGGAATCTCTGTGGGTGGTGGAAATAGAGGAGAATGATTTGTTAAATGTGGAGGTGAAGGAGAGGAAGGTGACATGCAACTCTATGCTGTTCTGTCCCAGATGAGAGAGGCTACGAGCTGCAGGAGTGGATGAGAAGTAGTCAAGGGTTTTGTTAACAATTATAAGGGAAAGCCACAATTCAGGGAGAAAGAAGCTATGTCACAGCAACCTGAACATAAAGTCTTAGTACCAGAGCAAATACGGAGGAGAGAGATGAATTGGGAGAAGGGAATAGTTTCTAGAGGAGACAGTGTGTGACATAGAGTAATTTAAATAACTGTGATTGTCCATGGGAGCTCCAAAAGGGAACAAAGCAGAGACCAAAAGTCCTCAGCGTTCATTATCGGGCTGAGCTCTGGAAGATTATTTTGAGCATTTTGAGAGTCAGCATATAACTGAACATGCTGAGGGTCACCCATGAATAATGTTCATCCTGTTAAGGTACCAGAGGAACGTCAATGCCAATAGAGCTGAATCCAAAAAAGGGAAGCAAATATAAAAAAACCCATCAAATTTGAAATAAAATTTAACGCTACATATGAACAAAACTGGATAGAAATTGCTTTACTACCCTTTAATGGCGGTAAAATAGCGCAGTGGGTCCATTTTTTGTTTGTGAAAGTCACATGAAGATCAAATGCCGAGAGATTGGATTTCGCGCTTTCCTGTCACATTAAATCAAGACTGCATATAGTGTCAGACAAATATCTATACAGTTTCCCTGGAAAGAAAATCAGGAAATTAGCCAAAAAGACATTTGAAATAACATCAGGGAAGTTTATGCACAGAAACATGAACTACAATAGGACCTGCACAGTACCTAATTGAATCTCATTCAACTCAGCACAATTGCTTGCACTTTGCTGCATACTAATCTATAAAGGACATCATCCTATAGGCATATTCCCTTGGGCAGACACACAGCAAAAACACACAATTATACTTGCCATTCACACAAACTATTAAGCTGTTATCTGCACAAATTGTCCCTCATCAATGTCTTCCACACTCTTATTTATCACCTTATTTATCCCAGCACCAGCTCAGGGACTAGCACCATAATCGATCCAGTAAATATGTTGGGGAAATATGCATTACGGTGAGGTACTGCAGACATTAGCAGGCTGCTGCTGGGTAGTGGACAAAATGAATCTGGCGTGGGTCATGGTGGAGAAGAGATCCAAGCTACTGTATTTTCACTAAGCACTCTTGCAGAGTGGCTGCCTCACAGCGCCAGAAACTCGGCAGAGACTGGCAGCGCTGCTGCCTCACAGCACTGGAGACTCGGGTTTGATCCTGATTTTGGGTGCTGTCCCTATGGAATTTACACTTTCTCCTGTGAATGCATGGGCTTCCTCTGGGTTCTCCAGTTTCCTCCCAGATCCCAAAGATATGCAGCTTCTATAAATTATTCCCAGTGTGCAGGGAATTCCTCCCACACTGAGAAAGTGGGAAAACATACTAGCCGGCGAAGACTTGGTGAGTTTCCATGCCGCATTACTAAACTAAACTAAACTCAGATGAGAACCACATCAGGGATGCGTCCATGAAAAGACTGCACACTGAGAATATGCTTGTCAGAACAATCTGGCCAAAGCAGCTGATTCCAACATAGCGGATTCTATGGAAACAAGAAGACAGTGACCTCTGCTTTCGAGACTGTGTTCACTGATCGCCAGGGCTTGTTTACAGTCCATTACCAACATCATGGTCAGGTATAGCAAGCATTCGCAGTCTGCTGCTGGGTGCTTGGCATTAGCAATCTGGTGTGTGTCATGCTGGTGGGGAGCATATATCAGTGGAGGTGGCAACGTTTGTGAAGGTATAGACAGAGGCAAAACAAGCCAATTTGCCTCTGTGCGGCCTCACATTGGAGATCAAATTGGAGATCTGGTCTCCCCCGCCCAGAAAAAAACCTTGACGTTGTAAAGAAAGGTCAATATGCCACAAAGGAGTGATTTGGTATCCACATTGAAAGGAGAGGTGCCTCTCTTAGAAACATAGAAAATAGGAGCAGGAATAGGCCGAGTCTATCCAGTCTTTCTGCATATGAAAGTCCTGCCATCCCAGGAATCAGTCTGGTGAACCTTATCTGTACTCCCTCTATGGCAAGAATATCTAGACATTCTAGAGGGAGTATAGACTCGGCTTGTACTCGCTAGAAATTAGAAGATTGAGGGGGGATTTTATAGAAACTTACAAAATTCTTAAGGGGTTGGACAGGCTAGATGCTGACAGATTGTTCCCGATGTTGGGGAAGTTCAGAACAAGGGGTCACAGTTTAAGGATAAAGAGGAAGTCTCTTAGGACTGAGATGAGAAAAAAATTTTTCACACAGAGTGATGAATCTGTGGAATTCTCTGCCACAGAAGGTAGTTGAGGCCAGTTCATTGGCTATATTTAAGAGGGAGTTAGATGTGGCCCTTGTGGCTAAAGGGATCAGTGTGAATGGAGAGATGGCAGGTACAGGATACTGAGTTGGATGATCAGCCATGATCATATTGAATGGCGGTGCAGGCTCGAAGGGCCAAATGGCCTACTCCTGCACCTATTTCCTATGTTTCTATGTTTCTATGTCTTTCCTCAGATTAGGAGACCAAAACTGTACGCAATACTCCAGGTGTGGTCTCACCAAGGTCCTGTACAACTGCAATAGAACCTCCCTGCCTATACTCAAATCCTTTTGCTATGAATGCTAACATACCATTCGCTTTCTTCGCTGCCTGCTGCACCTGCATGCCTACTTTCAATGACTGGTGTACCATGACACCCAGGTCTCGTTGCATCTCTCGTCTGCTCTCTTGAGCAGACTGCTGTTTCACTGTGCAGCGGGATGTCTGATGTGAATAGGCAGTGGAGACACGATCGTCTCACCGTACACCTGGGGCAGAGGGATGCTCTGTGTCCACAGCCACCTTTTCCACATGAGCAGACATGCTGCACATCAGCAGATCACTCTCCTACTGGACCTTACCTCACAGTTCAATATCCTTCTCCTTGGTGAATACCGAAGAAAAGAAATTGTTCAATATCTCCCCCATCTCTTTTGGCTCTGCAGATAGCTGTCCATTCTGGTTCTCTAATGGTCCAATTTTATCCCTCGTTATCCTTTTGCTATTAATATAGCTGTAGAAAACCGTTTGGGTTTACTTTCACCTTTCTTGCCAAAGCAACCTCATATCTTCTTTTAGCCTTCCTAATTTCTTTCTTAAGATTCTTTTTACATTCTTTATACTCCTCTAGCATCTCATTTACTCCATGCCTCCTATAATTATTGTAGATATCTCTCTTTTTTTCGAAACAAGTGTCCAATTTCCCTTGAAAACCATGGCTCTTTCCAATTTCTACTATTTCCTTTCACCCTAACAGGGACATAAAGATTCTGTACTCTTACAATTTCCCCTTTAAATGTCCTCCATTTCTCTTCTACATCCTTCCCATAAAACAGAGTGTCCCAATTCACTCCTTTTAAATCCTTACGCATTCCCTCAAAGTTAGCCTTTCTCCAATCAAAAATCTCCACCCTAGGTCCAGTTCTGACCCTCTCCATAATTATAGTGAAATTATGGAGATATAATTATGGAAATATATTAAAACAAAATAAAACTAACCCATGAAAATGCTTTAAAACATTTAAAATTAATTGAAAACTTTAAACAGAACACAATTTTTTAAAAGAAAAGTTGTACATTATCTGATTCTCCCCTTCTCTCCTAGCAGTCTCACATTTTTCATTAAATGAATGGGCTCATGGGACCTAGTGCAGGATGCAATGCAAATTCACCAGTGTAAATGCTGGAGAATTTCATCAATTTCTGCTCTGCTGCTGGACTCCACAGCGCAGTGGTGCAGCTGAGAAATGATCTATGGAGCCGGGCCAGCAAGCTGGGCTTTTCTGGATTTGCTCATATGTTGCGAAATTTTCCAGCATTTATTCTGAGAAATGCCCCCACTTTTGTGCATAAACTGCCAGCAAAGTCCAACAGAATTTGGATTAATATTTTGATAACATTTCAAAATAAGAATCATATTTTTGACAATATATAATGTAAAACTCAAAAGAACATATTTTTCTTCTCAATAGCTAACCATTATGTAACAATGCAGAGGTTGGCATGGTGGCACAGCGGTAGAGTTGCTGCCTTACAGCGCCAGAGATTCTGCCTAAGGATGCCGTCTGTACGGAATTTGCACATCTTCTTGTGACTGCATAGGTTTACTCCAGGTGTTCCAGTTGCCTCTCATAATCCAAGGAAGTGCAGGTTTGTAGATTAATTGGCTTCTGTAAGTTGTCCCTAGTGTGTAAGATAAAACTTGCATATGGATGGTCGCTAGTCAGCATGGACTCGATGGGCAGAAGGGCCTGGTTCCACGTTGTATCTGTAAACTAAACTAAAGCTTAGATTTTGGCAGAGCAGGTGTTCTACTTGCAAACTAGATAAAATATGCCTATGAGTTTCCATTCATTACAAATTATGTTGACAATTGACCCTGTATCAAGTACCTTCTCTGGGACATCTCCACAAGTAATGGACAATCTTCCCACCTCTCACAGCCTATTATTTTTAATGATGGAAAGCCGTATGTGTTGTGCAAATTTCAAAATTGCACCAGTACTGGGAGGAAGCTATCAGCAGCTTTATGTCAAAAATCATCTTGTTGTTCTGTGATGCAAAGGAAATAAAATAAAAAAACATTTTCTTGAGGTTTGCAAGTTTACATCAGTCATTTATTTCCTGTTCGTTATCATAAGAACTTGTGTTAATTCCATCTCTTGAGCAAAAATGAGTTCAGCATTTTGCCTGCTTCTTAAAATCCTAACCAAACGCTTCAATCAAAAAGGTAGTACAGTCCAGGCCCGTGCTCATAAACTGCATTGTCACCTGAAAAATAATGGGCAATGCAAATTAAATTACGGTTAATGAAAATTTGCAAAAAAAAACAAATAGTGATTAAGTTATTTGATAAAATAATGGAGAGAGTTGATGAGCGTAGTAGGGTTGATGTGTATATGGAATTTCAGAATGTGTCTGATAACATGAACATTAGCAAAAGGAAAGCCTATGGGACTAATTGCACAATGGCAGTGTGGATATAAAAAGAGCGAAGGCCACAAAGTAAGAGAGTTATGGTGAATGGTTCCTCAGACAGAAATGAAATATCTACATCGAAGGTCAAATTTAGTTGGTGGAAAGAATAAGGAAAAGCAATATGAACTCTCTGAGAGCATGTCAGGACAATGTCCTGGGGCATCAGCACACAAATCTTTGGTGGCAGGACAGGTTGAAAAGGCTATTGAACAGCATTTTAGCTTTATTAATAGCAGAGTACAACAGCAGCAAGTTATTCTAAACTATAAATCACCAGTTAGACCTCAGGTGCTGTTAAATACTGGCATCATTTTTTACAAAAGATGTGAAGGACTAAGAGCGGGTGCAGAAGAAAGTATCTTGAATATTAACTGTGATGAGGGGCTTCAGTCATTTGGAGAAATTGGAATCTTCCTCCTTAGACTTGTACTCGCTAGAATTTAGAAGACTGAGGGGGGATCTTATAGAAACTTACAAAATTCTTAAGGGGTTGGATAGGCTAGATGCAGGAAGATTGTTCCCGATGTTGGGGAGGTCCAGAACAAGGGGTTACAGTCTAAGGATAAGGGGGAATTCCTTTAGGACCGAGATGAGGAAAACATGTTTCACACAGAGAGTGGTGAGTCTCTGGAATTATCTGCCACAGAAGGTAGTTGAGGCCAGTTCATTGACTATATTTAAGAGGAAGTTAGATGTGGCCTTGTGGCTAAAGGGATTAGGGGGTATGGAGAGAAGGCAGGTACAGGATACTGAGTTGGATGATCAGCCATGATCTTATTGAATGGCTGTGCAGCTCGAAGGGCCAAATGGCCTACTCCTGCACCTATTTTCTATGTTTCTATGTTTCTAGAGCAGAAGATGGTATGATGTGATGATGAGCAATTCAGAATCATAAACATTTTAGATGGATTAATTGTAGTGATTCTGGTTGCACTGGGGAAAAAAATGGCCACCAAATGCTTGTGTGGCCAAGATCTAGAGTGGACTTCCAGCAAAGATGACAGAAGCAGATTCAAGTATATCATTAAAAAGTAAACCAGCTAAATACTAAATAGTTGGTGGCGCAGCGGTAGAGTTGCTGCCTTACAGCACTTGCAGCATCGGTGACCCGGGTTCAATCCCGACCACGGGTGCTGTCTGTACCAAGTTTTTTATGTTCTCCCCATGACCGCGTGAATTTTCTCCGAGATCTTCGGTTTCCTCCCACACTCCAATGACGCATAGATTTGTAGGTTAATTGGCTTGGTATAAATGTAAATTGTCCCTAATGTGTGTAGGATAGTGTTAACATGCGGGATCACTGGTCAGTGTGGGCCGAAGGGCATGTTTCCATGCTGTTTCTCTAAACTAAACTAGACTGGAAACGATTTACAGTACAGCGCGAAAAAACAGGGAGTGGAATTAGTTGAACACCTCCATTAAAGAACTGACACAAACAAAATGGACTGAATATGGGTCCAAATCCAGGTCAAATAATGTCAGCCATGCTTCTGAGTTGCCAAAATACCTTTATTTTTACTAGTTACATAGAATTCAAACATTAATGTGTTGTTCGGTGTTGGGGCCGCAACTGTTTACCATATATATTAATGATTTGGAAGAGGGAATTAGGAGCAACACTAGCAAGTTTGCAGATGACACAAAGCTGGGTGACAGTGTGAACTGTGAAGAGGATGTTAGGAGGTCGCAGGGTGACCTGGACAGGCTGAGTGAGTGGGCAGAGGTGTGGCAGATGCAGTATGATGTAGATAAATGTGAGGTTATCCACTTTGGCAGCAATAACAAAGGGACAGATTATTATCTCAATGGGGTTATGTTAGGTAAGGGGGAGGTACAGCGAGACCTGGTTGTCCTTGTACACCAGTCACTGAAAGTTGGCGTGCAGGTACAGCAGACAGTAAAGAAAGCTAATGGAATATTGGCCTTCATAACAAGAGGATTTCAGCATAGGAGTAAAGAATTCTGCAGTTGTATAGGGCTCTGGTGAGACCACATCTGGAGTATTGTGTACAGTTTTGGTCTCCTAGTTTGAGGAAGGCCAACCTTGTGATTGAGGCAGTGCAGCGTAGGTTCACGAGATTGATCCCTGGGATGGTGATCCACCACCAGCAACACTCCAACCCACCTCTGCAAAGTATATGTTTACCTCTCCAAACTTATGGTGCTTTTGTAAATTCCTTATTCAATAGTGTCCCAGTACTGGACTTCTAAAAATGTTACTTTTAGACATAGAAACATAGAAATTAAGGCAGGAGTAGGCCATTCAGCCCTTCGAGCCTGCACCGCCATTCAATATGATCCTGATCATCCAATCAGTATCCCGTACCTGCCTTCTCTCCATACCCTCTGATCCCCTTAGCCACAAGGGCCACATCCAACTCACTCTTAAATATAGCCAATGAACTGGCCTCAACTACCCTCTGTGGCAGAGAGTTCCAGAGACTCACCACTCTCTGTGTGAAGAAAGTCTTTCTCATCTCGGTCTTTTGATCGTATGTTTGTCCCTCTGATCAACCTAATCCTTTCTGGCATCCACTAGCACCCTGTCTCCAAGGTGTTCAATTCAGAATTATTCTTTTCATTTATAAATGCCTCTGGGCTTTTCAGTATGTGATCTTTATGATTTCCTTCAACTCCAAACCCTCACTTCAATGCTGTATTCTTCTATCTTTTGCTTTGTATGTATCTCATTTGCTACATGACATTTACCAGAGATTTAAGTTTTCTTTGCACTGTGCTCCTTATTTTTAAAACTGCACATTCATCTCTATTAACCTCTTCTATCTTGGTACGTGTTTTCCTTGCAATTATTTGCAAAGTGCCAGGAGACATCAGTTAATGTCCAAATGTTATTTAAATGCATGATGCTATTGCTGAAAACAAGCACTTGAAGCTATCCATCAAATATTTCCTTTCTTATTTGATATTCTGTCAGTACTAATCATTTTCTTTCAGTTTCAAGGCTGTTTTATTTATTCTTGGAATTTGTTTTTGAAGCACAGTGATCCAGTTTTACATACCAAATCTAGTAGGAGAACTAATCACATATTTAGATCTTTAAGTTGTGCAATTGAAATGTAAACCAAGCAATGCAAGCTGGAGGAACTAGGCTCAGAGCATCTCTGTAAATTTATGGTAAGTATATTGCGGTTTTCCATAATGGGTGACACACAGATTGGTGGCGTTGTTTAAAGCAAAAGCAGGATATAGCAGGAATGTTAGGCAGAGCAATGGTGGGTGGAATTTAATCCCCACAACTCCAAAGTGATGTATTTTTGGAAGCCAAATAGGAGTAGGACATATACATAAATAATAGGACACTAAGGATTATTGATGAACAGAAGGACCTTGGAGTTCAAGTTCTTAGTTACCTGAAAATGGTAACAAAGAATAGTGGAGAAGGCATATTCTTGTATTGAGTACTTGACATCATAGGTCAAGGCATAGAATGTAGAGGTTGGAACATTATGTTATAATTTTACAAGACACCAATTAGAACACACCTGGAGCATTGTGTTCCATTCTGGCCACCATGCTATGGGTAGGATGTGCACACTGCATGGAGGGTTTACCAGGATGTTGAGTGGATTGAAAGACTTTAGGTATGAAGAGAGGTTGGATGGTCTACGTTTGTTTTTCCAGGTGTGAAGGAGACTGAGGGCCCATTTCTATCTCTATGATGATGACTCTGACTAAGACTATGATCTCTGCCGCACAACGTGATTTTGGTGATAAATTCATTTTTCATGTTCAATCAATAACAAGATTTCAGAAGTCATTGTACAATTGTTGCCAATTGAGTAGATGTAACTATTATGAAAATAAATGCGCTGAAGATGTCAGTTATTTTCTTGATCTCGCCCCAGGTAATATTTAAACTATGGTATGCTATGATCACTTTTCTTTGCAGGATAATTTGGCTAAAGCATATGCTTGCAATTGGATTTATGTTGGTGAATACATCCCAGATGTACCATTGCACAAACTGGTAAGAAGGATGAGCTATAATGTAGCAGCTGCATTGGCGAAAATATTTTGTTGATATGTGGCATCAATCAGCCACAAAAGCATTCAATTAGTTCTTCTTTGACAAACCCAGGGGAGTTTAATTAGTTTATTTGGTTAACTTGCAATGATTCACATGTTGAACTCCTTCTACTTCAAAATGCCATGCCACATGGAACTGTTTTTAAACTACTCTTTTTACCAGTATATTAGACTATTGAACATTGAACAGTACAGCACAGGAATGGGCCATTTGGCCCACAATGTTTGTGCTGAACATGATGCTGTTAAATTTATCTCATCTGCTTGTACATGATTCCCATCTCTCCATTCCCTCCCCTTCCATCTAAAAGCCTAAAGCCTCTTTTACCAGGACTCAAGGGCCTGAATTATTAGGAGGTTGAGCAGACTAGGTGTTTATTCCTTGGAGCCCAGGAGGCTGAGGTTCCCTTTGAACTTCGTCCCCTTTGATCTTTTGTTTTCACACCTTCCTTTCCCCTGACTCTTAGTCTGAAGAAGTTGTTTTAACCCGAAACGTCACCCTTCCCTTCTATCCAGAGATGTTGACTGTCCCACTGAGTTATTCCAGCATTTTGTGTCTTTACCCAATAGTAGTGCTAACCCTTATCTAATGGATACAGGTCAACTTGTACAATCGAAATGTAAGTTTCTTTATCAAAATCTTAACTTTGTGTTATTTGTAGGAAATTGGCTGCTGCTGCACAGAATGGTTAATGGAATGTTACACTGGCACTGATATTTCCATTCAAATGAAAAAAAATCTTCTTGATTCACAACTGCTTGGGCTTTACATGAATTACGGCTGTTTCATAGTAATAAATGTGGAACAGGTTGACTGGAGAATAGCATGGAATCTTAAGTGATTTGCTAGTAAACGGTACTGTTCAGAGATAAACTTGTGCACTGCATGCAGTAAAATATTAAAAATCTGCAAATGATTAAGTTTCTATCTTTACATGTATTCCGAGACTCTGCAATGGTAGACCGGCGCTCCTGCAACACATTCACACCTCCATCCCATTTTAATGAGTCTAAAAATTTTGCTCAGATTGCTTCATAAAGCAATACTGCCAGGATGATGTGCACCTTCCCCTGAGAGCAGCGGTGTGCCATGCCTGGCAGAAGGTGACATCCAGGCTTAACACTGCCCTCAGAACATGAGAATCATACAAGTCACCAGATGCTGCAATGCTGATAATGAATATCATTATCAAACACTCGGTGTTTAGCTTGAACCTTGTGCAAGGATGCAATGATTGTGACCTGCAGGATCCCGTAAAAATGGTACCATTCTAGACAAAAATTCAACAGGACTTTAAATGGAGGTGGCTGCTTGTGCGGACAAAAAAAATACTGAAGCCTTTTCAAAAGTTCATAAATAATTTTAAAACAGCTCTAAATATGACAGAAGTGGTAACTGAGAGCTGAAGCACGAAAAATTCAAACCGAGCTTTGTGGGCAAGTGATAGAACAGCCTCACACTTTAATCATTATTTGATGACAGACAAAAGTCAACCTCGTACAGCATGAATGAGTGCAGAAAAGTTCAAATTCCAAAGCAAATTTCCCAGATAATGTCAATGCAACAGCCCTTGCAGCATAAAGGATGAAGACTCTTGGGAGTGTCTGCGTGAGGTAAAAGCAAATGAACTAGAAGGTTTAAGGTGAGAGAGGCAAGATTTATTTGTAACTGAGGGAAAACTTTGTCACTCAGAGTGTGGTGGGTACATAGAATGAGTTGCCAAAGGAGGTAGATTAGTTTAGTTTAGGGATACAGTGCAGAAAGGCCCTTTGGCCCACCGAATCCATGCTGACCAGCAAATCCCGCACACTGACACTATCTAGGGACAATTTACAGTTTAATCAAGCCATTTAGCCTACAAACCTGTATGACTTTAGAGTGTGGGAGGAAACAGCTCCTGGAGAAAACCCACGCAGGTCATGGGCAGATCTTACCCCCAGAGAAAACCGACGCAGGTCACTGAAAAAAAGTACACATTCTGTACAGACAGCACCCAGAGTCAGGATCGAACACGGGTCTCTGGCGGTTTAAGCAGCAACTCGACCACTGCACCAATGTGCCTTGCCTTAAGAACCTGATGGTTGCAGGAAAGTAGCTGTTTCTGAACCTGGTTGTGTGAGACTTCAGGCTTCTGTACTTCCTGCATAGCAGTGACAAGGAGAAGATGGCTTGTCCCGGATGGTGATAATCCTCGACGATAGATGCCGCCTCCATGAGACAACGGGGAGAGTTGGGCCCATGATGGACTGGCTGAGGAGAAAGTAATGGGATAAAATATAGAAATATATTCAGGAGCCCATGGGTATTAAGGCAGGAAGTAGGTAAAAGCTAGAAAATTGTAAACTTGTCACTATATTGCCAGTCTTAGGGAAATTATTGGAGCTAATAGAGCAATTGAAATGTTTTTGAGCTGATCAAAAAGGGCCAGTATGAATTTGTGAATGACTGGTTCATTTTTTTGAAACGGTCACTGATATGACAGGTATGAATGAGCCAGTGGAGGTTTTGTATTTGAACTTCCAGTGTCAATAGTTTATTAAACAAAATGGGATGACATTGGTGACACTAATATTGGATGGTATTGAACAGACTCGGCACATCAGTAGGCAACCCTACCCTGAAACTCTGAAATTGTTCCTGTCAGTTGAAAGTTCCATACATTTTTGTGAGGTGATATGGATCTAAGATTGGTTTATAGAATTTCAGTAGAGATTAGCCTTGATCTAATTAATAGCAGGAGCAGTACCAGGAATTGAGTGAACTATTATAAAAACTGAAAAGATTAGAAGTACTCAGCATATATGGAAAAAGAAAACCAAAATAACAGCTTTGTCTTTCTTTGTTGAAATCAGGTCATTAAAATCATGTGGGATTAATAGTAAGATTAAACGAGAACTTACCAGTTTGAAGTTTGATCATTATTTTATGAGGAGTAACGATGAGGGATTACGTGAAGAAGGCCGTCCCCACGCATGCGCATCAATTTTCAAAGTAGCGGTGTGAAGTCACAGATAACAGTTGTTGAACTAACATAGTAAGATTATAGATGACTAGAACTACCAGATGATCGTTAAGTTACTAGGGTAGGGAGCGGAGGGCACGTTATCCCTCATTGTAACTCCTCATAAAATAACGATCAAACTTCAAACTGGTAAGTTCTCATTTAATCTTACTATTTTACTTCGGAGTCACATGAGTGACTACGTGAAGTCTTTGTAGGTTTGTGATTTCATGCCGTGGAGAAACGAGTCCACACAAGCACGGCTGCATCAGTTGACCATAGATGAGGGAAACATCATATTGCATACATACATGACATAGGTTTAAAAACATGCTGATGCTGATAAAGAACACACAATAATAACAGTAACACCTCTCAACCGAGGGGAACTATAAATTGAACCTAAATAGAGTTGGCAAACACCCCTGGTCTGGCAATGCGTTAAAATAAATGTTGGATACCTTGTTTGTTAGACCATCCTGCAGTAGACAGGATGTGGTCCAGAGGACCGCACATAACCCTTGCTGCTTGTGTTGTAGCAGCACTGGTGGTGAGATTAGAAACCAGTATCTACTCCTGTATAAACCAAACCTTGCATAACCACCTGGAGATGGTCTGAACTAGTATCAGAGCCTCTAAGGCCCTAGATGATCTTGACGTAATGATGTAAACGTGTGACCACATGTAACCGAATGGAGTATGTAAACATGAATTATGATATTGCATGGAGTATGTAAACATGAATTATGATATTGCAGGTGTAATGATGCTGTCCATTCGCAATTTATGTAATGACTGGACCCGTGCGCTGAGGGCAGTGCCAGGGAATAACCTGCCTATGAGAGCTGAACCAAAGAGAGATACAGCAGGAGCCCATAGTGAATAAATGTTCACACAATGTCAATATCCGATACTTCTGTGTACTTGGGTCTGGAAGAACTTGTGTTAATGATATCCTAAATACTGGACACCAGATGGTGAAAACCGAGAGAGCGGTTCCACTTGCTGCAGCAACTATGAGGAAAAGCACGTTGGGTACAGTTAATGGGACTATAACTTAATTTATTGTCAAAAACCCATAGAAAATAACTCTAAGACGTCAGTGTCCGTGCCGTACTGTATGTAACATAACATTGAACAGAAAAACACTTCCCATCTCCTGAATAGTCAAAGTACTGCTTTTTTGGTTGCTATCACTGCATACTGCAGTGAGACATACATGGATCAGTCTGACAGCCTGCTCCGCAGGAGCGGTCTTCTCAGATTCTGTAAAGCAATGAATTGATTAATCATGTAGAGGCTGGTTCCCCGAATCCCAGGATGAACCAGCAAAGTTTTATGTTTAGAACCCCATATAAGGTTCTATATTATTCCCAACATTTGCCGGAAACCATGGCTGCGCAGGCCAGTCAGACAGTACAAGAAACCTGAAGCGGGATCTTGCTGAATTATTGCGAGCCCCGACTGATGAGGCAAAATGGAGAACCACATAAAGGAACATTCCTCCCCTGTGTAGCGAGAATGAGCCTGCATGAAGCATAGTGATAGTGGATGCCACAGAGCCATAGATCCTAAAATGCTTCGTGATCCAACATCCATACTGTGTTATCATTGACTTTGCAGGATGATACACCAGTGCCATAAAAGGTTGGGTAAATTATGACTGGATACTTTGACTTTATTGCATCCGTGTGACTAACATATGCCACCACCACAGTGTATCAACTTGGAACTAAGCATGCAGGTTTTGCATATTCGCACAATAACCCTTTAACCCATAGTATACACCTCGTGTCTACAGGTAGTTAATACAAATAACTGAAGACTTGGTGATTCATGCAAATTCCATCCGCCTTCGTTACTAGAGATGGCATTCGTGATTGTCCATCTTAGTTCTAGCACGTGTAAGTAATATAACTGAAGGTAATATGACCAAACTACTAGAGCAATACGGAATGTAGTTTGCCCATCATTGTGACCATGGTAGCTTCAGCTGATAATAGCATAGGTCTGTTAACAATGACCTATATGACACTTCAGAGGTTAATACTTGCACGTTGAAAGTTCTAATTATGCAAGACCCAATTGCACAGCTGAAACACAGCTGCTATAGCCAATTACCCTTAATAACTAGAAGACTGCTTGATAACAAGTTTGTTATAGGCTTCAATTAATTCCAATCCGTTGCCCCAGGGCGGAATCACAGGTAATTAATAGTTAAAGGTAAACCCGATAAACCACAACTTTCAGTTGGTATCAACTTAAGTTAGACTGGATGGCTGATACAGTTGATTTAAGCAAAACACAGCATAAGAAATATCCTCCAGACCAAATTGAAATGTCTCTCGTGACCGCCTGTGAATGGGTCCTAAACAGTATGCATCTATGAAACCGATGCATGCCATAAAAATCCTAAGTAAATAAGTAATTAGACAGTAGAGAAATTCCATATACTGAAAGCTATGTTGCACATGGGAGTAAATTAAATAGGAACCGGTATCTCTCCATCTTTCACAAGGAACAAGCCACGCCATAATTCCGTGCCTGCCTTGAATGCAGCTCTGGCCATACTACTGGCCTGCCTTAAGCTGCTCCGGCATTCCGAGTCTGCCTCAAGAGAGAACTCTGGCCATATTACCGACTGGCCCCAATTCCAAGGCATGCTTGGTACCCTTGTATACTGTGTAATAATCCCATCACATGTCAACATTTTCATTTGTACCAAACAAGTGTAAATATTACGAACTTGTAAATGGTGCACTTACCCCATGTTTCGAACGACCCTGACCCACCTATCTCCATGGCTACCGGTGGTCTTATGGTAAGCCCAAAGGCCCATGAGTTGTGGGTTTCATTCCCTTCCTTGATTTCCTTCCTGAAACCAGCTTGGCCCAGCTTTCAAGCGCCCATCAACTTCAGCGAACTGCTACTGCCGTTGAGGCGTGGGGTGTCATCGCCGACATTATGATTTCATTTAATCGCTCTGTGCACTGCCTGCACTTGTAGCGTCAGGGAATCTGGCCCCTGCCGGGTTTATTGCCTTATCCCTTGCGAGTATGTCCTCGCACTCCCCTCCACCGAGAGGGAGACTCTTAGACAGCCCTGACAGGTGCTGCCGCAGGCCCCTGAGGCTATCTGCGCTGACATGGCCCCTCAGCCCTATATCAGAGTATGAGTCTGGGCCAGAGCAGAAACCATGATGCTCCCCTCTGCAGAGAAGGAGACATTGTGCTGCCCTAACAGGTGCTGCTGCCTGTGGGTTATTCATAATACCCGGGCTCAGATAGCTCTCTTCTGGAGCATATCTCTCTGGAGCAACCTTATTAGGTGCCTATTCCAGGTGGATTTTTGGCGTTCACAGACACTACCCATAGAACGAGGGGGGAACCTCCTGGCCCGACTCGACTGAGTCCAAGGCCTGACCAGCTTCCTCGTGGCTTAACCCCTTTCCCTGGGGAACCATAGGGGTCTGTGAGTTGCTGACCCATAGGTCATTACTTGGTCTCGAGACCAGCTTACTGCCAGCTTTCCCCTTATTTAGAAAGACCTAAACGGCCTGGGAGCTGCTGACCCCGTTGTCAGCGACTGCAGTAGCGTGACCAGCTTACTGCCTGTCTGATCGCTTTCTCTAGGAAGTCCCAAGCGGTCTGGTGGTTGCTGACCCCAATGTCCGAGACTGGGGTAGCTAGACCGGCTTGCTGCCAGTCTAACCTCTATTTCTGGGGACCATAATGGTGTAGAAGCTACAGACCCCATAGTGAATGGCTGGGGTTGCAAGACCGACTTGCTGCCATTCTAACCCCTTCTGCTAACCCCCTTAACAGTGACTGGGGTAGTAAGACCGGCTGACTGCCAGTCTAACCCCTTCTCTGGGGGAACCATGCGATGTGGGAGCTGCTAACCCCCTTAACAGTGACTGGGGTAGTAAGACTGGCTGAGTGCCAGTCTAACCCCATTCTCTGGGGGACCATAGAGGTCTGGGAACCCATACTGGGAGGACCTCCACTCAAATTCCCCCCCTGGGTGTCGCTGACCTCCTTGCCAGCGACTAGGAAGCAAACCGGACGGCCGCCGGCTACCCGTGATACTGCGGTCTGGACCGGGATTTACCCACGGTCCATAGCCGGTTTCCCGCGGCCCGTCCAACTTCTCCCTGAATTCAGCAGGCAATCCTGCAAAACAAAACACATCCCTAGAAACAAGTGAAACTTACCTTCCAGGTTCAAAAACTTACCGCTGGCAGGAGCCGCGCGCCCACCATGCGTGGGGACGGCCTTCTTCACGTAGCCACTCACGTAACTCCGAAGTAAAATAATTGTTACCATACACATCCAACTGCTTTACTGATGTTCAAGGAAGAAAGGTTCGAGAGTTCATAAGTTCATAAGTTACAGGAGCAGAATTAGGCCATTCGGCCCATCAAGTTCACTCTGCCATTCAATCATGGCTGATCTATTTATTCCTTTCAACCCCATTCTCCTGCCTTCTCCCCATAACCCCTGACCTCAACATTCTGTCAATGCTACGCCTTATAAAGCTTCAGCATTATATCCTTGTTTTTATATTCTAGTCCTCTCGAAATAAATGTGAACACTGCATTTGCCTTCCTTGCCAGCGATTCAACTAGCAAATTAACTTTTGGGGAATCCTGTGAGCTGTAAGCTTCCTACTTATAGGTCCTCAGATAAACACAAAGTGCTGGAGTAACTTAGTGGGACTGGCACCATCTCTCAAGAGAAGGAATGGGTGACGTTTCGGGTCGAGACCCTTCTACAGACTGAGAGTCGGGGGGGAGGGGAAAAGGAAACGAGAGATATTGACAGTGATATAGAGAGATATAGATACGCAAAAAAAGTAACAATGATAAAGGAAACAGGCCATTGTTAACTGTCTTAGGTTTAAACCAGCATCTGCAGTTCTTTCCTACATTCTACTTATAGGTCCTCTCCAGGCTAAGACAGGGTTCTCTTCCTGAGAACTCTTTGTAACCAGAACAGTTTGGAAATATGGCCGCAAATGGAGTTCACATACTAAGGCCTTATTTTCAATCTGTTCAGCCACACTCCGCATTCCCTCGGTAACTTGTAAATCATCTTGTTAGGCTCCTGAATGCTCCTTCGTGTGTACAAAATTTGGCCATTCATAATCTGGGGAGGACAGGTATCTGTTTTGACCTACTTGTGATCCCTGGCCCACCGCAATGTTTTTGACATTTAACTGACCTCTGAAGTCCTCTAGCAAATCATTCCGTTTCGGAGCAGTAAATGTGTGCGTAGTCAGCCACACCCGTATCCCAGGAATGAATGAGTAAAAATATATATAGAAGATCAAATATTATTGCAAACCTTGCCCCATTCTCAGCTTTCTGAGGTCCATATTTCAAGTAATTGGCATTCAAATCTAATCACTTGCTGACACCCAGGACTGTCTTTAGGCTTCCTTTGGCAGTTATTTGATACCCCTTGCATTTTAGGAAGGGCGCACATGTGTTGACATTGGGCAACTGTCTTGCTATTCAGGAGGAGAGGAGATGAATATACTGTCCATGTTCAGATTGCTTCAGTTGGCTGATTCATGTGCTAGCACACTGAGCTGTGTTGTGATAGTTCTAGCTCAGCGTGAACTATCATTGGAAGCAATGCAGATAGGAAGTAATTAGGATGATAACGGCATATTGGCCTTACTGCTGTGGAATTGTAATTAAAAAGAAAACGGATTAATATACAGTAAACCCTCGCAATAATGGATCTACATGGAGCGGATTTTGGTGGAAACGGACTAATGGGCCTGTCCCACAGGCGAATTTTTAGGTGACTGCAGAAGACTATGCAGTAACCACATGGTCGCCACATGTTCGCGGGTGGTTGCCGGGGAGTCGCCTTCATGGTCGTGGGGAATTCCCACATTCTGGGAACTAGTCACGGCCTCATTATGGTTGCCGCAAATTTTTCAGAATGAAGCTGCCATGGAGAGTAGTGAGAATTCTAATGCTGTAGGTGGGTCGCCTAGAGGTCTTAGTGGGTTGCCAGGAGGTTGAAGGTTCTCGTAGGTTTTCGTAGGTTGTAGCCAATGCTGACTGGTGAATTTCATTGGCTCACTGAGAAAAAAAAACGTAAGCAGTAGTTTTCAGAACCAAGGATAACCGGCCGGTAATGATAATGTCTGCCGAGCTTCACAGCTGTGTATCTCTGGCTTCTTAAAAATTGTCTCCACTCCTCTCCCTCCTTCTCCCCCTGTCTCCCCCCCCCCTCTCCCCCCTCTTTTATAGGACTTACCGTACACTGTGCTTAGCCGTCTTAATTACAGCGCCAACCTTCCTGTTCATCGCGGTTTGTATCACCTTGGCTTTGCACAGTCGCCTGAAAAATCGAACAGGCGTATTAGGCACTCATTACACAGCCTCCCCTCCTCCCCTCCCCCCCTCCACTTCCACCAGTTACCCAACGAGCTGGTGCCACATGGAGTACTTCCGGTTGTGGGAGCAGGCAGATCGAGCTGACCAAAGGCGTCGTGGGTACCAGGCCCATCCAGGGGCTCTGCGGTTCTCCGGCTTGTGAATTCCTGCTTGTTTAGCCCCCAAACGCCGCATTTCTTCCCTCCCAGCCTTGGGTTAAACTTCACTCGGTTATAGCACAATAGACAATAGGTGCACGAGTAGGCCATTCGGCCCTTTGAGCCAGCACCGCCATTCAAAGTGGTCATGGCTGATCATCCCCAATCAGTACCACGTTCCTGCCTTCTCCCCATATCTCCTGACACTACTATCTTTAAGAGCCCTATCTAGCTCTATCTTGAAAGTATCCAGAGAACCGGCAGAGAACTGGCTGAGTAAGGCAGAGAATTCCAGACTCACATCTCTCTGTGTGAAAACGTGTTTCCTCATTTTCGTTCTAAATGGCTTACCTCTTATTTTTAAACTATGGCCCCTGGTTCTGGACTCCCCCAACATCGGGAGCATGTTTCCTGCCTCTAGCGTGTCCAAACCCTTAATACTCTTATATTGTTCGATATGATCCCCTCTCATCCTATTGAATTCCAGAGTATACAAGCCCAGCTGCTCCATTCTATCAGCATATGACAGTCCCGCCATCTCTGGAATTAACTATACAGCACTCTCTCAATAGCAAGAATGTCCTTCCTCAAATTTGGAGACCAAAACTGCACATAATACTCCAGGTGTGGTGTCACTAGGGCCCTGTACAACTGCAGAAGTACCTCTTTGCTCCTATACTCAACTCCTCTTATTATGAAGGCCAACATGCCATTTGCTTTCTTCACTGCCTGCTGTACCTGCATGCTTACTTTCATTGACTGATGAACCAGGACCCCCGCATCCCGTTGTACTTCCCCTTTTCCCAACTTGGCACCATTTAGATAATAATCTGCCTTCCTGTTTTTGCTACCCAAAGTGGATAATCTCACATTTATCCCCATTAAACTGCATCTACCATGCATCTGCCCACTCACCCAACCTGCCCAAGTCACCCTGCATTCTCATAGCATCCTCACAGTTCACACTGTCACCCAGCGTTGTGTGATCTGCAAATTTGCTAATGTTACTTTGAATCCATGGTTTTGGCCCACTTATTTAAAAAGAATATACGAGTACTGGAGGCAGTCCAGAAGAGATTAATTAGGTTTAAGTTCTGAGAATGGAGGGCTGACATTTCATGAACGTCTAAAATGCTAGATCTGTATTCTTTGGACATAGGAATATGAAAAGTGAATTTACTGAAACATATCACATCCAGAGTGGAGAAAAAAGGCACAATGCGCTGGAGTAACTCAACGATTCAGGCATCATCTCTGGAGAAAATGATTGGTGATGTTTCGGACTGGGCTTCTTGTTCAGACTGATTGTGATGGTCGAGTGTTGGTGGTGGAGGGAGGGGGGAGAGCTGGTGCAGAAAAAAGCCTGGTGAGTGTTAGGTGGATACAGATGGTCAATGATGAAAAAACAAAAGTTGTGAGCTAAGGATAGAAGCGTTGTGAAATTTGAAGCCAGGTGACTGTATATAGGTGGAAGGGGTGGGGTGGGGGGGGGGGGGGGGGGTGGGTGTGAGTCCAGGTGGGGCACAGGGATGGGCAAGGAGAAGAGTGGGGGTGGCGGGGTGGGGGGGGGGGGAGAGAGATGGGGTGGTTGTAGTTTAGTTGGCTAAAATTGTAGAAGTCAAAGTTTGTAACATTAGGTCGTAAGCTACGCAAGCAGAATATGAGGTGCTGTTCCCCCAGTTTGTACGTGGCCTCACTCTGGCAATGGAGGAAGTCCAGGACAGAAAGGTCAGTATGGGAATGAGAAGAGGAGTTAAAATGGTTAGCAAACCAGGAGATCCCGATGGGCCTTGGTGAACAGATTACGTGTCAGCAGAGTTTACGCTTGGTCTCGCCTCCACACCAGCATTAACCTATGACTCCGACTGAAGAAGGGTTCCAATCCGCAACGTCACTTATTCCTTTTTTCCAGAGATGCTGCCTAACCCACTGAGTTAATCTAGCATTTTGTGTCTGTCTTCTGACCTATCATTTGCCATGTTTTGCCTTGCCTCTCCACTCTTCCAGCTTCTCGCCATCCCTCCATAATAAGAGTGAAGAAGGGTCCTTATTTGAAACGTCATCTATCCATGTTCTGTAGACATGGTGAATGACTGTTTGATCTGCTGAACTACTCCAGCACTTTGTGTCTATTTTTGTAAACTGGCAGCTGCTATGATTCTCCACATCCTTGATTCCTTGATTCTCCACATCCTGAGGGGCCATGGCAAGATAGACATTAGGTTCCTTCGACCAGCAGTAGTTTCAAATGAGGTAATATAGATACAAGAATAGGGGCTGGGTATTTAAAACAGAGGGAAAATAAGAATTTCTTCTCAAAGTGGGTGGTAATCTATGGAATTCATGTAGGTGGTAGATCACTGGATGTGTTTGAATCGAGGTATGGGCATTACCGTGGTGCAGCTGGCAGAGCCGCTGCCTCTTAGTGCCAGAGACCTGGGTTTTCTGCTGACTGTGCGCACATTCCCCCTCTGACTGTGTGGGTTTCATCCAGGTGCTCTGGTTTCCTCCCACTCCCAAAGATGCATGGGTTTTTAGGTTGATTGGCCTCTGTAAATTGTTCCCTGTGTGAAAATTGTGAAAATGAGATAATATAAATAGATGATCGAAAGTCGTTGTGGACTCGGTGGGCCAAAGGGCCTGCTTCCATGCTATATCTTTAAAATATTTTTTTTTTTTGCCGGGAAAAAATGGAAACTTGACATGCAGAACTGGTACAGAAGAGGAGTTGAAGCTTGTGGCAGACAATAGGCAATAGACAATAGGTGCAGGAGTAGGCCATTTGGCCCTTCGAGCCAGCACCGCCATTCAATGTGACCATGGCTGAACATCCTCAATCAGTACCCCGTTCCTGCCTTCTCTCCATATCCCTTAACTCTGCTATCCCTAAGAGCTCTAACTCTCTTGAAAGCATCCAGAGAACCAGCCTCCAGATGCTTTCAAGATCAGATGCTTTCAGATCAGCAGGTAGGCGTGAGAGCCACATGACTTTGTCCGACAATGATTTACTTGCTCAGGTACAGATGATAACTGGGGTAGCAATCTGGATGCAACAGCTAGGATATTCCTAGCCAATCTAGAACACACCAGGGGTGCATACTGGAATATTCTGCATACCTTGCATATGTTATTTTCTCATCATTAATTTCAATTGTGTGAAAATCAAAAGCTAACGATGTGGAATTGCTGTCTATGCTCCTCCATTTATTCAAATAAAAAATAACGCCGAGCAAGAAACTGCAATATTGTTGTTGAGCAGATTTTATCAGTGCCATATGAGAATCCTGACATTTGCAAATATGATGGGTTAGATAATATTAACAAGATTCATCAATAATCTCATCAGAATATAAATGCATTTAGGAAATAAGTAATAAGTAAGTGAAAATTGACATACCTGTATAAGACACTCAGAGGATGAATCTTTTAATGGAATATAAGGCCGCTGAGAGCATGTTGCATCATTGGATGTGTTATATTTTAGACAGAGCATTAAACGGAGCTCTCAGTTGCTTTCTCAGCTGGATGTAATATATCTTATGACACTACTCAAGGACAGGGATGAGATACTGTAAATATCAACAGTTTACTCTTGTGTTAGTGATGTATTACTCACACATCTTCATATACATAACCGCACCACAGTCTGGAGTCCACCATGCCTCACATGTATTGCCTTGCTCACAGCTATAGACAGTGTCTTTAAAGGGAATTAAACAGTATTCTTAAAGTGGAAACTATAAAATAGTATGGCAATAAGAAAACAACAACACTGCAGAATTGGCACCGGGTCTAGACATATTGTTAGTCAATCCAAATTAAAAAAAGTAGATTGCTTAATCATTATCCCATTGGTGTTTGTGGGATTTTGACAGGTTGCTATATTCTACAATTGACAATGTACCTATATTCTGAGTAGCCCACTGCCTCTACACACTTCTGAATTATTTTATTAAGCTTGCCACATCAAGGGCTGTGATGGGCATAATATAGATTATTTTATCACCACCTTCCATAAATCCCTTTACTATGGGCGTACCCTATGGGCCAACCCACATAGAGTGTATATATTTAAGATAATATTTTAAGATATATTTTAACACAACAGATAATCCTCCGACATTTTCGCCACCTCCAACGGGATCCCACCTGGCCACATCTTCCCATCTCCTCCCTTTGGCTTTCCGCAAAGAACGCTCCGCCTGGAACTCCCTGGTCAATTTGACTCTTCCCACCCAAACCACCCCCTCCCCTGGTACTTTCCCTTGCAACCGCAGGAAATGCAATACTTGTCGCTTTACCTCCCCCCCCCCCCCCCCCCCCCCGACTCCATCCAAGGACCTAAGCAGTCTTCCCAGGTGAGACAGAGGTTCACTTGCACCTCCTCCAACCTCATCTATTGCATCCGCTGCTCGAGGTGTCAACTGCACTACATCGGTGAGACCAAGCGCAGGCTTGGCGATTGCTTCGCCCAACACCTCCGCACAGCGCATTAACCAACCTGATCTTCCGGTGGCTCAGCACTTCAACTCTCCCTCCTATTCCGAATTCAACCTTTCTGTCCTGGGCCTCCTCTATGGCCAGAGTGAGTCCCATCGCAAATTGGAGGAGCAGCACATTTTGCTTGGGTAGTTTACCCAGAGGTATGAGCATTGACTTCTCCAATTTCAGGTAGTGCTTGCTTTCTCCCTCCCTCCCTCCCCTTCCCAGCTCTCCCACAGCCCACTGTCTCCGCCTCTTCCTTTCATCTTCCCGCCCCCCCCCCCCAACCCTACATCAGTCTGATGAAGGGTCTCGCCCCGAAACATAACCTATTCCGTTGCTTCATAGATGCTGCCTCACCCGCTGAGTTTCTCCAGCATTTTAGTCTACCTAGGAGTGTATATATGTTGATTGAGTCAATAAATGTATGTACATTGTCCCATGTATCCATATACTTTCTGGTCCAAAAGTTTAGAGTAATTTAGCTACCTTTGATCAAAATAATGACCCTTTATTTGTCAATTCATGGTGACAGGAGTAATGTAATTCGTTTGATTGTATCATAATGACTTTGGAAATCAAATGTTACCTTATTGTTCAACAGGGGAGATAATATTAAAAAAAAAATACAATGCTGTATGATATCAAAACTGATGCAGACCGTGAGAGGGCTTAACTGATTATTTTAACTGATTATTTGCCTTAACTGATTCAGGCAAATAATCTTAACTGAACTGAAGCCTTAACTGATTATTTTAAGCAAACTACAATCGATGTAGGTTATATATCAATTGTCCGTAAAATATAACTGAACCTGTATATACGTATTGCGCACACTACCATTGACATTCAGTCAGCTAGAATATTACTGGATCCCACCACCAATCACATCTTCTGGAATTTTTTGAAGATGTAACTAGGAAAATGGACAAGGGAGAGCCAGTGGATGTAGTGTACTTGGACTTTCAGAAAGCATTTGATAAGGTCCCACATAGGAGATTAGTCGGCAAAATTAGGGCACATGGTATTGGGGGTAGAGAACTGACATGGATAGAGAAGTGATTGGCAGACAGGATACAAAGAGTAGGGATTAACGGGTCCCTTTCAGAATGGCAGGCAGTGACTAGTGGGGTACTGCAGGGCTCGGTGCTGGGACCGCAGCAATTTACAATATACATCAATGATTTTGATGAAGAGATTCAAAATAACATTAGCAAAGCTGGGTGGCAGTGTGAACTGTGAGGAGGATGCTATGAGAATGCAGCGTGACTTGGACAGGTTGGGGGAGTGGGCAGATGCATGGCAGATGACGTTTAATGTGGATAAATGTGAGGTTATCCACTTTGGTAGCAAAAACAGGAAGGCAGATTACTATCTAAATGGCGTCAAGTTGGGAAAAGGGGAAGTACAGTGGGATATGGGGAAGTGCAGCGTAGGTTTACAAGGTTAATTCCCGGGATGGCGGGACTGTCATACGCTAAGAGAATGAAGCAGCTGGGCTTGTAAACTCTGGAGTTTAGAAGGATGAGAGGATATCTTATTGAAACATATAAGATTATTAAGGGTTTGGACACGCTGGAGGCAGGAAACATGTTCCTGATGTTGGGGGAGTCCAGAACCAGGGGCCACAGTTTAAGAATAAGGGGTAAGCCATTTTGAACGGAGATGTGGAAAGACTTTTTCTGACAGAGAGTTGTGAGTCTGCGGAATTCTCTGCTTCAGAGGGCGGTGGAGGCAGGTTCTCTGGATGCTTTCAAGAGAGAGCTGGATAGGGCTCTTAAAGATAGCGGAATCAGGGGATATGGGGAAAAGGCAGGAACGGGGTACTGATTGGGGATGATCAGCCATGATCGCATTGAATGGCGGTGCTGGCTCGAAGGGTCGAATGGCCTACTCCTGCACCTATTGTCTATTGTCTATTGTATATTGTCTATTCCCTTACTCACCTTTCAGCCCTGAGCCTCCTCCATTGCCAGAGTGACGCCGCACAGAAATTGAAGGAACAGCACGTCATATTCCACTAGGGTAACTTATAGCCCAACGGTATAAACATTGAAGATAGACACAAAAAGCTGGAGTAACTCAGTGGGGCAGGCAGCATCTATGGAGAGAAGGAATGGTGATGTTTCGGGTCGAGACCCTTCTTCAGACATTGAATTCCCCAATTTTAGGTAACATCTAACAACCCCCCCGCCCATCTTCTTTTCTCCTCCACAACCCTTTTCCTACTCCCCCCACCCCCCCTATCCTCCCCTGTACCCCACCTGGAGTCGCACCTATTTCTCCCCTCCCCCTGAATTCCATCCTGTAGCTTCACAATTTGCAACCTTTCAATCCTTTTGTCTCACACTGTACTTTGACTTTTGTCCAATCACCTGCCTCTCAAAAATTCCACTCATCCCACCTCTCTTCTAGCTTTCTTCCCCTCCCCTCTACAATTAGTCTAAGGAAGAATCCCAACCCAAAATGTCACCTTTCCATGTTCTGCAGAGATGCTGTCTGAATTGCATGAATTGCTGAGTTATTCCAGCATTTTGTAAACCAGCATCTGCAGTTCCTTGTTTCTACATAATATTACTGTCAGAGTCCATGTAATGAAAATGCAGATCTTGAAGGATATGTGTATAAATATCCTCTTCTCAATCTCTGGACATTAGATGAGTTTCAGAATTAATCAGCACACGAACTAACTGACTGTCATGCAGCAGCTGTCAAAACTATACGTGTCTTTAACAAACCAAATAAATGTCAAGTGAAAACTGTATGCTGGCAAACCTCCAGTTGAACCAAGTTTGTTCTAACTGCATATGTTAACATTTTGGAAATAACTCCTTGATAATTATAGACACAAATTGTTGGAGTAACTTGACGGGCCAGGCAGCATCTCTGGAGGATATGAATAGGCGATGTTTTGGGTCATGGAAACGGGCTCTTCGGCCCACTTTGGCCAGGACCATTCTTTTGACTGGTAGCAGTAAGGCAGAGAAAGCTGGAGGAGAAGCCTGGCATGTGATAGTGGATACAGATTAGGGGCAGTGGGGAGAGGGGGGGGGGGGGGGGGGGAGTTGATTGACAGATGGTTGGAGAAAGGCCACACATGAAAAGTCAACAGGTTGTGAGATATGGAGGTGTGAAAGATGAAGCCAAAGGAAGCAATATGATGGAAGGGGGCATGAGGGCAAGGGGGAAGGGGGCAGGATTGTGAGAGAAATGGGTGTGCATTTAAATGGGGCACAGGGAGGAGAGGGGTTAAAAGGGGAAGGTGGGGGTGAAGGTTTGTTGCTAGGTTTTCTAAACTTGGAGAATCTGAAGTTCATATATTTGGATGTGAGCCATGAGTATGAAGATGAGGTGTTTTTCCTCTAGTTTGCATGTGGCCTCATGCTGGCAATGGAGGAGGCCTAGGTCAGAAAATCAGTATGGGAATGTGAAGGTGAGTTAACATGATCAGCAACCGAGAGATCCAGCAGGCCTTGGCGGACCGAGCACAAGTGTTTGGCAAAACAGTCGCCTAATCTATGCTTGGTTTCAGCAATATAAAGGAGGCTACATCAGAGTACCAAATGTAGTATATGAATGTAAGAGTAGGTGTATGTGAACCTCTGTCTCATCTAGAAGAACTGCTGGTGTCCCTGAATGTGAGGGGCTATGTTTTGCCAGACGTGTTTTGGGTCTTAAGGGCCTGTCCCACTCGGGCGTCATTTGAGCATCATTCACGCGACATCATTTACGCGTGGCGCCGCATGACGCACGCGTCGTGATGCGCACGTGATGCACGCATGGTGCGCATTACGTGCGCATGGTGCGTGGTGACGTAGGCAGTGATGCGCGGTTGCACGCGGCGCCCTAAGATTTTGGGATGCACAAACTCTTTGCGCGCCGTCTGCGTGATGCGCAAATGACGTCCAAGTGGGACACTCCCTTTACCTTTTAAAGAGTTGCAACTGTAGTGCAATTCTTGTCGACTTCCTGCAGCACTAAATTTTATAGACCGCTTGTGTGGCTGTGCACATTTCTTGTTATTTTTATTTGTTTTTGTAAACTTTTCAGATAAACGTCCTGAATATCAGTAAAACCTCAAGCTGGTGTCTGGCCCTTCACCTCAGTCGTTTTGTGGCCTTATGTTTGTTTCAGCCCCGATGACAATGATCATAGAATGTTATTCCATATCCAAATTGATGGTAATCATGTAAATTCTCCAAGGCAAATATATGTAAATGATTCATTTTACTTACCTTATTGTAGGAGAGTAGAAGCATTCCTGGCTTGGTATTCAAACTGGAGCTTACATCTGGCTACAGCCGTCTTTGGCCAATTGCCCAACTCTCTCCCACCCACCTCCATTTTCTAAGCACTCCGTTACCCTCTTAAGACTTCAAAGCAGCAATTGAGTTAGTTGATCACCATAACTACAAGTAGTTCTGCCATAATGCAATATTGCATTCTTTAGAAACCTCGCCTAATTGGAAATCAAGTTATAAAAACAATTTTCAATGGGGCAAAGGTGCGTAGGGCTGGAGAGATTCAGACTTACAATGGCAAAGTTATTTTTCAAGTCGAATTTTCAAAATAAATGTAATTTTGTCAGGTAAGTTTATTTTTGTTCCTGCAAACTAAAATACTGAAGGTTGTACAAGAGTGGTAGTACATGGTTCACAAGTGTCATTGCACAAGTGTCAATAGAAGCAAATGCTTGTCAATTTCAAAGGCTACCCACAATGAAATTTACAGACTGTAATCTTAAAAGACAATGGTGTCTAATTACTACACCGAGGTTACATGGAAACAGGTTTTTCCATAGACCTCATTTTAACCATGGCAGTTTTTTTTTCTGCTTGTCAATTTCCAAACTGACTTTTAAGTGGTTCTCTAGTTGCTGATAGAACTCCTGTTATAAACAGTTCGGTCTTTGTAATGCAGATAGTGTTCCTGAATTAACCAATCACATTATATCCAAATAGCCTGATGGAAACATGAGTTATAGCAGAACTACCTATACTTGACTATCGTGGACAATCGTCACCTGCCGAAGTAGCGAGCAAATTAGCTTTCCACAACCCTATGTGCAATATCTGTTGCACTAAGATCATGTCCCAGTTTTGGTCTTTCTAGACTATCTTGCCTTTAATGATCAACCCCAAGGCTAAAAATTAATTTATCTTCATGATGATATATGAGCAGCAAAGTTAATACGTGAATGACAGTGTTCTGACATTCAGTGCATCTATTGGATTGCATTGCTTTTAAAAGGGAGTACTAAATCGGTTGCATTCTTGAAGGTGACCTCTTTGTATGAAATGACAAATTTAACCCCAACCCCTGTCCTGTTGAATGTAAAATAACTGGTTGACCTTTATCTGCAGAGATCAAAAATAGATTAACTAATTGATTTTTTATCACTTTTGCTATTTGTTGGATTTTATGGACAAAAAAATGGCTGCAGTATTTACCAGCACAATAGTGAGCAGTCATTAAAAGTACTTAATTTGGATGTGAAGTGTTTTCAGACATCCTGAGGGTATCCAAGCTATTTACAAATGCAAGTTTTTTTCTTATTTCATCTGATAAGATACCAAAAAAAATGGAAAGCTTGAATGTGAGTTATACGTGCGTCCATTGATGCAGAGCATAACAAGAACTGGTTCCGTTTTTTATACAAGGACTCACCTGTGAAAAATGTGGTTACTGAGGACTGGAATGGTAGGCTGGATCACATTGAATTTATTCTGAACTAAGACACCACACTAACCTCACAGCCATATTTACCTGTTTCACATGTTCACACAACGGGTGGTGGGTGTATGGAACAAGCTGCCAGAGGGAGGTAGTTGAGGCAGTGACTATTGCAACGTTTAAGAAACAATTAGACAAGTACATGGATAGAACAGGTTTAGAGGGATATGGGCTAAATGCAGGCAGGTGGGACTAGTGCAGATGGGACATGAATAGGTGGGACATGAATCTATGGAATTCTGCCACAAAAGGCTTTAGAGGCCAAGGATATTTTTAAGGCAGAGATAGATAGATTTTTGATTAGGCATCAGAGGTTATGCCTACAACATCCTGAAGCCGCGGTCTCCCGTAGAATTGCCGATTCGGGACACCGTCCCGACGAGAGGGCCTGTACATCCGGCCGCTTGCAGCGGCGACTGCGGAGGTTTATGGCCCCGACCACGGGGGAACAATGGAGGAGGACTGACTGTACCTTGTGCCTTCCACCACAGTGAAGAATACTGTGATGGATGTTTGTGTTAAATTATATTGTGTATTGTGTGTTCTTTTTTGATTGTACCGCTGCTGGCAAATTCATTTCACTGCACTTTATTGTGTATGTGATGAATAAAACTGAATCCATTGCACCGGAGGTCTCCATCCCATGGCCTTTCCTCTTGGTGGAATGGGCCAATGGCAGTGATCCAGCATCATTCAGTGGAGCCTGAACCCTGCCCCAGGCTCCAACACCCTGCATTGCCCCTATGGCCTTTGATCACTTTTTGATAGCTTGTTGCTATCAAAGGTATTTTCATTATTTGTAGAACTCGCATTCGGGGATATCTTAATTGGGTTTAAATAATCAAAATATGAAATAAATAATTTGGTTAAAAATGTTTCATATGTGTAAATGTGAGCTATAATATGTGTAGTAAATAAGTAAATGTGAAAGAAAAAAAAGAAAAAAAAAATTCACCCAGACATCTTTTGAATGAAGATTGGCTAATAATCAGATATGTTGCTTGAATACACGTTATATCCAGATCTAGATCTTTCCCTGGACAGCAGCAAGTCCGGAGATGGGGGGGGCGGAAAACAAGTCATGCTCTGGCCAGTGGTTGATTGACCAACCACTGCATGACTTGTTATTCCAGCCCCCCCCCCCCCCCCCCCGTTGCAGTATATTGTAAGGACGAACAGGCGATACCCACTGCAGAGCACAATTCACCACTGTTTGCCCTGGTCTTTATAGGTACTTTTTTTTTATTGCTTTAGAAGGAAATAAACAAAATAACATTGCACTTCCATGTAGCATTCATCAAGATATGGGCACCTCCCATTCCAAATTCCCTCTGAATTTAGCAAAAGTTAGGAACCATTAAAGGTCAAATTTCTCTTGATCAATTATAACATATGATGAGCGTTGGACAGCACTCGGAGGGAAAGAAATGAAAAATACCAAATAGTGAAAGGCCTGGATAGAGTGAATGTGGAGAGGATGTTTCTACTAGTGGGAAAGTCTAGGACCAGAGGGCATAGCCTCAGGAATAAATGGACATACTTTTAGAAAGGAGATGAGGAGGAATTTATTTAGTCAGAGGGTGATGAATCTGTGGATTTCAATGCCACAGACGATGTGAAGGCCACGTCATTGGTAATTTTTAAGGCGGAGATTGACAGTTTCTTGATTAGTAAGGGTGTCAGGGATTATGGGGAGAAGGCAAGGGAATGGAGTTGAGAGGGAAAGATAGATCAGCCATGATTAAATTACGGAGTAGACTTGATGGGCCGATTGGCCTAATTCTGCTGCTATGACTTATGAACATCACAACCTTGGATGATGATCAGCTAATTCCCCAGACAGTGGGAGTTCATGGCTTTTGAAAGTTTTGCTAAGTTACTATTTATTTTCAAGTGGCAAGCATGTCCCCCACTTTTCTCCCCATCCAGAGTCGCCCGTTTCCTCTACCACGTGCGCACCCACCACCTGCCTGTGACTGCCACACTTTGTTGCACCATCCTGCTGTAATATAGTAGCTTATTTAATATAACTGGGGTAAAACATTGCTGCTTAGGAACTGGATGTGAATTGGTAGAGAGAACTCTCACTCCCTATGTCATAAAGTTCAAATTTCATTTCAGGGGTAAGGCTGAAAGGTAGACTAACATGACAGTGGTGTTCTGATTGGCTGCAGAGGGGTTTACATGAAAGTTATTACAGAAGTGTTAGTTCATTTTTCTCTTCAGCAATCTATTTTGATGCAAATCAGGTAGATTTGGTGGATTGGGCATCATTATCTGTGCTCGCAGTTGCTCAAATCTATCGTTTCAGCGACACAGCCAGATTGAATGTGTAGCATTGGCAGTTCTATGGCTGTGTAATAATTCCAGCCATGTATCTAACATTGACAATTATACTGTTTACAGATCTTAATCCTATGAACCACATTTAAGTATATTGCTGAATCTGAAGGCCCATTTTTATGACACGATCATTAACTGTTACCTTGGACCTTGTAATTCTGAAGAATATATGCTTCAAATTATCTCTGGGGGGAAAATGACAAATTGTTTAATTTTGTTGTTCAGTGTTCTACAACTTGGAAAATTGCTTGTTGCAAAGAAAACTACACAATGATATTTCACTCCAAATGAATGTTCTGTCTGCACACAGATCAATGACTCCTGGCAGCTATGGGTATTATAATTGGGGATGGAATTCCACGTAGCGTGTTTCTATTCATCCCAACTGAGCTGCAGGGTAGTACAACTACCAGCATTTATGTTGGCCATAAAGGGGAAGTTAAAGACCAGATCCTTTTGAGAGCCAAAGTGGGTTAATAGGCATAGCCAGGAAGGAAATAAGGAAGTAAAGTAGTAATTAAGTAAAGATAAGTAATTCAGTTATATAGCACCTCATTATGCCCTTGGGATATTTTGAAGTATTTTACAACCAATGAGTTATTTTGAATTGCAGCGCAGAAAAATCCAGTGCCTATTTCTTTTCCACAGCATGCTTCTGGATTTTAATGGTGACTTGGAGTTTTTCCCCACTTGAAGACAGAAGTGGCTATCAAACATCTCAGCTGTTGGGCAACAACTATTAAAAACAGGACAGTACCACTGATCTGTCTGATTTACTGTATGCAGGGGGATTGGAACTCAGTTTTGTAATTGTTTTCCATCAGGGTAGCACTGTTTGGGAGTAATTGATGATTTCTGCTGAGTTTCAACAGTCACGGGAACAAAACTTACAAAGGCTGCATCCAGAAACTCACACATACTGGGGGATACTTTTACTGTGCATGAAGTTCTTGATGTTTTAGAGCTGGACAATGATGTTCTTTCCAGTATAGAAAAGTAAAGTTCCAGAAAAGTAAACCTACTCGAAATTTGCACCAAAAATGTGCTTAAAATTGGCCCAGTTTTTTAGGTTTCTGTGACATTTATTATAATACAGATAAAGTTTAAAATCTTCAATGGAATGGTGTAATTGTGTGATGCAATATAATATAATTATTTCTTCTATTCCATTATAAAACATTTGTAATGCAGATTATTTTACCCAGGATAGGGGAATCAAAAACCAGAGGGCATAGATTTAAGGTGAGAGGGGTTAGATTTAATAGGAACCTAATAATGGACCTGTCCCATTTACGTGACATTTTAGGCGACTATGAGGTCGCCACAAGGTCGCCACATGTTCGCCGGAGGGTTCCGGGGTGTAGTTTGCATGGTGGTGAGTAGTTCCCGCATTCTCGTAACTAGTCGCAGCTTCATTCTGGTCGCCACTAAATTTTCAATAAAAAATTAGCAGCGACCAGAATGTTGACGCCATGGAGGGTAGCGAGAATTCCCGTGACATAGGTGCAGTGGTAGTGGGTTGCTAGGAGGCCGTAGGTTGTCGTAGGTTGTCGTAGATTGTCGCCGGTGCTGACCGGTGAATTTCATTGGCTATTTGGGTGAAAAAAAAGTAAGCAGTAGTTTTCAGAACCAAAGATAACCGACCAGTAATGTTAAATGTCCGCCGCGCTTCGCAGTCATGTATCTCTGGCTTCTTAAAAGTTGTCTTCACTCCTGCTCCCCCCCTTCTCCCCTCTCTCCTCCCCTCTTTTAAAGGACTTAAGTGACCCTTCCCGTACACTGTGCTTTCACTGTCTTAATTGCAGCACCAACCTTCCTGTTCATCATGGTGTGTGTCTGTATCACATTGGCTTTGCACCTTGTGAATTTCACTCAGACAGTGCTCCCCCCGCTTGCCCTGTCCCACGCTTGCATAACTGGCTGGTGAAGGAAGCGATGTGTATGTGTGTATGTGTTCCACTGACAGTCGCCGTTCCAGTCGCTGTTTTTTCAGCGACCTGCTACGACTTGACAATCGTCAGCAGTCGCCTGAAAAATTGCCTAAGTGGGACAGGCCCATAAGGGATAACTTTTTCCACTCAGAGGGTGGTAGATATATGGAATGAGCTGCCAGAGAAGGTAGTGGACGCAGGTACTATAATGACATTT
Organism: Okamejei kenojei; assembly: GCA_035221665.1. Lineage (NCBI taxonomy): Eukaryota > Metazoa > Chordata > Chondrichthyes > Rajiformes > Rajidae > Okamejei > Okamejei kenojei. The sequence goes on along the minus strand of CM069131.1, from coordinate 88,611,421 downwards.
GAAAGACATCTGGACTTCTGCATGGATAGAAAAGATTTATAGGGATATGGGGCATATGCAGGCAAATGGGTCTCGCATAGATGGGGCATCTTGGTCGGATGGACGAGTTGGGCTGAAGGGCCTGTTTCCATACTATATGACTGACTGTTGGATAGTGCTACCACAGTGACATTTTATATAAATACAACTGAAGTAAGTTTTACAATAAAATAAACATTCTGATGAGGTATCCAACTGGAATCATATAATAGCAGAGTTCAAAAGGGGATCTTTAGGCCCAGTGAGTCTGTTCTTAATCTTTAGAATAATTTATTTGATACCACTTGTGTCCTTTTTCCACTTTTGACTGCAATTATTTTTTGTTTAGTATTCTTCTGCTTCCCTTGTGAAGGCCACAATTGGGACAAATCATCCTGACTAGTTTGGGTCTGCAACTCTTGTCACTTGCTGTCAAATAATGAGCCTATCAAACTCCTAAATGAGTTAATTAAACCAATCCGATGGTATATTCTGCACTGTTTGATTGGAGGAAGGATGTCTCCTGTTTGCTCATTCCACAGATGTTAGACAAGGAAACCCCTGGCCATGTGTAGGAAGGAACTGCAGGTGCTGGTTTAAGCCGAAGATAGACACAAAATGCTAGAGTAGCTCAGCGGGACAGGCAGCATCTCTGAAGAGAAGGAATGGGTGACGTTTCGGATCGAGGACGGGTCTCGACCCAAAACGTCACCCATTCCTTCTCTCCAGAGATGCTGCCTGTCCTGCTGTGAAGCCACGTTTTGCTACCATGTATTGTGTGGGTGCAAAGTGTCATCAGAATCACATTTCTGCAGCAATGTCCAAGATAGCTTACATCCAGCAGCACAACCGTCTTCTCCTGTACCATAAATATTTCAGGCAGGACAGAGATTTCCATTTGATTCCCATTGACCTGTTTTACCTGCGGATCTTGATCTTTCATCCACTTGTGGTTGCTTTCACTCGAGACTCTAGAATTCAGCTCTTTCAACCATGTTTGGATGATAGCTTTAATGAGGTCTGGACCTCAGTGGTTTTAGCACACTCAAGCTGAGCATCAGTGAGCTGGTTATTGACAACACTATAGATTACACCTTTCATCTCTTTGCTGATGATAAGAACAGACTGGCCAGTAATTAACTGGATTGGATTTGCACCACTTCACATGCTTTGGCAAGTGTACACCATTTCAGGTGGATGCCACTCTTATACCTCTGCTTGAACAGCTAATATAGATGCACTGTTAGTTCTGGAGTGTGTCAATGTGAATCGTTCAGACTCATCCAATAGACAATAGGTGCAGGAGTAGGCTATTCAGCCCTTCGAGCCAGCACCGCCAGTACAATCTAGGGCAAGAGTCTCTCGTTAACTTTCTGTTAAATTCACGGACGAGTTTCTTTTTCTAGCTTCCCAGTGTTTTTCTTCCGCTTTCTGAAAACTATTTAAAGAAAACTGAGAAGATCAATTTCTAAATTTTATTGAATCATAGCTTGCGTTCAGAGATTTTTTTTAAAGCCAGAGAGCTGTGAGATTTCCAAACCAAAACTGAAAGTGAATATGCGTGAAGAATACACTCGTGGAGATCAACGGTATAAGCCGTGGGATAAAATATATACCGAGAGAGATGGACTAAATCACCAAGGACATATATTTCTGTTAGATATTAGCACAGAGGGGAGGATGCACCAGAGGACTTTATTCTGAGCTTTGGTCTTTATTGGACTTTGTACTTCAATTAAAGCATCCTCCCAAAGCAAGTTGCTGATCAGCTTCAAGCTATCCCAAAGTGTAGGTGCAGAGCTAGTCTGCAGATTGACCCTGAAGAGATGGAGAGAGGCTCTCAAGCCCAAAGTGCTTTTACCGTTGTGGAACTAATTTGTTCCCTGATTGGCTAAGGGTTAGAATATTACAAACCAAGATTGCTTAGCATCCAAAAATGAGGGTTGATATGAAATATTTTTGCCCTGTGCATGGCTTCCGTCCTCATCTTAATTCAAATTTATTAAAAAAAAGAATTAATTTAAATTTGAAGCCAGCAGCCTCTAATTATCATTGATTATCCCCTGATGTTACTTTGACAGAAAAGCTAATTATCAACTTCTTATCCATCTGGATTTTGCTGCTGGTTAAAAATGTAAACTTTTAGATTACCAATAACCTTTTGGCATGAAGAGAGATCAAAAAAGAGGAAAACAGAAGGGGGCTCTATTGCTTGCATGACTATAGTGGAACAAATCCAGGAATGTTGGCAGTGAAGTTAGGTGGGTGAAGATGCAGGAGGGGGGGGTGATGAAAAACTGTTATGAGGCAATACATTCTGACGGGGTTAAGAAGCACAGATATTATTTAACAATTTTCTATGAAGTATTTATTTTGTATGAAAATAAATTTGCACTGTGGCTCAGGGTTATCAACAGGAAGAATGAATTGCATAACATGCCCTGCATCTTTCCTTTGCTACAACCTTTCCACCAGGTAACTTTTTGACCCACCAGCATTTGGTATGAGCAATAAAGGAAAGCGTTCTAAGAAACTGGATGAAGAACGTTTTTTCTGATGTTTATATGACTTTCTTCCTTATATGGATGCAGTTATATCCAGAGGATTCATTCTTAGTTTCTGCAGTGCAGGACTATGCTGGTGGAAAGACGATATAATAGGAGTTCTATCAACATCATGGCATCTCAATTTGCTGAATGAATGAGGTTATTTTATGGCAGGTGACTGCGCTCCTGCATCAAGAATTCAATTAAAATGGTGCTGAGTGAACTTCAATGGGAAGCAGGAATAAATTGCAGCCCATCCCTCATTCAAGAATGTTCAGTGTCCTCTCAGCAGTGTTCTGTCAATAACAACAGGACCACAGAACAGAAGGTGATATCCCTAAAATGTTGCTGATAGCCCTTGGCAGCTGTTAAGTGTGAAGACGGGGCTATGCTGTTTGGAAGAATGTTTAGGTGATTTTTATTTTAATATAGAATTTTCCTGGCATGAATAAACATATAAAATCTATTAAACAATGAATTACAATAGACAATAGGTGCAGGAGTAGGCCATTTGAAGACCGAAAAAGGTGAATTTATTATGGGGAACAAGGAAATGGCACATGAGTTGAACAGGTACTTTGGATCCATCTTAACTAAGGAGGACACAAGCAATCTTCCTGATATAGTAGTGGCCAGAGGATCTGGGGTGACAGAGAAACTGAAGGAAATAGACATTAGGCAGGAAATGGTGTTGGTTTAACTGATGGGACTGAAGGCTGATAAATCCCCAGTGCCTGACGGTCTGCATCCCAGAGTGGCTCTAGAAATCGGGGATGCATTGGTGATAATTTTCCAATGTTCTATAGACTCAGGATCATTTCAGGATTGGAGGATAGCTAATGCATCCCACATTAAGAAAGGTGGGCGAGAGAAAACAGGGAATTTTAGACCAGTGAGCCTGACATCGGTGGTGGGGAAGATGTTGGAGTCAATTATAAATGATGAAATAGCCGCACATTTAGAAAGCAGTAACAGGATCGGTCTGAGTCAGCATGGATTTACGAAGGGGAAATCATGCTTGACTAATCTTCTGGAATTTTTTGAGGATGTAACTAGGAAAATTGTCAAGGGAGAGTCAGTGGATGTAGTGTACCTGGACTTTCAGAAAGTATTTGATAAGGTCCCACATAGGAGATTAGTGGGCAAAATTAGAGCACATGGTATTGGGGTAGAGTGCTGACATGGATAGAAAATTGGTTGGCAGACAGGAAACAAAGAGTAGGGATTCACGGGTCCCTTTCAGAATGGCAGGCAGTGACTAGTGGGGTACCGCAAGGCTCGGCGCTGGGACCGCAGCTATTTACAATATACATCCATGATTTGGATGACGGGATTCAAAGTAACATTAGCAAATTTGCAGATGACACAAAGCTGGGTGGCAGTGTGAACTGTGAGGAGGATGCTATGAGAAAGCAGGGTGACTTGGACAGGTTGGGCAGATGCATGGCAGATGAAGTTTAATGTGAATAAATGTGAGGTTATCCACTTTGGTAGCAAAAATAGGAAGGCAGATTAGTATCTAAATGGCGTCCAGTTGGGAAAAGGGGAAGTACAACGGGATCTGGGGGTCCTTGTTCATCAGTCTATGAATGTAAGCATGCAGATTCAGCAGGCAGTGAGGAAAGCAAATGGCATGTTGGCATTTATAACAAGTGGAGTTGAGTATAGGAGCAAATAGGTCCTTCTGCAGTTGTACTGGAGAGCCCAAGGGCGACCACACCTAGAGTATTGTGTGCAGTTTTGGTCCCCTAATTTGAGGAAGGACATTCTTGCTATTGATGGAGTGCAGCGTAGGTTCACAAGATTAATTCCCGGGATGGCGGGACTGTCACATGCTGAGAGAATAGAGCCGCTGGGCTTGTACACTATGAAGTTTAGAAGGATGAGAGGGGATCTTATTGAAACATATAAGATTGCTAAAGGTTTGGACATGCTAGAGGCAGGAAACATGTTTCCGATGTTGGGGGGGAGGTCCAGAACCAGGGGCCACAGATTAAGAATAAGGGGAAAGCCGTTTAGAACTGAGACGAGGAAACACTTTTTCTCACAGAGAGTTGTGGGTCTGTGGAATTCTCTGCCTCAGAGGACGGTGGAGGCCAGTTCTCTGGATACTTTCAAGAGAGAGCTAGATAGGGCTCTTAAAGATAGCGGAGTCAGGGGATATGGGGAGAAGGCACGAATGGGGTACTGATTGGGGATGATCAGCCATGATCACATTGAAGGCGGTGCTGGCTCGAAGGGTCGAATGGCCTACTCCTGCACCTATTGTCTATTGCCTATTGTCGATATTGTCTATTTGGCCCTTCAAGCCAGCATCACCATTCACTGTGATCATGGCTGATCATCCACAATCAGTTTCCCATTCCTGCCATATCCCCCGACTCCACTATCTTTAAGAGCTCTATCTAACTCTCTCTTACATGGATGATTAATATTTAACAGAGTTAATTAAAAATCCCTGAATGCTAAATGATTTTATAAAAGATTCTCTTTCCTGTTTTCCTTCTAGTTTTCATTCACTCCTCGCTGAACCTCTGCATGAGTTGAAAGAGGTGATTTCCCCAGTGTAAATTTTGGGAATCCCAACACAATTGGGGCATATTGTGAAATGATGGATTTTGCCTTCTGAATCAGTCCGCTATCCGCCCAGACTTCAGTATTTGACAGTGTGTGCATATAGACCTGCCACTTACAGTTTAGGTGGCTGAGCACTGACAGTCCCCCCAATCAGAGCCACCTGTAATTGCTCGCAAAATCTCTCCCAATAAATGATCTGTATTTTGAAAACCCCGGCACCCTTGCAGTTCACCAGTGGTTAATAACAATAAAGTAAATATTTTCTTGCATTTATGAGACAGCGAGGGACCATGACAGGCAGACCCTGTGTAATCCACATCCAATAGACAATCACAGAATACTAAATACACTGCTTACTGGAATACATTAGAGCGGCACAAACCGGTCCTACCAGATATGACGTACTGGCAAGTCAAATTTCACTACACCAATTGGTGTATGTGATACTAAATGTCCTTTGTCCTTTGTACTCTCCATCCAGTAGCCACCATCCCTTCATTGCTGGAGAGAAGGAATGGGTGACGTTTCGGGTCGAGACGCTACTTCATGTCTGAAGAAGGGTCTCGCCCGAAACATCACCCATTCCTTCTCTCCAGAGATGTTGCCTGTCTCGCTGAGTTACTCCAGCATTTTGTGTCTATCTTCGCTTTAAACCAGCAATTGCGGTTCCTTTCTGCACATCCCTTCTTTGTTGACAGACACCGGGGAATATTTAGCGGTCTTGAAGTTCAGCCTCCTGTTTGGAAAAACAGCTTCGCTGTCCACATGTCTGCCAGATCAAAGGGTTGAGGGCTTAGAGATGTCCGCACCACCAATGGATCAATGGTCCATCTGGAATTCCTGTCCTGCCGCAGTGTTTTCGAGAAACAACTGGGCATTGTTGCCCTCTCCAGAAAACTATTAAACATTAATTTATCTGATTAAAAAAAAATCTCCACTTTAATAGTATGTGGAATAAAATGAATACCCTAGACTAATAAATATGAAACGTTATGTATACATTCCAAATTGCCATTTTAAAAGTAATTTAGAAACATAGAAAAATAAGTGTAGATGTAGGCCATTCAGCCCTTCGAGCCAGCACCACCATTCAATATGTTCATGGCTGATCATCCAAAATCAGTACCCCGTTCCTGCTTTCTCCCCATATCCCTTGATTCCGTTAGACCTAAGAGCTAAATATAACTCTCTCTTGAATATATCCGGTGAATTGGCGTCCACAGCCTTCTGTGGCAGAGAATTCCACAGATTCACAACTCTCTGGAAGAAAAATTAGAATTAAAGAGGCCTGATCGTGCAGGACTGGGTCCATTTCTCAGAATCATGGTTTATGGCCTTTGCATGTCCAAATTTACCTCAGCCAGAAGCTGGGTCTTCCCCTCTGGCACCTCAGAATCCATGAGTTCTGCAGCAAAGTTTGGACTGAAACTGGCAGTGCAATCCCATTTCCCAAAATTCCGACATAAGGTAAAGTCAGGACCAGACAGTTGTCTCCTATGAAAACTAAATGTAAGCATTTTTTGAATGTTTAAAATGCAGGGATTTTTTAAAACTCTTAAAGGGACTTATAAACAGAAATAATTTAAAGCATTAAACTAAAACAAAATTTAAAAAATTTAAATTACTCACCATCTTCTTTATCTCCTAAACCTATACCTCAATCTTCATTGAAATCAACTTGACTTCATTTCCTGTGCCGTAAAAGACCTGATGCAGGGAATGCTTGATGATTTCCCTGAAATAATCCTGGGGATTCCTGGCACAATAAAACATCTTTGCAGGATTCCAAAGAAGGTCCAGTGTCAGGATGAGCTGTCAAATTTGCAGTTTAAGAAGCATACGTACAACTTCTATTAGTTCCATACATTTATATTTCGCTTTCTGCTTTTAGTAAAACTATACATTCAAACACTATGGGCCTAGATTGGCTTTGCCCTTGTGTTGCATTCAACCTAATACCTGTGGATGCTTGGTAAAAGGTCCGATAATTAGTCTTCACTTGCCTTCTCAGTGTCTAATTTTGATGTAGGAAAGTTGGTGCCAAAGATGTATTCCAAATTATTGGTGCCCTATGGGAATTATTTATTCTTCCTTGACTATATCTGCCCCTTCCCATGCCCCTATTATGTTAGATAGAATCTTAGTTAACATCAAAAGGGACTGGGACTTACTTCAACAGTCTGTATATTTGTGGTCCAGGCATATTCTGAACTGCTCGTGCAACTGTAATGAGCTGTGATCAAGCCTGGTTAGCCTTCCATTCCTCAGAGCAGGCAGGGCCACCATACATAATAAATCACATTATAATCCAGTGTGATGCCATTTTGTTACAAACTTTTAGTTTCACAGAAGTGGGTCAGCTTTATCCATTGAGAATGTCAAAGCAGGTGTTTTGCTTTCCTGCATTAAATAATTATTTTTCCCTTCGTATCTTGTTGCAGAAATATCTTGCCACTAAATCTCTACCATTATATATTTACTGCTGAACTACATGGAAAGAAAGGCCACATAGCAGAAAGCCAACATTCTGCTCCTGAATATGTTCAGGGAATTTACTTATTGAGACTGAAGCTACATAGAGCAAAACAGAATCAAACAGAAAGTTCTCTTTCTGTTGTGAGACCTCGTCATTATCACTCCTCCCTGGAAATTCCTGTCTTGAAAAGCAATCATACCCCCAGGCAGATAGCAGGAAAATTAGTGGGGGAAGCCGAATGCAGCACATGGTGGAATTTTAAATAAAACCACAACATTCTAGAGATATTCAATACGTTCTCCTTTGCTTAGAGCAAATCACAAATGGACATGTAAAATGCTGGGTCTCGATGGGCTGAATGGCTTGTTTCTGTGCTGTATCTCTCAATGGTTCTAAGATTGTTTGAAAACATAATACATTGAATGTTCAAAGCTTAAATATTTAGTCAAATTAATCAATGTTGATTTTATATCATGAACACAAGCAGCAAATTTCAGTGATTAGAATAATTAGTGGCCTTTTACTGAGTTAACAGGCAAACAAAAATCAGGAAATAAGCAGAATTGTTTGTATTTTAGAAAGTCATTTGTGTATATTTATTACAGTTTACACCATCACAATTTTGATTAGGACTATGATTAATGGTGTTTCTAGGCTTCACATCAGCTCGCATGTTTGATTACAAAGTCAAAATGTTTAATTTGAAACATTAGTGGTAATGTGAGTTAATTGAAAAACGATACTACATATTAATTGAACTGTAATATGTGGTGTGTTTATGATATATATTTAATTAATTTGGGCAACATATAGATTTGCAGGATGTGGAAGTGTAAGTGTGTCCAGGTTAAACTACCGATGGACTGTGTTGGGGCACTGGAGAAGCAACTGGATGACCTCAGGGCCATTCGGGATAAGGAGAGTTTCCTGGACAGGACCTACAGTGAGGTTGTCACGCCAAGGATACAGGAAAAACAAAGGTGTGTGACCGAGAGAAAGGGGAGTAACCGTGGAGTGCAGGAGACCCAGGTGGCTGTGCTAATGAAAACAGGTACTGTCGGGGGAGATGACGCTTCCAGTCCGAACGGCGGACAGGTCGGTGGCTCCAATCCTAGAGTTGAGACTCGACTGGCGAGACTGACATTGGGCAGAGCCATAGTGGTGGGTGACTCCATTGTCCGAGGTGCGGACTGGAGATTCTGAGGCGGCAGACGAGACTCGAGGATGGTCTGTTGCCTCCCTGGTGCCAGGGTTCAAGATATCACAAGCCCAACTCCGAACATCTTCGAGAGGGAAGGTGAACAGCCGGCAGTAGTTGTGCACGTAGGCACAAACCACATTGGGAAGAAGAGGAAGGAGGTTCTGCAATGCAAGTTTAGAGAGTTAGGAAGATGATTGAAAAGCAGGTCTTCTAGGGTGGCTATCTCTGGATTGCTTCCAGTACCTTGTGCTAGTGAGGACAGGAACAGGGAGATAGGGGGTCTTAATGTGTGGCTGAGGGGCTGGTGCAGGGCACAAGGATTTAGATTTATAGACCACTGGGATCTCTTCGGGGGTAGGGGTGACCTGTACAAAAGGGACAGTTACATCTTAACTGGAGGGGGGCCAACGTTCTGGCAGGCAGGTTTGCTAGGGCTACATGTGTGGGTTTAAACTAAATAGTGGGGAGGAGGGATTGACAAATTGGGAGTATAAAGATGGAGTTAAAGGGGAAGTGAGGACAGGAAAAGTTACAAAAGACTCCCGAATGAATCGGAAGGAAAGTTCGAGAAGGGATAAGAGAGTAAGGTCAGGGCCAATTGTGAGCGGTGTGAGAGGGGAGGTGAATACCGAAGTCAAAGTGTTGTTTATGAATGCGTGAAGTATAAGAAATAAAGTGGACGAGCTTGAGGCTCAGTGATAAATTGGCAAATATGATGTTGTGGGAATTACAGAGACATGGCTGCAAGAGGGCCAGGGCTGGGAATTTGCAGATGGCACAAAGCCGGCTGAACTGTAAGGAGGATGCTATGAGAATGCAGGGTGACTTGGACAGGTTGGGTGAGTGGGCAGATGCAGCTTAATGTGGATAAATGTGAGGTTATCCACTTTGGTGGCAAAAACAGGAAGGCAGATTATTTTCTAAATGGTGTCAAGTTGGGAAAAGGGGAAGTACAATGGGATCTGGGGGTCCTTGTTCATCAGTCAATGAAAGTAAAGGGCCTGTCCCACTGTACGAGATAATTCAAGAGTTCTCCCGAGTTTTCCCCTGATTCGAACTCGGAGAATTTCCATAGCCTGTCCATGGGAGTTTGTGGATGTCTCGTAGCGGCTCGTACAAGTAAAAAATAACAATATTTTAAATCACTGGTATTTTATTACTCGTGAACATTTTTCAGTGTTGAAAAAAACGTCACCAGTTTATTGGATTTCCCGAGTACCTACCGTTACTCGTACGACCCGCTACAGGACATCCACGAACTCCTACGGACCCGCTACGGACATTCGCCGAGAACTTGAATTACCTCATACAGTGGGACAGGCCCTTAAACATGCAGGTACAGCAGACAGTGAAGAAAGCGAATGGCATGTTGGCCTTCATAACAAGAGGAGTTGAGTATAGGAGCAAAGAGGTCCTTATGCACTTGTAGAGGACCCTAGTGAGACTATACCTAGAGTATTGTGTGCAGTTTTGGTCCCCTAATTTGAGGAAGGACATTCTTGCTATTGATGGAGTGCAGCGTAGGTTCGCAAGGTTAATTCCCGGGATGGCGGGACTGTCATATGCTGAGAGAATGAAGCGGCTAGCCTTGTATACTGGAATTTAGAAGGATGAGAGGATATCTTATTGAAACATATAAGATTACTAAGGGTTTGGACACGCTAGAAAACATGTTCCCGATGTTGGGGGAGTCCAGAACCAGGGGCCACACTTTAAGAATAAGGGGTAAGGCATTTAGAAAGGAGATGAGGAAACACTTTTTCACACAGAGAGCTGTGAGTCTGTGGAATTCTCTGTCTCATTGGACGGTGGAGGCCGGTTCTTTGGATACTTTCAAGAGAGAGCTTGATAGGGCTCTTAAAATAGTGGAGTTAGGGGATAGGGGGATAGGGGGAGAACTCAGGAACGGGGTACTGATTGTGGATGATCAGCCTTGATCACATTGAATGGCGGTGCTGGCTCGATTGGCCGAAATAGGTGCAGGATCACTCCTGCACCTATTGTCTATTGTCTACTTAGTTACATGGGCAGTTACAGCTGGGAAAAAACAATAGCAGACTGCACATTTTAAGTGAGTAATCTAAAACAATCATTCTGCAAGAACTGCATTCACAACACAACATTTATTTTCTTGAGTTTCTTGAATCTACTGGCTATTTCCCTGTAATTGCCTATATCATTTTTATTTACTTGGAGTCTATTTTTAGTTTCAGTCGACATGCTTTTAATTAAAGTCCTCTGGAACTGTTTGATGTAAATAGCCAATTTGGGATTTGAAAGGAAAGATTCCTTTCTGATTTGCATTGAAAAAATGAGTTGTGCCGTAACCATTGGATCACAGAAGAGCTGACTTAGTTCCTCAGAGGTTTGCTTGTAGAGTGTGTAATAGATGATTTATTTTAACATGAAAGACACAGTAGTGGGGCTGTCCGTCATAGCCTCTTTATTCTGAAGTGATGTCCGAATGCACTATTGTTTCAAGCAGTTGGAAAAGACCATACAACGGCGATAAACACTGCAATTAACTTTTAAATTCTTACTCTATTTGTGATATCCCATTCAGTTTATTATTCACATTATTGTCTCACCTTCCATAAAGAATTCCATTAACTATGTTTATTAAGATGTAATGTGATTTAGAAAACAAATAATTTGCACTTCTGCTGTGACTATATATGGAAACAGCATTCTGTTTATTCATACACTTAATGGTTGTTTCAGGAGTTTACCACAACAACAAAGCTGTTAGTTGCAGTAAATTGTACACTTAAGTATGTTACTTGGGTTTCACCCCAAATGAGTGAGCTGTTGCACTTTGGGAGGTTGAATGTAAGGATGTAAGGGGAAAGAATACAGTTAATGACAAGACCCTAAACAGCTTTGATGTACAGAGCGATCTTGGGGACCAAGTTCATATCTCCCCCCAAGTGGCAACACATAGATAGAATGGTATAGAAGCATGGTATGCTTGTCTTTAGATGCAAGACTCAAGAGAGTTTATTGTCATGTGTCCCAGATAGGACAATTAAATTCTTGCATCGCTGCAGCACAACAGAATATTGTGGTCATAAATACAGACCAGATCAGTGTGTCCATATATATATATATATATATATATATATATATATATATATATATATATATATATATACACACACATCAATAAACAGATACATTGCAATAGGCTGTTATAGTTCAGAGTTTGTTTGAAGTTGTGTTTAATAGTCTGATGGCTGTAGGGAAGCTGTTGCAGATTTCAGTCTCCAGTACCTTCTTCCTGATGGCAGCGGAGAGATGAGTGTGTGGCCAGGATAGTGTGGGTCCTTGATGATGTTGGCAGACTTTTTTGAGGTGGCAACTGCGATAGATCCCCTCGATGGTGGGGAGGTCAGAGCCGATGATGGACTGGGCAGTGTTTACAACTTTTTGCAGCCTTTTCCACTCCTGGATGCTCAAGTTGCCGTACCAAGCCACGATGTAACCGGTCAGCATGCGCTCTACTGTGCACCTGTAGAAGTTCAAGAGAGTCCTCCTTGACAGACCGATTCTCCGTAATCTTCTCAGGAAGTAGAAGCGCTGATGTGCTTTCTTTGTGATTGCATCAGTGTTCTGGGACCAGGAGAGATCTTCGGCAATATGCATGCCCAGGAATTTGAAGATCTTGACCCTTTCGATCATTGACCCGTTGTTGTAAATGGGACTGTGGGTCCCCATCCTACCCCTCCCGAGGTCCACAATCAGTTCCTTGGTACCTTGGTACCAGTTCCTTGGTACCAAGCAGCTTACTGATTTATCAGTAAGGAATTTAAGTACAAGAATCAGGAGGTTATGTTACAGTTTTATAAAACTTTGGTTAGACTGCATTTGAAGTATTGTGTGGCAGATGTAACAGTGACAATTAAGAGGCTTTTAGATAAGCACATAAATATGCAAGGAATGTAGGGATATTTACCATGTGCAGGCGGAGGAGACTAATTTAACAATATCATGTTCGGCACGGATATGGTGGGCCGAAGGGCCCATTTCTGTGCTGTATTCTATGTTCTTGTGTCCCTACTTCCCAAGGACATGTGGTTTGATAGTTTAATTGGCCACTGTAAATTGCCCTGAGTATGTAGGTGTGTATTGAATCTGGGGGGAGTAAATGAGAGCATGGGGAGAAAAAATAGCTGGGAGGGACTTGTTAGACCTAGGGCCTATTTCTGTACCATTTGACCTTATAACATATATATGGAACTGCATAAAGTTTCAGAAAAACAGAAGAGAATGTTTTTATTAAAAAATTAATTCCAACCAAAGATTTGTGGAATTAAAGCTACATCAATAAAATAAAACTCTGTAAGTAGCTGAAGATTACCCACTGGTAAACATTCAAAAGTTCCATTGTTAATGGCAGGTCTCTGTTTTATATATCTAAATATTCTGCTAGCATATGGATCTCCAAAACAAAAGGTATGAATATTGCCAGTAGAAAAAAAATGGCATCTTAAGGGAGCCATGTTTCACGTCACATTCACAACCGTGTCATGTTTTCTTTACCTGGATTCTGAACTATTGAATTCCACTAGCTAAGTGAGGAGAGAGATGTTACAAGAATATAGTTAGTGGCTTGGTGGCAAAACAAACTCTGCATTTATTTTCGCTGCTGTGCCTGTGTAAATTAATGCCTCAGAGTTAACCCCATTAACCTGTTCTAGCCAAACTGACTGTAACTACAACCGCCAATGAATGTTGCACTACAAAAAGGCTCTTATCTAACAGGCATTATGAGGGATTCATAAAACAAATCCAAAACAAAATAGTTGTGAAGGTAATCTGGAGCAGAATATCCAGCCCTGGTTCACTGCAATATAAATCATGCAGTACAACATTGGGACGGACAGCTGGGAGAACTGGCAAAAGCCAAGGGTAATGACGAGGTCCTGTGGCGTCGATAGTCAGCCTTGTTATGACGACTGGCTGACAGATATAATATTACTGCTGTCGTGCAATAAAGTCATGGGAACCTGCCTCACTTTGAATTCCATTTTGGATTGCCCTAGAATAGTAAGAAGTTAAATACAGTCTATGCTCATTTATAGTATGCATTGCTAAAAATATTTGTGAAGGGAAAGAGACTTGTTTAATCAGATCAATTTAATTTTACTAACATAATTCACACCAGGTAGCAATATTGCATTTCAATGTCATTCATGCCATTGTGTGTTTTTAAGGAAGTAAACAACAGTAAGTTTGCCAAGGTCTTTGAAATAAAAGTTACAACCTTCAAGTAACCTATCTCTCATGGACTCTATATGTGTACCAGAGTTTAGGGTATGTTTAATGGATCATTAATCACAAGACGAAACCCACCAGCAGATGCCTTGTTAATGTGGTCATAAAGTTCTTGCCTGCTTCCTTTTATCCTGAACTGGTAGACATCAACTACTTCGATATCCTTAAGCTGAGAAAGCTACTGTTCATTCAAGAAGCAAAGTTTCAACTTCTCTGGTGTTTCAAAACTATTGTTCCATGTTTGGGGTTGGTTTGTGAACAAAGAAGGGAATGCTGTTACATTCTCACTACCATAGTAACAATTGTACAGCTGAACCTGAAGCAAGGTGAATACTTTATTCTTGTCTGACAACTGATCAGATCAGATCGTCTTAGTTTATTGTCACATACACCAGGGTGCAGTGAAATTTCTTGTTCGCATGAAGCTCATAGAGTAAACAGTATACATGGTAATGATAGATACAACAATATACATAACAATGAATGCGAAACAGCAGAATGGTGCAAAGATTGCAGTGCAATCCAAAGCAGTGCAAAAAAAAAAAACCTTAAAATCCCATGCCCATGTGATTGATGCATTTATACTTTAATACATTTGCATTATTTCTATGTTCACAGAATCATAGTCATATAGCATGGAAACAGGTCATTTGGCCCATCTTGTCCATGCTGACCAAGATGCCCCATCATCACTGATCCCACCTGCCTGCATTTGGCCCATATTCCTCAAAACCATATCCATGACTCTGAAAATTGGAGATTATGTTTGTGAATCATTCTGGGAGGAAAGGGCAGAGTGCCATAGAGGAATGTGAGAGAGATAAAACACGAGAAAGGGGAAGGTCCAGAGATTAGAAAGAGGAGGAGAGAGGGAAGAAGGAAGACATTATGCAAGGATATAAAGAATGAGAGGATGTCAGTGAAGGAGAGGATGAATGGAGATGAAGATGGAGGTGGTAAAGAGAGAAAATGTGGTTGTGAGTGATCTCACCTGGTCTCTATTATTTGATTGACAAAAGTGCTGGAGAAACTCAGCGGGTGCAGCAGCATCTATGGAGAGAAGGAAATAGGCAACGTTTCGGGCCAAAACCCTTCCTCAGACTGATGTAGGGTGGGTGGGGGGGGGGGGGGGGGGGGGGGGGGGGAGAAGAAGGAAGAGGAGGAGCCAGAGGGCCGAGGCAGAGCTGAGAAGGGGAGGAGACAGCAAGGGCTACCCGAAATTGGAGAAGTCAATGTTCATGCCGCTAGGGTGCAAACTGCCCAAGCGTAATATGAGGTGCTGCTCCTCCAATTTCCAGTGGTGCTCACTCTGGCCATGGAGGAGGCCCAGGACAGAAAGGTCAGATTCGGAATGGAAAGGGGAATTGTAGTGCTGAGCCACAGGGAGATCAGGTTGGTTAATGCGGACCGAGCGGAGGTGATCGGCGAAACGATCGCCAAGCCTATGCTTGTTCTCACCGATGCAGATCAGCTGACATCTAGAGCAGCGGATGCAATAGATGAGGTTGGAGGAGGTGCAGGTGAACCTCTGTCGCACCTGGAACGACTGCTTGGGTCCTTGAATGGAGTTGAGGGGGGAGGTAAAGCGACAAGTGTAGCATCTCTTGCGGTTGCAAGGGAAAGTGGCCGGGGAGGGGGTAGTGCGGGAGGGAAGGAAATAATTGACCAGGGAGTTACGGAGGGAGCGGTCTTTGCGGAAAGCAGACGGGGGGAGATGGGAAGATGTGGCGAATGGTGGGGTCACGTTGGAGGTGGCGAAAATGACGGGGGACTATTTGTTGTATGTGACGGCTAGTGGGGTGAAAGGTGAGGACTAGGGGGCCTTTGCCCTTGTTGCGAGTGGGGGGATAGGGAGAGAAAACAGTGTTGCGTATTGAAGAGACCCCACTGAGAGCCTCATCTATAGTAGGGGAGGGGAACCCCCGTTCCCTGAAGAAAGAGGCCATTTCCGATGCCCTGGTGTGGAACACCTCATCCTGGGAGCAGATGCGGCGTAGATGGAGGAATTGGGAGTAGGGGATGGAGTCCTTACAGGAAGCAGGGTGGGAAGAAGTGTAGTCTAGATAGCCATGGGTCAGTGGGTTTATGGTGGATGTCGGTCAGAAGTCTATCACCTGCGATGGAGATAGTGAGGTCAAGAAATGGTTGGGATGTGTCGGAAATGGTCCAGGTGTATTTGAGTGCCAGATGGACGTTAGTGGTGAAGCGGATGAAGTCAGTGAGTTGTGTGTGGGTGCAAGAGGTGACACCAATGCGATCATTGATGTAGAGGTCAGGGATGTGGCCCGGGTACATCTCGAACAAGGATTGTTCGACGTACCCTACGAATAGGCAGGCATAGCTGGGGCCCATGTGCGTGCCCATAGCTAAACCTTGGATTTGGAGGAAATGGGAGGAGTCAAACAAAAGGTTATTAAGGTTATTATTTGGTTAGAGGGCTGGTTTCATGCTTTTAATCTGTGGGACTTAAGGAAGCTTCCGGCAAGCGCTGCACCAGCACAGAAGGGAGTTCCTGGTGAGCACTGCACAGCTGTACTGGACCGGGCCTAGCTGCCGACGTGGAGCTGACCGGGACCGGGCCTGGGCGGCTGCAGAGCGAGGAGATGTGCCTGGCACACCCCTGGAGTATCCTGAGGCAAGCCACAGCACGTAGACTGGGGACTTGCCCGGCACAGACAGAGGACTCGCACCAAGGACCGGAACCCGCCCGACTAGCCCGCTGCCGATTGAGGACCCACGGGAACCTACCTAGACAATTCCTGACAAAAGGAATTCATTATTTTAGGACATTATAAATACTTTATCTGGTTTGATAATCTTTGCCAGCTGAAATCATGAAAATGTTGAACCTAAAGGGGTTGTCCCACTGCGGCGACCTAATTGGCGAGTTTGAGTTTGCCCTCGACTCATACTCGCAGCATTGTCGACATGAGGTCCTAGGAGGTCTTTGTAACTCTCGTTCATGCTCGAGAGTAGTCCCCGCGTACTCGAGGCCTCAGCTAGGTATTTTTCAACATGCTGAAAAATGCCCGTGAGTAAAATCCAACATTAATTTGTTTCCAAATAATAAGGTGGAATGGAAAGTAGGTGGCCAAGATTTATCTATATAATTAAAAGTCTAAACTTGACCAGTTTGCACTGTATATTAATTTTAGAAAAAACGGGATCACTTACGGCTGCGATTTTTGGCCACCTTACTCAGTCACCCTCCAGCTTTCAGGGCCAGATGATTTTTCCCATCAATAAAAATTAAAGACTTATTAATGTTTAAAAAATGTTGAGATTCTCTCTCCTATCAATCACACTATGAAGGCCATGCCCCTTCCGGGGGGCGAGCTATAAAACCCAGAAGCGTGGCTCAGTCTCTGCAAGATGGGGGAGGGAGAGGGTCACGACTCGCAGTCTGAGCTGGAAATCTACAGAACACTGAGAATACTGACCTGTGAGTGCCCTTCATGTGTTTTTAAACTGTGCCCTGTGCAACTGTGTGGCTATTGCAACTGTGTGCCTTTTGCAACTGTGTGCCTTTTGCAACTGTAAAAAAAGATGAAAATGTCTAAAATTGATAGTCCACCCTCTCCCCTTTCTCTCTCACAGTCTCTCACCTGTTTTCGGCAGAATTTCTGGCTGTTTCCGAGCTGCCAGCCTGCCAGGCTTGTTACTGAGCTGCCAGGCCTGAGTGACTGAGCAGCCAGCCCAAGAATCCAATTGGCCCACAATGCCCATACTAGCCCTCTGGAAACGTCCCTTTGGCCCACAACACCCATGCTAGCACTCCAGAAAGCCCCCCCCCCCCCCACAAAACTGGAATTGGTGGAGAGATGGAATATTATGTTGGGGGACAAGCCCTCTCGTGTGAAGCTGGGACCCAATGGGTCCCACTTAGTCTAGTGATAGAATAGAATACAGGAAAACTTTGGCAACTTTAGTAATAATTGACTGCATTAACAACTTTTAGCTGTTTAGCATTCCTTCAAGGTTCATTATTTTCAAGACTGTGATACCGACCTTTGTCCTGAGTATAATTTTCAAAGTTAAACAGCCTTATCATGCAATCTGCAAACTGACATAAAGGAAATTAGTTTTGGTTCATTTATATGTTCACCTTTGGTAGATTTTATTTTTTGAAAGGAATTTTTACAACAGAAGAACAAATTAAAATGATAGCATTTGAATGGTACAGGGGATAGAGCACCACAAAAAAGGAGGGTGACACAGTGGAACAACGGTAGAGTTGCTGCCTTACAGTGCAAGAGACCCGGGTTCGATCCTGACTACAGGTGCTGTCTGTACGGAGTTTCTACAATTTCCCTATGACCCCTTGGGTTTTCTCCAGGTGATCCGGTTTCCTACCACACTCCAAAGACATACAAGTCTGTAGGTTAATTGGCATCAGTTAATTGTAAAATAGTTCCACGTGTGTAGGATAATGCCAGGTGATCGCTGGTGGAGCCCCTCTTGCAACACCTTAGACCAAACATTCACAAAAATTTTTACCAAAACAAGTAAAGGGGCAGATTGATGCCCCATATCATACTGTTTCAACTCACGGTCACCATTATCACAGCCCAACCTCAGAAACTCTCCAGCTCCTAATTGACCTCTCAACAGCCTTGAACATGACTGACCACTCCATTCTCCAGCACTGCTGCTCTTCTGATGTCTAGCCCTGTGGAAACACATTTCCCTTAATCCACTGTGTATGAAGGAACTGCAGATGTTGGATTAAAGCAAAGATAGACACAAAATACTGGAATAAGTCAGTGGGACAGGCAGCATCTCTGGAGAGAAGGAATGTGTGATGTTTCGGGTCGAGACCCTTCTTCAGACCCTTCTCGACCCGAAACGTCATCCATTCCTTCTGAAGAAGTCTCGACCCGAAACGTCAACCATTCCTTCTCTCCAGAGATGCTGTCTGTCCTGCTGAGTTACTCCAGCATTTTGTGTCTATCATTCTCTCAATCCACTGTTACCTGTTCATTTGTAGCCAGCGAATCAACTTCAGTGGCTTCTCATCCTTCCCATGCACTGTTAGTTTTAATGTTGCCCTGAGAATTTAGCCTTAGCTGCATCCTCTTTTTCATTTACCTGCTATCTCTTAGATTTATCATTTGAAATCACACTGTCATTTTCGACATGTACATTGATGCCAACTAGTTCATACTCACCACCACGTGTCATGTCCTTTCTACTTTCTAAAGTTGTCAGACTTCTTCTTGGTTGGTTTATTGGTCAGTCCAATTTGCAGTGGTAATGTCCCACAGAAATCTCCCAAATATTGGGAAGGCAAAAGTCCATTTTTAACAAAAAAGTATGTTTGAAAATGCACCTCTAAATGCCTTTGGATGTTTTCTTACTTAGAAAGCACTGCATATTTCTAGGTCCCACCAAGTTCTTAGGATCTATGGTTCCAGCTTCTCAAATGAACATAACAAATTCAATCTGGCTATTGGCTACCACATAAAAGAATATAGAATATAGAACAGTGCATCACAAGAATAGGCCTTTCAGCCCAGAATATCCATGCCAAACAAAGTAAACAAATCCCTCTGTCTGTATGTGATCCACATTTCTCCATTCTCTGCATATCCATATGTCTATCTTAAGAAAATTGCCACTTTGAATATTTATGAAAGTCATTAAAGGCAACATGGTCTCTCCTTAAGCATCAATTTCTCCCAATAATCTGTCCACTGATCTTGAGTTGAAATTCCTAAGTGACCACTCAATTCCAAACCTCCTTGCAGACTTCCTCCAAACATGGTCAAAAGAGGTGAATTTCAGAGGTATAAGAACGACAGCCTTTGACGCAATACGGCATTTGACCAAATGTACCATCCAAGTACACTCAGATCGGTGTGAATTGTGATTGTTGGAGAATAAGCATTTAACACCATTTATATCAGGGGTTTCTCAGGTTGACTCCCAACAGCTCAGATATCTTCAGCTGCTTCACCAACAATTCTCCTTCAATTCTAAGTCTAGAAGTGCTGATAAATGTTGAGTTCTATTTGCGGCTCAACAGATAATTAAACACTTGGTGCCTATCATATCACAGAAGATTAAAATCAACCTTATTTTAAAACCTTTCCAACTACTGTTCTCTGATTTGGCCAATTTTGCATGAACATAGTCTCTGTAAAAACTGAATGTTAATATGGCCATAAGCCATACAAAAATAAATGAGAGTTAAACTTGTGATTGTTGAATCTCATGATCAAATGCTTATGTATTTGAACTGCATTCATGTGTGCTATTTTTATGCAGGTATTATTTTTAAAAAATAATGCAAAAATGATGATGAGTACAATATTGTATCAATAGAGGGGACAAGCATGACAACAGAATAAACGCGAGCCTTCTATTTTCCTTGAGCAATCACATTTGAGAGATCAACAACTTGTTCTGAGGCTTAAATGATGCCACTTTGAAATGTACTGAAAGGTCTTCACGCCTCCATATCCAGTGAGAGTAATTGGATAGCACTGGAAAGCTTAGGCTTGTACATGTTAGTCTCAGTTGAAATTAGACCATTTAAACAAAGGTGACCGACTCTCTGACAAAGTGAATTTCACTTTTGAGCAAGTGTACTGTCAGCATTGACTTCCAGGTACAATTATCCTTTGATGAGTTGATGCGCGGTGGGGATTTATAACCGGATCAGGATGATCTAGATAATCATTGTGTGTGAGAAAAGAAAACATTCAATAAGCATTAATATACAGTTATGGGTCGTAGTTGGTGAATATCATGATCAAACCCTCAATGTGATTTTATAGAATTACATGTAAAAATAATGAGAAGAATTATCTTGCACTTTTGGACGAGAATGCAAAATATATAAACTTCTTGGTTGGAGTCACAATATCATGCGAATCTTTATGTTTACAGCCCTGAATGGGGCCACTTGGCCTATCATGTTCATCCTGGGTGAGAAAGTTAATTTAGATATTGCATCTCAGCTGCCAGTTTAAAACCTTGAAAGTCAAAGTTCATCATATTTTTATTTAAGTAATCTATACATAACTAAAACTCTGATCTTGTGCTCTTCCGGTTTGCGTGGTTTTTCTATTTGCGCAAAATCGGTATGTGAGAGTTCGACAATGTTTCGTCAGCTCACTCACGGTTCTCCTGTGTGCGAGTGCAACAAGTTCAATTCCGATTGGTAGTATATTGTAAAAGTTAGCCAGGTTTAAAAATCGTAAAAACCGCGCGTGTGCAGATTGATCTTCTCTCCTGCCAGTCAGCGCCACACGGATTGGTCTCTTCCCCTGTCACTCCCCGGGACGGTCCGCCCCTTCCTGTACCATCACGTCTTTACTGGAGCTGAGGGACGCTGCGGGTGGCCGGCGGATGTCTCCAACTGGACATGATTTTCGGAGGGACTGGAAGCGGCCAGGCGCGACGCAGAGCGGAGTCGGAGATGTCGCCAAGCGGAAAGCAGAGAGTCTGATCCCGGTGGAGGAGAGTGTCCAGCGCCCGCAGTGAGTTCCAAATGCACTGCCATCGCTATCCCCCGCAGCTCCAGCCCCTTCCCCTCCCCTCTGGTTTCCCCTCCCCTCTGGTTCCCCTCGCTGGCTCCTGCCTCCCTCCCCGTGATATCCCCCTCTCACCCATGGCTCTTCCCTGTCTTTTCTCCAAGCTCTCTCCCCCCACCCACATGGCAGGGCGGCCATAGCTACTGGTGCATCCGGACCGAGCCAAGGATCCAAGGCTGACGACTGATGCTCCTCCAGGGCATGCAAGAAGGGAGAGGAGCAGCAACCTCGGGATCCTGGGCAACCTCGAGAGGTGAGGGAGGGATTGGCAAGGAGAGGCGGAGAGGGGAAAGAAGAGGGAGGGCGAAGAGGAGGGGGAGAGAGTGCTAGGGAGGAGGGGAAATGAGCTGTGCCTGTGCAGTTGGCGGCTATGGGTGAGTGGTGGAATATTGCTTTGGGGACCAAGCCTCCTGTGTGACAGGGACCAAATGGGTCCCACTTAGTCTAGTAAGTAATAAATGTTGGCAATGCAAGCATTTATTTCAAGAGGACTAGATTACAAAAACAGGGATATAATGCTGAGGCTTTATAAGGCGCTGGTAAGGCCACATTTGGAATATTGTGAGCAATAGTGGGCCCCATATCTGAGGAAGTATGGGCTGACTCTGAAGAGGGCCAGAGGAGGTTTACAAGAATGATCCCAGGAAAGAGTAGGTTAACATATGATGAGCGTTTGACAGCACTGGGCCTATATTCGCTTAAGTTTGGAAGAATGAGGGGAACTCATTAAAGAATTAAAGTATGTTCTTTTAGTAAGGAGATGAGGAGAAATTTATTTAGTCAGAGGTTGGTGAATCTATGGAATTCTTTGCCACAGAAGGCTGTGGAGGCAACGTCAGTGGATATATTTAAGGCAGAGATAGATAGATTATTGATTAATACAGGTGTCAGAGGTTTGGGGTGAAGGCAGGAGAACGGGGTGAGGAGAGAGAGGTAGATCAGCAATGATTGAATGGCAGAGTAGAATTGATGGGCCAAATGGCCTAATTCCACTCCTTTCGCATGATCTTATGATTATTAGAGACAGTCAACATGGGTTTGTACATGGCAGGTCATATCTTACAAACTTGATCAAGTTTTTTGAAGTGGTAACAAAGGTGATCAATGACACTAGGTGGATGTTTTTTGCAGGGATTTGATAACGTCCCCCATGGTAGGCTGATCCAGAAGATTAAAATGCACAGGATTTACAGTGACTTGGTCATGTGGATTCAAAATTGCCTTAATCATAGAAGGCAGAGGGGGTTGGGGTTGAAGGACAATATTCCCGTTGGAGGTCTGTGACCATTAGTTAGTTAGTTAGTAAGTTGGCAGATGACACCAAGATTGCCAGGGTCCAGGATTGCGAGGAAGGCTGTCAAAGTATACAGTGGGATATAGATCTGCTGTAGAAATGGATGGAGAAATGACAGAGATAGACCCAAAATGCTGCAGTAAGTCTGCGAGTTTGGTTACAAAATGTTGGTTAGGCTACATTTGAAATATTGCATGCAGTTCTGATCACACCATTACAAGAAGAATGTGGACGCTTTCGAAAGTGTGCAGAGGAGGTCTACCATAATGATGTCTGGAATAGGGGGTATGAACTATTGGTAGAGGTTGAACAGACTTGGATTGTTTTCTCTGGAATTACAGTTTGCGTGGAGAACTAACGGAAGTATATAACATTATGAGAGACATAGAAAGGGTAGACAGTCAAAAAATCAAATGTCTGTGGAATTCTCTGCCTCAGAGGGTGGTGGAGGCCGGTTCTCTGGATCCTTTCAAGAGAGAGCTGGACAGAGCTCTTAAAGATAGCGGAGTCAAGGAATATGGGGAGAAGGCAGGAACGGGGTACTGATTGTGGATGGTCAGCCATGATCATATTGAATGGCGGTGCTGGCTCGAGGGGCCGAATGGCCTACTCCTGCACTTGTTTTCTATTGTCTATTGTCTATAAATGCTAAGCTTTAAGGTGAGAGGGGCAAACTTTAAATAAAATGCGTGGGATACGTTTTTTTACACAGAGGATGGTGAGTGCCCGGAATATGTTGCCTGGGGTGGTGGTTGAGGCAGCTACGATAGTGGCATTTAAGAGACTTTTGGGTAGGCATATAAATATGCAGGGAATGAAGGAATATGGATTATGTGCAGGCAGAAAGAATTGGTCTTGGCATTTGTTCAGCATGGACATTGTGGGCTGAAGGACCTGTTTCTGTGCTGTACTGTTCTATGTACTATGTTCTATTGTACCACAGTATTTTGACTATCAACACAGATGAGCTGTGCTTTTTTGTTATGTTCCTTTTGAAGTGTGTATGTTTCGGTGAAGTACGTGGTCAGATGATCTTCAATGAATTTATGGAAATCTGATTTGTGTCTCCACCTAACAGAGAAAAACAAGATTCATATTTATTTATTTAGTTTGATACTTCAGCGTTACAATTCGTATGAGTTTCATTGTGTGTAAAGTGGGAAAGGGATACATAATAAAAGCATTTTGTATTGTGTGATCTCTACAAATGCTGTTTTATGAAACAAGCTTCTGATTTTACAAAATATAGTAAAAGTCAATTTACAATTACAGTAATAGTGTTTATCTCATGTTCTATAAAGTATTTCAAGATTATAAAAGTAGGTTATTTTACGAGTGAATTTCTTTATCTGTAGCATGCTAATGAAAGGTGTGCCTTGAAACAGTGGATTTAATCACAGCCTGGGTCTGAAGACTCAAAGGTTGAGTAGTTTAAAGATTGACTGCACTTTGTAACTCCACCCTCTTAATACGTCATTTGTTTTATCATGGAACAGTACTTCTGACTGACAGCACAGCTACTTTTAATAACCTTGTCATGTGATACTAAACAGTAGCGTTAGTGTAGTAGTAAGTCAGGTGCCTTCAGTTCAATCTCTGTATGGGGCCGGCACCACACATGTGCTTTCTGTGGGTGTGGGTGTGCGCCTATGTGTGTGTGTGTGTGTGTGTGCCTGTGTGTGTGTGTGGATTTATTGAGATTTTAAGCCACGAGCTGAATGGAGCGGGACAGGTGCAACCAAAGCTTTGAGTGGAGTGAAACAGAGGTGAGCAGTAACACGATTCAGTGATCTTTGCAGCAGGAATAAGTAGGAATGATCAGAGAATACTACTTAAAAGTGTACTCACCTAAACCTCAACTGTCCTGAACTTGTTCTACCAATAATTGATTGAGGCAATGCCACAGGCAAGTAGACTGATGCTTTTATTATATTTCAAGATGAACTGGCTTTGTTGAACTTTTTTTTGTGACCTCAACGTAAAACTTCTCTGAAGTATTTTAAGCAGGATAGAAATTCCATCATCTGTTTATCTGCCTCCTTCATTTGGAATGCAGTCACATGTCATGTGATTTTCAATGCTGTGGAAAGTGACAGTAACTTCTTTTATTTTAATTCTCATTTCTGAAACAATTGTGTCAAGATCCAGTTATAACCTAAAATCCTGCTGGTCATTTGGAAATCTGCTGGAAGTGCATCAACAATGTGTTTGAGTCAATTAGATATCTTAGCTCAATGTGTGAACAATGCGTTTTATTTAAAAAAAATGTAATTGTTACGGTGCTGATAATGTTCCAAATTTAATTATTTTGAGGTTTCACAGCTTACCTCCCAAATAACTCCCTTCCAACCATAAGATTCACACAATCCACACTAGGAATGTGACTGCTTCAGTCTGTTTGTATGAATACGCTGCTGCTGGAGGTGTAAAAATAGGCACTAATATATCAAATCTGTATCACCTGCATGGGAACAATTCATGAAAAAAAAGCAGGCAGGTTCACAGCTGCTCTCCCGTGTATGCCTGTCATACGTTTTTGGCTCAGCGAGGGGGTTTTAGGTGTTCACGTTCCACTACAGAAATATTCATTTGGCAGTAAGGTTGCAACTAACCACGAGACACATTTTTAGAATTAATATTATGTTCCATGAAGCAGAAGATGTATAATCATTCATGTGCTTTTGTTGTTGCATTCCAATACTTTTATATTTTTGCATGCGTACGAAGTGCATTTGTATTATTGCATGCTTCTTATATTTATGCTTCGCAACTACACACACTATGTACATTTTTCACCACTGACATCTTGATGCCCCTGAGGTTCTATTTGTTTATAAGCAGCTGAGTGGTTTGTTCAAATAATGGATTTTGGCCATGGTTTTTTCGTCAGTCCGTTTGCAAACTTGCTTTTCTTCTGTCATGTGTTCGATTTGTGAGTGAACAAGGGGAAGAGTGCAACATTTAATGTGATTCATTAAAAGTATATTTTGTAATCTTGCCGATAACCTATTGAAGCCTTTATTTTTGAAGGGCAGCAGATTTTGGGAAAATATCAATCCTATAAGAATGTATCATATGTATATTTGTACCATGTGTATATTTTGAATTTTATAATGGAGGTACAGTATAAACTGGTGTTGTGGACAATTATTGTTCGATTGCCCTTGAAATTCATTAGGGGCAAAGGTGAATATGATGTGTAACAGGCAATCTTGTTCAATCTCTGATCTCTGTTATAAAATCTAACCTATTTTATGCAATCTGGAATTTTAGTTAGAAAAGGATCAGACCAGTGGAATGATCACATAATCGTAAATGTTGTAGCCAGACTATGACCCTGGGTTTCCTGATTTATGTTGTGTAGGTGCATCTTGAGCACAAGTGGTTTCTGTGGAACTCCCCATGTTGTGATATATTAAAGTGGTGTTCTAGTGATATTACTTATGAATGGGGAGTAGTGAATTGTGGTCAGCTCTCTGGGTTTTTGATGTCACTGAATTGAGTTCTGCAGTCCTTTCCTGAAGCTGCTATCATTCAGTGGCTTTAACCATCAAATACCATGTCAAACTGGAAACTGAACAATGCTCAGGAAATAAAGACATCTTTGTGCATTGCTTGATCGTTAAATAATTGTCTAAAGACAAATACTGAGAAACATCAGCCAAGCCAAGCTGGCTGTGGATAGCAGTTCAGCACGGTCTGGATCGGGCAGGAGATGAGCCAGCTGGTTTGTTTTGCCACTGCACTGTGCATTCACTCCAAAAGCGGGACACAACCTTGCAGGGATTCCCCTGTATTAAACTGGGGAACCACCACTAGGATCCCATGCCAGGTCAGCCTTGGCAAAGCATCTGATGCCTTATTGATTTTAATGGGAATTCGAGGTCTGCAGTTTAGGAGACAAACAGGAACATAATTTTAAACAAATTATATTGTTAATTAATGCTTTTAGTTAGTTCCAAGTGTTTTTGTGGTATAAATCATTTGCTTGTGGTATCATTTTTACATAACGGCACTTCAATTTTAATAGTTATTAATCTCAGAGACATTTAAAAAGCAGACAGCATTGATGGATGACAAAGCTCCGTGCCCAGCTTGATTTCTGGCTGAGGTTGTCAGGGGTAATTTGGAAGTGATGCCTCCACCCCAGGCTGTTTGCTGCCAAGGGATCACATGGACCACACTGTAGGAGTCAAGGGTGCAGCTGACCAGTGAAATAGGCTCTCCACATGCATTCCAGAAATGCAGAAATGACAAGTGATGACTGGCCAGTAGATCCAGTTCAGCACAATTGAATCCAAGGTTATTTACTGTTAAAGCATTTGGGACCAAGCTATGTTCACTTCAAAAATCTGTGCTGTTAGATTATATGGAGCAAAGCCTCCATTTTAAGAAAGTATTTTATAATATAACACAACGCAATACTGTTCATCATGCAATGTGAAAGAAGTTTAAAATTTAAGAATCAGTAGCTTAGTACTACTGTGTAGATATGGCAATGAGATACACATGAATATCTGGACAGCTGTTTTACTCCCAATTTCCTTAAGTTAATTTCCTAATCTCAGTGAGCATTTAAAAGCTGATTTATATTGTCAATTCACCAAACGGGCAAAACTAAGCAAATGATGGAAGTATTTTGCCATTTAGATGTTAGTAAAGCAACTATTTGATAAGTTTCTGGATAATAGAAGTGCAATCCTAGTCCCAAACTCGTTGGCCTCTTTTCGGTAGCATATACTGATAGTAAACCACTTTAACATAAATTGCTTTTATCAAGTTGCAAGAGATGGCTTGGAAAATTATTGCAACCAAAATGGTGCGGTTAGACATTTTTTCCAAACTTCAGTTATTTAAAAAATCTCCAAAAAAAATGCCAACATTAACAATTGTTACTAATGAAGTTTGTTCTTTGGTGGAAGCATGAGGTCCATCATTCCTTCTGTTGCAATGTATCTTTTTGCTTCTTCTTTTATCCTCACTATTATGAATGCACCCTTGAACAAATCTATGGAGAGCATTTAAAAATAACTTCTCTTTGAAGCTTGGTTTTCAAATTCAAAGGTAATTACCTGAAAAATAAAACAGGAACAAAATCTAAAGGGTAGTAACGCAAATCGTTCTTGGATGTCTCTTAAGAGTAATCTCATGGGCACTCTGAACCTGAACATTGTTTGGCAAGGTGCTGAAAATTCTTAGTGGTTACTGCTGTAGTGAACTGCTTAGGTAATGTTTCTCAGTAAAGTAAATCATCTTAAAGTGTGTTCTGTTTTCTTCACAGTGTGCTGCCTTAGTAGGTGAAGATCAGCCTCTGTGTTCAGATCTCCCTGAACTTGACCTTTCTGAGCTCGATGTGAATGACTTGGACACAGAAAATTTTCTAGGTGGACTCAAGTGGTACAGTGACCAATCGGAAATAATTTCCAATCATTATGGCTCTGACTCATCTGATCTCTTTGAGGTAAGACATTCAAATAGACCACATCAAGAATCAAAGTTTTGGTTGCATCAATTTAACAGAAATCTGCTGAATGCATGTTACACCTGAAGTGAGATAATGCTCAAAAAGCTCGCAAAAGTAGATGCTGTTGAATGAATCAAACATACTCACTGAACTGGTACAACAGTATTTATTGAGTAACGCATACTACACACTACAGCATGTTACATCTACTGTATGGCAGCACTGACTGGCAGCACATGTCAGGTTGCGATAATATGAATGTTGGTAGTAGACGCAGCTTATAATAATAAAACATTACATTGGTTAGTAAGTAAAGTAACCAATCTACATCTTTCCTTGTAAGAATAAAAATTGAGACACTTCTAAAATAAACTGATATATATGAACAAACACATTACCAGGTGCTGACTGATTAAAACAGTACCCAAAATGCTAATAGCACATACAGGGAAGTACAAATGGTTCAAACAAAATCCCCGTATCTATGGGGTGGCCTACAAACCCGTCGCGCGCATACGGTATAGCTCCTCCCTTCAACGGCGAGATTGCCGGGGTCCCATGCGGCGGGAGCACTGTTGACCCGGGGACAAACATGGCGAGGCAGGCAAGCGGGGCACCAAACGTGGTGGTGAGGAAGCTGGAGACACAACCAATGGTTGGTCTGCAGCTGCAGGTTTAGCAGGTTTCAGCTGGAGTTGTTTCTGTACAGCAAGTGGTGAACAAACCTGTGGTTGCAATAGTTGTTGAGGCACAGGCAGTACAGCACAGGTCTGTTGGGATATCAGGCGTTGGGCGGGAGAACCCAGTATTGGGTCACGGATGATGTTTCTAAGTTGAGCAGGTCCAGGTAGACATCGGATTTGGCAAGGTGTGGGCGCTCTGTTAATTGCTTGGCATCTGGACAGCCTGTTCTGCAAGTCCATTTGACTGTGGGAATTCTGGACTGTTGTGACATGACGAAAATCCCATCGTTGAGCAAAGTTTTTGAAACACTGGCTAGTGAACTGACTGCCGTTAACTAACCAGAGGCATGCAGGGGCGCCGTGTACGGCGAAATGACGATGCGACAGCTGGGATCGACATGAACTCACTGTGGTGGATGTTGAATTATGTGTTTATTGTGTGTTTTGTTTTAATTTATTACATGTTATGACTGCAAGGTAACGAAATTTCGTTCAGACCGAAAGGTCTGAATGACAATAAAGCAACCTGAATACGAGTCAACGAGAACCAGATACTGTTTGCCATACCACTCGAATATGTCAGTAGCAAGCATAGACCAAGGCAGAGGAGGAACAGGGTGTGAGAGCAGGGGCTGCTTCTGTTGGTGTTGCATCAGGCTGTTGCAGACGCCACAGACTTGAACTTTCTCGGTCATTCCGAGCCAGAAAAACATGCTCTTTGCACATAGTAAAGTTGCTTCCCTGCCGGGGTGACCCCTGTGGATGGCATCAAAGTATTTATCCTGCAGAGCAGCTGGGATGACTGCTTTGTAACCTGCAGTACCAGTTTGTCGCAAACCATGTATTATGAGCGAATAGGAAGTGGGGCGTGATATTGTTTATCCGGCCAGCCATGCCAGATGACTGAGGACAGTAGTCGTAGAGTTGAATCCGCAGCCGTATGTTCTGCCATGTTGCTTAGGCATTCTGTAGGTACGTAGGACACCATCACTACTGTGAACTGGTCATTTTCATACGGCTGTTATTTGCAGGTTGTTCATGGGGCTCTTGATAGCGTGTCAGCTGGATGCATGTCCTTGCCCTTTTTGTAGACTAGGGTAAAATCAAAACTCTGTAGCTGCACTATCATCCGTTGTAGGCGAGCAGGAGCGGCATGAATGGGTTTGTTCAGAATGGTGACCAACGGTTGGTGGTCTGTTTCAACAACCACGAACTTACCAAAAATAAAGTCCTTGAATTTTGTGCAGGCAAAAACCACGGCGATTAATTCCTTTTCGATCTGGGCGTATCGCTGTTCAGTCTCAAACAGGGTATGGGAGGTGTAAGCAATGGGCCTGCTGTCTCCTTCGGCAGAAATCTGTAGGCAAGCAGCTCTGGGTAAATATTGGGAGGCATCACACGTGATTGTCACCTGTAGGTTTCAATCAAAATAAGCTAGGGTAGGGGCACTTGACAATTATAATTTAAGGATTTCAAAAGCCCAGCAGTATTGTCTGGCAGGACCATGCAGAGACCTTGTGAGTCAGTTGTCGCAGGGGAGAAGATATTTTGCTGAGGTTGGGAATTAATTTCCTCAAGTAGTTAACCATTCCCAGGAATCTCTGCAAACTTGTCACGTCAGTTGGAACTGGCATCTCATTGATGGCAATGTTCTTGGAGGGGTCAGGTCTGAGGCCGTCACTGGTGAATATGTATCTGACATAATGGACCTCCTTGATGCAAAATCTGCACTTCAGATGGTTGAGCTTGTGATGGATGACTTTTGCACTGTCCAGTATTTTTTTCAAGTTGGCATCATGTTCAGCCATGTCACATCCAGCAACGAGAATGTCATCGACAATGATGGCACAAGGATACCCCATAAATAATTGTTCCATTGTACATTGGAATACTTTGCTGGGAGAGTTGATGCCAAAGGGCATCCGCAGAAATTTGTAATGGCCAAAGGGAGTTCCGAACGAGGCGAGATTGGACGAGTCGGGGTCCAGCGGGATCTGCCAGAACAAACTTTTGGCATCTAGAACAGAAATTACCGAGGCACTGCCTAGCTGGGCAGCAACTTCCTCCAACGTGCGCATCGGGTAGTGCGGGCGTTTGATCGCTGTGTTCAGGTCTCTGGGGTTGATACAAATTTGGATTTCTTCTTTGTTTTTCTTTGTTGCAACCACCATGGTGGAAACCAGTGGGATGGGTCAGTAACCGTGGCAATGACACCCAGGGACATAATCTGCTGGAGCTCATTGTGTACGCTGTCACGCATAGCACGTGGAATGCGGTGTGGTGCTCATACCACAGGTAGGACATTTGCATCGGTGACGATGTTGTATTTGATGGGTAGCTTCCCAAGCTTATCGTCAAATAATTCCTTGTACTGGGAAAGTATGTGCTGGGTGGAACCCTCGGCAGGAGTTATTTGATGGACAGCAGGCCCAAAAGTTACCAGTCCTAGGTCCTGGCACGGGTTAACACCAAGCAGAGTTGCAACTTTCCCACGGGCAATGAAAAAGTTGAGCTTGTGAGCTTGAGATGTTAGGTGGCAGTTCAGCTCAGCTTCTCCAATTGGGTGCACGTCCCCTCCCCTGTAGGCTAAGAAAGTGGCTGAAGTGTTTACAATATGTTCGGCATTTTTGATCCGTGTAAATTCAGATAATGACATGATATTTGGCTCCAGTGTCGATCTTTGCAACAGTAATGGTATTGTTCACATGAAGTGAGACTTCAGGGTAGACTTGCTTGTTAGTGGTAGTATATGATTGTTATCTTCAAGCTCGGGAAGGGCGACTG
This sequence comes from Okamejei kenojei, assembly GCA_035221665.1. Taxonomy (NCBI): domain Eukaryota; kingdom Metazoa; phylum Chordata; class Chondrichthyes; order Rajiformes; family Rajidae; genus Okamejei; species Okamejei kenojei. The sequence goes on along the minus strand of CM069131.1, from coordinate 88,579,566 downwards.
GAGGAGGTGCTGGTAACTCTTGGTACTTGATATCTGAATCTTCATTTTATAACAGGTGCACAGACTGCCTTGGGAGTGAGCGATTCCCACGGGTAAGGCAGCATTTAAAGAAATGTTTTTTCCTTTTGCAATAATGCATAGTTTTGCAAAGGCAATGCACAATTCACGAACCTTTGAGATAGTCGAGACGATGTGTGGGGCTGGGAGCACTGGTTACGGTAGGAGGTGTCAGTAGCATCAACATGGTATGAGGAATGCAGTCCGGGCCCCATTGATTTAGTGTGAGAGGTCGTGATCTCAGCAATACAACAATCATGCTCAGCTCAGGCCAGGATTAGTTCAGTATCGCGGAGTAATTCATCACATACTTTATCACTGAGGATTCCACCCACCAGTCTGTCACGGACAAGTTCATCACACAGATTAGCAAAACGGCAGCGTGCAGCAATACGTTTCATATTGCTGATGCAGTTTTCCACAGTCTCACCTGGTTTTGAGCAAAAAATTTAGTACGTTTCATATGGAGTTGGCGCGAAGGTCACATAGCTGTCTGAACCTCGGGAACATCTTCACCCTGTATACTGCAGACTTCAAATATAAGTCTGACACATGCCACATACAGAAATATTCAGATGACACAGCGATTGTGGCATGTGTAAGGAACGGACATGAGGAGGAATACAGGGACTTGACCAGTGCTTTCTGTGTCTGGAGTAAAGAGAACTGTCTCATCCTGAATACAACCAAGACTAAAGAGATGATTGTTAACTTTGGAAGGTCCAAGCTCCCCCTTCAGCCATTTAACACTGCAGGGGTGGACATTGAGGTGATGCAGACATATAAATATCTGGGAGTGCACCTTGATAACAAACTGGGCTGGTCTGTCAACACCGATGCCCTGTACAAAAAAGGACAGAGCAGACTCTTTTTCCTCAGAAGGCTCAGATCCTTCAATGTGCGCAATGACATGCTGTACATGATTTACAATACTGTGGTTGCAAGTGTCATTTTTTACGCTGTGTCTGCTGGGGCAACAACATAAGTGCTAAAAACAGCAAGAAGTTAGACAAGCTGGTAAAACGAATTAGCTCAATGCTGGGGGGGAGAGTGGACTCTGTGGTGGATGTGCTTGAGAGGAGTATGAGGAGAAATGTGCAGGTCATCCTCGACAACTCCGGGCACCCCCTCCATGAAATTCTGGAGGGTTAAAAGAGCACACGGAACAACAACCGGCTCCTCTCCCTGCGCTGTAGAACGGAGCGGTTCAGGAGATCCTTCACCCCTGCAGCCATTAGATTTTATAATACTAACCGCCAGGCTGTATGAGGATGCTTTGCATTTTTAGTAGTTAATTATTGGGTCTTTTTAAGTATTTATTGCTTTCAGGTATTGTCCATATTGTATTTTATGTATTTTCTGTCTGCCTTCGTTCTGACTGTGTGGGTTTGTTGGTTGTTGGCTTTTGGACATCTCAATTTCCCTGAGGGGATCAATAAAGTATTTATTATTATTATTATTATTATTATTATTATTAATAGTTTCAGTAGGTACCACGATCTGATTGTTGTGATCCAGAACTGCAGGAGCATAGTCGAAATGCTCTGCTCGTTTGATAGCTTGTGGGCCAGCGACATTGAGAAATATAGAGGCACGGTGTTCTGGTGGAACGTTGCGAATGTAATGGTTGAAATCACGCTCGAAAATCCGGCAACATTCAGTGAGGTCTGAGTCAAAAATCAGAGGGTCAGGTTTTACGGAATGAGCTGGCCATGGCAACACGAGAAGAGGGACAAATGGGTGAAAACAAAACACTGGAAATAAATAAAAACTGATATACTTAAACGTGCAGTGGGTCAACCACTTCTGACACCATGTTGAGTGAATCAAACATACTCACTGATTTGGTACAACAGTATTTATTGAGTAACGCATACAACACACTACAGTATGTTACATTACTGTATGGCAGCACTGACTGGCTGCACGTCGGGTTTCGATAATATGATTAGTGTGGTAGTAGGCGGAGCTTATAATAATAAAGCATTGGCTCGTAATTAAAGTAACCAATCTACAGATGCATAAATGTTTTTTTTAAATCAAAGATTTCTTACATCTGCACTAAATACCATACACTGAAATATTCAGCTCAAAACAACGTTCTGTTTTATTTTAACTTGGCATGTGTTGAAAAATGATTAAGGATATGTACTGTAGGTTTGAGAGCAAAGTGTTTATTTTTTTTCAAGAATGAGCCGATATTATAATCCATGAAGTATGTGTGGTTGTGATTAATGACTCAAGTGGATTATAAATTATGTTTCAATGCCACTTACTGTATATTTTGGTTCTAAAATATATTAACTAATTAAAATTAAATTAAACCATGATAGGCAACACAGTGACTCGGGTTCAATCCTGGTGACATTTGTGTGGAGTTTGCATGTTTTCCTTGTAACCATGTGGGTTTCCTTTGCTATTCTAGTTTCCTCTATAATCCATAGGTATGGAGGTTAAAAGTTTAATTGACCACTGTAAATTGTCACAATTGTGTAGGAGAGTGTTACAATTTTTGAGGGATTGATGAGAATGTGGGGATAATAATCTGGCATTATGGTGAATTGGTGCTCCATGTTTGGCATTGTGCTGGTGAGCTAAAGGACCTAATTCCATCCTGCATGATGGAACTATGACTCTCTCTGGATGAATGTGGCAAATGCTGATCTTACATTTAAAAAAAATCAGAATGTATTATGCTTACTGTGATGCAATGAAGCTTTTTTCCAGCCTAGTCTTGCTAGTGAATTTTTCTATTACAAATATATTTTTAAAAATGGTGATTACCAGCAGTTCTCAGTGGAAAAGCCAATGTGCACTCAATGATGTCTATAACCTGGACTACTATTCATGCATGATCAAGACAAGAAGTCTGGTCTTACTGACAAATTCAGAAGGATCTCATGTTGGACTCATGTCACCAGTGTGACTGCAGTGCCCAATCTCATTGGGTTCCCCAGACATATAGTGAGGAGTCATCACTTGGATTTAGCCCAGATCAGGTCAGGACCTGGTGCAGGATCCAAGATCCCAATAATTTCAAAGGGAATTATGGGATGGAGATTTGGGATGATAAGGGTAAAATATGTTGCTTCTTAAAAATTTACTTCATTTTAGTTTGACGTTTTGAATTATTTATCAGAGTTTTAACGTTTTAATTGGCATCTTTTTAATGTCTACTTCAATTTTAAAGTTATTTATTTTCAAATTTAAATAATCCACTCAGAGCATAAGATATTGTATATATAAGGTATTATAAGATAAGGGCGGCACAGTGGCACAGCGGTAGAGTTGCTGCCTTACCGCGCAAGAGACCCGGGTTCAATCCTGACTATGAGTGCTGTCTGTACGAAGCTCGTATTGTCTCCCTGTGACCGTATGGATTTTCTTTGGATGCTCTGGTTTCCCTCCACATTTCAAAAAAATGCAGGTTTGTAACACAATTGGCTTCTGCAAATTATCCCTAGTGTGTAGGATCGAATTAGTGTATGGGTGATCGCTGGTCGGCATGGACTCAGTGGGCCAAAGGGCTTGTTACCATGCTGTAACTCTAAACTAAACTAATCTATATATATTGTATTGCTGGTATACTGTCATCCTTAAAGGAACAGCTCCAGACTACTTACAAAAAAAACTCCTGAAAAGTTGCAACAATTTTTGCAGTTTCACATTGAGCACTAACACTTGCTCTGAACCATTATGACCATTGTTTCCTATTTGGTTGGATAGTCCTAACCTTTCAGATGCTGGGCACCATCCTGTGGTGAATGATCTTTGGTCAAGATTTGTCCTTGAGTCTGAGGACAGTGACAAGCTGCTCATGCTCACTACAGAAGGAAGTACAGAATCATCTTTTGCACTTCCTCCATTCCCAGATTTGTGATGAGTAGGTCATTCCCTGATATAATTCCATCACAAGGATGAGGTTATAGCAGCATTGCAAACATGCTGAGAAATGACAATGACAGCCAGCTGACCTATAATACCTGGCCTTGACTAAACTAAACTTGATTGCATGATTCACAAATTGTGTCATGACTGCACATGTCACAAAACTCAGCGGAATAATGAATTTGGTTTCAAGGTGGAGCATTGTAACTTTGTTTTTAGTTTAGAGATACAGCGCGGAAACAGGCCGTTTGGCCCACCGAGTCTGCATCGACCAGCGATACCCACACGTTAACAATATCCCACACTAGGGACAATTTTTATATTTATACCAAGCCATTTAACCTACAAACCTGTACGTCTTTGGAGTGTGGGAGGAAACCAAAGTTCTCGGGGAAAACCAACGTAGGTCATGGGGAGAACGTACAAAACTCCATACAGCCAGGGTCAAACCTGGGTCTCTGGTGCTGTAAGGCAGCAACTATACTGCTGTGCCACTGTGCCGCCCTGTGAGGAAGTGTTATTAATTTCAAGGAAGTACGTCAAGAGGGAGGATAATAACTGTCAAAAGGAGAGTATCCATTTTTCAATTGTATTCTCTAATTTATATTTGCACCTAAAGGATAAATTTCACATTTCCACATTGTTTCATCTGATACCTATCCACCCATTACATCAGCTTGTCAACCATGCCAATGCTTCAATGTATATTGAGCAGTATTCATTCTGGTCACATCCTTATTCAATAGATGTCATCACATAAAAATTCACTTTACCGCAGGAATTTTACGTGCATAAGGTTCCAGACAAATAAGATTGTCCTGCTCAGTTTGATGAACCAGTTTATCAGTGGATGTTCTTTCAATTCCTGTCCTTGGCTTCATATTAAACTGTGGCTGCAGTTGAGTAGCTCTAGGTATCCCAGACTGTGCATGTGAACATTTATCCGAGTTGTCACTTCCCCTCACTTCAGTAACCCCTGTTGGATATTGTCTGTGCGTGTCAAATGTGCACATATATTGCATCTATAGTTGTCACACTAGGAAAGGATTAGATTTGTATGTGATGCATTCCATGGAAGGGTTGGCTTGTGACATTTTGAATGCAGACTAGACCTTTTTGCCTTGGCTCTGAAAGGCTGCCAGTACCTGTGCACCATTCTACAGCAAGAGTCAGTATCTTCAAGAGGGGACACTGAATCTTGCTGTAGTGGCTCACATGACTTTCCAAGACTTCTGGATATGCATTTTTAAAGTATAAAGTACATGTATAAGATGTTCCATTACTAACGAATAGTGAACAGTGGCAGCACAGTGGTAGAGCTGCTGCCTTACAGCGCCAGAGACTTGGGTTCAATCCTGACTATGGGTGCTGTCTGTACGGACCTTGTATGTTCTCCCTGTGACCACGTGGGTTTTATCCGGGTGCTCTGATTTCCTTCCACATTTCAAACACGTGCAGGTTTGTAGGTTAATTAGCTACTGTAAATTGTCCCTGGTGTGTAGGATAGAACTAGTGTGCGGGTGATCATTTATCGACTTTATGGGCCGAAGGGCCTGTTTCCATGCTGTATCTCTAAATTAAACTATAAACTAAACTAAAAGCTAGCACAAAGTCTTTAAGGACTAAACAAGTAACAGGAGAGGATTCAGATGGACGCACAAATAATTCCATATATAAAGCATACTATTCTTCTCAGGTATTAAATAATATCAGATTACAGCCTCTATTTTCCTAATAATTTCCAATTGAAATAATACAATCAAAATTAACCATGTATACTGTCAGTCTAGGTGCACTGCTGAACATAGATCTGTCTTAGTTATGTCAGTGAGTGTAAAATCTGAATTCCATTGTAAAATGTTACATTATTATAGAAGGTTGTTGCAAGGTTATTTGTTGCTCGGTAACTTTGGGATGTTAGAATTGATTATAAATTGGTTTAAATCTTTTTCTGGCATACGTTTGTGTGAATGTGATTTATTATCTGTACAGTGAATGTTACGATGGAATGGCATAGTAAGCTGATATGTTGCATTATGAATGTCTTATCTGTGGTAAATATTTGGTTTTGCCTATTGAAGTTTGCATCCTTACAACCTAGAAACCGATAAATTCAGCTCATGTTATATGCACAGTGCTCTATATGGAGGAACATGGAATTAAAGGTGTGAAAAATATATTAACATTTGATCTCTGTAATATGCAACACTATTGAAATTGGTTAAATTAATGCCACATGCATATTCAAAGTCATCATGTCTTATTAAAATTTACTACTGTCTACCAACACTCTACTGACCAGCACATCCCATTAACGTCAGAAGTGGAGATGTGCAACTTGAAAGCCATGCACAGCATTCTTAAAGCAAAGCAAATAGAAGTGTAAATTTTGCATGGTAGATGTTTTATTGCTGACAAAAAGATTTAGCGATGAAGAAAATCAAAACCAATTTTTCCAAGTAGGCCTTCAGGGGTCTTTTTCCATTCCTTAAAACTGTAAAATTCAAGCTCTCCATATAGAAAGCATACTATTGTTCGTAGGTACTGTAAACTACAGCACAATGACACTGCAATATGAATCATATGGTAGCATACACTGCAGCATGAGTCATATGGCCGACTAACAAAATGCAGGAGCTGTTCTCTGCTTGAAATAGATTGACATAGACTGCCACAAATTATTAAGAAAATTAAATCTGCAAATGTTTTAAAATTTAACTGCATAATTTAAACTGTAACACAATAAATTATTTTATTAATTTTGTTCCAAAATTATATAGAAAGCATGTCTTTAAATTTTTAGAAATATGTATAATGCCGATTTTTGTTTGGATGCAATACTTTACTAATATTACATGATGTTAATTGTTCACTTGAAATCAATATGTTTAACCATGTGAACGCCAAGTGTTTGTTCAATTTTCACTTTACAGAAATTAACAGTAAAACAGGGTTGTTCCTATTCATTATCCATTATTGTCTATTATTCATTATCTTTTATTATCTTTACAATCTTGTTGAAAAGACCAAATGCAGAGGCGGCACATTGGCGCAACTGGTAGAGCTGCTGCCTCACAGTGCTGGAGACCCGGGTTCAATCCTGACCTTGGGTGCTACCCATGTGGAGTTTGCACATTCTCTGTGACAATGTGGATTTCCTCTAGGTGCTCGGCTCTCCTCCTACATCCCAAAGATGTGTAGGTTTATAGGTTAATTGGCTCCAATGTGTTTGGAATGGAGGAGCAAGTGGAAAAAACATAGAACTAGTACGAATAGCTGAGGAATGGTTGGCACGGACTCATTGGGCTGATGGGCCTGTTTCTCTATTTCCATGCACCAAACTAAATTAAATATCATTGGAAAAAATACAATTTTGAAGTTTCTCAACAAATTTATAAACAAATGAATTGCCTTAAGGTATTGCATTATCTTTCGCTCTATTCCGCTTTGCCTAGGTCAACAGGATGACATTGGGCATGTGCCCAGTGCCTCAGAATAAAATATCATAGCTCCCCTTCCCCAGGACGTTGCATGCAATGGAGTAAGTGACCCAGTAACCAAAACAGTACATTTGCATTACATTTAAATGACAGTTTTGTTTTCATTGTTTATGAAACAGATTGTGTCCCTGTCATGCCCACTGATCACAAAAATCCGTGAGTAAACCATCAAACGTTGTGTGAACTCACTCCAAAATCACTCAGGCAGGCAACATGGTTTAGAAAATCAGGCAAATGAGGCAACCTGTCATTGGAGATCTCCTGAGAACTAAAATCTTTATCCTGCCCAGGAGAAGTTCCACCAGGTGATCCTCATGTCTACCTTCCGAATCATTCCTCGGTTAATGATAACCACAGGTAGAAAAATCCATGTGAAATGCTAATTAACATTCAAGAGCAATAAATCCCACTAATAGAAGTAGTGGGAGGTGAGCACTTTGTTTTTCCGGTGGTGCTCCTTGAGGAGAAATTGTCTTCCAAAAAAACCCCATGCTTTTTATACCCAGCACCGAAGCAATCTTAGAAGTATTGAGATTGTATGAACAAAACCTTAAAGTTTAATTCAAAAGGCAGTTACAGATGTGTGAGTCCCCAGGTAAAGATCATGCATTGAGTAAATCCTGGGGTACGTTTTAAATTGAAAGACACCTCATCCCACGAGCAACCAATTAGACTAAACTAAGACAGTGTGATGCAAGAATAAAATCACTGCTCACTGCAGGCACGTTGGCTTCATGTATAAGCAGTTACACATTAATTTGTTTCTCCATTATTGACTTTGCATGTGGAATAAATTAGGCAGCAGGTAGCAGAAAACAGGATAGAATTTCTGAACCCCATGAATTGTTATTGGTATTGATTTATTATTGTCATCTGTACTGACATCAGGCAAATAAAAATCCTGCTTCACCAAACTTGTATTATAAAATAGTGCACCTCTGTATTCAACCAACATTAACTTAAAAGGATATTGCTACCTGAATTCACCTTCACCACAATATAAAATTGGTACTGTTCCGAAAATAATGCTTTGGTAGGAAGGTATGTTGGGACATCTTGAGGTCATGAAAAGGGCTAGGATTTATGTGTATGCAGATATATTAAGCATGCATTCCTTTTGTACAACATGTTTCTTCAGCTAGCCCCAGGATATTAATCAATGTAAAATAACTGCCTTCTTGGTAGATGTGGTTGAATCTTAGCTGAACTGATGTAGCAGGGAAAATATGGTGGGATGGTTGTGCTGCCTCATTTCCCTGGACTTTTCTTTCTACTCACTATAAGTTTTGGGAGAGTTAATCAAGTCATCTTTCAGTCTCATAAAGTTCAGGCATAGAAGCCAAACCCGTCCTTTTTCCCTTATGACAAGCCATCTATTCCAGATATCAGTCGAGCACACCACAAATCTGTTTCCAGTGCATTTCACACTTAAGTAAATAATCCAATACTCTACGCAGTAACCCCGATGTATCCATGCACATAGGTCTCCAGGTGTACAGCAATGCGTTCAATTGGTTGATATTGGTGCTGTGACATATCCTTTCTGAAGTGCATGGTTGCATTTCAAAAATGCTAAGATCTTGACCTGAAGAATTAGCCTGAACAAGAGAAAGGAAGCTTGAGAGAAAAATAGAAATGTAGAACCATAGTATGCACAGCATGGAAATAGGCTATTCAGATCATCTATGAACCTGCTGTATTAATCGCAATGCCCAGCATTAGGTTCACAGCCCTCTATTCCATGCCAATTTAAGTACTCATCTAGACACTTCTTATGTGTTGTAATTGAGCCAGCTTCAAGCACTCTCTCAGGCACTGCATCCCAGGCTGTAGATGATCCCCTTCATTTACTTCTAAATCTCATTCTCTTTACCCTAAATTGGTGTCCTTGAATGTTGTCTACCTATGACATGGAGGCAGGTACCCTATCTATGCCGGGAATAAATATACATACCTCTATCATTTTCTATTCATAAATTGCTCTCCTAATGCAGTATAAAAACAGCATTTTCCTATACAGCACCATATTAATGTATATGTTTATATATTAAAATGTGTAGCCCATTATCTTCTCTCTTGTTGAAAATATAAAACTGGACGAATGCAAAGAACTAATGCACATACATTGCTAAAGGCATAACAAAAGAAAACCTCTGGGTATTATTCTTCGAAAGTAGCTCAAATGTTATCAGATCTAGTATTAAAGATTCCAGCAAAAGAAGGCACAAAGTGCCTGGCACACAGCGGATCAGGCAGCATCTCTGGAGAACAAGGATAGGTGAGATTTTGGTTGGGACCCTTTTTTGGATTGCTTGTAGTTGGGGGAAAAAGCTGGAAGAGAGGTCTGCCGGGACAAAGCCCCTCTAGGGATTAGGATACAGGTGAGGGGGGTTTGATTCGCAAATGGGTGGACAAAGGCCAGAGATGGATAGAAAATAAAAGACTGGAAGATAAGGGGAGAAGAAGCGCAAAATGTCAAGCCCGAAGATGGGATGTAGGTGGAAGTGGAAAGGTTGTTGTAGGTTCATCACCTAAAATTGGAGAATGCAATGTTCATACCATTGAACCATTATAAGAAACACCAGCGGAATATGAGGTATTTTCCTCCAATTAGCGAGTGGCCTCACTCTGACAGTGCAGGTGGCTCAGGACAGAAACGTCAGTATGGAAATGGGAAGGTGAGACCCATCATCCTCACTATTTCCTTCTGTCAGGAACCCTTAGGACATAGTATGTTTCAATCAAATCCCCTCTCACTCTCACTAAACTTCAGAAAATATAAGCCTGGACAACCTTTCTTCACAAGACAACCTACTGTTTCAGGTATTAGTCCAGTAAATCTACTCTGAACTGCTTCCAACACTTTAACAACTTTAAATAAGAAGCTACATTAGATGTGGCAACATCAATGCTGCATATAAAAACGAGGATTAAATTCCTTACGTTTGTATTCAACTGAGCCACGGAGTGGCTACCTGCTGAATTACAAACACTTGAACAATACTGTGGTGTTAATTCAACAGTGAAGAAGTATTACAACATTGCTAGAATGTTTGCCATGATTTTATTTCAATTTGTGGATAATGATTATTTTGTAATTACTCCAAAACCAGTTTAACTTAAGCTGCCAGAGTATTGCAGCGAGCAGTTTCAGACTAGTACCTGTATGATATTAAAACAGCCAATAGATTACAAGTCATATTCAATAAAAGGAAAGTAAAACACATAACTGCTTGGATGCACTCTGTGTAATCCTCTCAAGCTGACTAATCCTTAGTATTATGTGTGTGTAGTATACACACATTAGTAGAGTCAAAAAATTAGTTTTGCTGTTTCAGAATGATAATAAATCAACTGGGCATGTTTAAAATTAGTTTGTGCATCAGGCTAGAATGGTAACTTGCATAGGCAAAGCCCAAAGCATGCGATTACTTTGCTAATTGTGTTGTCACTCCACATGGCATCACAGTGCACACTGACCTGGCTTTGAGGTTTTGTTGTCTCTTTTACATTGATGTACATTTGTGCTGTTATGAAATTTGCAGATACCAGTGACCTTAGCCTCATGCATATTCCACTTTAAAATAGAATTTAGAAGCATAACATGCCTCATTTATGCAGTTGACTTTGACCTCTGCAATGCAGCATAGAACAACAGTCTCACATGGTCAAGGGTTGCAGAGTCTGTAGTAACATCCACAGTAACAGCACAAATCTACTTTTCCAATAGCATATGTAAAAGCGTACAATTGCCAATTGCCAAGGACAAAATTGTATACTCTGGATTTAGCAACAAGCAGAGGATAACTAAAGAAAAATATGAAAAAGGGGGAAGATAGAATGTGAAAGTAAATTAGCAAGTCATATTAAGCTGAGATGAGGGCACAAAGAATCTGCGCAGGGATTTGGGTTAGTTAATTGAGTGGACAAGAATTTGGTATATCGAACAGAACATGATAAATAGAGGGTTATTCACATTGGAAGGAAGAATGAAAAATCATTTTTAAATTAAAAGTGATACTTCTAATTACTTCTAATAAAAAAAAGTGATTAATTCCTGGAAAGAATTTATCTATGCAGGCTGATTGAACATTGCGTCCATACTAACTGGAGTTCAGGGAATACATTGATAGAGGCAATGCAGGGAATTGTGTAGGAAGGAACTGCAGATGCTGGTTTAAACTGAAGATAGACACAAATAGCTGGTGTAACTGAGACCCTTCTTCAGAAGGTTAGGGATAAGGGAAACAAGAGATATGGATGATGAGGTAGAGAGATAAAGAACATCAAATGAAAGATATTGTGGTGGCACCCGGTGGTTCGGCCACTAGCTACACGAACCCTCAGCAGTCGGTCACGTGACTGGGCAATGGCAGGGAGGAGTTGTCACGGGGTACAGGTGTGTGTCCTGGGATATATAACGAACCCTAGGACAACCCTCTCTCTCTCTCTCCTTCTTACTCTGAGCTGACCAGGTCTCTTCTCTCCAGGGGTGAGTGTCCTTCCCCGTCAGCAGGGGCTCATCTTGAACCCAAGAGGCAACAGACTCGCAGCAACAACAACAACTTTATGTTAGAGGACCAACGTGCATCTATAACAAACCTTTTATGCCTGAATAAAGTAACCCATTTTTTCACCACATTTGATGCGTCTACATTGGTGACCCCGACATTCCTAAACAGATATTTTGGATTTCCTGATGCTCGCAGCTGACAATTTACCATAGTGACCTGATGTCTGCAGCCGTCAGCCAAGCCCAGCTCAACGACGCTGCTGCAAACCCGGACCTACCGTAAGGTATGCCGGAGGCCGCCCGGGTCATTGGGCGTGATCCAGGCCTTGTTAGATGGCTGCCAATCTCGCCTGCATGACCTGCCCAGAGCCGACTACAATAGCTCAGAGGCCGCGGCTGCCGCCACTCCCCCACCAGCTACTGCACCCCGGAGCTGAGAGGTCACGGATGCCGCCGCTCCCCCACCAGCCACCACTCCCCCATCAGCTGCTGCAGGAGCTGCAAATGTAGCAGCCCCCCACCCACAGCATCACCGACACCCGCCTGATGGCCCCGGGTGTGGGGAGAAAGCGGAGCCTCCCATTAACCCGACGACCGCTGCTCAAGGCCTAGCCACCCGATACAGCAGGCCTACCTGGGGCGGCTGCCCGAAGTCCTCACCGGCGCGGACTCCGAAGATCCCTGGGTGCTGGATGCCTTTCCGGTCCAGCGGCGGGGTGGAGCCTCAGCCGGTTGTGAGTCGGCAGTCGCGCGACGGATTCCCCGGCAGCTTCCAGCCATTGCCAAGGGCACGCAGCGCAGCCGGTCTCTGACGGCGACGGTGGCTGGAGTCCGTACCTGCAGCGGTGGGGTGAGGCCCGTTGATGCCGGCCGTCAAAATGGCCGCCATGGCCTACACCCACATGACCACTACAGCGACTTCAAAAATGGCCGAGTGGGGACTCTGCAGCCCGACCGCCGTCAGCAGCGCCACGGCTGGTCGAGCGGCATGACCGACGTCTACAGCGCCACCCTTGGTCGGTTGGTGATACTACAGCCTTCAGTTTCAAGCACACCTAATCCGACCACTTTGGACTTTGCTGTATCTTTGCTGTTTGCTCACTGTAATTTTTTTTTCCACTGTACACTTATCACCTAGCTTAATATTACTATTAGTTTCTTGTTGTTGCATTTGCATTGTTGCCAACGTCTTTCTCATGTCACAATCCACTGCTGGTCGACGTGACTGGTCGATACCTCGTCCGTCCTGCGGCTTTTGCATTGGTCTCCTTGCACCCCTCAGCATACCTTGGGATGGCCCACAGCCAGTGGGTCGACTGCACCCACGGGGCCCACTGTCCCGACCCACAGCCGGGGTGCCCCCAGCCTACAACAAGAGCCGCCCTTGACCAGTAGAAGGTGAGCGCGCTCCATCCCTTTTCGACCTCTGCCCTCACGGTCTGCCTGTTAGTTGACGAGTCAGGCTGTGGCGTTTTGTCGGCCTGCTCATTTTCCTGCCTCTGGTTCGGGGGGGGGGTGGTTGGGGGGGGGGGTGGTTCTGTGGCGGCACCCGGTGGTTGGGCCAATAGCTACACGAACCCTCAGCAGTCGGTCACGTGACTGGGTAATGGCAGGGAGGAGTTGCCACGGGGTACAGGTGTGTGTCCTGGGATATATAACCATGGGACAACCTTCTCTATCTCTCTTTCTCTCTTACTTTGAGCTGACCAGGTCTCTTCACTCTAGGGGTGAGTGTCCTTCCACCTCAACAGGGGCTCAGCTCGAGCCCACGAGGCAACAGCCTCGCAGCAGCAACAACAACTTTATGTTAGAGGACCAACGTGCCAGCATAACAAACCTTTTATGCCAAAATAAAGTAACCCATTTGTTCACCATGTTTGGTGCCTCTACAATATGCAAAAAAAGTAATGATTATAAAGGAAACAGGCCATTGTTAGCTGTTTGGTGGGTAAAAACGAGAAGCTAGAGTGACTTGGGTGGGGGAGGGATAGAGAGAGAGGAAATGCCGGGGCTGCCTGAAGTTAGAGAAATCAATATTCATACCACTAGTTTGTAATGTGAAGCAAAATATGAGATGCTATTGGAGGAACAGCATCTCATATTTCGCATATTGACATTTGCCTCTGTCTCACCTTGAAAGACTGCTGGGATCCCTGCATGGATATGAGGAAGGAGGTATAGGGACAGCTGTTACGTCTCCTGTGGTTTCAGGGGAAAGTGCCGGGGAAGGAAGTGGTTTGGGTGGAATCGGATCAATGAACCAAGGAGTTGCAGATGAAGGGGCCTCTGTGGAAGGCGGAAAGAAGGGGGACTAGGAAGGTGGAGGTATAACATTGAAATTGGCAGAAATATCAGAAAATTATGCATTGGATATGAAGATTGATGGGGTGAATGGTGAGGACCAGGGAAACTCTATTCTTGGGGGAGTGAGCAAAGACGTACAGGACACAGAGTAGATGTGGGTGATTGTACTGAATATTTATCTTCAATTTTTACTGCGAAGGTCATGGAAACTAAGGATTTGAAACAAATGAGTTGTGATGGCTTGGATTATATTCAAATTACCAATGAGGTAATTTGGTGGTCTTAATGCATATTAAGATGGATAAATCTCCAGGGCTTCACCAAGGGGATCTTTGGACTCTGTGAAAATCAAGGGAAGAGGCCCTTGCAAAGATATTTGCATCATCTTTAGCCATGGGTGATGATCCAGGACACTGGAAGGTGACTAAATGTTGTGCCATTGTTTGAGAATGGTGGCAAGGAGAAACCAGGGAACCACAGGCCACTGACAGTTACTGGTAGGGATTCTGAGGAACAGGATCAGGTGAGCAGGCTAGGACTTTATTTCTTGGAGCATAGGAGACTGAGGAGTGACCTAAGAGAGATGTATAAAGTCATGAGGAGTATCGATAGAGTGACTGCACACAGTATTTTTCCAAAGGAAGTGGAATATAAAAATTAGGGGACATAGGTTTAAGATGAAAGGGGAAAGATTTACGAGGGACCTGAGGGGTAACTTCATCACACAAAGGGTGAACCAAATATGGAGTGAGCTGCCAGAGGATGTGGTTGAGGCAGGTGCAATAATAATCTTTTTTAAAAGGCATTTGGGCAGATTTACTTTATTAGTATATTAGTCACATGGACCAAGAAACAGTGAAAAAAAACCTTTAGCATGCTATCCCAGCAAATAATACCCTAAATGAGTAGATACTAACCACTCATGGGAGGAAAGTTTTTGAGGGATATGGGCTTAATGTGAGCAATTGAACTAGCTTAGATGGATACCTTGGCCAGCATGGACAAATCAGGCTGGCGGGTCTCTATCCACACTATTATTCTTTGACTAAGACTGGAAAACCACATATAAGAGAGATAGAAAGTTAATTAGCCAAACCTGTCACAGGGAAAATGCTGGGATTTATTGATAAGGAGGTATCAGTAGCATATTTAGAAAGCCATTAGACAACAAGCAGCAAATGTGGATTAAGGAAAGGGAAATTGTCTTTGACACATCTGTGAGAGTATTTGAGATGTAACAAATAGGGGGGATGGAAATGGAATGTATTCTAATTTCCAGAAATGGTTTGACAAGATGACATATAAAAGGTTCCCACACCAAAATAGGTTCACTTGAGGTTGGGATAATATGCTGGCATGAACAAGGGGGTGGTTAACTAACACAAAATAGATAGTACGGATAAATAGGTTATTTTTGAATTGTCATTTGGTAACTCCTAGTGTGCCACAGGGATCAATGCTGGGACATCAACCATTTATAATGAGTATTAATGATTAGGATGATGAAATTGAGTCTCCCATAAGCCAGATTTGCTGATGATACAAAGACAGATGTGTTTACAAGTTGAGAAGCGTCTGCACAGTGTTGTGGATAACTTAACTGAATGAACTCATGGTATATGAAACAAAACATTGAAAATGTAGAACTATCCACATTGGAAAGAAATAAGATGCTGAGGGGGATGGATAGGATATATGGTGGGAGCTTATTTCCCCAATAGAGATTAATTAGAATTAGATAGCCTAGTTTTAGAATAAGGGTCACTCATATAAAATTTGATTTTTTCATTTCCCAGTGGGTGATGAATCTTTAGAATTCTCCACCTCAGGGCTGTGCAGGCAGACCCATTGAATATGTTCAAAGTGCAGATAGACAGACATTTGAAACTGGTCATAATGAGTATGAGAAGAGTGTAAAAAAGTATTTTGAGGCAAGGTTGGGGTCAATCATTATTTTATTAAATCGTGGAGCAGGCTCAAAGGCCAATTGGCCTACTCGTAATTTATTTTATGTAATTAAGCTTCTTATGACCATTGCTGTTGATCCTGCTGATGCTTACAGATTGTAGGGTTAGGTCTTTTAGGTTATAACTTTGTTTTGGAGGGAGACAAGAAACCAATTAGCCACAGCAGTCAAGGTTGCTGAATCCCTGACAGAAAGAACTTTGGTGGACTGAATGATGTGGCCCACTGCTGCAAATCAGCCAATCAAGTGTGGTTTCACCTCAAGCAGTTCAGCTATGAGGTATTAGTTCCCCCTTGTGCATGTGGAAACTTAAGGTATTAGGTTCCAAGCTCTCATGCATACCCCTTATAAGGAGTAGGCCAATTATCTAATTCCTTTTATTCGTCTGTAGAAATCCAAAGTTGAGCTGAGGACTTAGTATTTGTTTCCAAAGTCAACAGAACATAATTTATCTGATATGTGTAGGAAAGAACTGTAGATGCTGGTTTAAATCAAAGGTAGACACGAAATGCTGGAGTAACTCAGCAGGACAAGCAGCATCTCTGATCATTTACCTGATGCAGGGTTTCAACCCAAAATTTTGAGTTCCTCCAGCAAACTGTTTATTGCTCCAGATTCCAGCATCTACAGGGTCTTGTGTCTCCACTTTTTTAGCTGAAATGTTGTCTATTTTCCATTTGTTTTCACGTGCATGGCACTGAGGCACGTTGCTTTGAAGTTCCTAAGTAAAAATTCTATACATGCCATGGCAATGACGTAAATGGTCCATGATTTGTGACGCCCTCATTTCTAATCAGAAGAAAGTTGATTTCAGAACATGAATTTTTGCTGTCATTGAAAAACTAAATTTATTTCTGACAGAATAACAGCTACTTGAAAAAAAATTAACGTGAAATTACTGAATATCGATTTTTTTTTCCGCTTTAGCAGGCAACAATTGTCAAATAAGTGGGTGAAATATTGAAAGCAGGGTGGCAAGTGAAAGTAGGATTTTTTTTCACTCATGTGTAGGTTAGACCAAAGCATCTCATTATTAAAAATAAATATTTTTACTTTGCTTCATCATAAGCAATTCCAGAAGAATTGCTGTATTAATGCAAACTAAACTTTTAATTGAGCAAATGTTTCAAAATCTGCTGTTTCAAGAGTTTGGAACAGAATTTCAAAAGGATGTTTTCTTATGATTTATTTGTTGCATTTGTTCAGATTGTCCATGTGTTTCTGCACAGAACTAATTAGATCCTGTTTCAACTGTGTCTTTGCTTATGTGTTTGAATTGGGATGAAACAGCTGTTGTGTCAACTCGAATGTTTAACCGCTCTCGCAGCCACTGTCTTCCACTCCCAGGCACATGATGTGGATATTACAAATGTGCAGGTCACAGCCCAGTGACGCAAGCATTCCACCATATTCATTACCACTTCATTTGGCAGTCCTCAAGTTTCAGTGTTCAGTACACGCCCACTTACGCTGAAGCATGTGCTACCTAATCCACTGCAATTTGGCAGCGCTTTTATCTGCTAAAGGGCAATTGCTATCATCCTGCTGAATTTCTGATCCTTACTAAAACTGGAGACAAATGGTCAATCTAATTATAAAGGGCCTTCAGTTCTGTCATAGAGGACACAGTGTACTGTGGTTACAATCCAAATGCACAGTGGCAGCAGGTCAGCTGTCTTACAACAAGCCAGTATAGTCGCCATTGAGTGTGAAAAAGTGATTAAAAATGCCTTGGCACTGTCAATCAAGTTGCAAATACATAGCTACAGAATGCGTTTCAAAATAGCCTTCAACATTAGACATTCTGAACTCAGTGTGTGCAAATTTGGATGAAATTCAGCAATATCTGCTTTGCAAAAATAGTGCAATTGTTAAGTTGTTAAAATGGTCAAATTTGTTCCCTCCTGTATTATGTATGCTCTGATGTGCCAGCAATACACAAGGTAAGCATTTTCAGTGGTGCTATATTTAGCCAGAGAGTAAGATTGTCTAAGAGCCTTTTGAGTTTTGTATCCCTCCAACCTACTCTTAGGCTTAGTTACAAAGCCATTTAATAATTTCTGTTTTGTCTTGGACATTTGTAGTGAATGCAAGTCTCATCTTTAAGAGAACGTTCAAATATACTACATTTCCTATGGTGTAAATTGGCCAGATCTAGCACACCCTTTTTTTTAAACAGAGTATCTTTGCTGTTTCAAAAGAAGAAAATGATTTGTTCTGCTTTTGTATATAACTGATGTTAATAAGTTAATTTCCCTGTTAGCAACATCATTGTATTATTATACATATATAAGCCTTACCAATGAAAATGGTAATCTGATTTGAGCTAGTTTTCTTCTGAGGTAATCTATTTTATTTTATACCTTGGACAAGGGTGAAATTTGCATAAACAGGTTACAACTAAAATATTGAAAGCACAGCACAATTTAGTTTTCATTGTTGATTGTTTCAAGCCCATCGATATGTGCAGACTGCTAATATAGTCTGCATTCATATGTATGTCAGAACACCTGAATAATTTGTTTCAACAATTTAGAATGTATTGCTCAGTGAAAATTAATACATAACACCATTTCCATTTTGTGGTTAAAATTCACAGTTCACTTGCAATGGGATCCAGTATTTGATTATTTCTGGGGGTGGAGGGTGGGAAAAAAATTTGACTCTTAAAATTACATTTGAGAGATAGGATGACAAATGGAGATGTCTGAGGTGGGAGTCACTCGGCTGTGCCTGAAAATGACTCCTGCATCGTCATTCTCCCGGTGTATCTAATAAGTAGGGTCCAGGCCAGACAAGTGACTTAAACACCTGAAGCCATAACATTTATTATGTTACAGCATTTATTCTTCGCAGCCCACAAAATGATAATAGGACAGATCCTGATATCTTCAGAACTCATCACATGCGAACCCAAGTGGTGCTTACACTCATGATCCAAATGGGTTGCTTCCCAATGACTCCAGAAATATTGACGATTTCAACATTAAAATACACTGTTAGGTCCAATCTTCACACAAGTACCCCCTTTAAAATCCAAAGAGTCACAAAATAAATGGTATGTCATATCTTTTCCATTTTAATCATCATTTTGAAGTTGCCTGA
The DNA here is from genome assembly GCA_035221665.1 of Okamejei kenojei. Classification (NCBI taxonomy): domain Eukaryota; kingdom Metazoa; phylum Chordata; class Chondrichthyes; order Rajiformes; family Rajidae; genus Okamejei; species Okamejei kenojei. The sequence goes on along the minus strand of CM069131.1, from coordinate 88,560,233 downwards.
GTATAACAAGCTCAAGGATATAGTCTGTGTGGAGATGTTCCATCACCAAGAGTGTTTAGTTTAGTTTAGAGATACAGCACGGAAACAGGCCCTTCGGCCCACTGAGCCCGCATCCACCACCAATTAACCTACATACCTGTATGTCTTTGGAGGGTGGGAGGAAACCGAGGATATCAGAGAAAACCCACAAGGTCATGGGAAGAACGTACAAACTCTGTACAGACAGCACCCGTAGTTGGGATCTAACCAGGGTCTCTGGCGCTGATGCACTGTAAGGAAGCAACTCTACCGCTGCGCCATCGTGCCACCATTACTGAACTGGATGGCTCCAGAAGGACATAACTAGCAGACCCAGCCTGTAACAGGTGTGGGGGAAAACCAACAAGGAAGGAAGGCTTACAATCGAGTTCTCACCAATACACCAGACGCTGATGAAAATGCTTTGACGGTTTGGTTGGGATGACCATGGAAAAGTTCCTGTGGTGATGAAATCCAATCTTTACCATTCCACAGATTGACAGAAAAAGCTGGAGTAACTCAGTGGGAGAGGCAGCATCTCTGGATAGAAGGAAAAGGTGAAGTTTCGGGTTGAGACTGAAGAAGGGTCTGAAGAAGGGTCTCGACCCAAAACTTCACACACTATGTATACCGACAAGGTAGACCTGTCACAAGCAGCAGTAAATTACGATGAACACATAAATATCTGCCAAGGGGAGATATCTCCTTGAAAGCTCACTCTTGATGATGGGAAATATTTTATTTTCATGATTCTGCATTGCTGTCAAGACCAGCATATATCGCTTATTGTCTTCAAGAAGATGGTAGAGAGTTGCCTTCTTTACTGACTGGAGTCTTTCTGGTGAAGTAATTCGGTGAAAATAGCCGAACAATAGGGAAGTCCAGGATTTGCACTCGGTAACAATAAAGGACTTGTGATATTCCAAACCAGGATGAAATGTAAATTGGAGGGGAACCTGCAGATGGTGGTGTTCCTGTGTGCCTGGTGTTCTGGTTAATCTTGCTGTAGAGCTTGCAGGTTTGGGGGGTGCTGTCAGATTAGCCTGAGTGAATAACAGCAATGTATTTTGTAGATGGTACACATTGCAGCTACTGTGCACTGGTGATAGAGAGAATGAATGTTGAGGATGGTGGATGGATGACAATCATGGTCTTGGATGATGTTCCAGATTGTGGATTGTTGGAGCTGTACTCATGCAGGCAAGTGGAGGGTGACTTGTGGTTTACAGATGTTGTAAAGCTTTGAGGTGTAAAATGGTGTATCATGGATAGGTGGCATTACTGGTTGGGACCTTTCTACAGACTGATTGCGGTGGGGGTGGGGTGGTGAAGAGAATGCTGGAAGAGGAGTGGCAGCATGAAGCCTGGCAAGTAATAGAGGGACCCAACAGAGGGAGGGTGGGGGTGGGGGTGATAGGCAGATGGTAGAACTGCTTATCTCTCTCTCCCTCTCTCTCTCTCTCTCTCCCTCTCCCTCCCTCTCCCTCTCCCTCTCCCTCTCCCTCTCCCTCTCCCCCTCCCGCTCCCCCTCCCCTTCCCCCCTCCCCCTCCCCTCTGCCTCTCCCTCTCCCTCTCCCTCTCTTCCCCCCCCCCCCCCCCTTCCTGTCCTTTGCTATCATTTTCAGTGAATTTAATTGGCAGGAGATTGTTTTTTTGTGGTGGTGGGGATTTCAGGAAGAAAAAGAGATGGATCATTTATTCAGTACTGTGGACTGCACGTGGCTATGATTTATATGGCTCGTTTTTAGTGCTCGCAGGCGAATTCCCACCATCAAAGAAGATGAAAATATTCTTGCAGCCTCCCCTTCCTTTTAGCTGTTAATTGTCTGCTTTCAATCACGACTAAATGTGGCCAGGGTACAAAGCTTTCATTTGATCTATTGGTTGTGTAATAATTGAGCTATTTATTTTGCATGCTAAGCCAGTTTTCAGTCAATTCAGTTCACTCCACGATATCAAGAATTATTATTTAAAATGAACTTGGGGCCAGTTTTATATCCTTGCTGTGCCTCTGAAGGTTTGTACTGGAGATCCAGGTAATGCTCCAATGGTTCAACAATGTATTCCACCTGACAAAGAGGAGATTTGTCCAGGAATACCCTGTCAACAAACAGCAGGACATACTTTTTCAGCCAATTACCATCAATGTACTTTCAGCGATCAACAGAATGATGGATGGTTCATGAACATGGATGTCAGGTTTAAACCAGGACCACTCAATGCTAGGTTTCATTATGATCCTTGTCCATAAGTGAACAAAGATGCTGAATTATATGCTTGTGTGTGAGAGACTGTATTTGACAAAATACGGCATCAAGAATAAACACTGGGACTAGTTTCCCAGTCCCTGTCCCAAGTGGTTTCCTGGTCTTCACACACTAAAACCTTTGGTTTTCCTGAAACTTTGCTGTTTGTACCCTGTCCCATAATAAAAATTCTGCTAACCCATCACTCCTCTCCTCATAAGTCCACAAGGGCACCACTTCACCTTACTATCTCTAACCTCCTGCTCCACTATGAGGATTCCATTTCCTTTTAGTTGTGTCTGACAACAGTGACTGCAATTATTGCCACACAATTTTCTGTAAATTAATCCCCAGCAACCACACCACTCCCATTTCCATCCCTTCTGTTAGACCTAATGTAAAGCCTTGCTGTCTGACTAAGGTCAGTTGGCCTGATGGCTCTACTCGCTCAACATCCCTTTTTATCTGGTTATCCCATTATAATTCACTTAGAACATGGAACATAGCACAGTTCAGCACAGGAACAGGTCTTTCAGTCTACAAAGTCCATGCCAAACATGATGGCAAGTTGAAAGAATCTGCAAATGATGCACATCCCTTCATTCCCCGTTTAATCCCAGTGTCAATCCAGAAAAATCTTAAATGCCTCTTAAATACTTTGAAATGTTGTTCAGAATTAAGGGTGCTATCAAAATGCAAGTTCTTATTGATGTTATGATCAAGATTTCTAAGATGTATTCAGAAAGTCTATAATTGTCTTTACATATCCAAACACAATATCAAAATGTTATGGCTTTTAAGTGTTATACTGTTTAGTTTACTGTTAACAAGGGGGTACATAGATGGAAAACGAGCTGCCAGAGACGTACAAAACAAACTTGGGGCCAGTTTGAGGCAGATACAAAATCAACATTTAAAAAAGACACACCCGTTAACAGTGCATTATCTTGTGAGGGATAGAGTCAATTCTATCAGAGGGCAGATTTGATGCTTCCAATGATATTGCTTTTGCATGTTTATCTTGCAGTGGGATACCACCCAGGAGAATAAATAGATTTTAAAATAATGTGTTAACAGAGCATTCCTCTGCTATTAATTTTTTTTAAACAAATTATTAATTGTCTGTTTTTTTTACTAAGAATGTATAATATCGTGGAACAACTCAGTAAATAAAAGCAAACGTTTCCTATTTTGCTTCATAAAATAGTTGTCCTTTATAGTTAAAGTTAAACCTGGTTCAGAACAAAGCTTTAAGATAACCGATAAGTTATATGATAATCAGCACTTTGGTGTTCGAAATCAGAGCTAAAGCGACTGATCCAGATAGGATCACTTTTACTTACAGGTGTTCCTTTACAATTTATAAATGAATCAAGTTTAAATTGAACACAGTGACCTTTTGTTACTGATACAAATTGAATCAATTTTCAGTAATTCATAGGTTTCAGTGACAGTAAGCCCTGATAGTGGATCCTCAGCCTGAAATAATCTCTACAAAGGAATTTATTTTAACCATATAACAATTTGTTGGCATATAGAATTATTATTTTTTTCTGTAAAAGAACAATTGTGTTTAAGAAATATCAAGCACTTGAAAAGGATAAAAGATGATTGATGCTGACAAGCACTGAAAAGCTTATTGTATTTGCACAAATTATTAATCCTGGTGCTGTATTGCTTGCAACAATATTTTATGAATGAATTCTCTTTATGCACTGCTGAGGTCCAATTTGATCATTCATCTTTGAAGCACCAAGCTCCATTTTTATTTAAAGAAGAAATAAGTCCCCATATTTATAGAGCCATTTTCACAACATGTTTGAAAGCACTGCACAGTCTATGAAGTACTTTCTGGTGTATAATAACATAGGAAGTAGGACGTCTAATTTACACACAGCAAGGTTACTCAAACATTTATGGAACAAACTGAGTTGACTGATAGTCCTGCAAAAGAGTGATGACTGTTAAAAGTCAAGAATCACATAATGAATGATGGTCAAGTAAAGCCAACTGTGCTTGCGTCATATGCATTGTCAAAGATTGGGGGGGGGGAAATTGCTCAAATTGAGAAAGAGAGACTATAAATAATCTTTAGAGTGGAAAGGTTTTGTCAATTCCTATTGGGCAAATCTTCTATTTTGGTCACAGTCCATTAACTAGTAATTCTTGGCCCTGAATCAGCACTACTGCCAATGGTTTATTGCAAATGCAAATATGGCTAATTCCCTCACCTCAATATGATTACATGATCAAAGAGGGAAAGTGGAAATAAAGTGCAAATGCAGATTGCCATGTCAAGATTACTAATTGAGAATTCAGATATAGAAATTAAATGCAAGAATTACTCATTGAAAGTTGTAAAAATAGCTTCTGGTTTCAAGTCTCAGAGGTAGACATGAAGGCACAATGAGACCATAGTATAACCGATGAAGTAAGTTGTGGATGGGATGAATTATGAACTGTAATTAAAATACATTTTTTAAAGAACTTCAGAATCTAGAAACAAGGAACTGCAGAAGGTGGTTTACACAAAGGGACACAGACTGCAGGAGTAACTCCAGCACTATTTGTCCTTTTAAGAAATTCATGTTGAATATTCTGGTACTGTGATTGTGAAGGAAATTACTAGAACTTGTGCACATTAGTTGGGATTGAATGAAAAATTTGGAGTGCTGGTAAGTAAATGAGTTTTTATCAAGAGTGTTGAACCAAAGACACCTAAAGAATTTTGAAAAGACCAATGATTTTTTTCCAAAGTTTACATGTTGATTATTGTGAGAAGGTCTTTGTTATAGCAGAACTTTTGATTAGTTGAGCAAGTGGACCATGAGAATGGCTAATGGAGTTTAATTCAGATAAATGTGAGGTGTTGCATTTTGGGAAGTCAAACTATGACAGGATCTTCTCAGTGAACAGTAGGTCCCTGGGGAGGGTTGTAGTGCAGAAGGATCGAGCAGTACATAGTTCTCTGAAAGTGGCATTCCAGATAAATAAGGTGGTAAGAAGGTTTTTGGCACATTGGCCTTCATAAGTCATGGAATTGAGTATATAAGTTGGAATGATATTTTGCAGTTATGCACAATATCTTGAAGTATACGACTTTATAAAGAACACAGGGTAGGCTTCACTGTTTACTGGTTCTGCAGGTATAAAAATTGTAATTGATTAAAACTATGGATATCAATTCAGGATGGTAAAAGCATCTTACTTTTTATTTGGCAAGGGAACTGTGCTTTCAGTAGTTTTGCATGCTTTCTTATCTTGATTGAGAGAAAAATACCACAAAATAAGTTCAATATCCAGCCTCCTAAATTTAACTTGGTTTAATAATTCATGAGCATGTCGAGGATTTTCCCATTCCCAATTCCACACCATGATTTGTTTGTTTTATATTTTATTTGTAGTTACGTTTTAAAATGTATTTTGTGATTATTAATAAAAAATATTAATGTTTATAAATGCACATTCATTGCACAGTTATTTTCATGCTAACGACAATGCATCAGCAACATTGTCCCTTAGAGGAAAGTATAAAATATAAACTAGTTTTACTCTAAAGCTTCATATTGTTTCTCCTCACAGTTATGTGTTTATTTATCTATCCATAATACAAAACATCTAAGTGTGTCATCTCCCTACATCCATTGGAAGATGTGCATGTTAGAGTGTAATGATCATGTCAGCATTGGAATAATGTTTTACTTATCTCAGCGTGCAAAATCAGAAGAATGCATTTTTCTTCTGAAGCAGTGGTGATTTTCCTTTGGATAATAAAGGCAATTTAATCTATCCAAAGAAATTGTGAGAAAATTATACATGAATATTTTTCTTAAAAATCAGGTTTGTTCTTTTAGCTTTAGAAAAACATAGAAAAAAGGTGCAGGAGGAGGCCATTCGGCCCTTCGAGCCAGCACCGCCAACATTGATGACAAGATTTTCACAGAGAGTGCTAATGAATAAAAATCCAACATTTCTGGTTAAGATCCAGGCTCATAAATTAAAAAAAAGACGTGGGTGCTATTACACACCAGCTTTGGCTGCATAATCAAGAGTCTGACAGAGAAGCCAAATAAATTTAAGTACAACTAATGGGAGCATGTGAAAGACATGTATTTATATTTCCTTTAGTTTGATCATTAGTTTGCTCAGTTTGTCTTGTTCACTTTAACTAGATCAGAGATAGACTTTATGATGGATCAGGAATATATATTCAATTTGATGCTGATTATTCAGCAAACTTCATTTTGGCTAATTGTTTTAGTAAAGGTTTCATAGATCAGATTTTCTTATGCTAATACGATAACAGTTTCAGAAAGATCTGTTTCTGACTGAATTCCCACAGTATCCCATTGGTACATTTTTAATAAATATCTTTGGTGGGGAGGACTTATTAAGTTCCTTTCATAAATATATTACACTTTTTTACACCGTCTATCCCAGTAATCTGGTTCCATTTTTCATAAAATATTTTAATTTAGTTTTTTGATACTGCATGGAAAGAGGCCCTTCGGCCCACCAAATCCTCGCTGACCATCACTCACCTATTCATACTAGTTCTATGTTATCTCACTTTCTGATCCACTCCCTACACATTAGGGCCATTTTTCTAGGGGCCAATTAACCTACACACCCGCATGTCTGGCATGTGGTAGGAAATTGGAGCACTCGGAGGAAACCCATGTGGTCACAGAAAGAAGGTGCAAATGCCACACAGGTGACACCTGAGGTTAGGATCAAACTCGGGACTCTGGCGCTGTGAGGTAGCAAGCTCTACCGTCTATGCCACAGTCCCGCCCATCTGAATATTTTCCCATCTGTTCTAAAACACTGGAGCTGATATTAAAGAGAACTATGTGGTGGACAACCGACAAACCAGGCTGCACATGAAATTCTAGCTTGAATTAGTAAAAGTAATTTGTTAGTTGCAGTTAGTTTGACAGTTTATTGCTTAAATCATGGGCAAGTAAATCATATTTCATATTTTTCTGAAGTTGAGGCAAATGACATGATGGAGGTAATATATTATGAGCTCAAATGCAGTTATGGAGTTTTCAGTATGTTTATTGGGTAACCTACAAATTACCTCAAATGATATTCAGGGGTGAAGGATTCAGTAACATAATCAGCGAATCTGTTACTATGAAAAAATCTTAAGATAAACTTTGAATTATGAAAATTGCCTCTTGCGTACCGTTTTTGCGCAAATTGAAAAACCGCACAAACTGGAAGAGCACAAGATCAGAGTTTTAGAGAGAGTTAGATAGATAGATAGATAGATAGATAGATAGATAGATAGATAGATAGATAGATAGATAGACAGACCGTTGGATAGACAGATAGCCAGAGAGACAGACAAACAGACAGACAGACGACAGACATATAATGAACCTATTTGCCCACTCACAGGAAAATAAATTTGACTTTACCTTCTCTTACACCTCTTATTACAAGATAATGCAGTCACCGCAAGTTACATTATGTTCAGAATGTGGAGAATACAGTAAATGATGGTGGAGGCGACAATTCTCTCAAGAATGTTTTCAATGAATCCCTTGACTCATCCATCAACAGAAACTCATTTTATGGCAAGCTCTTCAATAATCTTAGTAACCCTATTGCTGTGGTTGAACTGATGTCATCTAGCATTTCCAGAAGCCCATGCAGGAGTGAAGACCCATGGATATAGGGGATACCCATTTCCCTTCAAGTGTCTGAAGAAGGATCCCAACCGAAAATGTGCTTATCCATTCCCTCCATAGATGCAGCCTGACCCCTTGAGCACCCTCTGCACTTTGTGTTTTACTCACGATTCTAACAGTTTCTTGTATCTCCCTTCAACTGTCATCCAATTGACATGGCTAAAACTTTTTGAAATGCTGGTTTCCTGTATAAACCTTTTGAGTTCCTTGATTAATAGCATTGGCTATTAGAATTATTTGGAAGTTGCCACTTACTAGCTGCATACTTCGTGTTAAATGCAGAAACAAGGAACTGCAGATGCCGGTTTACAAAAAAAAAAACCCATTGTGCTGGAGTAACTTAGCTGGTGCGGCAGCATCTCAGGAAACATGGATAGTTGACGTTTCAGGTTGGGACAACTTGCTACTCTTCAATCCTTATCCCACACCTTTTGGATTTTCATCTCTGTCATCTTCACCTTTGTCCAACCATTTGCCTATCGAAACAACCCCCTCCTCCACCTGTATCCATCTATCACTTGCCAGGCTTTGTCTGACCACTCCTCTATTCCAGCATTCTTCCTCCCCACCACAATCGCTGAAGAAGGGTCCTGATCTGAAACCTCACCTATCTGTAATCTCCAGAGGTGCAGTCTGACCCATATCTTTCTCAGTGATTGTTACTCTAGTCAGTAAATGTGCGGCACCTGGTTCACATATGTGCAGACCCCAGTGCACTCCAATGATGAGGAGGCCAACAAACTTTACAAAACTACATGCTTTTTCTGCCTGGTCCCTCTGCTCGAGAAACAGAGACACGTTTCCTCTCCTTGAATAAAGAATCTACTTGATGTAGAGAAGGCAATGACATGCTGCAATCTGTGAGCTATGGAAGCCACCATGGCTGGTATATTCAGATAAATAATGACATCCAGAAGCTGAATGGTCCAGCGTTGACTGCATGATTGGAGATGTGCCACCAGAACATTGAAGCTTCCGGATGCAATTGTCTTTGAAAGCTGTTTCTCAATGGTATGAAGTACTCTCAGGAGACTCCAGAAGATGCCTACTGCTCTCTCCAGAGCTTTTCTTCTCCTTTTTTTGTTCTTAGTTTGTTTAGAAGGACTAACGTTTGGGCTTTGTCCTACTACAAGTTTAAAATCCCCATTATTGGGGATATAAAGAAGCTTGAATCTTGGCATAGAAAAAAGATTGAATGTAGTCACTACAACTGTGCTCCAGTGCACCTGAATGTACACAAATTACTTGGTGTTAATATACAGGCACAACAGGCAATTAGGAAGGCAAAAGTTAGGTTGGCCTTTATTGGGAGAGAATTTTGAAGGCAAGAGTTAAGACATGCTGCTGCAAATATACAAGACCCTGATACGATTTCCACTTGGAATGGTGTGTAAGGGGCACATCTTCTTGCCTAAGAAATTATATAATGGTATGTTGGCATTCATAGCAAAAGGATTTGAGTATAGGAGCAGGGAGGTTCTACTACAGCTGTACAGGTGCGACCACACCTGGAGTATTGCGTACAGTTTTGGTCTCCTAATCTGAGGAAAGACATTCTTGCCATAGAGGGAGTACAGAGAACGTTCAGCAGACTGATTCCTGGGATATCAGGACTTTCATATGAAGAAAGACTGGATAGACTCGGCTTGTACTTGCTAGAATTTAGAAGATTGAGGGGGGATCTTATAGAAACATAGTCTGAAGAAGGGTCTCGACCCGAAACGTCGCCTATCTCCTTCGCTCCTTAGATGCTGCTGCACCCGCTGAGTTTCTCCAGCTTTTTGTGTACCCAAAATTCTTAAGGGGTTGGACAGGCTAGATGCAGGAAGATTGTTCCCAATGTTGGGGAAGTCCAGAACAAGGGGTCACAGTTTAAGGATAAGGGGGAAGTCTTTTAGGACCGAGATGAGAAAACATTTTTTGAATCGCTGGAATCTCTGGAATTATCTGCAACAGAAGGCTATATTTAAGAGGGAGTTAGATGTGGCCCTTGTGGCTAGAGTGATCAGGGGGTATGGAGAGAAGGCAGGTACGGGATACTGAGTTGGATGATCAGCCATGATCATATTGAATGGTGGTGCAGGTTCGAAGGGCCGAATGGCCTACTCCTGCACCTATTTTCTATGCTTCTATGTTTCTATAATTATGATAAGAGGAATGTAATGAAAGTTCACCAGATTGGTTCCTAACTTGGACGATTTTTGCATGAATAGGAATTAAGCAGCTTGGGTTGGGTGACAGGGAAAGGGTGTTTGCAATGCTCTCTTGAATTTATTAGGATGAAAATTCTTAAAAGATTGACAACATAGATGTTCGGATGATATTTCCCTTGTCGGGAGTGCTTAGGTGCAAATGATAAAAAAAATAAGGAGGCAGTTATTCAGGACAGAGAGGAGAAGCAATTTCTTCACTCAGAAGACATGATTTTTTATAATTCATTATCAAACAGGGTCTTATTGATTCAGACACTGAGAATATATAAGGCAAAGATAAATAGAGTTTTGGATATTACAGGAATCGAGGGATTTGGGGTCAGTGCACGAAAGCAGTAGTGAGCTACAAGATCAGCCATAATCACTTTGAATGATGGAATAGCCACGAAGAGCAGATGGCCCACAGCTTCTCCAACGTCTTATGTTTTTATGTTGTAAATGCAGTGTAGCATCTTCCATCAGGCTCTCCTACCCCCAATCCAAGTAATTGCGGGCCTTGTGAAATTATATTAATCATCATTCTGCTCTTCAGACCTGATTCCCCATATGTTGGCTTCACCATGTGCAGTTACATAAACTGCAACCATTTCAAAAGAACATACTGAATTATTGAGGATGAAGGTGGATCTTGAAGAGAGAGTGCAATTTTTATTGAGGGTAAAATTTTCAATAATGATAGTGTTTTTAAAGTGGCTCAAGCAGAGCCCAGAAATACTGGCAGATAAAAGAAGCACATCAGAGAGCTTAGCTGGTACTTATCTCAATACTTTTTTTATTAAGGCAATTGCACCATGCTGATTTAAAAGTGAAGGCAAACATGATGATGGTTTCTTTAAGATCAAGATTATCCTCTTCAACTGGCTCTGCCATTTGTGCTTGTTGCAGCCAGAAAAGAAAAAAAAGGACACATATCAGAATCATGATGGATCACCTTGAGCTATCACCTTGAAGTAGTATTTCAAATTTGTTGATAGTTTGGGGCAGATTACTGTACACACCATTGTAACCATATGTAGTGTGTAGTGTTAATCTGAAGCGACCATCCTGCATGCATGACCAGTATAGATGCAAGCACTGACAAAGGGTTTGTTAGTTCATATACATCTGTGATGGCAAGAAATGTTTGGACTAAATGCCCATATATACTGTAGGACATTCAGTTGAATTCCCCAGTCATTGGCAATAAAAGCAAAATAATATGGATGCTGGAAATTGGAAATAAAACAGACAATGCAAGAAACTCTCAGCTGGTCAGGCAATATTAATGAACAGAGCACCAAAGTTATGTGTTAAAGAAGGAACTGCAGATGCTGGAGAATCGAGGATACACAAAAGTCTGGAGAAACTCAGCGGGTGCAGCAGCATCTAAGGAGCGAAGGAGATAGGTGACGTTTCGGGTCGAGACCCTTCTTCAGACTGGTCAGGGATCAGGGAAACGAGAGATATAGACGGTGATGTGGAGAAATAAAGAACAATGAATGAAAGATATGCAAAAAAGTATCGATGATAAAGGGAACAAGCCATTGTAAGCTGTTTGTGGTGTGAAAATGAGAAGCTGGCGCGACTAGGTTGGGGAGGGAGATAGAGAGAGAGGGAATGCCAGGGCCCGAGGGCTGAGGGAGAGGTGGGAAGGGGAGGAGACAGCAAGGGTTAAAATTCAATGTTCAAGCCCAAAGGATGCAGACTCCCCATATGCGGAATATGAGGTGCTGTTCCTCCAACTTGCGGTGTTGCTCACTCTGGCCGTGGAGGAGGCCCAGGACCAAGAGGTCGGATACGGAATGGGAGGGGGAGTTGAAGTGCTGAGCCACCGGGAGGTCGGGTTGGTTAATGCGGACCGAGTGGAGGTGTTCGGCGAAACGATCGCCAAGCCTCCCCTTGGTCTCACCGATATAGATCATCTGGCATCTGGAGCAGCGGATGCAGTAGATGAGGTTGGAGGAGGTGCAGGTGAACCTCTGTCGGACTTGGAAGGACTGCTTGGGTCAATGAAAGGAGTGGAGGGGGGAGGTGAAGGGACAATGTAGCATTTCTTGCGGTTGCAAGGGAAAGTGCCCGGGGAAGGGGTAGAGCGGGAGGGAAGGGAAGAATTGACAAGGGAGTTGCGGAGGGAGCGGTCTTTGCGGAAGGCAGACAGGGGGGGGGAGATGGGAAGGTTATGTGTCAGTTTGATTATTTTTATCTGGTTAGCTCTGCTAAATAAGCAAACTAAATACATGTTATTCTTTGTATAATCTCAAGAATTCTTGATTTGGTTTAGTTTAGAGATACAGCATGGAATCAGACCCTTTGGCCCACTGAGTCAATGCTAACACCCATACATTAGTTCTATGTTATCTCACATTCCTCGACACCAGAACCAATTAACCTACAAATCTGCATGTCTTTGGAATGTGGAAGGAAACCCGCGTGTCACAAGGAGAACGTACAAAACAGACAGCACCTGTGATCAGGATCGAACATGAGCGTTTGGTGCTGTGAGCACCACTGTGCTGCCCTGATTATAATCTCTTGCTATTCTTCTATCTTATTCTGTACCATTAAAAAACCCACCTATCTGGTTAAGGTGACAGTAAGTTCAGCAAATGTGTTGTTATATCTGTGGATAGATTATGTGAGCCTAATATTCCTTTTTGGTAAATTCTAAAAGTGTATGATATATGCCATTTCAGTCATATCCTACTACTTGTCCTAAACAACCATTGCCTCTGCTGAGTCATTAGTTTGATAAGTATTTGTATCTGTCTAAGATGGCCATTGTAACATAGATCTAAGTGACTGGACAGACAGGTTTTCTGGTAGATACAAGTTATCAGAATATCTTGTTAGCTAATGATTGATGGGTAACAATGACCAGATCACTGAAGGGGGCCTTTGATGAAAAGATCGTGGTTTGGAAAGGGACACATTTTCTCAATTTTTTTAAATTCTCTGGCATTTGGTATGTTGAGCACCTCAAGGTTTATTGCAAGGACCAGTTTCTCCTTTACCATCCCAAATCATTAGTTTTGACTGAAGATCCATCTTTGTGTTCTGCAGTTTAATTTAAGAAGAATAAATAATATCATCATAGTTAAGGCTTCAAAGCTATTCAACTTTGAAGCCCTAACTAGGCACTTGCAAATGATGAAGCAAGAAGTGGGTCTCACCACAGTTTGCATTTTTCACCACTGCATTATCTGTTGCCAAAGTCAAACAGATAAAGTTATGATTAATTAACTCTCTCTTTTGACCCTGTTTGTTTCACATTCATAGGCATACGTCACTAAGGAAGAGGAATGACACTTTGTTGGAACATTGTATTTGCACAACGTTATTTACAGGGGAAAGGTACAAAGTAATCAATCAAATTCAGTATTAACATCACAAACAGGAAAACATTTGCAATTGCACGTTTTTAGGAGTATTATACTTGCTGTAGGATATTAAGTAACTTTAAATAAATGTTGTCTAATGTGATATTCAATGGATTTGAAGCCTTTGATAAAGGCACATTAAAAGGGAAAATAACAATTCAACAAGGTGGAAATTTATAGCCAACGTTGATGATTTAATTGCTTCAAAATTGATGCATTCCATGCTCTCTGTCCTCTCATACAATGACAACTATTTTTTATCATGGTTTTCTTCAAGTCAGTGAAAATTTAGTTTAATTCAATTATTCCAAGAAGTGGTTTCTTTGTGTCACTCACAAAGCTAACTAGTAGCACAGACATGTGATAGATCTGCCCTTTAGTCTTTTTCATCAATCACCCTTTTGGTTTGTCTTACTTTCTCCAACCTTAAATGGAACTTGCATTTCTTTGAAACTATTCAAGACTATTGATGTCACCTTTTGTTTCAAATACTTAGGCCTTAGCAACTCGTAATTCTTTACAAAGCACATATTGCTGAAGATGGGCAAGTAGCTCCCATAATAAAACATATATATTATACTCTTGTACCGAACATAGAAACATTGCAGGTACTTCTTCCTTTATATGTTATTCCTCATTTCCACTCACTGCCTTTCTTGTTCTATTTTAATTTAATCAATAGTGCTAAACATACATTGTACAACTCTCTCTAGTTCCTTTTGAATTACTGGTGTACTAACTTATATGGATCTTTGTAATGTGTTAAATTGTGCATCACCAATGCTTTATTACAATACTCAGAATTATACAGCCAGTTAATTCTTCCCGTTATCTGATATATAATTAAATTATGATATTTTGATTTACAATGAAATGGAAAGTAATGGAAATACTCAGCAGGTCAAGCTGTATATTTGAGACGCGAAATAGAGTTAACATTTCATGTTAAAAATCTTTATCAGAACTGGGAAGCAGACGAAGGAAGCTGCCAATAGGGTGTGGGGTTGGCTCTGATAATTGAAAGCAGATTGACCATGGAGATAAGCTGTAAACAGGGTTATTCTGATGAAGAATCTTCAACTCGAAACATAATCTTCTCTTCTCAGAGATAATGTCTGACCTGCTGAGTATTTCCAGTACCATCTGTTTTTATATTAGGTTTAGCGGCAGAGACTCAGGTTCGATCCTGACTACAGGTGCTATTTTTTTGGAGTTTGTACGTTTTCCCTGTGACCTACGTGGGTTTTTGCCAGGAGCTCCGGTTTCCTCTCACACTCCCCAGATGTACAGGTTGTAGGTTAATTGGCTTGGTAAAATTGTAAGTTGTCCCTAGTGTGTGTAGAATAGAGTTAATGTGCGAGGATCGCTGGTCGACGCGGACTCGGTGGGACGATGGGCCTGTTTCCGCACTGAATCTCTAAACTAAACTAAACTTAAAAAAGCTAGGGTGCCATCCCTACTTGAATGGCACCCTAGCTGCCACCTCCCTCCAACAGTGCATTGTTGGATCAAAAGCATTCTGCATTAATGCAGCAAGATTCCTTCAGTGATATTTTCCATGCTTTTCTATTCATCTACCATCATCATTGTTGAAATCATCATTATCATTGAAAACATTAGCGGCACAGTGGTGCTGGTTTCCGAAGGGCACGGTGACGAACGCACCACACATCTCTGTCCTCCATGCAGCTGGCAAGCTCCTCTTTTGTCTCTACACATGAGTCTTCCATCAACGTCTTCTGCATCGTCTTGATTGGACGTCCCGGGTCACGTCTTCCATGGGTGGGTTCCCACATCACAACCCTATTTGCTGGCATTTCTGGGTGGCGATGGCAGTGACCAGCGAGCCTCATCCTTCTCATCCTGATCTTCTCGGTCAGAGGTGGATTCTCCCCATAGAGCTGGGCGTTGGTGTTGTGGTCCCTCCAACTGACATTTTGAACTTTTCTGACTATCCGGGTGTAGGTACCATCGAGTGACTTGGACAGTGCTCGTGTGAGAGTCCATGCCTCACACCCGTACAATAATATGGTCTCTACAGTTGCTGGGAAGAATCTCAATTTGAGACCCTTAGACATCCGAGACGTCCAGAATTTCCCCATGTTATTGAGGGTTTTCTATGCGAGTGCTTTCCGGACCTTGATGTCATTCTCCGAGCTCGGCATCCTTGCTCCCAGGTACCTGAAGTCCTCCACTTTCTTGAGAGATGCACTGCCACTGGTCTTGAGAGGCTCATGGTCACCAATGTTGAACCCCATTTACTCCGTCTTCTTGGCATTTAGGCAGAGGACATCTTTCTCGCACTCTGTCTCGACCCTGCACAGCAGCTCCTGTACCTCCTTAATCTGGTCTGATAGCAGGACAATGTCATCAGCGAATTCGAGGTCTGACACGTTGACTGGCCCGATTCTTCTCGGACGCCTTGGGGTCATTGTAAAGCCGAGGTCCTCATGTTCCTTGAGCACCTGCCTCATGGCATAATCAAGGACAATGCGTCCAGCATGTCTCCTTGTAAGACCCCCCCACGAGGATCTCAAACACTTTGCTCTCGCTATCTGGGGTGACAATCTTGGCCATGGTGCCCAAGTACATATCCTCAAAGGCTCTCAGGCGACGAGAGGAGGGCTACCGTAAGCCTTCAAAATCCTCATCTACCACCTTGGAAGATATATGCAACTGATGCATATTCATCTTAAAACTGTGTACCATCTTGCCTTGCAGATATATTACTGCTTATTTATCATTGTTAGGACTAAATACTGGAAATTTGTGTCCAACTGAGTTGTGAGAAAACCCTCACCACGTGATCTGCAGTATTTCTGTAACTGGCTTATTTAATTGTTAAGGATAGAAAATAAATGCTGGCATTATCACAGCATTTTAAAGAATGCAAAAAAGATTGCTGAAAATATCTCTATCAGGAATATGAAATGCTATTTAAAACAATTGAAACAGTTGTTTGACGATTAATATATTTTGGGAAATGAGGAAGTAGTCTTGTTTCCCTTCTTTTAACCAAATATTTGTGAAAATTGGGTTAAAGTTTCCCCAAGGTCCTAAATGGTGAATATAGTGTGTAGTGTAAATACTAAATAAAGTCCTATTGCTCCTCGACATATCCTCAATCCAGATGGTTAATGTAATCTCACAATAGGCATCAACACTATTGGGCTCAGTAAGAGAATCAAAACAACTTTAGTTGCTGCACTGAGGGCAATCTTGTGGCAGAAAGTGTGATGCAGCTTTAAAGATAGGAGAGAATATGATCAGGCTATTCAATTGTCTAGTACGCGACATGCATTGTTTGTGCTCTCATAAGAAGAATGATCAATTGGATTAGTGATCAAAGAGTGCCTGGTGCAATAGAACCAACTTGCAACTTGCCGGCACCCATCATAGTCGCAGCAGGTTGCCGAAAATTTTCAACATGTTGAAAATCCAGCAGCGACCACAAAAAGGTACAACTCTTTGGGCGACTACTCACGACCATACAGGTGTCACCCCGCGACATTGTGTAAGTGGGACAGGCCCCACTCAGTGTTAAGGTGGACTGAAAGGTTAAAGGTACAACTTATTTCATTTGGATGGTTGATTGCCTGATTCGATTCAGAATCATTGACTACAGCCAGCAGATTCAACCTAATGGGAACAGAGTTCTAATTTCTAAAAAGTGATGTTTCATATATTTGGCTGTCATCTAAACAATCTTCTTCAGAAAATGGAGGATCAGGTGGTGCAAATATGTGGAACAACTTAATGACTACGGCATTTGCCAGCAACACTTCATTTCGTCATTTTCTTTTATTCAATATAATTGATTTCATTTTGTGCTGTTCAGAGGCATTTTCAGCCTGATATTTTTAAATGAAATCTTCTCTGCCATTTCCATCTTGAATTGGACATTTTATAGGGTAATTTTCTTATCAATGATTGAAACAGAGGAAAGTGAAAATTAACCTTGTCCCCCTTGAAAACATACATTTTTTGTTAAATTACCTTGCAAAGACAAGCACTTCAGCATTCATCAATTTACCTTACTTGCAATAATCTTGCAGGAATTTAAAATTGCTTCAGTTCATAGACTACACACAATATGAGCTGGCAGACATTAAATAAACACTGAAAACCAGTCAACCAAAATAATTGAGCTTTTTGTTAAATGTGATATAATAAAATTTGACACATACAAGTGAAAAATACTTAAATGTATGTCTATGAACACATACTTTGATGATTGAATTACCCTTCAGAATGCCCTTTAAAAATATAGCTGTTTCTGATGACAATTGAATTAGGCATCATTTCTGAATGATAATCTCCAGTGGTCTAATTTTTCCTAATGAATCCAGTCTAACACTTTGATGAAAAGTAAAGTGGCTTTTAGTCTGATCATATGCTGAAGAACTAAGACAAACTCCAGGGTTCTCTCCTCTTCTTAAGGCATTGATTGCTTTCTGTGAATGGCTGTACAGCATCTGTCACTCTCCAATACCTCAGCCAGTGAACCATTATACATGTGCCAGTTTTGACAGTAAGTACCAGAAGGCTATTTGTCATTGAGGAACATTCATCCAAACTTGATCTTGCCTTCACGTTATATCCAAACATATCCATTTCCTTTTGTACCAGTCAAGGAAACCTTTTTAATTTCCAACATCTGCAGTCTTTTGTGACTCCTTAATTTTATCTTGATTGCACCAGTAATATCTCAGCTGAGATCAGCTTATTAATACATTTTGCCACGAAGGCCAACAGCGGTACTCAATGCCCCAATCACAATGACATGGACCGAACACAAGTTTCCATTGTGAGGACTAATTATTCATTGGGAACACAGACCTGTTTTCCACTGCCATTCATTTCAGACCTGAACTGCATATCCTGGCACAATTTCAGCCTTTAACTTTCAAATTACCAAATCTTTGTTTTTTGGAAAATTTCCAGGAGAGATTTTCTCAAGTTAATTCAAAGATGTTTATTGTGATTATTAGCGCCTAAAACATTGCCCGCACATTCCGTCCACAGATACTGTCTGTCCCGCTGAGATCCTTGAGGATATTGTGTTTTGAGTGATGACAAAATAGTTAGACAGTGTGGAAAAAATATTGTGAACTTGCACAAAATTACAGGGAACTGTTAAGTGGTGTGAGTTTTTGAGATCAGTCAAATTAATTGTGAAGCATTTCCAGTCACATATTCCCTTTTGTCCTAAGTTCTTGATTAGGCACCCTTCATGAATAGTTTGCATTGTGATAAAAATTGCAATCATGTTATGATTTGCATTCCAGATGACTACAAAGTATTTGTCTATTTAGATTAGATACAGTTGGAATTTGTTTAAAGCATGAATATACTAGATAGTGGTAGATATAATATCATTCCCGAAAGCCATCCAATATTTATACAAGCAAGGACAACTTGAAAGACAGCTGATTTGATAACATAAATCCTTTTATAGGAAATTAAAACTTAGTGTTCACTGATAAAATATGAATTGTTGAAGTTATGATAAACCTTCATTCAATAGATATTTTGTGAATGCAATTTTAACTTCACACACTGGACAATAATCTGTCTTGCTTGTTTGCTTTACAACTATGTTACTTTCATTCATTTCAAATCAAGCAGCAATAAATGAAGTGGTGGAAGAATAGGGTAGACAAAAATGCTGGAGAAACTCAGTGGGTGACGCAGAATCTATGGAGCGAAGGAAATAGGCAATGTTTCGGGTCGAGACCCTTCTTCAGACTAATAACCATATAACCATATAACCATATAACAATTACAGCACGGAAACAGGCCCTCTCGGCCCTTCCAGTCCGTGCCGACCATTTGTTTTCTGATGTGAGGGTGGGGGTGGAAGAAGAAAGGAGGAGGCAGAGACTGTGGGCTGAGCGAGAGCTGAGAAGGGGAGGAGAAAGCAGGGACAACCTGAAATTAGAGAAGTCAATGTTCATACCTCTGGGGTGCAAACTGCCCAAGCAAAATATGAGGTGCTGCTCCTCCAATTTACGGTGGTCCTCAGTCTGGCCATGGAGGAGGCCCAGGACAGAAAGGTCGGATTCGGAATGGGAGGGGGAGTTGAAGTGCTGAGCCACCGGGAGATCAGGTAGGTTAATGTGAATCGAGCGGAGATGTTGGGCGAAGCGATCGCCAAGCCTATGCTTGGTCTCACAGATGTAGAGCAGCTGACATCTAGAGCAGCGGATGCAATAGATGAGGTTGGAGGAGGTGCAGGTGAACCTCTGCCGCACCTGGAAAGACTGCTTGGGTCCTTTAATGGAGTCAAGGGGGGAGGTAAAGCGACAAGCATTTCCTGCGGTTGCAAGGGAAAGTGCCAGGAGAGGGGGTGGTTTGGGTGGGAAGCGACGAATTGACCAGGGAGTTACGGAGGGATCAGTCTCTGTGGAGAGCAGACAGGGGAGGAAATGGGAGGATGTGGCCAGTGGTGGGATCCCGTTGGAGGTGGCGGAAATGTCGGAGGATTATTTGTTGTATGTGACGGCTAGTAGGATGGAAGGTGAGGTCAAGGGGGAATCTGCCCTTGTTGCGAGAAGGGGGATGGGGAAGGAGAGCAGAGTTACGGGGTATAGAAGAGACCCTGGTGAGAGCCTCATCTATAGCAGAGAAGGGGAATCACCGTTCCCTGAATATTATTATTTCAATTTTGACCCATAACTTTGTCAGACAGGTAAAGAAAATCTGTGCTATGTTATCTAGAAATGCTGGGATAGAGTAGGAATTTTAATTTTGAGTACTGCAGTAATTACATCCAAGGCAGAATGTAGCAGAGGAACTATAACTAGGAGGTGACATTTCTCTGTGCTTCTGACTTTCAAGTGAGAAATAGGTGTGGAACAATTACCAGTCAATATCCAGATCTCAGATACGTTTACAGAAAAGAAATCCAGAAAAGTGATGGAGTTAATCATTGACAGGAGAGCTTAACTGTTTCTTCATTTTATCCAGCTATAATAAAGCTAACATTAGTAGTTTCTTCCACTACGAGTCCTCTTCCAACATCAGTCAGGTAAGGCATGGTGTCTTCGCCTAACAGTGACAGCAGGCCCGAGACTTTGCATGTTAAGGAGGACTTTCAGGTGGCTGCTTTTGCTGAGGAGCAGCTTAAAATGAAAGATGGAGTGATCTCATGAAGACACTAAGCCACTGCCGATTTTAGTTATCTATGGGTGTCTGCTAAGTTTGGTTTGTCTTTATATTAAGTTAATATTGCACTTTGGCCAGGATTTCACCTTCTCCAATTGTCACCTTCAATGGTTACTTCCCAAAATCTTTTCTGAGCAGGGCACTTCTTGCTGGTCCAAAGAATCCCAGACTCCAGGGACTGTCTCCTCACTAGCAGGCTCTCAAACAATTTACTGCAGCAATGATGGCAAGCCCAAGCTAGTCTAGCCTGTGAATCTCTGCTTTGACAACTGGCAAAGCTTAAGCCCCCGTTTTGACTGTCAAAGTCTTTGTATTTTTTAATGTTTTGTGATTAACTGATGTTCAGATATGAAAATTTAAAATTTAAATTTACTAATAATATAAAAATAAAATCAACTAATGTTTAAAAATGCTTAATGAAAAGTATTTATCATTTTGCACACAATTGAGAAAAGAGTTTGTTACTATTCTTCCCCATGGCCTTGCAATTAATACTTGACACAAGGGATTGCTACAATACTTGAATCATGGGGTTGTTGGGTCCTGCAACATATCTAACATGGTGTTGGAATAGTTTAGAGAACAGGCACCGAAACATGCAATTGCCTGAGAATCACAGCAAGAATCTTGAGCTCAGGCTAGACTAGCTCAAGACCCAACGCCAACATTGAACTCTACCATGAGAACCCAGTGAGGACCACAACTAGGAAATGACCAGCAGGCATCAATCTCTAGTAGATCTTTAAGTGTTCACATGGCAGTCCTAAAGTCTATATTGAAAAGTCTGGGCCTTTAATTGCCGCACTTGATAAAAATATTGAGATAAAGTTTCTAACTAATGTCTGCTTTGAAAGAGAGCTAACCAAATTAAAAGTTAGTGTTAAGTATAGGTATGGTCTACAGTTATGAAGCAATTAATTTGCTATGGCAGCAGAGTGGTGTTATGGTCTTGTGGCCACTGCTGCAGTGTGTGAGTACATTAACATGCAGGTCTAGCTATAATTTGTCTGCTAAGTTAATTGAATGGACCAATTCTTTCATTGCACAGTTATACATATATAAACTTCAGCTGTGTCTTTTTTGAGTTGCAATCTGATTTTATAGCAAATGTACTCTTACAGAGGTTTATGTTTGAGTTGTAAATCGTGTGATTAACAATTAAAAGATTATTTCTTATTTGACAGAAGATGGATGAAGAAAACGAGGCCAACCTTTTGGCTGCTCTAACTGAGACACTGGACAGCATCCCGATAGATGAGGATGGACTGCCATCATTTGATGCACTGACAGATGGGGATGTGACCAGTGTCGATGATCCTAGCCCTCCCTCAACACCTGATGGCACTCCCATGACCCCGGAGGCTGAAGAGCCGTCTCTAGTAAGAATCTTTCTTGCTCTGGCTAACGCTAAATGAGTGTGATGTAGTTAAGATTTGGGTTTTTAAGTTTTAGCCACAAGGACAATGTATGCAGTGAATACCTACAAACAATCTTGCAGTTGAACATGTACTGCATTTTACAAACAGATTTATAGCAACTTGGATATCATAAACTAATAGCTTCTAAATATGCACATGTTAAGTCTGTTTCTCTCAACTATCATTTGTTGGTTATTAACTGTTTCCAAAATGATTAACAACACAGCATAAAAACTTAAAAATGGGCTTATTTGGATAACGTGATAGGATAAAAATTTGTTTGCACACTGTTTATTTCATGCTTTGTTTCGATTTTCCACCCATTTGATTGTATTTTCCCAGCTGAAGAAGCTCTTGCTGGCTCCAGCTAATTCCCAATGTACTTACAATGAATGCCATGGAGGCAGCTCTCACATCCGCGCAACCAATAATAACAGGATTGGACCAAGCCCTGCTGTTGTCAAGGTACATTTTAATACCTATAATCAGAAATTTCTGTCCAAGTCAGAAAGGAATATTTTATTTATTTAAAGAATGAGAGTAGTTGCAGCGCAAAATGATGAACGTTATTCAGCAATGATTGAAAATCCTGATGAGTTATTGACTTTTATTTCAATAAAATGCATGTAGATCACTGACTTTAATTGTAGATTAAATAAAGAATAAGCAAGCTCAGATATAAATGACTGAAGCCATTATGCTTGGCACACACTTCCAGATTGGATTACCTTGTATCATATTTCAGAATATCGACTGTATCATATTCAGCATATAGAGTATATTGTGGTTATGGTGCTGACAATCAGTCTGGTGAACCAAGCTGCTCCCTTAAACAAGGCTGTACCACTTCTGCAATAAACTGCATCTGCCCAGGCATGAACAGTCCACAAAGAAGACAAACACGTGGCCAATTTCTGCCTCACACTCCATACTTCATCATCAGCTAGGTTTTGGAAATAGTAATCAACACTGGCAAATCTCACCAATAATTTACTCATGAATGATAATCAAATGTCGCAAATTAGAAATATAAACAGGAAATGCTGGAAATACTCTGCAGGTCCGACAGCATCAGTGGAAGGGGAATTTATTAACATTTCTCGGACCATTCATCAGAAAGGAGGAAAAAATAATGTGCTCAGTTTGGCAGGGCCATGCTCATCACACCTCATGGTACCAACACGGGCCAAACAGCTGAATTCCTGCGATGATTGGAAATGGTCACTGATATAAGGGCAACATTTGACTGTGGTATCAAAATATTCTGATAACATTTATTTTTTTGAATCTGGAAGACAAATATGAGCTGTACTCATGATAAGCACTCATTTTAGCCCAGTACCTCACAGCAAAAGTTCTGCAGGATAAGCAACATTCAGACCATAAGTGTAATGGATAATGACCATTGGCATTAGTATCCGTTTATTATTGTCACGAGTAGCGAGGTACAGTGAAAAGGTTTTGTTTACGTGCTGTCCAATTAAATCAAGTATACTATTCATGAGTACACTAGTCATACACCAGTACATGTGTGGCAAAGAGAAAAATACCAGAGTGCAGAATATAGTTTTACAACATTGTAGCATTGCAGTTGCAGAGAGTAAGTCCAGCTTCTGAAAGAAGTAGGTTAGAATATTGGAACTACCCCCTAATTTATGGGAGTCTGATAATAAAGGGGAAGAAGCTGGTCCTGAGTCAGGGCATATGTGCTTCCAAGCTTCTGCATATTATGCCTAATGGGAGATGGAAAAGAGAGAATGATCAGGTTGAAATAAATTATTTGATTATGTTGGCTGCTTTCCTGAGGTGGTGAGAAGTGCAGATGAAATCGATGGTGGGGAGTCATAGAATCATAGAAACATAGAAAATAGGTGCAGGAGTGGGCTATGCGCCCCCTTGAGCCAGCACCGCCATTCAATATGATCATGGCTGATCATCCAACATCAGTACCCCGTTCTGGCTTTTTCCCCATATCCCTTGATTCCCATAGTCCAAATGGCTAAATTTAACTCTTACTTGAAATCATACAGTGAATTCACTGCCTTCCACTGCATTCTATGGCAGAGAATTCTACAGATTCACAACTCTCTGGGTACATTTTCCTCATCTCAGTCCTAAATGGCCTACCCCTTATTCTTAAACTGTGACCCCTAGTACTGGACTCCCCCAACATTGGGAACCTTTTTCCTGCATCTACCTCTAAGAATGTTATATGTTTCTATAAGATCCCCTCATCCTGCTAAATTCCAGCGAGCCCAGTCAACCCCTTCTTTCAACATACGTCAGTCACGCCATCCCGGGAATTAACCTGGTGAACCTACTCTGCACTCCCTCAATAGCAGTCATATCCTTCCTCAAATTGAGAGACCGAAATTACACACAATACTCCAGTCTGATCTGTGTGTTGGATTCAGCTACAACCGCAACCCTTTGCAATGTCCATATAGAGTAAGAAAGAGTCTAATAACTTATCACTGGTATTCAAAGGCATTCGCATCACAGCGCCCCTCAAGATCAATACTTTGAGGGTCACCGAATAATCAGAAACTTAAATGGATGCGTTGCATATGTTCTGTGGCTGCAGGAGCAGATCAGAGGCTGTTAACTCACCAAAGCCTTTCAACCATCGACAAGGCACAAATCAGAGTCCATGAGGATACTTCTCAGATGCCTAGATGAGTTATGCTTTAGCAACACTAAAAACAACTTCTCATCTTCCTGGACAAAGCAGCTCATTTGATTATCATTGAATTCACTCCCTCCAACCACCAGCCTACCTTAACAGAGTGAGAATCATCCATAGAATGCACTGCTAACAAAACAAGGCAATTAGTAAACCAACAAATCTCTTTCACCAGGAAGAATCAGGGCAACCAATAAATGGGGGTGGCACTACCTACAGATTTCCTTTGAAGTAACAAACCGTACTAACTTGCAAGCCACATTGCCACTTCCTCAATAGTGAATCCACAAACTCCCTGCCCAGCAGCTTTGTGGCAGTACCCTCACCTGAAGAACTTTGGTGGATCAAGAAGACGATTCAAGATGATGATTAATCACCAACTTCTTTAGGGCAGTTAGTGACGGGTGATAAATGTTAGCCATGTCAATTAAGCCTTCACCCTACAGACGAATAAGATAAATTTGCAGTTCCTCAGATAATGAAACAGCATGCAGCATTTAGGCAGAGATGTTAAGTGGCATGTAATATCTCCAGCAAAAGGTGTCTAACACCCTCACTTGATATTTAAGGGCCTCACTAAATTCCACACATCAACATATTTACCATCACTAAATTCCACACATCAACATCCCGGCAAAACCTATGGTGCATGACTATTTTGCCGGCATAGCCAGATTTGCAATCACAACCACTTCCCAGGGACACTCTTAAGAAGCAAGTTTTGTATTAACTTTACATAAGTAGACACTGAGATTAGTTGTCATGTTAAAGACACCAATGCTGTAGTTCTTACTGGTCCCTCTCACTGCCAGTCTGCTGCTTCCTTACTTCTCCAGTCCCTGTCCCTTCACTGCATTATTGCTCTCCTTCGTGCTGCTGAAGTAGTTCACTCCCCCGATGCTGCCTAACCCACTGAATTCCTTCAGCAAAATTGGGATTGCATGGAACTAGTGTGAATGGGTGATCAGGAAGCCAAAGTGCCTGTTTTCTTGCCGTATCTCTAAACTAAACTCCATGTCTGTTTCTACACATCAATTGTTTTAAGACAGTTTGCTTTATGCAAGCAGAAACAAGGAACTGTCAATGCTGGTTTACAAAAGAAGACACAAAGTGCCGGAGTAACTCAGCGGGTTAGGCAGCATCTCAATTGAACATGGGTAGGTGACGTTTCGAGTTGGGGTTCAGACCAGAAGAGTTGCCTATCCATGTTCTCCTGAGATGCTGCCTGACCTGCTGAGTTAGTCCAGCACTTTGTGCCTTCTTTTGGTTTATGCATGCTTTTATATGGGGGAAGAAAAGTATAAAAGTGTTACATCAGAAGTAGGTTGTATTTGGATGACATTGTGAGTTTGCATTTCTAACCATGATTCACCTTGCTGTGAATAATGTCGCACACCTAATTGATATCACAGGTTCCTCCACTGCTGGCAGATTTTGCCGCTTTTGGCGTTGACCAGCATTCTTTGCTGATCACTCAAAAAAAAAACTAATGACACCATGCAGAGAATAGAAAGGAGGCAGCAATTAAAGGTTCTGCACTTTGACATAATTGTCGTTCACACCACATCTGCTGACCTCAGTCCTCAACGGTCTGCATTATGGAATGTGACGCACTTCAACAATTGCAACCCATCAAGCTTGAGCTGCATGATGCTTACAGTTTAGTTTATTCTCACGTGTACTGAGGTACAGTGAAAAGCTTTTGTTGCATGCTCTCCAGTCAGCAGAAAGACAATATATGATTACAATCGAGCCATTTACAGTGTAGAGATACATGATAAGGGAATAACGTTTAATGCAAGGTAAAGCCAGCAAAGTCCAATCAAGGCTAGTCTGAGGGTCACCAAGGAGGTAGATAGTAGTTCAGCACTGCTCTCTAGTTGTGGTAGGATGATTCAGTTGCCAGATAACAGCTGGGAAGAAGCTGTCCCTGAATCAGGTGGTGTGCATTTTCATACTTCTATACCTTTTGCCCGATGAGAGTGGCCAGGGATGTGAACACATCCCATGATAAGCTTGCTGTGACAATATCCATGTAATATATACGTATGAGCTGTACTCATTCTCGCACATGCTCAGTAAATTAGTCATCGACCTTTGAAAGTGAGAACCGATATGTTTGAACTTGAGGGAAAAGCATTATTTAATCACAGTTGATTATCTATCTAACTTTTGGGAAATAGACAGACTGAATGACCTGAGCAGCAGAACAATCATTGTGAAACTCAAGAACCACTTTGCCAGATACGGAATTCCCAACACTGGTAAGCGACAACGGGACACAGTTCTCATCAGAGGAGTTCGCCAAATTTGCCAGGAAATGGGAAATTGACCATTACACAATTTCTCCAAGACATAGTCAAGCTAATGGTAAGGTGGAATTGGCAATCAAGGCTAAGTGAGTGCTGAAGAAAGCCAATCACTCCAAGACAGATGTTTACTTGGCAATACTGGAATTACGCAACACCCCTGCGCGAGGATTGAACAGTAATCCTGCACAAGGACTACATGGAAGGAGAACAAGGACGACACTTCCAACTACATCTAACCTCCTCAAACCACGTGGTGCTGAGATACTCACGGAAGAGAGGAAAAAGATGAAGGATTTGCAAGGAAGACAGTCAAAAATCTACAACCAACATTACAAGGATCTGCCAATCCTGGAAGAAGGTGATATCGTAAGACTCAAACCCTATAAACTAGGAGATACCATAATGGCAGAGAGCAACAGTCTAGGATGAGAGATCATAGAAAGTCAGGTCTTCTATATCGACGTAATTGAGTAGATCTGAAGAAGACGGATAACTACCCCCACACATAACTCCAGAGAAGCCACCAGACGTGGAGAAGACTGAGAAACCTTGGCAACCTCAGCTGACACAGAAAAAAACAACACAACATCCATCACCAGGAAAAGATGCAACTCGTGTAACTAGAAGTGATGCACACAATGTACATACTGAAAAGAAAGACACTTCTGAAAGAAATACCATCACGAAGACTAGGGCAGGCAGAGCTGTCAGACAGCCGGAAAGGTACGGTGAGTATGTCACAAAGTAATGTGTTTGGTTGTGATGTACCTACATGCTTATGAGAAGAAAGCATGTGAACATTAGTTTATGTTATTGAAATGTCACAAGTGTGACTATGATTGAAATTGTGAAATAAGACAGAACAGTTGTTTTATTCTGTTAAGGTAAACCATATTACTACGGTGTAATATTATGAAAAGTGTTTAAGTTTACATTGTTTTGAGATAATTGGAAATGTAATCCCAAAATGTTAAAAAGGAAAGGATGTGACAATATCCATGTAATTTATGCACATGAGCTGTACTTATTTTCGCACATGCTCAGTAAATCAGTCAGTGACCTTTGACTTGGAAATAAATCATTCCTGTTTTTGATCCCAACATGAGTGTGTGTGCAGCCATCTTTCTCTGTATATTATGTGCTAGTTTACTTATTTTGTAAGCAGACAGATATCAAAACACTTGCCTCTTGCTGCAACTTGTGGTCACTGACAACACGGGAGTCGAACATGCTGGAGAAAAATGTGGAATAAGGGGGTTCCCCAGACATGTTGAATAGTGCCTGGTTCTCATCCTATGTACTTTCTCTCAACGCTCTGCCAATATTTTCTGCAGCTATACTGCAACTGCCATGAGGTGAGTTTTGCTGAGCTTTAACTCAGTTCCCAAAGGGCAGTGTGGCTACAATGTGGCAGCTCAGAAAAAAGCTCTCAATGGGGCTCCACTGGGTTGCATTTAACAGATGACCCTGTAGGTGGAACACCATAGAGACACAAGGAACTACAGGTGTAGGGGACTGCTGGAGTAACTCACTAGTTGATCCGCACGTCCAAGGAAGGTGATAGCTGGAGCCCACAGCAGCCAGGGGCTTGCCTGGACTGACCAACACTCATTAGACTTAGAGCGCGAACAGGACTTTAAAAATTGCACCAGAACCTTGTGCCTCTTGCTTGCCGGGCTCAGTAGACTATTTCTGTACACTTTGCTAATTGGGGATGTGCTTAGATATGGCAATATTTTACAGGAATGTATGTAAGAAAATAATTTAATGTGTGCTTGCACCTGTGATAATATAAGCACCTTTGAACCTTTGGATCAAAAAATACACACATCCCAGGTGATCTAAAGAAGGGTCCCGACCTCAAACATTGCCAATACATATCCTCCAGAGATGCTTCCTGACCCATTGAGTTACTCCAGCATTTTGTGTTCTGTGCAGAACACCATAGTTTTGCTTTTCATTATTTATTTTGTCTAATTTCATGAATTATTTTGAGAGATCCTAATATATGCATGCTAAATGAAGTACATGTTCAATGCCATTAGAAAGGTGAAATCCATTTCCTTGCAAGTTTATCTTTCAGAATATTACTGGTTTTATTAAAACGTTTATTGTCAAACTATATTTTGATTTCATTCACAACACACAATGTCCATCTCTGAAATGTTACAAAATGGGCAGCGCATTGACACAGCTGGTAGAGCTGCTGCCTCATAGCACCAGAGACCACGGTTCGGTCCTGATCTCGGTTGCTGTCTGTGTGGAGTTTGCACTTTCTTTCAGTGACCGTATGAATTTCCTCTGCGTGCTCTGGTCCCAAAGATGTGTGGGTTTGTAGGTTAATTAGCCTCTGGAAAAAATCCCCCTAATGTGTAGCAAGGGTATGAAAATGTGGCATAACATAGAACTAATTTGAACAGGTGGCTCAAATCACCTGTTAAATCACCCTCAAAGGTGTTTTGATCGGTGGTTGGCATGCACTCAGTGGGCCAGAGAGCCTGTTTCCATACTGCATCAATAACAAAAATGGAGGGAAGCCATCTGTCACATTGAATCTATGCTGGTTCCTGAGAGAACAATCACAGCAGTCCTATTCCCTAGTTCTTTCTCTGTAGCACTGTAAATTATTCTATCTCATGTGCATATTCAATACCCCCTTTAAGCCCCTGGATTATTCTGTGTTTTCCATTCTTACAGACAGTGAATTCCTGAACATAAATATTTTCTGGATTTAATAAAATCTCAACACCTTCTTGTAATGCTGTGGCCAAAATCTTAAATTTTGCTCTCTGGTCCTTGAAACAGCCACGATGGCACTGTTATCTTCAACATATATCACATCTAAACCGTTCATGATCTTGTTGTGCACTGCGCAACATTATTATGATAAAGTACATGACAGTTCGTCATTTTGGGAAAATAATATGTGGACCTTGTGGTTCTTTCCCTTTCCAACAAACAACCACATTCAAACAAATGGACAGTGTATTCTTTCAAAGTTTCTGTGACCTTAATGAGATAATTACCTATGTAATATGCTTCGTTATTTTGTATTATTATTATTTGGTGGGGGTGGGAGATTGCAACCTTCACGTGGTCCACCCTGTTTCGACGAATGCAATCAACCTGGCGTGCACAATCAAATAAGATCAAATGGTTGGCCTACAACTTTAGGCCACGCATGCCATACACAAGAAGAAGAAGATTAGTTGTTGCACTCAGTCCTTGGAATTTGCTGATTTGCTATCCTTGGATCTTCCTACATGCAAAGTCAGCCCAAGACCTCATCTTAATAATTTTTACAGAGGCTTTGAGCCACCCAAAAACATGGAAAATTGATGCAGGAGTAGGCAATGCGGCCCTTCAAACATGTGAAACACACCCACAGGAACAGGAATACGGAAAGATGTATTGAAGGTAGACAAAAGTGCTGGAGAAACTCAGCGGGTGCGGCAGCATCTATGGAGCGAAGGAAATAGGCAACCGGGCCGAAACCCTTCTTCAGACTGATTCAGGGTGGGGGGGGGCGGTCTAGAAGAAAGGAAGAGGAGGAGCCAGAGGGCTGAGGGAGAGCTGGGAAGGGGAGGAGACAGCGAGGGCTACCGGAAATTGGAGAAGTCAATGTTCAAGCTGCTAGGCTGCAGACTGTGGCTGGGGGGCGGTGGGGAAAGATGTATTCTTCTGTGCAGGCAGTTCTTTACAAAATCAAAGCCAGTTACAAATCCAGTGGAAGGCTCACAGCACTTTGACTCTTCCCTCATGCCATATTACACAAGCCTCCCTCTCTCCAAGCTTCCATCTCAAAGGTTCATTAGCTTTTTTGCCCAAATGAAGAACTAGCTGCTCCCCTCCTCCTCACCACTGTACAAGAAAGGGTAGATTACTGCTGATCTCCGCCTGAAATGATGTGGCACCCAAGATTACTCCTTTAAATGTATAACAAAATACTTTGTATCATTCTGTTAACTTTTATAAACATGTTAAGATGTTCAAATGTACGCAAGCTAATGCTTTTGGAAGTCTATAGGGCACATTTATGTTTATTTCAGAGGTGTACTGTGTACATAGGAGAGGGCCTTTGTGCTATCTATTTTTTATGATTGGTCGATGTGGACAATTTGGGCCACAGTTTCCATGCAGTATGACTCTATAACACAGAGCATGACACTATACTTCACGGAAAACAATGGAGTGTACGGGGACTGTATTCTGATTAGTACGGGTGTCAGAAGATATGGGGAGAAGGCTGGAGAATAGGGTTAGGAAGGAGAGATAGATCAGCCATGATTGAATGGTGGAGTAGACTTGTTAGGCCGAATGGCCTAATTCTGCTCCTATCTCATGATCTTATGACTGAGTGCAGAAAAAGCAAACATGACATTAGCAACCACCTAATCTTTGAGTGACAATTACTATAATGAATAAGATTTAATAATATTATTGTTTCCTTGTGCCTTTAAAAGGTGGAAGCATCTTTGAATCCCAAGGCAAGGAATGTTTCCCAACACCAGAAGTCACAGGCCCAGCGTCGCCGATGTACAGAATTGCTCAAGTATTTGACTGCTAACGACACCCCTCAGTCCCGGATAAACGAGCACAAAATTACTAGCAAAGCCAAAAACGTCTCTAAAAAGAAGATACAGTTACAATCCCAGCCATCATGTAACCTCCAAGGTAAGAAGAAAGTTTATGATAATATCACCATGAATTTGAGTCTTTTATGCATATCATCCTAGGTTTTTGATTTTGATTTGAGCTTCTTAATTCAAATGGAGTTAAAGTACAAATCTCTACATCTAATGATTAGGTTGGCACAGTGGTGCAATGGTAGATTTGCTGCAAAGTAGCACCAGAGACCTGGGTTCGATCCTGACTATGGTGCTGTCTGTACAGAGTTTGCACGTTCTCCCTGTGAACACATGGGTTTTCTCCAGGTGCTCTGGTTTCCTCCCTGCAGGTTTATAGGGTAATTGGCTTTTGTAAAAATTGTCCCTATGTGTAGAATAGAACTAGTATATGGGTGATCGCTGGTCAGCGTGGACTTGGTGGGTCGAAGGGCCTGTTTCCATGCTGTATCTCTAAACTAAACTAAAATAAACTAATCTACGTGAACAATTTAGTTGCAGGGCTCACACTTGGAGTTTTGAATCAGTGATCTAAAATCATGAGTTCATAGCCCACAATATCAGCTGAGCAATTTAAAATAAAGTTATTAAATTAATCTGAATAAAAAATGCTAGTCTTAGCAGTGGTATTCAAGAAACTATTGGGAGTTGAATATTATATTGACCAATTCGGTTTATTAATGTCCTTCAGAGAAGAAAATCTGCCCTATGCGTGACTCAAGGCAAATTGTCCTGGATTATAAAGTCATGGAATCATATAGTTCAGAAATAGGCCCTTCGGTCTAACTTGTCCATGTAGACCAAGATGTCCCAACTAAGCTTTTCCTATTTGCCCGTGTTTGGCTTATAGCCTTCTAAACATGAATTCATGTACCTGTCTAAATGTAATTTAAATGTTATTTTACTTGCCGGAGTCACGTGAGTGACTACGTGAAGAAGAGCCCGCCTCACGCTGGTAACGGCATGACGTCGACGCTGACGGCGGAAGGTGGAGCTGCAGTAAGGAGCAGCTCCTCGCAGCGGTCGGAACGGCCCGCAGGTAAGAACAGTAAAGTTGGGATTCTTAGCGGGCGCTGGGTAGGTCCAGCAGTATAGGAAATATATTAAATCAGGTCAGAGTCATATTAGTGCTGGATAAGCACAGATGATGAAGTAAAACTTATATTCGCGGGTCAAAATGCTTCCTGGGGTGGAAAATAAATATACGGGAAAGCTAGTGCGGAGCCGGTTCCGATACCGGTGGCCGCAGATATACCGTTAGCGAATTAGTTTACAAAATGTAACACGGAGAGAAATGCTCCGAATATGAAAAATGGAAAAATAAAATAAAATAAAAAATCTGAGAGGCCCGTGGTTCTGATGACTCTGACATTGAAAATCCTCCAGATAAGTAAACTATGTGGAACTGATTATGGAGCATATGGAGAAAGTTCTCCAAATAATTATGAGACTAGGGTCAAAGTACCCTGAAGGTTCCTAAGATTAGCCCTGAGGGGTTTAATTATTTTGAATATGGCCATGGGCCTAATTGGAAGTTGGAAACTCCGGACCCAGGATTTGGGCCGGAAGAAGTCTCATGGGATGAAATCCCAATTTGATTTAGGGCTGCAGAAGGCAGACCCTGTTGATGGTGATTTGCATTTTGAAAGCACACCACAAAATAAAAATAAAAATAAAATGAAAAAAATATGAAAAGAGGCCAAAGATGCATGGAATAGCAAAAGGTTTTGCTATATATGAAGGAAGTGGTGGGCTATGGAAGAAATCCTAGCTGCCAACATATATATATGGTATCTCACCAACTTCATGATTCTGTGATGATTGAAATATTAAAATTGCACAGCACAGGAAATTGTGCCTCATTGGAAGAGCCTACGGTTTATCCGTTAATATGGGCATCCATGACTCCAAATATGAGAGCGTCAAATAGTGAGGTTTAAAAATCCTCACAAATTATTCTGCTGCTATTATGGCTTTTGGGCAGATGAAAGGAAAACATAAAATAAAGAACGCTATTGTGCAATTCTTTCTATGAAATTTTATATAATATAAATGGCTATTTGGGCCATTTTTCACCCAAGGTTGCATACCTGTGTCGAGCAAGTGGTGTTTAAGCTCTTGGTTATCTGTTTGGAGTAATCTGCCTAACTTATTGAATTGGATGAAAAGCTAAATTTTTAGCTGCATGAAACCTTCGTCTTTGGACGAAAAGGTATTTTCGCCCAGAAGGGGATTTGATATTGGAAATAGAGGCAGAAAATATGTCAAGGAAGTTTTATTGTATTGCACAACCAAATACTTACCCGAATTCAGGGGATAAGGAGAACACCACGCTCATATGCAGAGGAATTAAAGACTTGTTCCCTGCTTAAAGAAACTGCGGATTAATCTCCAGTTAGAGGGAGATTACAAAAAGTTTATTAAGACTGGCTTACTATTATTTTTGATCAGTATATATTACGAGCAGTTTCATTAACTACTATTACTTTAAAAAAAAAAAAAAAGAGGTTAATCCTCCTGTACAGAATAACCTGCTTATGTTTTCGTGTTTTCTGCAATGAAAAAGCAGAGATTTATGTTCACATTGCCTAATTATCTGGAAAAGAGGTAATGGAAAAGATTTTGAACACGAGCATAAATTTGTCTTTAATGTTAGAAGGCATTACAGATGATGGTTGCAGAAGTATTCTGGACCTTACAGGTCTAAATAAGTTTGTAGAATACAAACATGTTTCAAATGGAGACATTGAATACTGCAAAAATATTTAATTCAGCAGGTTGTTATATGGCTAAGATTGATGAAAAGACCGCCTATTATTCTGTACCTATGCATCAGGTCTCGGTGGTACTTAAATTTTAATTGGTTGTGACAATTATGGCAGTTAAGCTTTGCCAAATGGGACTGAGTTCAGCTTTTACTCTTTACGAAACTGTTGAAACCAGTTTAGCCCAATTAGAGCACAAAATGCACATCATTATGGCTTATCTCAATGACATTCTGGTCATTAGTGATTATCAGGAGTCAGCTGAGGACTCAGTTTCAGTTACTAAAGCTTTGTGGGAAGCTAAGGTTCTTAATTCATCTAATTAAGCCCCAGCTGCAGCCAGCACAAACAATTTACTTTTGGGGTTTGTAATTAACTCAGTGACTATGTTAATACCTTTACCAACAGATAAAGTCGATGATATTTTGGTAACTTGTCATTATCTCATTCAAAACCTTATCCTTCCATCCGAGAAAATGGTGACAACCATTGGTGGAACTGCTAGCAGCATTTCCTGCAGTAGAATTTGGTTCATTACATTTATTGATATCTTCGAAGGTACAAGAATACAAGCTCTCAAAGAGAAGGCAGGCCATTTGACAGGCCTATGTAATTAACAAAGAAGCTGTATTGGGAATTTACAATGGTGGGTTAAAAAAGGAAAATGTCCCACAAGCTGCTAATAAATATTATGATTAAACAGCCTGAAATGGTTTACATACAGATGCTAGTGCTCTCGGATGGGGGCCACAGATTTATCCTCCAGTTGTGGAGGTAGATGGAAAACTGAAGAACAAGTGTTTCTCCAAGAGTATGGTATTAACTATTTGGAGTTATTGGGGGCCTTTTTTATGGGCTTAAAGCATATTGTTGTGCTAAACAAGGTCTGCATGTGTTAATACAATTACACAATAAAACAGCTGTGGTTTACATTAATCACATGGGGAGAGTTGGATCAGTATCATGTGATTGTCTGGTCAATGAGATTATGGCAATGGTGTATTGGTCGGCAGCTATGGATTGCAGTAAGCTATACTCCAGGTAAAGACAATGTGGTAGCAGATGAAAGGTCCAGGATTTTTTAAAGATAATACGAAATGGATGTTTTAAGCCACCAATATTTAATGAATATTGTTCGACGAATTTGGGTTGCCAGAAATTGATTTGTTTGCATCCAGGCTTAATCATCACTTGCCTCATATGTGTCTTGGGAACACGATCCGGACGCAGTTGCAGTAGATGCATTTTTATTTACACTGGGGAAAAATGTTCTTTTATGCTTTTCCACATTTGCTCTGATCCAGAGATGCTTGAAGAAAATAGAGCAAGATTCAGCTTCCGGATTGTTGGTAGTGCCAAATTGGCCAACTCAAACCTTGGTTCCCAGTTATGCTGAATATGATTAAAGAACCGTATATGCAGATTCTTAACTGTAGTGATATCTTGACTAATCCAGTAACAAATGAAGATTACCCATTATATGCATATATGAAATTGTTAATCTGCAGGTTTTGACCAGACCACTACAGGAACTGGGATTGTCGGACCAAACTTGACAGTTATTTGGCACATCATGGCGAGATAGCACACAGAAACAATATATGACACATATTAAGAAATAGGAAGAATTTTGCACACAGTCAAAATATTTCTGATGATTATGTGAATGTTACTCATGTTTTTGGAATTCCTTGCCAATTTGCGCTTTGGCCAACATTTAAGTTACAGTGCCATTAAACACTGCACGCAGTGTCTTGTCGTCCTATTTAGGACTTATGACTGGTGAGGAAATCAATTGGGTCGCATCCATTAATATCACGATCATGAAAGGAATTTTTCACATGAATCCGCCAAAACTAGATATACAGAGATTTGGGATTGTGAGCATAGTACTTGCTCTACTTAGAGAATGGACGCCAATTGAAGGGTTGTCATTGGATAGGTTAACATTGAAATTGGTCATGTTTAATGTCACTGGTCTCAGCCCAAAGAGTGCAAACTTTACAATTGTTGCGTTAGACTGTATGCATGTGACTACAGATAACGTTGTATTCTATGTTTACGATCTGATCAAACAAAGTAGACCAGGGAGATCTGGAACAAAGGTAACCTTTCAAGCTTTTCATATTGAGCTTGCTTTGTGTGTGGTTAGACATTGAACCAATGTATTAAAGTGACGGACACTTTCGAGGAACGAAAAAGACATTACGCACAAAAAGCCACACACAAAAGCTTCAGTTCAAACTATCTCAAAATGGTTGAAACAGGTGTTGGTTTTAGTGGGAGTAGACACTGATGTCTTCAAATCTCACTCCACCAGGGCGGCAGCTACGTCCGCGGCGAAGGGGCGGGACGTACTCTCGAGCATATTTTTAAAAATCGCAGGGTGGAGTAAAGAAGAAACTTTTTCAAAGTTCTAACAAACCTGTTCACACTATGACAAGCTTTGGACACGCGGTGTTGGGAGCACTATAATCACCTGCTTTGTTTGCTATTAATTGCTATAATCAGTTGTGTAGTCACTGATATCTTTTGTCACTTGTAATCATTTTTTCCCTCAAATATAAGGAGGGTATTATATGGTCTTTCAACCATTTAAAAAATTTAAATTGTGAAAAAGATCTAATCTTTTTGTCTGCTTTCTCATGTTATGTGTTTACTTAGCGGACTGTCGTTACGGATTAATTCTACGACATAAAAAACACAGAAAGCTTTAAAACTCTTCACGTAGTCACTCACGTGACTCCGAAGTAAAATAGTAAGATTAAACGAGAACTCACCTGTTCGAAGTTTGATCGTTATTTTACGAGGAGTTACGATGAGGGATTACGTGCCCTCCACTCCCACCCTCGTAAAATAAATGATCAAATGGTGGTTCTAAGTCTTTTTATGAGCCTTACTATGTTACTCCGGCTTTGGTGTTCTGTGTTTTTCATGCCGTTGCTTTGAAGTATGCCGTTACCAGCGTGAGGCGGGATCTTCTTCACGTAATCCCTCATCGTAAACTCCTCGTAAAATAACGATCAAACTTCGAACAGGTGAGTTCTCGTTTAATCTTAATGTTATTTTACCTGCCTCAATACCTGATTCTGGCTGCTTGTTCCATATACTTAACACGCTCTGTGTGAAAACATTGTTCCCCAGGTTCCTAATAAATCCTTGCCAGCTCACCTTAAATCTATACCCTCTAGATCTTGATTCCCCTACCCTGGGAAAAAGACTCTGTGCATTCACCTTAACTGTGCATTCACCCTCTCATGATTTTATACACCTCTATTAGATTAGCTCTCAGTCTTCAGGTACTCCAAGGAATGAAGTCCTTGCCTGTCCAACCTCTTCCTTATAGCTCAAGTGCTTGATTCCTGGCAACATCCTCGTAAACCTTCTCTGCACTCTTTCCAGCTGAACAACATATTTCCTACAGCAGTGTAACCAAAAGTGAACACGGTAGCATGGTAGTCTTGTACAACTGCAACATAATGTCTCAATCTATATACTCAGTTGGACACGCGCAGTAGAGCAGTTGCTGGAATCTTGAGTAAAACACAAAATATTTTCAGATGTCTCAGCTGAGCTGTCAGGCAATATCTGTGAAGGATATGGGGAGAAGGCTGGAGAATAGGGTTAGGAAGAATAGGGTTAGGAGGGAGAGATAGATCAGCCATGATTGAATGGTGGAGTAGACTTGTTAGGCCGAATGTCCTAATTCTGCTCCTATCTCATGATCTTATGACTGAGTCGGGACCCTTCTGGTCGGGACCCTTCTTCAGATTGATTGTAGTAGCAGGAACAAGCTGGAAAAGAGGTGGGAGGCATGGAACAAAATCTGGAGAGAGATTGGCAAGTTGCATTTGCCAGTCACATTTCCCTCACCAGTATCCATTTATCACCTGGTGCTGTCTGTACAGAGTTTGTATCTTCTCCCCGTGACCGTGTGGGTTTTCTCAGAGATCTTCAGTTTCCACACTTCCACACTCCAAAGACGTCCAGGTATGTAGCTTAATTGGCTTGGTATTAGCGTAAATAGTCCCTAGTGTGTGTAGGATAGCGTTAGTGTGTGGGGATCGCTGATCGGCACGGACTTGGTGGGCCGAAGGGCCTGTTTCCACGCTGTATCTCTAAAACTAAAAACAAAAACCTGTCAGGCTTTGTCCCAACTCCACCTCTTTTCCAGCTTTCTCCCCCAACTACGACAAACTGAAGAAGAGTCCCAACCCGAAATGTGGCTTAACCTTGTCCTCCACAGATGTTGTCTGACCAGCTGAATTACTTCAGCATTTTGTGTTTTATTCTACACTCATTTCCTTAACATATGAAAACTAGCATGCCAAAAGCCTTAATCTCCCTATCTGTAACCCCACATTCAGGACACCTCTGTTGGTGCTTCACTGGAAATACCCTAATGTACTCACAACTTTCTGCAGAGTGTGTGCTAACTTATTCCAGACCAGTGCACCTGTGCACTGCAGCATAGGACTATGTAATTTGACGTAGATGAGATCGTGACCTATTTAAGCTCCATCCTCCCTGGGTGGTTTCTTATTGTGCTGGGCTGAGAGGCAAGATTTTCACTTGGCTGTCTCACATATTGCAATGTATCAGTAATCAAACCGTCTGTTTTAGCCAAATTAGTTGAGGTTAAGCGATAATCAGGAAACCAGGGAGGATAATCTTCCTCTGATGTATAATGCTATGAGATTGTTTACATTCACCTAAGAGCATATATGGTGTGAATATTGCATGTAGAGCAAGATAAGCTTTTACAAAGGTTTTTTTTTAACCCAAGAAGACACTCATAATCCCTCAATGAAGTAGTGGATTGGAGTTTTCTTCACTCCGACAGAAAGGTTCCAAGCAAAATGTTAACATGTCTCTCCTAGATGGTGGAAATTTCCTCATGTTGTATATTTTAGCATTTTCACCTTATGTGGTAAACTCAGTTTTCTTTTCTTTTAATCCCATCTGCCACAACATACTTTGTTGCTTCTAATTTAATTGGAAAAGGAAGTGTAAAATTCCACATATTTAAGATCATTAATAATTCCAGTATTTCTGTTTCCAATTTTGACAGCGAGACCAACAACACTCTCTCTGCCCTTGACACCAGAATCATCAACGTAAGTGTTTCAAACTAATAATATCGGACTGCTCATATTTGGAAGAGCAATTCATTTGATACTTTTTTAACTGCAAAACTATTAAGCAACTGAAAGGAATAAAACACCTTTTTTAGTGATCCAAAAGGTTCCCCATTTGAAACCAAGACCATTGAACGTACCTTGAGCGTGCAACTATCCGGTACTGCTGGTAAGACCTCTTTTTGCTTTACTTTGCATTATCTGTTAATTGTTTGTTAAAATTGAATCAGCAATTCAGTAACAGGTTTAGAATTTCCAAGCATAATGTTGTTTCCCTGATATGTTCCCCAGAGTGTTTTATGATATGATTTGAATTATTTGCAGGCTAAACTTCACTGAAGAGTTCTCTATGTTGATTTTTTTTACCCATACAAATTAGTATATCAAGGGTAGTGGCTAAAGTGTTCAACAATATCTGGTGACACATCAATTGAAACACAAATGCACGATAAAATGAAATTGTTGCGGAAGTAGCGTTATGGAGCATGGAGACGGGCTTCTTGGCCTTATCAATCTATGCCAATTATCAAGTATCCATTCACACTAATCCTATTTCTTTTCCTAACAATCTGCTACTTAAACAAATTTATATAAATTTACATTATCTCAAGAGAATTAAAATATGCTTCCATTGTGGTTTCACATCCTAACATGCTTTATAGCCGATTAAGTATTTTCCAGCTTGATTAACTGCTACAAATACATATTTGGGCTAGAAATTCATCTCCACCCTGCCAAGTGATACTGCTTTTGTTTTTCGATGTTGAAAATGTTATTAATGCCAGTGATAGAATGTTACATCTGCTTGTGGATGTCTTTGCATTTGTTGCTAACATCAAATGCTCATTTTAGGTGAGATGTTTTCTCACTGGCACTGTTCTTCTTGTACCATACATACCCAAATGATACTGATATTAATGCAATGCTCAAAATTGGTCATCAGTAAGATTTTTATCATGAAAATAGACACAAAAGCTGGGGTAAGTGAGCAGGTCAGGCAGCATCTCTGGAGAAAAGGAATAGGTGACATTTCGGGTCGAAATCCTTCTTCAGACTGAGTCAGGGAAAAGGGAAACGAGAGATATAGACGGTGATATATAGAGATATAGAACAAATAAATTAAAGATATATAAAAAAGGAATGATGATAAAGGAGACAGGGCACTGTTAGCTGAGGGCCAGATGAAAACGAGTTACAGGCAATGAGACTCAACAAGACGACTTTGAAGCCAGTACAACGACTTGGGTGGGTGAATGATGGAGAGAGAGGGTTGCAAGGGTTACTTGAAGTTAGAGAAATCAATATTCATACCGCTGGGTTGGAAGCTGCCCAAGCAAAATATGAGGTGCGGTTCCTCTAATTTGCATCTGGCCTCACTCTGACAATGGAGGAGGCCTAGGACAGAAAGGCCAGCATGGGAATGGGAAAGGGAATTAAAATGTTTGGCAACCGGGAGATCAGTTAGGCTCAGGCAGACTGAACAAAGGTGTTCAGCGAAACAATCGCCCAGTCTTCGTTTGGTCTCGACAATACATAAGATTCCACATCTTGAACAATGGATACAGTAGATGAGGATGGAGGAGGTGCAAGTGAACCTCTGCCTAACCTGAAATAGGAATCTCTGGGTCCCTGGACAGAGACAAGGGAGGTATAAAAACAGGTGTTGCATCTCCTGCGGTTGCAGCGGAAGGTACCTGTGGATGGGGTGGTTTGGGTGGGAAGGGATGAGTCAACCAGGGAGTTGCAGAAGGATCAGTCCCAGCAAGAAGAGGAAAGGGGTGGATATGGGAAGATGTAACTAGGGGTGGGATCCCGTTGGAGGTGGCGAAAATGTTGGAGGATTATGTGCTGTGTGTCGGCTGATAGGGTGAAAGGTGAGGACCAAGGGGTCTCTGTCCCTCTTGCGACTAGGGGGAGGGGGAATGAGAGTGGAGCTGCGGGTTATCGAGGAGACACGTGTGAGGGCCTCATCTATGATAGGCAGTTCCACTTACTCTCTAAGTGAATCAGAAAGCACTCTCCTTTCCCAATGCTGTTATTGTCACAGTTATTCTTGAAGTAACAACATGTAGATGGGAGAGTGCTGCTTGTGTTTTTCACATGTCCCTCTACAAGCTGGCTCCTTAGTTCACAGCTATGAGGCGGTGCTGGCAGTTGTGTGATCATGCAATGGATTGAGAGAATAGCTCAAGTTAAAAATGAGAGAGCACCTTGTCATGCTAGACAATGCTGTTAAACAAACCTCTCTATGTATGTTTATGATCTCTATGGCTTTTTAAAAAAAAGTATTAGAACATCCCACAACGCTATATTAACACCAGTGAAAAGCAAAAGGAGAATTTCGCTGCTATTTTGCTTGCACCCTGCTTTTAAGATAGGTATTATAACCCCTGCTTTCTCATGAAAATGCTAGTCAAATTTATCATAATGGCATAAACTGCACATTAAATTTTACACTACAGTATTTCAAAAGTTTTTCATATATTTTTGTTATTTTAGAT
This sequence comes from Okamejei kenojei, assembly GCA_035221665.1. Classification (NCBI taxonomy): domain Eukaryota; kingdom Metazoa; phylum Chordata; class Chondrichthyes; order Rajiformes; family Rajidae; genus Okamejei; species Okamejei kenojei. The sequence goes on along the minus strand of CM069131.1, from coordinate 88,518,092 downwards.
TTCATTATCACCATAATTAATTCAATGCCTCCATTTCACTGATCTATTATACAAAAACAGCATTGTAAAAGCTGAATATTCAATCGTGAGCAATGGAAAGTAGTATTTATTTCTCTCTCTCGAGGCTAATCTTTATAACTCACTCACCGTTTTGTCATTTGTGAGCTACATTCTCTTTTCTCAAACATCTCATCAAGCATAACTGAGTATTTTGCAATGACTGTATAAGATTAGCGCATTGATCAGTTAAAGCATTTTTCATAACCACTGCAAGGATTGATAAAATGCCTTTAAAGTGCTATGTTACATCCAGTTTAAGTGATGGTCAAATATGCCATTCCTAATTTGAATACTTTGAATATGAATTTGAGTCCATTTGGATCATATTATATCTGTAAGAAGGAACTGCAGATTCTGGTTTAAACTGAAAAAGACACAACAAGCTGGAGTAACTCAGCAGGACAGGCAGCAACTCTGGAGAGAAGGAATGGGTGATGTTTCGGGTTGAGATGGATCTCAACCAGAAACGTCACCCATTCCTTCTCTCCAGAGCTGCTCCCTGTCCTGCTGAGTTACTCCAGCTTTTTGTTTCTTTCTTCGGATCATATTATAGTTGCGCTTTGCCTCCCTATGAATGAAATATAGTGAAAATTCAGTTTTTATATTTTTTTACCTGAAAGAAAATCTCTATGCTAATGAAGTGATCAGATTTTGTGTATTTCGTGAATGTTTGTATAGAAGATTGGGATCATTGTATTAGGCACTTTGTATTGGGTAGACAAAGTGTTAAAGAAGGAACTGCAGATGCTGGAGAATCGAGGGTTACACAAAAGGCTGGAGAAACTCAGCGGGTGCAGCAGCATCTAAGGAGCGAAGGAGATAGGCGACGTTTCGGGTCGAGACCCTTCTTCAGACTGGTCAGGGATCAGGGAAACGAGAGATATAGACGATGATAACAATTACAGCACGGAAACAGGCCCTCTCCGCCCTTCCAGTCCGTGCCGACCATTTGTTTTCCCCTAGTCCCATCTACCTGCACTCAGACCATACCCCTCCATTCCCTTCCCGTCCATATACCTATCCACTTTACTTTTAAATGTTAAAATCGATCCTGCCTCCATCACTTCTGCTGGAAGCTCATTCCACACAGCCACCACCCTCTGAGTAAAGAAGTTCCCCCTCACGTTACCCCTAAACTTCCGTCCCTTAATTCGCATGTCATGCCCTCTTGTTTGAATCTTCCCTACCCTTAATGGGAAAAGCTTATCCACGTCAACTCTGTCTATCCCTTTCATCATTTTAAAGACCTCAATCAAGTCCCCCCTTAACCTTCTGCGCTCCAAAGAATAAAGACCTAACGTTCAACCTTTCCCTGTAACATAGTTGCTGGATCCCAGGCAACAATCTAGTAAATCTCCTCTGTACTCTCTCTATTTTGTTGACATCCTTCCTATAATTAGGCGACCAAAATTGTACACCATACTCCAGAATTGGTCTCACCAATGCCTTGTACAATTTTAACATTACTTCCCTGCTCCTATATTCAATGCTCAGATTTATAAAGGCCAGCACACCAAAGGCTTTCTTTACCACCCCATCTACATGCGATTCCACCTTCAGGGAACTATGCACAGTTATTCCTAGATCTCTCTGTTCCACAGCATTCCTCAATTCCCTACCATTTACCATGTACGTCCTATTTTGATTTGTCCTGCCAAGATGTAGCACTTCACAACTTATCAGCATTAAACTCCATCTGCCATCTTTCAGCCCACTTTTCCATATGGCCCAAATCTCTCTGTAGACTTTGAAAATCTACTTCATTATCCACAACACCACCTATCTTAGTATCATCTGCATACTTACTTATCCAATTTTCCACCCCATCATCCAGATCATTGATGTACATGACAAACAACAGTGGACCCAACACAGATCCCTGAGGCACCCCACTGGTCACCGGCTTCCAACCTGACAAACAGCCATCCACCATTACTCTCTGACATCTCCCATTCAGCCACTGTTGAATCCATCTTGCTACTCCACCATTAACACCCAAAGATTGAACCTTCTTAACCAACCTTCCATGGGGAACCTTGTCAAAGGCCTTACTGAAATCCATATAGACAACATCCACTGTTTTACCCTCATCAATGTCCCTAGTAACTGCTTCAAAAACTTCAAGAAGTTTTGTCAAACATGACCTTCCAGGCACAAATCCATGTTGGCTGTTCCTGATCAGACCCTGTTTATCCAGATGCTTATATATGGAGAGATAAAGAACAATGAATGAAAGATATGCAAAAATGTATCGATGATAAAGGGAACAAGCTGTCGCCTCCCCTTCCCACCTCTCCCTCAGCCCTCGGGCCCTGGCATTCCCTCTATCTCTATCTCCCTCCCCCACCCTAGTCGCACTAGCTTCTCATTTTCACACCACAAACAGCTTACAATGGCTTGTTCCCTTTATCATCGATACTTTTTTGCATATCTTTCATTCATTGTTCTTTATCTCTCCACATCACCGTCTATATCTCTCGTTTCCCTGATCCCTGACCAGTCTGAAGAAGGGTCTCGACCCGAAACGTCGCCTATCTCCTTCGCTCCTTAGATGCTGCTGCACCCGCTGAGTTTCTCCAGCCTTTTGTGTAACCCTTGTATTGGGTAGATCTGGGCAGATCTTTGATCTTAATTATTTATCTCAATTGAAATAAGGTAATGGAGACACAAACGTGCATAAATACTGGAATCTTGAACAAAAAATCAAAATGCAGGCAGCATCTTTGGAGGGAACTAGACAGATAACATTTCAGATTGAGAGCCTACGTCTGATGAAGGGTTCTGTTCCAAAACGCCATATGTCTATTTTCCTCAGCAGATACTGTCTGACCTGCTGTGTTCCTCCAGCACTTTTTATTTTGCTCAAATCAACGGTCAGAAGGTAGAAGCACGGATGAGGGGTTGGCTGAAGAATAATGAACAGGGAGCCAGAGTGCATTTTCAGGTTGGCAGCCGTAACCATATGGTCCCACAGGAATCAGAACTGGTACTTTAAAAATGTATGTCAATGACCTAGATGAACAGATAAAAAATAATGTATCAACATTGTTGTTGATAGAAAATAACCTTAGAAAGTAAGCTGTGAGGAGGATGCATGAAGTCTGTATCCCTTGACAGATCTTTAGTGTGAAAAGTTTGGAAGATTTTAACATCGGTAAGAAGAACAGAAAAAACATTTTGAATGCTGGTGTACAGAGGGAACATGGAGTGCTGTCTCATGAGACAGAAATTAATTGTGCAGTCACAGCAAGCACTATGGATTGCAAGTAATAAGCTAGCCTTTATTGCAAGGCTATCAGAGTCAACAATTAAGGACGCCTCATTGCAATTATACATGTTTTTGTTCAGACCTTAGTTGGAATATAGTGTGCAGTTTCAGTCTCCATACCTAAAGAAGGATGTGCCTAAGTTTGGCCTATACTCACTGGAGTTTAGTAAAAATGAGAGCTAATCTCTTTGAAAGATGCATGAATCCAAGACACTGTAAATCACTATAGATGCTAAAAGACTGTTCCTTGGGTTGAATAATTTTGTACTAAGAGGTCATAGTTTCAGTAAAAAATGTCAACCATTTAGAATTGAGATGAAGAGAGATTTCTTCCAAATTCGCCTCACGGGTGCAACATAGGATCTGCCATGAACTCATGGAATAACTGGACAAGCACAAGAGGTTTTGTGGCCACCCTAATTTCCATTTCTTCCATTCTTGATGTCAAATTGCACAGTATACCTCAGAAAGGGTGTTTTAGTGCAGTGACAGGCAGCAAAGAGCTTTAAAGCTGACTGTAATGTCATGGATCTAACTCGAAAGACAGGAGAAATACAAATGAATCATTGAGAAACATCAAATGACTTTTCATCTCACAGTCTGCATTGCACATAATGAAACTTTGCATTGCCACTCTGAATAACATTGATGTGGTGGTTGCGACAGGGTCAGTATTCATCACTAGTACCACATTAAACTATGCATGTCTAACAATGAAACAGTGGGAACCATGAATAGAAAGTCACAAAAATAAATAATTCAATTGATGAGCAAATTACAGAGATACCCCTAACCTACGTCTTTGTTGGGGAGTTATTTAGAGAAGAACTAGAACAGCCCAAATGCAATGATGGGCTCAATCTTGGATCAGTATTCAGGTGAGGCCTTCTATGTTGTTTTGACTTGACCTCCAGCATTCCAATTCTCTCCTCAGGACTCTAACCCTCCCGCCACAATCCCCAAATCACCAGCAAAGAAGTAGGGTGCAGGGTCCTTTGTCTTCCTCAACATTTCTCATGACAGGTCACCCATGTCATTCGCAACTTCCAGCATCTGTTGCAGTTATGCATCTTAAAATCTTCTGTCATGCCAACACTAAGCACCAGTTAGTCAACATTGCACACAACTTATGAATTAAGTTCAGTTAATGTGCACAACTGGACAAAAGTTTAGAAGTTGCATCACATATTCATATAATGCTTTGGAAGATGAGCATCGGTGAATTAATTCTGTGGTGACAACACAACAAACTATATGAATTTCGTGCATTTCCATTTTCAGTTCATTGTTTAGGAACTCAAATTTAGAAATCCTAGATTTTTCAGGAGGTAAGATAGGGATAATTCTTTAAAATTAAATTAATGGGATATTATAGCAGTTGAGAATTAAAGTGCTGCAAAAATAAGATTCCATTAAAGTCCCCTGTACCACTTTTACTTTACACATTTAGCACAGGCATTCATGATCAAATTTCTACTCCACAATATTATGGAAGCATTTTAGCATAAGGGAATGGGTTAATTTCAATTAAAAAATGTGAGAGAATTTGCAAATTTGTTCAGATGAGGGAAAAACAATGTTAAAACGGGTGTCAGGAAACTTTCTTCAGGCAGCCTCTAATCAACATATGGAATGATATTCACGTAGAGTGTGGAGGTGAAGATTCTGGTATCATTTAAACAACAACTGAATGTAGCCATTGGATTTCTAGTAGATGAGTGGTAGCTTACTAATCCTCCCATCTTCCAATTACTTATACCCACATTGTCCATTCTTAATTTAGTTGTAGATGTATTTAATAATGAATACTTAATGACTTACTATGCACTTAAATAAGAATTTGCATCATTGGATTAATTAATACATTGGTGATTCATATAATTAATGTTTATGATATTTGCTTTATTTAATGAAAATGTTTTCTGTTTTCAATTAACATAGAAGCAAGTGGTCTGGGAAAAGGTTAATGGAGTGCACTGCAGATAAGTGTGAGGTGTTGCATTTTTTAAAGTCATATCAGGGCAGGATCTTCACAGTGAATGGCAGTGCCCTGGGGAGTGTTGTAGAGCAGAGGGATCTAGGAGAGCAGGGACATAGTTCCTTGAAAGTGGCGTCACGGTGGTCAAGAAGGATTATGATACATCGGCCTTCATCAGCCAGGGTATTGAGTATATAAGGTGGGATGTTGTAGTACAGTTGCAAAACATGTTGATGCAGCTACATTTAGAGTATTATGTTGGTCACCCTGCTATAGGAATTATGCTGTTAAGCTGGAAAGAGCACAGAGCCGATTTACGAGGACGTTACCAGGACTTGAGATCCTGAGCTATTCGGAGACGTTGGGCAGCTTGGACTTATTTAATTGACGTTGGAGGATGAGGGGTGATCTTTCCGAGGTGTATATGATCATGATGGAAATAGATATGGTAAATGCACAAAGGTTTACGGTGACAGGGGGATGATTTATTAGGAACCCAAGTGGCAACATTTTCACACAGAGGGTGGTAGGTATTTGGAACAAACTGCCAGAGGAGGTAGTTGAGCCAGGTACTATAACAAAATGTAAAATATATTTGGACAGGTATGTGGATAGGAAAGGTTTAGAAGTATACGGACAAAACACGGGCAGGTGGAGTTACTATAGATGGGGCATCTTGGTCAGCATGGGAAAGTTGGGCCAAAGGGCCCATTTCTGTGCCGAGTGACTCTATGACTTCAGTAATTTTAATTGCAAGTGGTTTTCAGGTCCATGCAGCAAGGCCTACACATCAACCCTTACCTAATGCTGCTGATTTGAAAGTAAACACCTGAGCTGTATTTATAACCACTGGCCATCCGTCAGTCTGAATTTACCAGCTGGCTCATAGCCAACTGGCAGGTAAGTGATGGGGACAAAGATGGAGAAAACCTAAGGAAGTAAAGGGTAATACTTTTGTTTGGTGACCTCTTAAATCTTGTTGTGTGGAACAACGACCGTGATGCCCTACTTCGAATGGGTTTAAGAATCACGGGAATCTCACTGAAGTAATAAGCCTCCCAGTTAGGAATGCCATCCGTCATCCAACAGAGTTAGAAAATCCCCCATGGGTAGTAATGGAGTGGGTTATTGACCTGTTTCTCTAACTGACTATCTTAATCTCATAGGCTTCATAATATGACTTGTAAATGCAAAGAATGCAAAGATGTGCAATTGAATTGTTTTGCATTAGCAAACAAAGAAGCTTGAGAATATTTATTTGATGGAAGTAATGTTTTTTTTTAGTCGAATAGCTTCAGAAAGCTTTGCAAAACCATTCCCTGGAAAATGATCATTCTCGACTGCCAGCAACCTCTGTAAAGCTGGTAATCAATTTGAATTGAGGCAATGTGCTAGAAAACATTCAATGGGCCAGGCAGCATTATGTGAAAAGAAAAACTAAATTAATATTAAATTGTTAGATCAACAAACTAACACAACCCGAATACTGTTTTTAACAGTAGATGAAATCCATAATGTCTATTTAACCCATTCACATAAATTCACACAAATAAATGAAGAGATAAATTAACCAGATTTATTTATCAAATAATCCAGGTAATAAATGCCAAGCAGTGTCCTTTGGAGAAATATATTCTTAAAATGCAACTAATTAAACAGTTTAATTGCTTGTCTCATTATGTGAACATTTGAATCAAGAAATGTTGTGCCCTTCTCAGTAATCATGTGTATACGAAGGAACTGCAGATGCTGGTATACACAAAATGCTGATAGACACAAAATTATGCGGACTCTTCTTCAGACTGAAGGGTCTTGATCCAAAACGTCACCCAGTACTTCTATCCAGAGATGCTGCCTGTCCCGCTGAGTTACTCCAGCATTTTGTGCCTATAGAAGTTGAGTTATTATGTTACAGTTGTACAAAACATTGGTGAGACTGCATTTGGAGTGCTGTGTTCAGTTTTGGTCACCTTGCTAGAGGAAGGATGCTGTTCAGCTGGAAAGAGTATAGAGAAGGTTTACAAGGATGTTGCCTGGACTTCAGGGCCTGAACTATAGGAAGAGGATGGGCAAGCTAGGACTGTATTCTTTGGAGCACGTGAGGCTGAAGGATAATCTTATGCGGCATAGATGTCTATAATATCATGAGGGGAACGCAGAGAAACCCAGAGTAAGGGAATTAAGGACCAGAGGACTTAGGTCTAAGGTGAGATGGGGAAAATTTAATTGGAACCTGAAGGGCAAATTTATCACATGGTATAAGTAACAAGCTGCTAGAGGAGGTACTGTAGTTGAGGCAGGCACTACAACTAATTTAAAAGACATTTGGACAGGTACATGGATAGGAAAGGTTTTGAAGGATATGGGCCAAAGACAGGCAGGTAGGATGAGTATAGATGGGGCATCTTGGTCGGCATGGGCTAGTTGGGCTGAAGGGCCTGTTTCTGTGCTGTATGACTATGACTCAGTAACATTGTTTGCAAGATGATCTGGAGAAATAAATATATGGTGGTTTTAAGGGATTTGGATATATCATCTATGCTGACAGAGCTGTGCCATAGTGTTGGAGCACTGCATTGGACAAAGTTCTGTCTTTCACCTATGATGCATTAGAAGTAAGGGCAGTGCTGATAAAAGATGAAGATGATAAGCACATAGCAGAGAATGAAGGAATGCCAGGAATACTGATTAAGCATTTTACCTTGGTATTCACATAGAGATTGAATTTTGTCTTCTACCAATACAAAGATAATAGAGGAGGGAACTTTTGGGAACAAAAAGAATAAAATAAGTTACTACTGCAGCTGGAATATTACCAGGGGGTGCCACACAATGGCTGCCTCACAAAGTCTGTCTTCGTTTTTTTTCATTCTTTGTGTTTTAAGTTTGTTGTAAAATGTATGTTTTAGCTTATCTTTAGTTTTTGTATTTGTGGGGGGTGGTGGGGGGGGGGAACAAAAAAAATCTCTTTCCTCAACTGAGATGCGACTTTTTCCATGTCGTATCTCTGCCTGCACTGCGGTCTTACATTGTGGAGCTGGCGGCCTCTTGTTTGGGACTTCTAGAGCTCCAAAACTGCAGAGCTTGCGGACTTTCACATCTTGGAGCGGGCGATCCCTTTGCCAGAGGTCGGCCTTTGGTACTCCAGCCTGCGGGAGCTGCGGACTTTAACATCGTGAAGCGCGCCGTCCCTGGTTAGGGACCAATTTCGGGAACTCCAAGCCGCAGGAGTTTCGACCGTCCCGATGCGGGGGGTTAGATCGTTCCGACGTGTGAGCTCATTCACCAGCTGTGGATGGTTCGACTCCCCCAACCGCAGGAGGAAAGGAGGAACAAAGATAAGACTTTACTGCCTTCCATCACAATGGGAATGTGGAGGAGCCGCTGTGGTGGATGTTTATGTCAAATTTCTATGTAGTTGTTGGTCATTGCTTTTTTGGTATGACTGTATGGCAAACCAAATTCCTCGTATGTTGCAAAACAGGATTGGCTAATAAATTACAATTATGATGATGATGATTATTATGATAACTCTGCACTGTTTCATTCTTAATATTACGCAGTTCTGTGAATATAAATCCTTAGATTCCAGAAATCTGTGAACAAAGGAATTGTCTTGGAAAAATGGTAAGTCACAACAATGATCGCGCTGAAAGAAAAAAATGGACATGAGCCAAAATATCACACCAATTAATGCAACTTCTGTTGATGATAAAGTACCAGTGACTAAAACATTGGATGAAATTATTAAATGTTTGAAGAAGCAAAAGCTAATCATGATCAGTCGCCAATTTTTTCCTAACATTACCAAGAGACAACTTGCATTTGACAAAGTAAGGGAAGAAGGACTTTGTAAGAATGAGTTTGCCAAGCAAATCAAAATAATTTCAAAATGTAGGAAAGTAAAGGCGAAGAGTAATTTGAGCAAAACTGATGACAAAGAGTTGTAAATTCTGTTTTTGGCTATATTTATAAAGATATGGCTTAGATTAAAATAGTTTTGGAAGCTAAGTATTCATAGTATTTCTGGACATATTGCCAATTACAGTTGAAGGATAAAAAGCTCTGAGGTTCTGCCAGAAATGTTACATCTCTCCACCTGTTTCTGTTCCAGTAAAATGTTGCCTATATTCTACCTATTCTCTCTACTGCCTACTTACATGATTCAACAAAGTAATTTAGGATACTTTTCCATGCTAAACTGCTAGGTAAATACATTATATTGTGTTGCAACATCTTAAAAATATTTTATATACTGTGCAAAGCTAAATTTATTGAGATGAAAAGGAACCCCACAGACAAACTATAGGACATGTCAAAACATAAAATTATAAGGTACGCTTGAGGCACAGTTTTATTGAAAGGAAATGGGAAGTTATAATTCAATGAGTGAACAAGGAAATTAAAATTAAAATAAGACCTAAAAGGAATCATTTGTCAAATATAGAGCCAATAGAACATAACACATGTAAAGAAGTAAAAATTATGAAGAAATGCTAAAATAGGATATAAAACAATACTTTATGATAAGATAGAAAATCATTTTCTATGCATTCAATGTGAAATCATGTGAAAAAAATGATGAAATTAAATAAAAACTTTGCATAGGCTTAAAGCAAGCCGGAGGTGGCTACTAAAGGCTTTATCCTAGTTTTCGGAGAATGAAAATAAATATGTATAAAAGACGCATGTGGATCATTCATAACAATGGCTTGTGGGTCTCAATATAGAAAAGACAGTGCTGATGGAAGTTGTGAAGTACTGAAGGAAGCGGAGACTCTTTCAACATCTTTGAATATGGAGGTAGTGCCAGTGGAAGAAAGGATTATCAGCTTAAAACTTGATTTCAAAAAGAGATAAAAGGATAAACTGGGAGCTATAGACCAGTCAGTCCAATGTTGCTAATGATGAAGATTTCTAAAGACCATATGGAAAAAAGTTAATACTCACTTAGAAAGACAGATTAACTGAAGGCATCCTCTTTAGTTTTATGAAAGGCAAGTAGAAAGTTTAATAGAGTGGTTTGAGGAAATGAAGGAATGTGTTGGCAAAGTTCAGCGAATATTGTGCATATTGCATTAAAAAAAGTTGTTGATAAGGTGCTGCAAGAAAGGTTTAATTAAATGAAAATTAACAGCACTGGAAGGATAGGAAATTGCCTAATAGACAAGCCGCAGGTGAATGGTGCTTATTTTTGGCGATATGTAAATAATCCGGCATTGTCCTGAGTGCACAGAGAGCCAGTGAAAGGATCAGTATATTTAAGGTACAGTATATGAACATGGGAACAAAATCTGTAGGAAACAGCAAACTGGAAACCATTGTTAATTGGGAAGCAGAAGAGTTGGGACATTGATAGGTTAAAGACACATTGTCTTTTTTTCGTGGTGAGAGAATCAAGAACTAGACAGAGTAGGTTTAAGGTGAGAGTGGTCAGATTTCATAGTGCAAAGAGATCATGATAAATTGAAATAGAGGTTGAAATGACTGAGGATGAGAATCATTTGGTGCAGAGAATGAAGAAAGCATTGGTGATGTTTGGGTGAAGCCATGGTGCTTAGGTGGAAGTTGCACATAACCATTTTGAAAGAGATAATTTGACATGATCTCTCCTTCCACTGCACTATTAATGGATAGGACAGCTCTGATCACTTCCTGTGTCAGTCTCCTTCCAATTTCCCCTTCTTTGTACTAAATTAATTTTGGATAAAGCTTTCTTCTAAGTCACATGTTGGCGCTATCGAATACCAGTTGATAAGGTTTTAGTTGTTTGTACGTCACACTATTTCCAATGCTATTAAACTGCTCATATCTTCACCTCCACTTTGTGGACCTTGATTGCCCTTTCTTGTAATGCTCTGTCTTCTGCTTTCTGGTGTGCCCTTTACCTCAATCACTATCCTGGACGTACATATACATACGTCACCATACCTCACCAGATCTGGTTAAGCCTCATAAATTACTAAATCAATGGAAATATTGTAAACTTATGGTACAGAGAGGAAGTCATTCATATCCAAATATCTGTGATGAACAAACATCTATGATTTTCCAGCTCTGTCAACGTCCATATAAATATGTGCAGGAAGGAACTGCAGACGCTGGTTTACACCAAAGATAGGCACAAAATGCTGGAGTAACTCAGAGGGTCAGGCAGGATCTCTGAAGAAAAGGAATAGGTGACATTTTGGCATGACACTTCTTCAGATTAATAGTCAAGGGAGAGGGAAACTAGGGGAGTCATGCAATGTCTTGAGTGCTTTAAATTTCTTCCTGTAATTTGGTGGGTGGAAGCCTCAACACAGCGTTTTCATTGTGGCCTAAGTAGTATATTGTACAATTTCAGCTAATCTCTCTGAGCTTGTATTCAATGTTTTGATTGTTATAGACAAGTACCCTTATTTCCTTATTTTAAATATGTATTTGCCAAGGTACCCAGCTTTGCCAAGGTACCGAAGTTTACCTTATTTTCCACTTCATTAATTTGTTTGCTATCTTTTGATCAATGAGAAATTGGCCAAGGGAATGGGAAATATAAGTGACGCATTATGGACAGGATATACACAGGGAGATTATGCAAACTCCACAGAGACAGCACCTGAGGTCCAAGTTTGAAACCAGGTCTCTGGTGTTGTGAAGTCATGTCTCCACATGCTGCACTGCTGTACAACAGAATGTGTTTGATTTAATTCCTCACTTCATCCTTCTTGAATGCCTCCTGTTTCATTGTCACTGATTTACCTTGACATCACTACTTTCAGTCTGTTTAGTGCTGTAAAAGTGATGGTACGCATATGAATTTGTGGTTCATGGCATCTTGCTTATTGTGTGGCGAGATTTGATTTTGAAGTTTTTGCTTGCATAAATTGAGGGATTTATTATAAAACTTTTCAGTAGTTTTGATAAATGTTGTAAGTATGAGATGGTAATAATGAATTTAATTTTGGGACTGATATTTTGAGTACCTTATAGGCCGCTACCCTTAAGTATTTAACTGGGAGATCTCAGTGCAAGGGAACTATTGTAACAGCAAGCATTTGAATGAATGGTTCCAGACATGTTTTTAACTTAAATGTATTTAAAATCATACTGAATAATTAAAATGTAAAATAAACTAATCTTGAGACTAAAGAGATAACAGCATTTTGCTGGTGTTTGGAGATTCAAGTTAAATACATTCAATTCTTATCCAAGCTAAATAAATTACATTCTTATATTCACTTTGCTTTAAAACGGATGAACAAAAAGCAATTAGCAGTTGATAGGACAAATCTGAATAGTACCATTGATAACCATTTGTTAAAAGTCATGTTATCAGAGACTGGCTTTCAGTCAGCAGCTTGTAGGATTATAGTCACAATTTATTCTGTACTATATTTCCTAAAGATCTATGTGCATTTACAATGAAGACTTTCCTAAAATTCTGAACCCAGGACAAGTACTTTGAATGGCAAAAATTGTCATAGTTTGAAAAACAGTTGTATTTGAGAATTTGACTGCTGAGTGTTCATGAATTATAACCAAGGGTTACATATGACATTTGACAAGTAGTCTACTAAAGCCATCTGAAGAAAAGCAGAATAATGAGACAGACTTGGCTTAACGTTCAGTAGAAAGTGTTATTCACAGACATTCATACATCTTTGAAAATATGAATTTAAATGTAAAATAATGCAAGCAACTTGTAATAAAAGCCTTTCTTTAAAATGCTTTATTTTAGCAACTGTTAAGATCACTGGCATTGTTTATCCAGAACAATGACAATGACCAAGGCAATTGCTATTTGTGTATCATACATCAGCTATTAGCTTTGGACTTCAAAAGTGGCAAAGATGTGACAGAGGAACAATAATCCAAATTACATTCGGGTAGATTGTTGTAATGCAGGGTACATGTGCATGTGGACTCAGAGACTGCTATTTGTTGGCCTGCAGGGTAAAAACAGTCATCTATCAAGTATATATTACTATAAAACTCTGATCTTGGATGTGTGGGTCTGTGTGTGTGTGTTTGTGTGTAATCGCATCTTCGCCAAGAAACGATGTGGTAACAGTAACATTTTTACATATTCCGGTAGAGGTTTATCCCGTGCACTCCAAATTCGCCTCATCTGAAAAATTCATGCTTTATTTCTCAAGTTATTAATCAAAATGTTCACAAATCTGATGAAACTTTGAAAATAAAACTGGCTGGCTTTGGCTGATGACATGATGACGTCACAATGGGTCTGTGTTTCATGCGCTGCGAGTGACGTCGTCCGGCTGCTTGCTGCCTGCCCCGCTCGCTGCCTGCCACACTCGCTGCCCGTCCTGCTCGCAGCCTGCCCCGCTCGCTACCTGGCCGCTCCCCTCCTCCTCTCTCCCCACCTCCTCCTCGCTCTCCCCCCTCTACTCCCCCCCTCTCTCCCCCTCTCCTCTCCCCCTCCTCTTCCGCCTTCCTCTCTCCCCCTTCCTCCCTGCAAGTTGCAGGCTATGCGTGAGTGGATAGGGTGGGTATGGGGTAAAAGGAGAAAATTAATAATATTAATATAATATCAATGGGGTGGTTAGTGTGTGTGTGTAGCGAGTAGTTAGTGTGTATGTGCCGCCACGGGCCACACCCCCTCCCCCCTCCGCAACCGCGCGTTGAGGGGATGGCACCCAAAGGGTCCCACGTGGTCTATACTTTGCATAAATCTGTTATTATTTGTTACCACAACACAGTATAAGGATAGTGAAAGGTCCTTGCATCACATTGAGAAGAAATGTATATATTAGCAACAACCATTTTAGCAGGTAGAGGACAAATTTTATAAGAATTCCGTATGAGCCATGCCAAATCAGATATGGATATTTTATTCAATTTTGCTTTTATGCTCTGCCACAGAAGGCAGTTGATGCCAATTCACATGGATGTTTTTAAGAGAGAGTTAGATTTAGTTCTTAAGGCGAATCAATGGATATGGGGAAAAAGCAGGAACCGGGTACTGATTCTAGATGATCAGCCATGATCATATTGAATGGCGGTGCTGGCTCGAAGCGTTGAATGGCCTACTCCTGTACCTATGTTCCATGTTTCTATGTTTTATGTCTGTGGGACTATTATTTGTTGCATGTGGCTATCTATATAAATCTGAAGGAAATACTGTTTCATTTATAAAAGTCAAACTGCATTAGTAGTACTTCATTTAAACAAACGAGCAGCAATGAGACAGGGACATTGTAATCAAGCCATTTAGAATCTGTTGCTCACTGCATTAATGCAAATTGTGCTGCCAACTGCACAGGAAGCACTGATCTGAATATATCACAATGTGATTTAACTTTTGGCAATCATTATCTGAGAATGTATTGTTTCAAATGTTCTTAATTTTAACTGTTTGCCTCATAACTGGGAAGAACATATATTTTTTAATTTTATATTTCAGGTCTGACACCACCGACCACTCCTCCACATAAAGCTAATCAGGATAACCCGTTTAAGGCTGCAGTCAAACACAGGTCATCTTGCGGTTCTTCAGTACGCAGTCCACCTCCGAAGAAATTACGGTTAAGTGTTTCTGCCTCAAGCTCTCAACGAAGCAGTCCCATAAAGATAGGCACTGAACAAACTGAACTCTATGCCCAACTCAGTAAAAATTCAGATTTACCCAGTGCATTTAGCATTACCCAAAGTGAAGAGAGGAAGATGAAACGTTCAAATACAAGACTCTTTGGTGATCATGACTACTGTCAATTCATGAATGCAAAGGCAGAATCATTAACTACCATGACATTCTACAAAGCAAGGGAACCCAAAGACATTAAACTCCAGGATTTGTCTTCCAGAGAGGCCTCGCCCAGAGACCATAAAATAAATGTACTTCCTGTTAAAGAAGATCAAATATGTAAGAAGGAAAGCCAGCAACTGGAAGCACAGCCCACCAATTATTCTGTTCCCAGATTACAATTGAAAGACCAAGACATCAGGGCAGAGCTAAACAAGCACTTTGGTCATCCATGTCAAGCCTTCTTTGATGAAATGGAAGATGAGGCAAGTCCTCAGAGGGAAAAAGACTTTTGCCATGGATATTACTCAAAACTGCCAACTTTTCTCAGTGCAGGGATGTCGCTGGACGGTGTGTTTGATGAGAGTGATGATGAGACTGAAAAGTTCCTCTATCCATGGGATGGAACACCTGATGGGTTATTATTAGAAAGATCTTGTTCTCGTTCTCTGTCCAGCTCTCCATGTAGCGATTCCATCTACTCACCAAAGACTTATGCACCTTCTCAAAGAATAGTCAGGGCAAGATCGAGATCTAGTTCCTATCCTAGACGTAGACATTATTCTCGCTCCCCATATTATCATTCCAGATCAAGATCTCCTTACAATAGATCCTCATCTAGGTATGTATACAAATTTCTAACTCATTCAGGTGGATGGGATGTGCAATATTGCTCTTTTATACCATATTGTGCAGGGATGCAAATGGATAGCCTATTTTCCTGCTCGAAATGATTGGTTGATGCAGCTACTGATAGACAACTCATTGTCTCCATCTCAGCTTAGAGTTCTAATAGGAGTGATCGAACCTAGTCACATCCATACTGTGATTATCAATTGATTGCATATCAAGAGTGATCATGGCACCTTATAAATCTGCTCTGAAAGTGGGAGGAATCTAACAGGAAAATACTTTTCGGCATTCCACATTTAGTGCAAGCTAAATTGAAGCCTTTTATGTTCAAGAATTTTTTGTTCCCCTTTTGAATTATGTACATCAACAACCCATGTATTAGTTTGTTGTACATTTTAAAGTTAAAATAAAAGAAAATAATAATTTTAGATTCAATGATTCATAAATCTACTGTACCTGCTTTAATTTAGGATCAATGTTATTAAAGTTCTATTAACATTGCTATGAATTATTCACCTGAGCTCAAGATCTGTTCTTGGAATTCAAAAATGATAAGAAAGAGCCTCACTTATGCCATCAGAGAGGTCACTTCCTTTTGTTGAGAAGGTTACATTTATATACAAGATCATTAAGATATTGTGGGCTGTGCATCACGGTCGAGTAACAAACATTGTAGCAAATCAATACATTCCAATTTAGCAGAGGCAGCTGCCTTGCTTGTGATATAAGCACAGTATTCCTTTACCCATTATCACAGGGAAGCAGAAATAGTATTAGATCAAGAAGGTTCACTGCACAAGCAATATAGTCTATGGCTGTCATTGTCACAAAGGATTTTTTTGCAATGACATGAGCTTGATATATCAGCATTATATATCAAAATGACTGAGAAGATACTTGAGATAGTTTACACTATGTTTAAGGATAATTGAAGAAACAAGACATTATACTTAGTTCAATTATTTGCAATAAAGATATTTTACTGATAAAAAAACATAGATTATGTACTGATGTACATTACATAAAATAAAGTGTGACCATTAATATGTGGCTGTCTACCCAAGCTATTTGGAAAACAAAATCTAGTCTTAAATTCCATAATATAAATGTAAGATATTTGTGTTGACGGTTGCAGTGGGTATTTGACACTGTCATATTGGCATACCATTCACACCCCATAAAACTGATAATCCCATATATTGACAAAAGCTGGACTCAGCAGGAGAGGTGACAGGAGAGAGAGAGAGAGAGAGAGAGAGAGAGAGAGAGAGAGAGAGAGAGAGAGAGAGAGAGAGAGAGGGGGGAAAGAAACAATGATGAAAGGGCATTGAGCGCATGTCATTTGGTACTGGGAAACTTTATGAAAAGCTTGCGCAGGCTACAGTTAAATTAATGACCTCTACTGGAAAACAGATTTTATTCATTTATACAAGAACCTGACTTTGCAATTAGAATGCTTGATTCCGAGGCAGGATATGAATTGCTTTTTTTTTTCTGTTGCATTTAAATGAGACATTTTTCCTATTGATTTTATGATTACCTGTTTTACTTGTCCTTGGTTAGCAATGAATAGTAATCCACAAGCAACATATGGAGATTTCAAAATATGATTTTTATTTTTTTCCTCTTGTTTTCTTCTTTCCTCTCCCAAAGATGTTGATTCCTTGTTGGTCAAGGATCCGGGGGCACTGCTTGCCCTCTATTATCATGCCCCACGCATTCTTCATACGTGACCATAGCCAGTGAATGGCAGCAGGTTTTTGCATCATGAAAGGCAACACAGCTTAAGCCAAATCTTTGCATAGATTGCCAAGCTGTACTTCAACCAGAGGCCACCGGATAGTAATCAGGTGGGAATCCTGATCCATTTTCTCTTTATTAACTCAGGGTAACTCTCATCCCACTGCTGAGACCTGCTATCTCAATGCAGACCAAGAAATCAGCTTAACCCCCACCCTGGTTAACCATCACCCGGTTGACTATCTAGAATACCATCTAAGGAACTGAGCCATTGGGAGAATTATTTTATAATTTATGTACAATTTCGTCATGTAATTTAAAAAAAATATTTTTCCCTTTTTCTCATGTGCCCTTCTACCATGTCACAATGTTCAATAATCTGGAGGTCATCTTCCTCAGATGCTTTTGGTAATTACGTGTACAAAATATTTTGAGCTTCTGGTGTGGAATTATCTAGCCTCTGTCCAGCTCCTTCCCTGAAGGTCTGGCTGTGCATGTGAAGAATAAACCCATGGTCTGCTTTTAGTGATTTAATAAATGCTGAAATGATACCCATTCTCTTACCTAAGGAAGATGAACTATTGTTTTTTATTTTTTTTTAATTGTATATTTATGTTCATTTTGCTTTATAGATCACACCACTGCTATGATTCAGGGCGCAGTAGGGTACAACACAGGTCTCGTGGAAGCCCTTGCTCATACTCAAGGTCACGCTCCAGGTCTCCCTTCAGTCGTTATAGTAGACCCAGGTGAGGGATTACAATAGTGTAGAAACGCTTTACATCATCTATTAAAACGGAAAGATTATAACTTCAGGTGGCTTGTTACCACCGTAAAGTTTTATTTTTAAAAGGTTTGTTGTGAAGTCAAAATTCGTTCAGGTGCACCAAAATTTCCTAACTTGCTTGTTTTAAATGGTGCTCTTTGTTCAGCAGCGTCAGGGGCAAGGTTGGGTGTAATTCTAAGGGAATGTTTGCTGGAAACAGCATTGATTATTTGTATTTAATGACTGAGAAGAACAACAGCCAATAGTGCATATTCATTATCCAGCCTTTTCCCCATTTATTTACAGTAGTCTAATGCCTTCTCGAGTATTTGATGCCATTATGCTTCTGCCTTCCTGTTTATGTCAAATTCTCTTTGTGGGCACCTAGTTTCCCTATTTTATACTATTAGGTCTACCTTAAGGTTTTGATCTCCTATTTCTCTACTTTCTTTAAAAATGAACAATCTCCCAATCAACAAACATATTGCATCAGTAAATACATCATATTCACTCTTCCTTGAGGTATGAATGCAGTCTAATTCCCAGTGAAGATAACAGAATGTTTCAAAAAGAATAGTGACCAGGATAGCCTTCACTCATTTTCCTCTCAATGTTAGTGCAGGAGATAGTACTATTTTAGTGATCAGTGTCCTTGATAAACACAAAAACTAAACACAAAGCAAAGTAAGTATTGGTTTGCCTGCTGATGCTATGTAACATAATTCTGGTCTCAACAGGTTTGGTAGGCTAGGAGTGCAAGCAACTCAGTGGTGTTTAAAATCACGAGGGGAATAGATAGAGTGAATGAACAGAGTTTGTTACTCAGGGTAATGGAATCAAGAACTAGAGGACATGGATTTAAGGTGAGTGGGGAAAGAGTTAATTGAAACCAGAGGGGCAGCTTTTTCACATAGGTAGGTACAATGAACAAGCTGCCAGAGGAAGTAGTTGAGGCAAGTACAAAAAACAACATTTAAGGGACATTTGGACAGGTACATGGATAGAAATGTTTTAGAGGCAATGGGGCAAATCCAGGCCAATAGGACTAGTTTGTTTGGCATGCACAGATTCGGCCGAAGAGTCTATTTCCATGCTGTATCACTCTATAAAGATAATAAAACTGCTGCTGTGGAAGTTGGTAATAGGTTTCTGTTGGTTCGGAACCTTAACAAATTATGAGAAGATGCTGTGAAGATTAATTTAACTGCTTCTTGCAAGTTGTTTCCTGTTCAGTATTACTGACCTACTTCTAGAGTGTATGATCAATACTGTAAATTTCAGAGTGACAATATGATTACATGTGTTTTGTTGCAAAGGGAAAATCACAGTTTTAGTGCACTGCATGTAAAGCAAGGATAGAAGATGCTAAGCCAATTCCATGCATTTGATTTACAATAGCATGTGTTTGGCAAGTGTAGGAGTGCTGCAATACAACGGACTGTATTTTGAAATTTGTGGCCAAAGGATGGTGCCTAGACCTTGACCTAGAAGAAAGCTTCCCACAAAGATTTAGCAGATTCTCCTTTTCCAGTGTGATTTGTACAGGGACTTGCTGTGTTCAGATCCAGCAAGGTTCTCAAGCAGCCTGAGCAGTCAATAAGATTGAAAAGTTCCTTTATAGAGCTGGCCAGAAAATAAAAAAACAGACAATGATTAACTAATACGTATTTTTCCAGAAAATAGAGAACAACTGAAATGTAGGCACAAGGGAACAGCAGATGTTGATTTACAAAATAAATAATATGAAGTGTTGGAGCAACTCAGCAGGTCCGGCAGCATCTCTGGAGAACATACTGGCAACATTTCGGGTTGGGACCCCTCTTCAGACTGATTGCAGGGGTTAGACAAAGGCCAGAGATGAAAAGATAAGAAGTGTGAGATAAGGATAGAAGTACGATAAAAGAGGTGGCAAAACAGTTGCCCAGTCTGCACTTCGATCACTGATGTAAAGGGGGCCACACAAGGTGCACCTAAATGGATTTGATTGGAAGGATTCATTAACCATGTTCCTTTCACACAACTCTTTATGTCTAAATAGAAAGAGCAGATTAAAATGGTCTGACCCTCTGTCAGTCAGTTGATAGGGAAACCTGAGTACCAAAGAGGTGTGACTGCTTAGTTGTTAACTACACTCAAAATTCATGTTGATAGACTTTTGGACATAAGATTTTTGGATAGATTCGGCAGGTTTGGTTGAGGTGGAAGACCAACCATGAAATTGTTGAATGGTGATGTATCCTCCTTAACTTTGGAAGAAACCTTGTTGTGCAAGGTCTAAAATTAAAGAGTGACAGAAGCCCTGAGGAAGTTCAACCTACTTTATGTATCCAGATTCACATCTTACTATATGGGGAATATGTTTATGAGGCCCATTCTGGCTCCTGAGTGTAACCCCATCCTGGAGACCAAAGGACCTGATATATTCACTTAAAATTCTTAATGGTCCCCTTCCAATGAGTATGTTTTCTGTGCTCTAGGTCCCATCCAATTTTGAGGGATAGGATCAAGTTTGCGGTGATAGTTACAAATTTTCCTGCAATGGGAAGCAGTGAGGCATTTCAGAAAATTAGCCTGAAGATTGTCATAACTTCAAACACAGGGCTCCACTTTCCACTTTCAAGGTCTTCACTAAGTACTTTTGACAGAAACACGCATGCTTATGCCATCTTGTAAGATCAAATAATTTGGAACTTGCATCTCTGAGCCATGCATATCAGGACAAGCAGGAGCCACATGGCCGGGTGGGGTGGATTGGAGGAGTGATGTGAGAGTTCAGGGTAAGGGCATAGCTTGAATATCGAAGCTTACTGATAGAAGACATAACAAGTCTCATTAACACACTTCATCATGCAATAAGCTCACGGCTGAATCTGGATACTAAAAGCAAGTTGTTGATAACATGTTCCAGTATTAACTTCCTTATACAAGGGACTGGAATAAGCTTTAATTGCCCCCCAGGAGAGTGTTAGCTTTCCCCTCTCCTCCGTATAGAGGTTTGGCTGCATGGTTTCTGGTGCATGAGGAGACAGGTCCTCACAATGCACAAAGCTGTATTGCTACTCACACCAAATAAAGTCCCCTTGAACTAACACCATAATTCCTGATGATGCTCATGGAGATTGGCATGGGATGCCAGAACTTCAAAGAAAGCTCCTTTGCAAAAGCTGTTAAGTACTTTAATGTTGCTCTGAAGGTTTGCAACCAGTACTTCTTCTGTTCTTCGTTTCTAATCATGCATTAACTGTGGCAGAAATCCTGTTTTAACTGCTGATATTTTATATTTATAGTCATGTTAGCTGAGGGAGAGAAACCATGTGGAAGTTTAACCTGCTAATAGTGCCCAGATCCAGTTTCATATCATACAGTTATAAGAGTTTCATTGGAATCTGTTCCAATGAAAACAGAACCTGTTTTTAGTTGAAAATATCACATGCACAAATTTGACTGTTAATATTTTTTATTTCCTTGCAACACAATACATTTCTTTAGATATGACAGCTATGAAGAATATGAAAATGAGAGGCTGAAGAGGGAGGAATATCGAAAGGACTATGAGAAACGTGAATTTGAAAGAGCAAAACAAAGGGAACGTCAAAGGCAAAAGGCAATAGTAAGTATTATTGTGGTTCTCTTTTATTTCATTTAGATTTAGCTGTAAATATGTGCAGCATGATGCTCTGGTTTACAAAAGTGTTCTTAAAATCTCCCCAGGAGGAACGCCGTGTTATTTATGTGGGGAAAGTCAGGGGTGACATAACACGCACAGAACTTAAAAGACGTTTTGAAGTTTTCGGTGAAATTGAAGAATGCACTGTACATTTGCGTGAAGATGGGTAAGATTACCAATAGTTACATTTCTCATGATAAACCTGCTCCTGAAAAATTCAAATCAGTTTTTTTTTGTTTGGAATAATAGAGCTGATAGAGAACTTTAATAATAACTGAATGAGCATGTAAGAGTTCTTAACATTTTGAAATATGTGTGGAATTGATATTTTCTTGGAGATTATCTGGTGATCTTTGTAGCTTGATTTCCATCACACTGACATGAAACAGACCTCCTAATACAAGTCACATAATTTGTTGATTCAATTCAACTCATTGCAAAAAGATATAGTTGTGGTGTGGATGAAGGATGGTTATGGCCCAATCTGTCTTTTTGCAGAAAAATATTCCTGCTGCTATAGCCAACACCAAAATAATACTAGCTATTGTCTTGATATTTTACCATATAGAGTGTGTAGAGTATATTTCTAATCCAGAGAAACAATTGAGATCTTAGGATCCTGCTTTGTACTTTGACACAGTGTTACATTGGCAACTGACAGGCAGATTGGGCATCATGTAGCACTGCTCATTTAACATTTACAAGGTTTAATAGAGGCATGGCAAACTATTGTGCATTATTGCCAAAAATGCTATAAATTGAAACTAGTATCTACAGATAATAAAATCTTGTTTTTTATTGTCTATTTCAAAAAAGATGAGATAATTCTCTTTGAGTTTTACCTCAACCAATGACCAAACAGATTTTCAGTAGTTTGTGGGTTTTTTTTATCTAAAGAAGTTTACATATTTATTTAAATATACATCAAATTGACTCTTTGTGTGCATTTTTTTTTAATATCTCTCTACATCGATGAGATGTTTTGTTTTTATTGTTTAACAAATAGAAGGTACCAAATTATATTCTGCAATTAATTCACAATGTGCACAATTGGCTACAATGAGTGACATCCGTTCATTATGTTCTATTTTTTTCCAGTGACAACTATGGTTTCATCACATATCGTTACACTTGTGATGCCTTTGCTGCCCTCGAGAATGGACACACTTTGCGAAGGTCTCATGAGCCTCCATTTGAATTGTGCTTTGGTGGTCGTAGACAGTTTTACAAGTCAAACTATGCAGATCTAGGTAAGGTTGGTATGTAACATAATAGCTTTACTTTCTCATTGACAGTATGAATATTTGAATTTGATGGTTTTTAATTATTATTTTCAAGAACTTTGAAGTATTTAATCATAAATTCAGTCTCTGCCTCTCTTATCATGTTCAGTAGAGGTTTGCGTAATATGGCATTCTGGGCAAAATTAACCCATATTTATTCTTGAAGTACCATATAAATATAACAGTAATGTTACTTGCTAACCACCTAGGAGGCAAGATTTAGAAAAGACACGTTATTTTATGTACTGTTTCTTATGTACTGTAAGAGCTGTAGGAAAATGAATTCTTTTTTTGTTATTGATGAAAGACATGATGCCCTAGGAATAAAAAGAGGACTTTAACTAATGTGAAACGTTATGACTAATTAAGGGTATTCAAAGAGAAATTGAATTCCTAAAATTATTGCATAACGTATGAACGGTCTTTTGTCAACGAATCGAGGAAAAGTATAAAAAGCTGAGAATAACTTACATCAGTATCAGACAAGTAGATAATTGTCCCATTGATCACAATAGAATCAGAGAATAGACAGAAGCTTATTTCGTTTTTTGAGGGATTGTTAGGCTGGGTTATAATTTGGAAGATAGCTAATAAATGCATGAGATTAGGACTGAAAATTTACATTCTTGGCCCTGCAATCCTAACACAAGAATTCAGCAGAGGGGCAAAAATCTATGCAATGTGTTGGATATGCAGGATCACAACCTCAATGGGAACAGGAAGCCCAGAATCACTAAATCAGCCTTGAAGCTACTCAGTGATCTATTGATAGCAAACCTGAATGCACATAATAGACTTAAGTCTATCCCATAATGTGCCACGATGTCAGAGGAGGTGAGCCTGTTTTCTATCCCAGTTTGCTTCTCAGTGTACTTTGGTACATGTGACAATAATATACCTAAACCTTGTGCACTAGGCTAAATATCATGAGGTACATGTTCTGTATTCTGGCCTGTAAATCACAGAGGAAGTTGTGATGTTGTAAAGGGCAGAAATGTTCTTTAATTGGTCTGACGTGGCAACGTCACTAGCTAAAGGATGCACAGCTATTTGGTGTTACATTGCTCATTTTTCCATTACTGAATATTTTCCCCATTAATTCAGATCAAATATGTAAGTTTTAAAATATTGTAGACATTGACATAGACAAAGATAAGGTATATAGACATTGTGACATGGTAAAACCATTTTTTAAGCAAATTTTTAAGTTCAATGAATGTAACTCAAAAGAGTTCTGCACTTAGGCTATGTATGCCTCTTAACATAGTTCCAGATGTGAATTTTTGTTCAGATTTAATCCCACAAATGATAATCTTGAGGCTCTAGTGAAATTTTAGAGCTCAGTTATAGCTAGGTTCTGTGGTTTAGAGTTATTTACTTTGGTGAATTGCAGGATTGGAAGGAATATTGCTTATTTTTAAACAATGAAGCTGAACATTGGTGGTCAGCTTGGAGGTCATGACTTTATAATCCGCACTAGACACTGAATAATTAACCTTTGAAATGATCTGCTGAATCGGGCAGAGAAGTTGGAAAAACAAATTTATTAAAAAAAGGTTCCTTGAAAGTTGAGGATATTCCCACTTAAAGGGGATCACTTTTTAATCAACTGTGACAGTGATGAGTCATGGAAAAAATGGTCCTCTGTGGCATCAGTGAGAGCTTTAGTGAGCGAAACATGAATTTTCAAGACCACTTAAATAGAATGGGTTTTTTTCTTTCTTTTATGCAAAAGAGAAAATACAGTTAGTAGGCAAAAGCTGTGCAAGAGCGAAGCATCGTCTGGATATGACAGATTTGATCATTTTAATCAAAATTTGGGTAGAGTTGATGGGAATAAGGGGATGTGGCGAGAAAGGATTGTGAAGAAAATTAATGGGGGAATGGGTTTGCCATGTGAATTATCTTGGGTAGATGGGTTGAGATGGCCTCCTAGTAATCATGCATGAAAAATACGAAATATCAACTTCCTTTTTGTACAGTTTTATATTTAAATAGTATTGTAAAATCATTTTACGGTATCCATGTCTTGCATGATGAAATTATGATCAGCTGCTTTGCACTTGTATGCAGCAAATCCCATCTTCTGAGTTACCTCATACCTCACCTGGATGTTTGGGCAGTTGGCAGGTGCTATAGACCTGCACGGGTAGGTAGACGCTCCCACCCCCACGAATCTCGGGCAGATGGAGCTCATCAGCCTGGGAAGGCAGTCCATCTAGGAGAGGGAAAACTCTGATTTAAAACCTCCACTGCCTTGTGGCCATATCCAGGAGTAAACCTCAAGAAATTCCGGAGTTGGACCCCTAAGGCAGTTTGTCGTTGTCTACAACCTCGCTCTGGCAGCTCTTGCGACGGCGCTGGAGCCAAACCGTAATGGCCCTGCTGTTCCTTTGGATTGATCAGTGACGTGGAGAGCTTGGACATGCTGCATGGGCAGAAGCCTGATCTCCATATGACATCGCCCAGGCTTGCATCCGACCAGGATACATCACCCATGGTCAGTCATGACCGAGGGGGCCTACTAAGATATGGATGTGGAAGTTATTTTGTAAAATAATTAATCATCTAGGCCACAAATATCAAATAGACGTTTTCCTTATTAACTAACATATCAGTGTCGTATCACGAGTTGTATGCAACATGCAAAATCCCACGGGGCAGCAGTAAGTCTGGTATGTGTCCCATTTTGTCTTGGTAGCTTAATTTAGGGCATGTCGATGCCTAGTTGGAGGGCTTCTTAAATAAAGTAAACTAGAACTTCTTTGGTGAAGTCAAAGTAAGTAAAAATGCTCCTTCTGAGTTCACCAAAAAGTTGACTCATTGGCAGCTAACTACCCCACTTCTTGGTACAGTGGGATAGCTTCATAAGTTCATATGATAGGAACAGAATTAGACCATTCGGCCCATCAAGTCTACTCCTCCATTCAATCATAGCTGATCTATCTCTCCCTCCTAACCCCATTCTCCTGCCTTCTCCCCATAACCTCTGACACCCGTACTAATCAAGAATCTATCTATCTCTGCCTTAAATATGTCCATAGACTTTGCCTACAAAGCTTTCTGTGCCAAAGAATTCCACAGATTCACCACCCTCCGATTAAGGAAATTCCTCCATCTCCTTCCTAGAAAACGTCCTTTAATTCTGAAGCTATGACCTCTAGTCCTAGACTCTCCCACTAGTGGAAATGTCCTCTCCACATCCACTGTATTCAAGCCTTTCACTGTTCTGTACATTTCAATGAGGTCCGCCTTCGTTCTTCTAAACCCCAGCAAGTACAGGCCAGTGTCGCCAAACGATTATCATATGTTCACCTACTCATTCCTGGGATCATTCTTGTAAACCTCCTCTGGACTCTCTCCAGAGCCAGCACATCCTTCCTCAGATCTGGTGCCCAAAATTGATCACAATATTCCAAATGCGGCATGACCAGTGCCTTATAGAGCCTCAACATTACATCCCTGTTTTTGTATAAGCCCTCTTGAAATAAATGACAACATTGCGTTTGCTTTCTTTACTACCGATTGAGTTGCAGATTAACTTTTTGGGAATCCTGCACCAGCATTCCCAAGTCCCTTTATACCTCCGATTTCTGGATTCTCTCCCCATTTAGAAAATAGTCTTTAGTCCTATTACCAAAATGTATGACTCCACACTTTGCTACACTATATTCCATCTGCCACGTCTCTGCCCACTCTCCCAACCTATCCAAATCCTTCTGCAGAGTCCCTGCTTTCTCTAGACTACCTGCCCCTCCATCTATTTTCTGTATAATCCGCAAACCTGGCCACAAAGCTTTTAGTCCCCTCATCCAAATCATTAATATACAACATGAAGAGAAGCGGTCCCAGCACCGAGCCCTGAGGAACTTCGCTGGTCACTGGCAGCCAACCAGTGACTAGCTTCATCTCCCAGAGCCATCTTATCAGTTTGGTGCTTGCATTTCACTGATGGTATTTAAATGATAACTGAATGTATGTGGATTCATCGCAACAAATATTCTCAGAATGGTTACTCCACTGAATCCTCTCCCATTCTGAATTAGTTTATTATTATAAAATTATCTGCATTATGGTTTCCTAATGTCGGTACATAGCGGCTGGAATTTTGTGTTTGTGATGATGTCAAACCATCAAACCTGTCAACCTGTCCGTTGATTATGTTGTGAAACTCACAGAATATTTACAAGGGTACACAAAATGCTGAAGAAACTCAGCGGATGCATTTTGTGTACCCTCGCTGCACCAGCTGAGTTTCTCCAGCATTTTGTGTACCTTCTCTGCACCCGCTGAGTTTCTCCAGCATTTTGTGTACCCTCGATTTTCCAGCATCTGCAGTTCCTTCTTAAATAGGATATTTACAAGTGTGTGCCTGGGTGGTTAAATGGTGAAATCCAGGAGTTGCTCTAGCTAATACCCTTTTCCTCTTTATAAGTAATTGCAGCTGGAAAACCCTTTGAAGTAAATAAATTGACAGTAATGTTATATTTCATGTTCTATTCCTTGAGAAACCTTGAGAAAGTTGAACCCTGTTCGATCACCTGAACTTGTGTTTTAATTTTCCGCATGGCACAATTTTTACTGTACATCATTCTTGCCCTGAAAATAAAACTTTATGTTCAGAGTTTATTTGCCTTGGAGTACTTAACTCAAAATGCTATCATTCTACTAAAATAGTTAGTTAGGAAAGAACTGCAGATGCTGGTTTAAATCGAAGCTAGACACAAAATGCTGGAGTAACTCAACGGAACAGGCAGCATCTCTGGAGAGAACAAACGGGTGACGTTTCGGGTCGAGACCCTTCTTCAGACTGATCTCTGAAGAAGGGTGAAGAAGGGTTTCGACCCGAAACGTCACCAATTCCTTCTCTCCAGAGATGCTGCTTGTCCCACTGAATCACTCCAGCATTTTGTGTCTACCTTCTTTCTAAAATAGGTAGATTTCCTTAGAAATTTTCTAATTAGACTTCAGCACTGTCATTATTATCATGTAAATATTCAAATTTTTAGTTTATTTTCCTTAAAATGTTCTTTCTCCGATTGTAAGGTTTCTTCATTGCGATGGGCTGATCAGCACATAATGCTGATGCCTCAATTAAATGAATTCTAGAGAGGGGAATTCCACACTCCATAGATCACTATATCTTTTCGGCAGCTTTGTTTGAGATCAGTGGTGAGCATCATCACCTCGTTTCTCACTACAGAATACAGGCTAATAAAGTATATTACAGAAACTCCTTAGAATAATTAATTTTATGTTTGCATATTTTGCATTAAAAAAATGATGAAGTTGGACTTAGTTGCTGCACTTGAAACAGCTTCCAGCAGCATAAAGAGAACGTTAGAAGCAAAGCAGTAAATTCTACCTGGCAAGTTTACGATGGCAAGATAATGAAATAAACAGGTGTACTGAATTTTAGGAATAACAATAAATGTTGTCAGGCTATTATTAAAAACTTATTTAAAGCCCATCTTCTTTTTATTCAGCTTCTTTTTCCTCATGTTTTAAAACAGTCCTAAATCCGTAAATGCAATATAAGATTAGTTTAATTCATAAATTAGATTGAATTACAATTCCAGCACTTAATTCAGGATACTTATTTTAATGTGGTGTTGGTTGTGCGCAAACACGCCAAAGAGCACATCATTTAAAGAAGCGCAATATCTGTTTAAGTATTTCCTCGATAGTTGAAAGCATAAGAAAGGAAACCTGTTTATTCTTGCTTACATACATAACTGTGGAATATGTTTCTAGAGTTGATGACCTGAATTTTGGAGAAAGTGGCCAACTAAGGTGAGGGTGAAATTATGCTAATTTTAGTTCACTGACCGACAGAGGAATGACCAATGGTGATGGCATGATCTGTTTCAGTAGATCAGGACTATCTAAGATGAAATCAGTGAAATTAGAGTGTCATAGATGTCGGTGAAATCACAAGTGCAGAAGTGATAGTTAACTCTTGCATTAACCGCACTTTTGTCTCAACAATACGTCATAGAGGCATGCAGCATGGAAACGGGCAACTGCCAACTCATCCTTGCCGACCAAGGTGCCCCATCGAAACTAGACCCATTTAGAATATATCTCATTGTCGTAAAGTTTTGCATAAATTCTCCATGGCCTGGAATTGTAAATGCTTCCCTCAAAGAAGCAATTAGGCAAGAAAATGACAGATGCAAGGTCATTTTCTGAATAGTGAGAGAATTAAACATGTTGGTGTATAGACGGGTCTGGATGCCCTTGTACACAAACCACTGAAAGTTAATATGCAGGATTATCAAGCAATCAGTGGCAAATTGTACCTTTGCATTGATTGTAAGAGGATTAGTGTACAAGATTAGAGCCGTCATGGGACCATATCTGTGATATTGTTGATAGGTTTGGTTTCCCTATCTATGAAAGGATATATGTTGTATGGAGATTATGCAGTGTAGGTTCAGGTGCTTGATTCGTGACATGGCAAGTCTTGTTACTTTAGCAGAGATTAAGCAAACCTGATCCATCTTCTCTTGAGATTAAAAGGAAAGAAGCAATCTCATTGAGGCATACAATATTTTTATGGTGCTTAACCAGTAAGGTGCAGAGCATTATTGTTATTGTCTATTTGGAGCAGACCAGCAAACAGCGCAGCACATCATTTTTGACTGCGCTGTCGTCCGCCCCCCTGGTGGAGGGGTAGACCTCACGGCCCTTAATAACAGTGCATTGAACTGGCTACGGTGCCTGGGGGGCGTGACATAACTTCTGCTGCCTCAAATGCAAGAAGAAATGTAATTTTACTTTGGAGTCACTTGAGTGAATACATGAAGAACCCCGTCTAGCCGCAAGTGCGTCATTACGTCAGAAGCATTGGTGCAGGCGACCGGTTGGAGCAGCAGAGCTCCTCCAGCAGTAAGTTTGAAACAACCTCAAGGTAAGTGGAAAACTCAGCCTGGAGGTCGCTTTCTGCATTTACGGGTGACTTCAGGAATTACAACTTTTCAAGATGCAGAAAGCAGTAAAGGTGAGGGCGAGGCGACCCGTTGTTAAAGGTTTGGAGGACCACGGAAGTGTGGGTAGCGGGTGCCCGCCTAGCTCACCGAATCCGTCGCCAGCAGGGGGGCTTGCAACAGCAGATACGTTGCCTGTGAGCAACGTTGCCATGCCGGTAGGGCGTAAGACCACAGCAAAGTCTGCTAGGCCCATTGACCCAGAGTCGGGCCTGGAGGTTTCACCTACGCAAGGGGAGTCCGTTTGCTCACGGCTCTCCCAGATAAGGACGCACTCCGGGAGGAGGAGTGGTGTTCACGCCAGGCTGTTGGAGAGCCTGTGCCAGCAGCGCCTGGAATAGGGCTGCATGATGACCCACTCATGGAGGAGGAGGGTTTGCCAGCTCAGGGGTATACTGATGCCGTCAGTGGCTGAACAGAGCCCAAAGGGTGAAGGGCAACAGGGTATAATACCTAACCTAGCTGCAAAGTTTGCGATCCCCAGAGAAGCAGGGGAGCCATTGGGGGAGGAATTGGCAACTTCCTTCCAGTATATGCTCTCCCATCAGCTGCAGGAGCTGGCAATACTGCTAAAAGGTATGAAACCCCAGTTGGTTCGTCAATCCCATCAGTTTGTGTCAAGTATTAACCTAGGTCTAAAATGGTTGGGGGATGTAGTATCATTCTGGACCTGACGAGCCTGAACCCTTTTGTGCAGTATAGACAATTCAAAATGGAAACTTTTCCTACTGCTAAACAGCGGGTTCCAAAGGGTGTTAAATGGCAAGCATAGATCTTCAAGATGCATATTACTCAGTGTCTGTTCATTGTGATGATAGGAGGTATTTGAAATTTAGCTGGACGAGTCAGGTATGGCAATTCAAAGCACTGCCTAATGGATTAACCTCAGCTCCTAGATTGTTTACCAAATTGTTAAAACCTGTTCTAGGGCTACTCCGAGCTCAGGGTCATGTTGTAATGACCTATTTAGATATCTTAATTGTCGGAAAGACTCGGAATGTAGCTGAATCATCTGTTTCAGTTGTTAAACTCACTTTTGAGCAATTGGGTTCATCATTCATCCAGATAAATCCAAATTAACACCAGTAAAATTATTGATTACTTGGGCATTACCATTAACTCAGATCACATGTTAGTGACTCTGTCCAGTGGCAAAAGGCAGTAGTTAATTGAAGGTTGTATCAAGCTCCTTGGTGAAAAATGACCTTCAATTAGACAGGTGGCCAGTTTAATTGGTAAGTTTGTGGCTGCTTTTCCAGCTGTGCAGATTGGACCTCTGCATTGTCAACACTTACAATGAGCAAAAGAACAGACACTGAGGGCACATGCAGATCATTTTGACAGGCCCATGGGATTGCCAGCTGAAGCCATTTTCAGTAAAACAATGGTGGATCACAAATGTCTCAAGTGGTTCCAAGGAAGTTTTGGTTGAACCACCTTCCATAGTCTCACAGACTGATGTTAGTGCTCTAGGTTGGGGTACTATTGATACGTCTTCCAGTTGTGGAGGCAGATGGAATAGTGATGAGACATCCCTTCTGCAATTGCGAGGGATCAATTATTTAGAGCTTTTGGGAACCTTTTATGTGCTTAAAGCTTATTGCTCTGCCAAGAGTCACTTGCATGTGCAGGTTCAGATTGACGACACTACAGCAGTGGCATATGTTAATCACATGGGTAGAGTGAAGTCTGAATCTTGTGACAGATTGGCTAATCATATCTGGAGTGGGTGCATTGACAAAAACATTACCAGGTCGGTTCAACATAGTGGCAGACACAAGGTCACGCCAATTCAATGACAACATAGAATGGATGTTGAATCAGGACATATTTAATGATGTTGTTGCTTGATATGGAATGCCAGATATTGTTTTATTGCATCTAGACTAAACCATCAGTTGCCTAAATACGTTTCATGGGAACCAGATCCTGGCGGAGCAGCGGTCGATGCATTCTCGCTGCATTGAGGTGGAATGTTTTCTATGCATTTCCTCCATTCTGTCTCATCAGTCGATGCCTGCAAAAAATCAAGCAGGACTCCGCTTCAGGAGTATTGGTAGTGCCACTGGCTTACTCAGCCATGGTTCCCTCTCATATTGCTGATGGCTATTCAGTCTCAAATGATTGTTCCTAAATATAAAAATCTACTGGTAAACCCGGTAACTGGCGATCAACATCATTTACATGATCGTATTGATCTGTAAATGGCAGATTCCAAGAAGGCCATACCTGGGGAGAGGACTGTCTGATCGTACCGTGGATGTTCTCATGTTGGGCTGGAGGGATAGTACCCAGAAGCAGTACATCTCCTCAATAAGACAGTGGGAGGTGTTCTGCTTACGGCAGAATATTTCATATCAAACTGCAGGCATCCCAGACGTGCTGGAGTTCTTGTCAACTCTTTATTTTGATCAAAAGTTAAGCTATAGTGCGATCAATACAGCCAGAAGTGCTCTGTCTTCTTATTTACCCATGGTGTCAGAATTCCATTCAGTGGGGACACATCCGTTAGTCTCTAGATTTATTAAGGGAGTTTTAATAATCCTAGGCCCAGGTATTCGGTTATCTGGAATGTAAGCAAAGTTCTTATGCTCCTTCGCCAGTGGACTCCTGTCACAGTCCTATCTCTAGCCAAACTAACCATGAAGGTGGTCATGCTTGTGGTGTTGGTATCAGCCCAACGTGTGCAGACATTACAGAAGCTGAGGCTAGACAGGATGGAGGTATCAGCAGATGCCACCACTTTTTATGTTTATGATCTACTCAAGCAGAGTAGAATAGGGGTGACAGGGTGTAAGATTTGCTTTTCGGCATACCCAGGGATTCCCGCCTGTGTATAGTGTCATATTTGTCCCATTACATTGAGGCTACCAGAACCCTAAGAGGAACAGAGTCACCATTGTTTATTAGCCACAAAAAAACGCACAGTAAGGTGTTGGTGCAAACAATTTCAAGGTGGCTAAAGCAGTTTCTGGTGAGCGCTGGGATTGATACTGGTAAATTTAAATCCCCTTCCACAAGGCGGCATCAACTTCAGCGACCAGGACGATGGACGTTCCTATAGACCATATCCTCGCGGCCATAGGATGGTCCAGTGAGCTGATATTCCAGAGATTTTATCATAAGCCAATTGCAAGGCTGGGGGTATTTGCTTAAAAATAAACTGTTAATTCATTTAAGCAATGTTATGATTGATGCATTATTGATTATTTAATTATGTTGAGTCAATCAATGCAGTGAGAGGCCAGATTTGCATCTGCGGCATGAAATCACAGAGCTTTGAAATCTTCACATAGTCACTCACATGACTCTGAAGTAAAATAGTAAGATTAAATGAGAACTTACCAGTTTGAAGTTTGATCTTTATTTTATCAGGAGTTACGATGAGGGACTACGTGCCCTCCACTCCCAACCCTCATAAAGGTCATCTGGTAGTTCTAGTCTTCTGTTATCTTACTATTATACTACAGTCACTATTACCTGTGATTTCACACCGCTGCTTTGAAGATTGATGCACGAGCGGCTGGACGGGGTTCTTCACGTAGTCCCTCATCGTAACTCAATATCGTAAAATAAAATTTCAAACTGCAAACTGGTAAGTTCTCATTTAATCTTACTATTAAAAGAAACAAGGGAGATGGTGGGATAAAGATATGCCAGGATCATATTGAAAGGGTGAGGCAGCAGATGGAGCTGAATGGTCTACTCCTGTGTCGATTTCTAATGTATGTTCTCATTGATGGCTCCATTCACAACAATTTTAGAAATGGTAAAGAGTGCTGCACTACCAACGTAATCTTTGAGAGGAAAAATTAAAGAGGATTTTACTTAATATTTAAAATGCAGGATATAAATATAAGAGGTGATCTCCAGTACTTTAGAAATTCCAAGTTTTATTTATATCATATATTTCTGCAATGCTAATTAAATGAATATTAAGCACTGGGAGCAACATTTAGTCTTTTAGTTCAAATGGAATTCCCCCTGTTAAATGGACTTAACAAAAAAGTACTTTTCCATTAATAGCATAAAATTGGCAATAGTTAAAAAGAGAAATAAAAAGCTAACCACTTTAATTAGCTGATTGCTGTATTAAAGCAAAAATTATGACGCATCTCATACTGAGTTTGAAAGACAGACTAATAGCTAGATTGATTGAAAAAAAGAAATTAAGAGTAATGGAATGTCAACTCCATAGGATTTTTTTCAATCAGTTTATTTTAGGAAACACTTTTTAACACATTAACTAAGGAATGCCTGAAGATGATTTCCATTAGTTTATTGTGAATACCATTAAACAAATACAGCAAGAAATCATCTGGTCAATATTTCTAGTACATATTTGTCCTTGGCATACCTATCATTGCTAACAAGTTAAAACTTTTCCCTGTACTTCGGTACATGTGACAATGAACTGAAACTGAAACTGAAGTGCTGCACTTCTTGCTTATCTTTAATTGACATTAAAAAGATGGTGTTAAACCATATTTTTGTACTGCAATATGTATGGCCTTCATAATAGCATTTTCATGCAACAATTGGGCTTGCCAGTGATTTTAGAGGCCAGATAAGAATCAATAATATTACTGTGGGTCTGGACTTGCATAAAGTCAAGTCAAGTCAAGAGAGTTTATTGTCATGTGTCCCAGATAGGACAATGAAATTTTTGCTTGCTGCAGCACAACAGAATATAGTAGGTATAAATACAGAACAGTTCAGTGTTTCTATATAGCATAGACCATATATATATACACATAAATGACAGATAAAGTGCCTTTATAGTTCAGAGTTTGTTTGATGGTGAGTTTAATAGCTTGATGGCTGTGGGGAAGAAGCTGTTCATAAACCTGGATGTACCAGATTTCAGGCTCCTGTACATTCTACCTGATGGCAGCGGAGAGATGATGGTGTGGGTCCTTGATGATGCTAGCAGCCTTTTTGAGGCAGCGACTGCGATAGATCCCTTCAATGGTGGGGAGGTCAGAGCCGATGATGGACTGGGCAGTGGTCACAACTTTCTGCATCCTTTTCCACTCCTGGATGCTCAGTTGCCGAACCAAGCCACAATGCAACCAGTCAGCATGCTCTCTACTGTGCACCTGTAGAAGTTCGAGAGAGTCCACTTTGACATACTGACTCTCCGTAATCTTCTCGGGAAGTAGAGGAGCTGATGTGCTTTCTTTATAATTGCATCAGCGTGCTGGGAGCAGGAAAGATCTTTGGAAATATGCACGCCCAGGAATTTGACGTTCTTGACCCTTTCCACCATTGTCCCGTTGATATAAATGGGATTGTGGGTCCCTATCCTACCCCTTCCAAAGTCCACAATGAGTTCCTTGGTTTTGCTGATGTTGGGAACCAGGTTATTGTGCTGGTACCATTTGGTCAATCGGCCGATCTCACTTCTATACTCTGACTCGTCACCATCAGTGATTCGACCTACAAAAGTGATGTCGTCGGCGAACTTGATGATGCAGTTCGCACTATGACCGGCTACGCAGTCGTGAGTATAGCGTGAGTAAAGCAGGGCGCTGAGCACACAGCCTTGAGGTGCTCCCATGCTGATTGTTATCGAAGATGACACATTTCCACCAATATGGACAGACTGTGGTCTGTGGATGAGGACGTCGAGGATCGAATTGCAGAGGGATGCACAGAGACCCAGATCTGAGAGCCAGCTAAGGTAAAGAGAGCAGATTTCCTTTCCTAAACAAAACATTAGGGAACCAGATGGGTTTTTAATAATAATTCAATTGTCATTATTTCACGAATACCATTTTTATTCTAGATTTACTTATTTAGTTAATTGAATTACAATTCACCAGCTGACCTTGTGGAATTTGAACTCCTATCTCCAGATTTTTAATCAAGGTTGGTAGGCTACTGTTTCAAGAACTACCTTGCCACTAAATTGGAGTATCAATATTTGTGGCATGGTGAAGTGAACATATTGAAAAATGGAAAATGTGTGATTGAATACAATGGAAGCTAAATGTTACATGTATTTTGAGCAGCTGCAAGAATATAAATTATTTTGAAGGACAGGTTAGGGAGAAGAAGTTGCACGTGTGCAGGTCTTTGCAGCTGATGGGATAGATCAACAAAGCAGTAAATGAAATGTACGATCTTCGACAGTTATGAAGGACTTGAGAAGAAAACAAAATATGTTTTCAGGGGTGCGGCATTACAGTTATGTGATTACACTGAATAAATTAGGGTTAGTCCCACACAGATGGGAATACCAAGAGGAGATGTGATTGAACACTGTAAGATTTAGAATAAGTAGGAAAACATTTGAACTGGGAATTGTAGTTCGTATGAAAGCTCTTAGTCATCAAATAGTGAACAGGCAATCCATGTCAGCAAATTCAGGAGGCGGGTTGGTAAGTCATTTCTGTGATGTGCAAGGCAAGTGTGCATAAGCAGCTCCGTTCCCAGTTGTTTCATGGAGATGTGCACATTAACTGCACATAATTTCAGAAATTGTACACAAAGCACAAACTTGGCCGTGTGAAAGACCATCATAGCTGAAGCCTATAAAGCAGTGGTTCTGAAATTGAACTACTGTTGGACATAATGGATGTCTTGAGAATAAAAGCATGGAAGTGGAGCAGGAACCCTGGTTGTGTGGTTCTCTGATTGTGTATCATGGATGAACACCTGAGGAAAAAAACAGGATGGGTCAAGTGCTCTCGCAAACAAGTTATAAAGTCATAGAACCATTGCAACAGGCCTTTTGGCCCAACTTGCCCATGCAATCAAGATGGCTTGTCTACACTAGTCCCATCTTTGGCCCATATGCCTCTAAACCTTTCCTATCCATGTACCTCTCCAAATGCCTTTTAAATGTTGTTATATTACAAGCTTCAACTATTTCCTCCGGCAGCTCATTCCATATACCCACCACCCTCTGTGTGTAAAAATTGCACATTTAGTTCCTATCAAATCTTTTCTCCCTCAGCTTAAACCTATGTCCAATTGCAAAATTATAAAGGATCTGGTCCATTGAAAGACTAGAAAGGAATCAAGTCATTGTCTTCATTGGAAGACCACAAAAACTAAGAAGACAAGATTCTTCCCTTTATGGAGTCCTACAGCAGTTCTGCTTCCTATTGTTAGACTTTGCTTTCTGGGTGGAGGTTCAAGGAGTGTCCTCCTTGGTTATTCTCACTTAAGGGCTGCTGCAATGATGATATTGCAGGCTGAATGACGCTAGGCACATAACATACAGCGTGGTTATGTGCTGTGCATGCAGCAAAGTGACAAATGAGTTTACACTTTAATCCACGAACAACAATTTTTTTAGAGGATGAAAAGTCATTGACCACAGTGCACAGACTGAGGTGATAATCAGAATCAAGGGGGCTCATGAGCAAGACATATTTTACTCAGTGTACAACTTTGATTTGGAAACATTTCCAATACTAGATTGGAAAAGCAATTTGGTAAAACCTTGAAAGAGAAAGAATTGCTGGACTATGAGAAAGTAACTTAGGAGGCAGAAAGGCCTTAATGTTCTTTAATTGAACCAGCACAGACTTGAAGCCCTGGGTAGCCTCATTCTGTACCTTGTGATGCTCTGAATATGAATTTATTGTAAAATGAAAGAAAATAAATATTGAAATTAACATCTTCTTGAAGAGGTTGAAATATCCCAGAGATTATCTAAAAAATATGAATGGAAGCACATTCACTGAAATCAAAGGTATCTAAATCTGATTATTTAATTAGGTTATCTCTATAAGTAAAATTGAATATATAGAATGTGAACATATGTAAAATTGATAAATGATATAGTAATCATACAGAGGAGATCAAGGGCAGCATTTCTTGTTCAATTGCATTCATATACAGAAAAACTAATGGATATATTGGACCTGATTGGACTAATGGTCGGCTGACAATTACATGGACACCCGCCAGATAAGCTGCAATGATCCGACCTCCCCCCATACTCCGGACTCACCACTAAGTCCAGAGTTATCCTGTAAAGTGCCGAGTGAGGGATTGATACATTTCACGCTTTGTATCTGGCTCTTTCAGCTTTAAGCCAACTACAGCTGGCACGTCTAGCTCAGCCCTACTTAAATGTGGCTGGCAATCTTTGTTTAAAATGATAAGGGTAATGTTTTATGACTTTTATAACAGTCCCTGAGCTCATGCCAACCTGACGTGCAATCGACCAGAGTGCACTGTCAAGATTCCCCATTTTACGCTGCTGAACTCACTCTTGAAAGCAAGAACCCTGCCAGGATTCCACTGTGTCTGACCTTCAATCCAAACAACTGGATACGTTTTTGATTCACACAATAAGTGGAGGGTATGGGTGGGTGTGGGGGGAGGGGGAGGGGGTGTGGGTGGGGAACTGTCCCACTATTGCAAAAGTCTGCCTAAAGACAGACTATCTGGACCAATAATTGAGTTGATTATTTATTACCTTGTTCAGTCAATTGTAAATTTAAACTGTGTTTTATACTTAACTGGTTATTATTCTTTAATTAATATTCTGTACTTCACATTTGGTGAGACTGAGTTCTTGACCTAGTTGTTTTAGACCCGTCTACCTCTGATACCTGATACAGTGATCATGAATCCAGTATTTAAGTCCAATTTATTTTGATGGCATGGATGAAAGTCAAACCAAAGGGTTGGAAGCTGGCAGTTTACAGTGGCATGAGAAAAATCGACCTGAAATAACTACAATTTAAACAGCCCCAGGGAACATGTCAACTCTCTATGCAGTTGGCCACGTGTGCTGTCCTCTGAGAGAGGATGTCCATGTGAAATGAGTCTCCAGTGCTGCTTAAAAAGAGTGGTGGTAATGACCTTGAAGGCTGCATGAGCAAGTTAGAATGTGCAGCAAAAGCAGTTCTTCCAGTTTTCTGTCCCATCTAAAGTCACCCTCAATTTCAGCAAAGGTAGTAAAGGAGCAAACCCAAAGCACACAAATAGATGAACAATTAATTTAAACAGTCACTGAACACAGGCCTCCACCGCAAGCAATCGACCGTGGAACATCAACAGCATGTCCCACTTTACATTGCCTGGCTCGCTCGTGGCTGCAGGAATCCTGCCGGCATACCACCGTCCTTTATGTGACCCTCAATCCAGGCGTTCCAATTGGTTTGATTAAAATGGCGTGGAATAGGCGGGGTATTTAGGAGGGGATACCGCACTAATAGTGCTCCAGTTGTCCAGTTGGACAATCCCATGGTCAACTTTGCCAATGCTTTCTTCTTGCCTCCCCACGCCCCCCCCCCCCCCCCCTCCCCCAGCCGAGCTTTCAGATGTGATGGATGCCAGACCACCCAACGGCTCCTGCAGTGGTATTTTCACAGTCCTGCTGGATGTCACAGGGTGGTTGTGAGGGACTCAGAACAGTGCCCCCTCACCTTGGATATCCAGAAATCTCACTACATTGATGATACATTTTTGAAAAGTCCAACCGAGGAGGCTGCAGTGACTGCTTCAGATACTTTAGTGATACACATGGGGGTCAGGGGTGAGCTATTAACTCCCAAAAGGTGCAAACACCCAGTCAGGATGTCATGTTTTTGGGCATACAATGGCATGGGTTAGCACATAGTTCCTGACAAGGTTAAAAGAATGATCTTGGAGAACTCTACTCCCACAAATAATCAGGAAACAGAGATTTGTGGAACTGCTAGGATATCAGCGCAGGCATATCCCACATTTGACAGTTTTATTAAAGCCAGGGTGTGTTGTCACCCAAAAAAGGCAGAGTTTGAATGGGGACCAGAACAGCAAAGTGCCATTGTGGCTGATAAGATTGCATGAGAACTGGTCTTGGCCTGCCCACCGGGCTGGAAGGTATCTCCCTTGAACTGCACATATTGTTACAAGAATATGTGGCAATTTGGAATTTGTGGCTGAAACAACGTGGGAACTGTGTGCCTTTGAGGTCCTGGAGTAGAACAATGCCAGATACAGCTGAGAGCATTTAAGAAAGAGCTATGCCTTCAAAAGGCAAGTGAACATTTCCTTCCCTATCACTATGGCAACAATACTCATGATAACCCATGATCCTAAATATCAATATAAAGCTGAAATATTGAATATTTAATTTGGCTGAAACTCACACTCACTGTAGAAAAGCTTATGAACCCTAACTCAAGACTAGGATACCTTTAGCAGGGTTCTTTGTCTTTGCTACCCTCACCTTTACTTTATTTTCCATTATGTTCTCTAACCCTCCTATGCAAACCTAGCAGAGACAGCAGCACTCTCTTCAATAGGGGGACTGCTGCTCGGACGATTCATGCCTGCACACCAGTACTAAATGCCTGTTTATCAGGGCTAGAGATATCTTCTTCCCCATCCACTCCCACAACTAAAGCCTTCTGCCACAGCTGGTGGATTTCTTCCTCTACTGTAGTGCATTCTTTATCATAGTGATGATCCAAATCCATCGGCAAAGAGTACCTATGCTTTAAGGACCCGACCACCCTTTCAAATAATGAGACCCAAGCCCAAACAGGCTGCTGTAACTGGAGGTTAACCAAATGGTATTACACATACATCTCTCTGTTCAAAAGGTAAGTCAGATCCACCTCCCTCCCTATCCCATGAACACAGCAGCCAGGTGGATAACAGGTAAGGCCAGTCTAGGATCTAGTCAAGGGCCCTCTGACAGGCATCATCATTATCAAACCAGATATTCCCTTCCCAGGTGTCAGGATGCCATCCCTTGGATAACATGGTCAGGACCTTTACCGGATCCGGTTTCCAATCTTCTCTTTGTTCATCCTTCTCGTGCCACACCTGAGGTTGTTTATATGCCATTTGTACCACACTCTCTTCTGCTGTATTTGCCTGTTTCTGCATTGTTTTTATTACCCCTT
Source organism: Okamejei kenojei (assembly GCA_035221665.1). NCBI lineage: Eukaryota > Metazoa > Chordata > Chondrichthyes > Rajiformes > Rajidae > Okamejei > Okamejei kenojei. The sequence continues at coordinate 88,477,101 of CM069131.1, read as the reverse complement.
GCCACTTTTGCTTCCTGTCTTCAAATCCTTGCATTAATCACTCCATCTCCTCACTTAGCACTTGCTTCCTGTTATTGCTTTACTACTGTGGCTAGTAGCCAGAGAAAATGTCCTTTACTGTTTCTCGTGGTGATGAAACTTGATGCACAAGATTCATCGATCTATCCGTTAAGGGCCTGTGTCACTTTGGTGATTTTTCAGCGGACTGCTGGTGACTGTCAAGTTTGCGGCACTCGCCTGAAAAACCGCGAACTGGAACGCGACTGTCAGAGTGGAGCACGCGCACGCAAACACATTGCAAAGGCGGGGACCTGGGAAAGCGGGGGGAGCGCTGTCTGAAATGCACACGGTCAAAGGTGATATAGACACACACCACGATGAACAGGAAGGTTAAGATGGCAAACACAGTGTACGGTAAAGGGCCTGTCCCACGAGCATGCGACTAGCATGCGGCAAGCCGGAAGCGGGGGCCTTGCGGGGGTCACGCGGAGGTTGAGTGATCCCCGTACAGGGCCGGTCCCACCAGCATGCGCCTGCATGAGGTGAGCGCGACCAAACCGGAAGCAGAGGCTGCGCGGAGGTCGAATAAGTAACGTGATGTTCGATCGAAGTCCACGGGAAGTTCGCGCGTGATGTACGGCGTCGAGACGCTACGTACGACGTCAAGATGCTGCGTACGACGTCGAGGCAACTGCGGGCCGGCAGGCCGTTGCCGCGAGGAATTTTTGTACATGGTCAGTTTTTCGGAGCCCCGCACGATGTCGGAACCAGCTCCGCACAACTCCATACGGCTCCGGCGATCGAAATGGGACCGGCCCCGCGAGGCCGTACGGCTCAAGCAAACACGTTAGGTCACGCTTGCCGCATGGAGCCACATGCTCGTAGGACAGGCTCTTAAGTCCTTTAAAAGAGGGGGGAGGGGAGAAGGGGGGAGAAGGAGTGGAGACACTTTTAAGAAACCAGACAACTTTTAATAAGCCAGAGATAGACAGCTGTGAAGTTCAGCGGGCATTTAACATTACCGGTCGGTTCTCCTTGGTTCTGAAAACTCGTGCTTAGGTTTTTTTTTCCCCCAATGAACCAATGAAAATGCCTGGTCAGCAAAATCCATTAACTAAAACGACCTACGACTACCTCGACTACAAATGACTGCAAATAACTACATGGCGACCCCACTACAACTGCACCTACGACTACAAAAGTATTGATTTTCTCCATGTTGAAAAATTTGTGGCGACCATACTGAGGCCGTGACTAGTTCCCAGAATGCGGCTGTGCAATCCTCGCGACTGTGAAGGAGACTCACCAGAGACCACCGGCGAACATGTGGCGAACATGTGGCGATCATGTGGCAAGCGCAGAGTCTCCTGCACTCGCCTAAAAAGTCACCTAAGTGGAGCGGGCCCTTTAGTGATTTTGTTAGTCTGTTTTTCCAACATACCAGTGGTCCGGACTTTGCCAGCAGTTTGCTAATGTTCCAGAACCCTCACGATTATCCTATATTCCTAGGGAGGTATAGTTTCTGCTTACGAAACATCATGGGTTAATGTTTTTGCTACCAAAATGTAACGGTTCAATACTGAGATACTTTTGACTGTGCCTGTGTGGCTTTGAAAGCAAAGACAACATAGACAGATCACTCAAACATTGCAAGCTTTATTACAGTCGAAAACAGTTATAATTGGCAACGCTGGTGGACACCCTTCATGAGCAGGGGGCTTTGTCCACAATTTGATTTGCAGTTTTCCCTGGACCAGTCGTGATGGAGTCTGAGGGTGAAGTCCCAACTGCAGAAAGTCTCCAAGGCTCCCGTAACCCCATGAATACATGCAAGTCAGCACAGTACATTCTTTCATTCACATCTCTGGAGAAAAGGATTACCGGTAGGTGAAGTTTCGGGTCGGAACCCTTCTTCAGACATCACTTGCTCCTTTCTCCAGATATGCTGCCTGACCCACTGGGTTAGTCCAGTTTTATGTGTCTATCTTTGGTGTAAACCAGCATTTGCAGTTCCTTCCTACATAATCTTTCATCCATCTCCCCTGTTTGTTTCGAATGTAGACACAAAATGCTGGAGTAACTCAGCGGGCCAGGCAGCATCTCTGGAGGAAAGAAATGGAGATGCTGCCTTTCCCACTGAGTTAGTCCAGCATTTTGTGTCTACCTTCAATCTAATCCAGCATCTGCAGTTCTTTCCTACGACTCCCCTGTTTGTTTCCCGGCTGGCTGATTCTTCATGGTATGCACCTTATCTAATTACTATTAGCCCTGGTCAGGATCAAAAGCCCTGTGAAATCTGCTTCCCTTGCACAAATGGATGGCTGCTCCATCCCCATCCCCCCCATCCCACACCAGCATCCTCCAATTAAAGTAACAAATCAGTCATGTCATGTTGAAGATCTGTGATTTAACTATTTCCTAATAGCAACCAATACACAACGAGTAAAATATGTATTATTTTATTCAATCATTGCTAATTCAAAAACGTGTTTGACTGTTATTTCTCTTACACTAATGTTTTGTACTCCACTGTGAAAAATGTCCCAAAACAAATCAATAGATATTATCCAGCTCAGGAAGGGCCCTCTGGCAGTTCATTGGAGCAGTTGTATGTTGCTACCTTATCCACCTTTAGATCAATGCGTGGGCTTCTGCATCAACATTGCAGATGAAGATTGCCCAGAGCATCATTGATCTGAGTTAGGGTCCATAGGCTCTTCTGTGGTGAATGTCTTTGGCTCAAATTACATATTCAATATTTCAGCTTTATATCACCCTTGATCTTTAGGATTCTAGGTTATCATGAGTATTGTGCCAATTCATTCAATTTTATTTGCTCCCAAAACTATTAATGGGACTAGCATTTAGGAAGACAAAAATTATGTTGTCTTTATTGCAAAAGGGTTTGACAACAAGTGTAGCCAAATTGTGCTCCAATTATATAGAGCTCTAAAGAGACTGCATCAAGAATATTATGCATCGGGACAGTCTCCCTATCTCAAGAAGGTTGCATATGCAAAAAGAGAAGTGCAGCAAATATTCACCACAGTCTTGGGATGGGAAGATAGACACTAAGTGCTGGAGTAACTCAGCGAGTCAGCAGCATCTCTGGAGAGAGGTCTATCTTGGGATGGGAAGTTTGTCATCTGAGGAGGAATTAAGCAGGATAGGCCGTTATTCTCAAGGTTAGAAGAATGAAGGACGTTCACATTGAATCATACAAAATCTCAAGGGGCTAAGCCGCAGAGGTGATAATCCCCCTGCGTGGGATTTCCAGACCAGTGGTCAACAAATAAATTAAGAAGCTGATCATTCTTCACCAGACAGCTGAAGAGACTTAGTTGCTGAGTATATATACATTTCAATACATTTTGAATTTAAGAAATTAGGGGAATGGAGAGATATAGAGTTAGTTCTGGAAAGTAGCCCCGAGGTAATAGATCAGCCAAATCTTATTAAATGGCCGAGTCTGTGTGAAGGACTGAATATCTACTTCTGGTTTTATTTCTTTAGCTGTTGTAATGGTTTACCAATCGGAAACTCCTTGCATGGGGTAATAGGAAGGACTAAAACTGTCAGACAGGGTGAACATTTTTCTCAAACCTGCAAGTGTGGGGACAGTGACAAACCTTGTTTAGCTGGACAATGCATTTGCAGGTTCCTCATCTCGTTAAAAGCTGAGCCTGATGACAGGCACCACTATAACCAGTTGACTATCACTTACTTAGGCTCATCTTCCGAAGGACAATCAGCAGATATGTTATATTTGAATTATATCAAAGTAAAATGTACCAGTGCACGCTGAGCAGAATACCACAAAGTGTAAGTGCTGTGGCATATTTCTGAGATATTCATTGTTTTCCCAGAGTCCACTATAACAGAGAAGTATGGACTGTGCCTCTGCTGCAAAATATCCCCAAATTCCATCCAGCAATAGCAATAGAATGGAGTTGTCTGGAACAACCTAACGTTGGTCCTCAGCTTGTAAACATGCTGTAAGACTGATCAGTAAAGCTGGTGCTATGGAGTTGCACAGAGGAAAAATACTTCCATAAGTAGCACTGTGCCTGCAGCTATCAGCCAGGTGATTGGGATTTCATTACCTCCAGGAAATCTGTGCTTTCAGCTTTGAGGGGGGGGGGGGGGGGGGGGGGGGGAGTGGGGGGGGGGGGGGGGGGGGGGGGGGGGGGGGGGGGGTGGGGGTGTTGCGGAATTTAGGAGAATTGAGTTTGAATAATGCATTTCCATTTCAGTTGGTGTCCAAATTTTTCCAGTGATAATTCAAGTTAAACTTGCACCAGTGTCAAAATATATTGACTTAAGTCAACAAGGAGCTCAACTGATAAGGGATTAGGAAGGTTTGAAGATGGAAAAAATAAGTAAAGGAAATTATTTCACTTCACAGCTAGAACTTTTATTCACTTGAACACAATTATCATCGCTGCTCAAGGTTGAAGAAACAGGTGGTTACACATATAACCTGTTTTATGGAACAGAATAATAAAGACTTTTAAATAATTACTCATCTAAATTGTATGCATGTGAAAAGACATATGTTAATTTATTGAGAAATGTTTATTTAGTGGATCCCTTTGTTTAAGCTTGCAAGCTGTTTCACTCAAGCTCGGGGGACTTTTAATTGATCTCACTGAATTTTCTAACCAAGATGTTAAGATGTTACAAATCATATGAGTGAAGTAAATGATTTTAGATTCTCTCTTCTTGAGATAAGGTGAAATCGGTCCATATGAAAAATGGCCTGCATCGACAATCCATTTAACCGATATTCACTATCAGCCCCCTCCTGCCATTGACAAATTCCAGTCCACAATGTCTTGTTTATGATTTGAAGGCCAGTTGAAACTGGTTAAAATGTACTGATTCAAGACAAGTGGACATTACATTATTCCCTTGTGGTCAATGAGTACACACAAGATTGCATTGCCCAACTTTTGTTTAGAGATACAGCAGGGAAACAGGCCCTTTGGCCCATCGAGTCCATGTCAACCATCAATCATCAATTCACACTGGTTCTGTTATCCCACTTTCAAATTCACCCCCTGTTTATATAATTGTTATGAGTTACGCAATACTGAAAATTAAAAAAAATAATGCACAATAAATATTCATGGAAACTAAAATACATATGTTCTTGTTTGTTGCACTACAATGGAAAATATTTAGAGGATTATAAACTTGCTCCTCGTTTTAATTACTAATCGATATCCTTTTAGCACACAACAGTCTTTGTTAACAAAGACTTCTTTGACTAAGTTGTTAAAAGAAGGGTCTCAACCCGAAACATCGCCTATTTCTTCGCCCCATAGATGCTGCCTCACCCACTGTGTTTCTCCAGCTTTTTTGTCTACCTTCGATTTTTCCAGCTCCTGCTGTTCTTTCTTAAACATGTTAAATTAGTATAGTTGCTTTGAGGTCTTACACCACCTTATGGCTTACTAATTTTAGAGCAATTACTAAAATAAAGTACGAGGACAGCTTTATGACAAAAAAGATTAATTAAACAATGTTCCTTCTTTGTAGATTCCAATTCAGATGACTTTGACCCTGCTTCAACTAAAAGCAAGTACGACTCAATGGATTTTGATACCTTGCTGAAAGAGGCCCAGCGAAGCTTGCGTAGGTAACAGACACCAAATGTGCTAAATGTGGAGAGAGCTGCAGTACCTTGCAGGCATCCTGTCATGTACCATTAAAGAACTTGCATTAGTCATCTTGGGATTTTATCCCTCTTTACACCCTGTACAAATGAAGTTTACATGAACACAGCTGCTGCAGTGTGTGAGGAGAGTTGAAGGATGTTCAACTTAAATGAAAAGGAATCCAAAAGCAAACGTACAGACAGTAGGCTAGTGATATTTTACATGTGGTATTTAAATGATATTCTGATTGGTGGAATATGCAGCTTGTTCAGCATTTTTTCTGACATTTGGATGTGGTATTACATTATTGACAAGAGTTGGGATAAATACTTGGGGTGTTTCAAATATTTTATTTACTAAATGCTAAAATGTAGTTACAGATTTACTAATGTTAAACTGAGAGATTTTTATTTTGTGTAAATATGACAATGTTTTTTTTTTGGTTACAGCTATGCACTGTAAATGCAGCCTTCTTTTAAATAATTAAAACAAGAATGTAACCATAAGTTAAATACTAGTGTACAATAATATATTTAGAAAATTAGAGAGGTACAAAGCTGAGATGGGTAAAGTAGTCTGTGTGGCACATGGACCAATGCTCATTTCCTACAATGTAGCTTTACAATGACCTTGCAACTGATCAGCTTTAAAATGAATCAGGTCACCACTTCCATTGCTATGTTTAATCATTCAAGGTGCTTTTAATTTTTTGTCGTTCACAGTAACTTAGATGAAAATTAATAAATCAGAAGAATAAAATGAAAACATATTCATGATTTGCTTCTGATTTCAAATTATAATTACAGACCACTGTATATTGATTAAAATATGATAGTTATCTCACAAATTCCATCTATTTTAGAGGAGACCTTAAGGACAGATAATTTAGCAAATTCCAAATTATTTTAACTTCACAATTTGTTGAAATAAGGAACAAGTGAATAAAATCTTTGCCATTTATACTAGCAATAGATGTCCACTGCACTATTGACACCCCAGATAATCCCAGCTAATTTTAGAACTGAATATCAGGACAGAAAGACACTGTTAAGTAGCAGCTAGCAAAGGTGAATTTCTACCCCAGAATTTGCGAGATATGTCCCACGTCATCGTCTCCACCAGCAGCTACACCTAAGTTCTTTTAGATTTACACCTCTCGCAGGTGATAGTTTTATTTATTTGTCCATCTCCACTTTGTATTGAGTGATCCAAATGTCTGCCATTGGAAAATTGTCTTCATATATTTGGTAAACCAAACCGAGTTGTCAACTTTGTAAGTATATACTAATAGCAATATAAAGGTTTTTGACCTAATCATTCATTCACCGTGGAATCACTGGTCTTTTATCTCTGCTCGCACTATTATTAGAAATAGTTTCAGGTCTTTTAACTCATTTTATCATATGATGCCAAACTGAGGTTTACATTTTCTTCCCTGGATTTTGAATATTCTCTTCTTTATTGTAATAGTAAGATTGTAAAAATAAATATAAAAATAGCAATAAATGTTTATTTTTAAAGATCTAATTTTAGCATACCATGTTGTGAAGTGGAGGATCAGGCACATTACCCAGCTTCTTTAGGTGCTTGTTGTGTGTTTCAAGAAATGTTAGAATTCTAACCTATAACAACTACAGTATTTCATAGTTTTGTGTGTAGCAATGGCTAACTTAAACAAAATAAGTGAAACTGTGTGTTCGTAGCTAATGTTAGTTCTCAACTATTCTTTATAACTTGGGTAATGATGTTTTGTTCTGTCTGGCAAACTTGATGAGGATTTTAATTGTAAAATAAAATTTGCTCTGTACAATAACTAGAATAGCAATGTATTATATCACTTGATTATTCTTAATTTTAATTAATTTCTGAGGACACTGTGCTGTTAGGTGTGTGGGTGAAAATATATTAGTTGATGGAACTGTGCTGACCAGGAAATGTGAGGAGGAACATCTATGTGAGTTCCTTTTGACTGACATTTCTAACTGTAATGTGTGGTTGAATCATTGTATAGAATTACTGTGATTTTTTTTTTTTAATGTGCAGTTTTCATCAACCTCACTTAACTAATAAAGGGAAACAATGTTTCAAACACTTTTCTGTGTGCGTAATCATCATACAAATCAAATCTGCATAAACTTAATAATTTTGAAAATTATTATAATTTTTGTATAATTTATTGTAAACTACAAATGAATCAGAGGATTAATAATTGATTCCTTAAACAACAATTTGAATTCATAATCATCTTTAACATACCAGTAGGTCACAAATGCTTCAAAAACTTGGTACTGAGCCACATAAGAAGATATTAAGTTAAACAATTATATGTCGCTTTCACATGAACAGATGTTTCTTAAAAATATAACTTTAAAGGAATGTCTTCAATGAGCAAAAAAAGTAGAAGGCTGAGAGTTTTAGGGAGGGAGTTCTTCAATTTAAAGGCATTGGCAGTTGAAGGCATCTTGAATGCAAACATTGGAACAGTAAAATGAAATGTCTAGAAACCTGTTTTTGTTTTGGTGTTTCAAAACCCTAAATCAATTTTATCCAGAGTAGATTGAATTTGCAAATATTTGGGGTAAAAACACAAATTGACAAAATTGGACGACTTCATTGCACAGTTCAATTTCAGTTTGGTTTATCGTCACATGTACCGAGGTACAGTGATATGCTTTTGCTGCATGCTAACCAGTTAGCAGAAAGTCAATACATGGTTACAATCGAGCTATACACCGTGTACAGATACATGATAAGGGAATATTTATAACAGTGCCAGACACACATCAAGGATCTCAATTTCCAGGCACTGCACGTTTAGTCCATTACCGACATGCATGAGAGCATAAATGACTGTCATGGAACAGGCACAGAAGAAGTAGACATGCTCCTGATTTACTTGTGATTCCAAGAGTTTTAGATACCGTGGGATAGGAGGAAAAACATGTCTATCTGCAAATAACTTGTTCCCAGAGAGTCTTCAATGCACCATTTTGTACCTGGATTTCTTGGATGAACATAATCTTTGTCAATGGTATTTCAAACTATGTCCATCAGATTGCTCCAGGCAGCTGTGCACCTTTATTGTAAAGGAAGTTACACAAAGATGGCATCATGGAGGAATTTATTTTTTTATTTCAAGGCAGAGAAAGTATCCCTTCGCTCGGATATCATGAATATATACCAGTCCTACTACTGTAGGCAGTGTTAAAATGCCCTTGTGCCCATAGGAAACCCATAACATTAGCGGAATCTCTCCATTACTGGGGAGGTCAAATTAGATCATGAGAAAAACTATCTGATGCTGAATGCCGGGTTTTCTGGCAGTTCCCATGCTTCTTTATCTTGAGGCAGTGCTCTTGGCCAGGCATTACTCGCAGACAACACTGCCCTTTGAGATGGATCCTGGGCTACACCAGTCAGCATGTCTCCAGTGACTCTTACCAATTTCTACAGATCACCACAGAAAGCATTCAGCTTGGTATGGCCCCACTTTGTCCAAGATCGCAAGATCAGACAGTTGTGAATCCAGCCATCGCACAATCTGGACTCTTCCCGCATTGACTCTTTCTACACTTCATGCTGCCTTGAGAAAATAGGCAGCATAATCATGGACCAATCACACCCTGATCATTATTGTTTCTCCCCTCTGCTGCCAAACAGCAGATACAAAAACCTGAAAGAGTGCACAACAATATCCAAGAACAGCTTATTTCCTGCTATCAGCCTCTGGAACAGTGTGATAGCAGGATAACAACTCATGTGCTGAGGATGAATTCCCCATCTCCCAAACTACCTCGTGGTGGTCCCAGCAATTTAAAGAACATCTGCACTTTCTCTGTAGCTGTAACACAACATTCTGCTTATTTTATTCTTGCACTACCTTGATGTCCTTATGTACGGTGTGATTTGCCTGGAGAGCACATAAAACAAAGTTTCTCGGTATATCTCGGTACAGGTGACGATAATAAATCAATGAACCACTGTGTAGGAAAGAACTGCAGATGCTGGTTTAAATCGATGGTAGACATAAAATGCTGGAGTAATTCAGTGGGACGGGCATCATCTCTGTAGAGAAGGAATGGGTGACGTTTTGGGTCGAGATCCTTCTTCAGCCTGATGTCAGGGGAATGGGGGGGACAGAGATAGAATGTAGTCGGAGACATTAAGACTGGTGGGAGAACTGGGGAGGGGATGGAGAGAAAGAAGGAAAGCAATGGCTATTTGAAGTTAGAGAAGTCAATGTTCACACCACTGGGGTGTAAGCGACCCAAGCGAAATATGAGGTGTTGTTCCTCCAATTTGCACTGGGCCTCACTCTGACAATGGAGGAGACCCTGGACAGAAAGGTCTGATTGGGAATGGGAAACACACCATTTCTGATTTTATTCTTAGTATCACACACCATTTCTGATATTATGATTTCCGTCTCTCTACCCTCAAAAGCCTCCAACCTTATCATTCCCCAACCCAGCATGGGTTATCTTCTCCCCAAAATCCACAAACTGAACTGTCCTGGCAGATTCATTGTTTCTGCTTGATCATGTCCTACCGAATTAATTTCCACATACCTCAACTCCATCCTATCCCCCATGATCCAATCCCTCCCTACCTATGTCCAAGACACCTCACACACTCTTCGTCTCTTCAATGACTTCCGTTTTCCAGGCACTGAAATTTATAGCTAGCTGGTGCAGGGATTTTGCAGTGCCATTTTCAATGCTCCACAACTTTGCAAACATAAACAGCAGTCTGTGCTTGAGGAAGAGCAAGTCGAGGACCTGGAGGCCAAGAGCCTAGAAACAGATGTTGAAGATCAATGGGAGGCAGAGGCAATGAAGGCTGCTGGGACTGTCCATGCAATGAATGATTTTCTGATTTAATTACTTACATCATTTGCCTCAACATCTCTATAAATCTTGATGAATGGCTATTTGTTTGAAGCACAGTGATCTCTGTGGAAAATGCAGCTTTCTCCAAGGATCTCAAAATAAGTGTATAAAGTGGTTGAGAACTTTTACACTTTGGACTGCAGTTTAGCATTGATGGTGGGTATTTATTATCATAGGCGATGGAGTTGAGGCTAATGCACATCATAATATATTGATCTAATTAACATGCAATAAGTAAGAAGATTAATGTTGTGGGTATTATTTCAGGACAATAGAGATTGCATTCATTCAGCAAAGAAAAAAAAATCATCATTAAATTTATTTTAAATCATTGAATCAAGTGACTATTCTTGTAAACACATGAAGGAAGAACTGATGAAGCCTGAGTGGTGCCATGTTTCACAACAACGGGATATCGGCATTGCAGTCACCCTGCCCTGCTCAAGCAATTGCTTCTGATTAATACTTGTAATCTCAAGAGTTAAGAGTGTTTTCTCATGCAAAATGAAAGGTTCAATGAGAATGGGCAACTTTAGAGCAGATGTTTCATCTCACAATGTGATCTTGCCCATTTTCTTCAGCCTTTTTTAAGTTCCCCCAAAAGAGATTGCCACTATGTTTGCAAATACACAGGACTAGATGTTAAAAATCCAAGGTGCCAAATATCAATTTACTTCCGATGGTGATGGGAGCCTTCTGCACTCACCTATGCTCCTCCGATGTTGAGAAATGCTAGGCAGACACGTCATTGGGGTTATCAAGTGGGCACCTACTTTCATCAACGTTTCGCTGATTGAACCCACGACGTCTCCAGTAGGCTCAGCGGTGCATTTTGGGTCCCAGAACCACCCCCCTCTGCATCTGTCTAGTCGGTAATAAATATATTGAAGGACAAACCAAGATGGGAAAAGGAAATTTGGACGTAGGGAACACTTTAGCATTGGAGGTCTGACTGGGACCTGGCTCAGCAACCCATTCCCAACACCACTCAGTGATATGTGTTGAGCAGGGCCTACTCGGCTTTGAAAATAATGATATCTTGGGGTTCTGCACGGATTGAGCTGGGCTAACATTTTATAAATTAAACCACTAAAGCTCAACACGTTATAAATAAGAGCATGCGTGAACTCACCTCTCTTCTACAGGAGCAGACACCTGTTCCACATCACACTACTCTTCACCTTGCTGCAGCAGTGCAATGCACTGACGTCAAGAGGAGTGAAGCCAGCGGGCCTCTGGTCTGCAGATTGAAACGACAAAAGCGTAGTGCTATGCGCTCAGATGGTCGCAATGTAGTCAAAACAGCCCATTGGTAAGCAGGTTCAAGACCTCACAAGGCCAACTGTTCACCTCAGTTCAGTATTTCAGTTCAGTATTTACTTTAATGTCATTTTAACTGAGTACTTACATACACAAAAGAAACAAAAAATTGTTTCTCAGACAGTTCCCATTAGTGCAGTTAATAAAAACAAAATAAATATATACAACTTAAAAAATTAAAATGAACATATCTAAAACTAGGCCTAAAATTTGAACTAAAAAACAAACATTCAGACCGAACAGTGGCATGCTTTGACAGGTGCCTAGCTGTCAAAGTATGGGCGAGGTTAGATGATTTGGTGTATGATGTATGGGGAGGGGACACAGTCCGTTAACCAGTCTTATTGCCTGTGGGAAGAAGCTGTGTAGCATCCTGCTGGTTTTGCAGCTGATGCTCCTGTACCTCTTCCCAGATGGCAGAATGGAGAAGATGTTATGTGATGGGTGATGTGGGTCCTTAATAATGGAGATGGCTTTACGGATGCTACGCTTCTGATAGATCTCCAACAGGAAAGGGAGTGGAGCACCAATGATCCTACTGGCTGTCTTCACTATCCTGTTAAGTTGTTTTTCTTCATAGGCCTTGCAGCTCCCAAACCAGGAAGTGATGCCTTAGGTCAATATACTCTCGATAGTGCCCCTGTAGAAGGTCGTTAGGTGAACAGTAGGGAGACCTGCTTTTCTTAGTCTCCGGAGAGGGTGGAGCCGCTGCTGTGCTCTTTTGATGACTGCTGTGGTGTTGGTCGTAGAGGTCAGGTGGTCCGCCAGGTGAAGTTCCAAGAACTTCACACTGCTGACCCTCTCCACAGCAGCACCATCAACATGCAGCGGTGTGTGATGGTGTTTTCCAGCCCTCCTGAAATCGATCACCATCTCCTTTGTCTTTTCCACGTTGAGGGTGAGATTGTGAGATCTGCACCACTCTGTAAGCAGCTCCACCTCCATCCTGCATGCTGACTCATTGTTGTCACTGATGAGACCCACCACTGTTGTGTCATCAGCGAACTTGTTGATATAATTATTGCTGAGTCTGGCAGTACAGTCTTGAGTAAGCAGACTGAACTGCAGGGGGCTTATGACACAGCCTTGGGGTGAGCCAGTGCTCACTGCGATGGTTCCTGATGTCCGACTGCCCACCCTGACTGTCTGCTGCCGCTGCGTCAGAAAATTAAGGACCCAGTTGCAAATGTCAGTATCCACCATCAACAGCTTCAACTTATCCACCAGCTGCTGTGGGATGATTGTGTTAAAAGCCGAGCTGAAGTCTATGAAGAGGATCCTGGCATAGGTGTTCTTCCGGTCAAGATGTGATAGTGCGAGGTTGAGTGTTGTAAAGACTGCGTCCTCTGTGGACCGGTTGCCTCTGTAAGCGAACTGCAGTGGGTCCAGGTTGGCAGGGAGACAGTTTATGATGTGCTGCATGACCTGCCGCTCAAAACACTTCATTAATATGGGTGTGAGAGCCACTGGACGAAAGTCATTGAGACAGGCTGGGTTGGGCTTCTTCGGGACGGGAACGATGATGGCACTTTTGAGGCAGTTGGGCACTACTGCCTGGCTGAGTGAGATGTTAAAAATGTGAGCAAAGACATCTTTTAGTTGCTCTGCGCAGTCCTTTAAAACGCGTCCAGGGATGTTGTCCGGCCCTGCAGCTTTCCATGGATTGACGCTGGCTAAGGCCTTTTTAACTCCGGCTGTGGACAGCCTGAGTGACTGGTTGCCAGGAGATGGCAGGAGCGCTTGTATCTGGGTGGTATTTTTTGCCTGAAAACATGCGTAAAACTCATTTAGTTCGTCTGGTAGAGAGGGGTCATTTGGCATATCCGCAGTGGGGGGGGGGCTTGTAGTCAGTGATGGTATGGATTCCCTGCCACAAGTGACGTGTGTCTTTGTCGTCTGCGAAGTGGCTGTTTAGTTTTTGTACATACCGCCTCTTCGCTTCCCTGATCCCCCGGGACAGGTTACTCCGTGCCTATTTTTATGCTGCATTGTCCCCAGATTTGAATGCCGCATTCCGGACTCTCAATAAAGAACAAACCTCCCCAGTTAGCCAAGGTTTCTGATTGGCACGCCTCTTGATGGTTTTGACCACAGTCACATCATCAATACATTTATTAATGTATCCGATGACGGACTCTGTATATTCTTGGAGGTCAGTGTTGCTGCCTCTCTGGAAATGGCCCACTGTGTGGTTTCAAAGCAGTCTTTCAACGCTGCGGCAGCTCCCTGTGGCCATATTCTGACTTCTCTGACTATTGGCCTGTCCTGTTTCACCCTGGGTCGATATGCAGGTGTGAGCATAACCGCCAGATGGTCAGAGTTGCCGATATGGGGGAGGGGGGCTGCTCTATATGAATCTTTGATGTTTGTGTACACCAGGTCTAGTGTGTTCTTTCCCCTAGTTGCAATATTCACATGCTGGTAGAATTTAGGCAGAACAGATGCAAGACTTGCCTGGTTGAAATCCCCAGCTACCATGAAAAAAGCTACCATGATTCCTCTGCTGCTCACTGATGTTGTTGTAGAGCTGTGTCATAGCGTCCTTCACGTCCGCGCACGGTGGTACATAGACGGCCGTTATGAAGACTGCCGTCAGCTCCCTCGGTAAGTAGAAGGGTCGGCATTTCACAGTCATTAGCTCTACGTGGGGTGAGCAGTAAGTGGAAACCACCACGGCATCCTGACACCACGATCTGTTAACATACACAGCCAGGCCGCCTACCCTTGACTTACTGGCTAGCGAAGCTACTCTGTCAGCTCTGTGTAGCATTAGCCCCTCCAGCTAGATCGCAGCGTCCATGATGTTCTGGTTCAGCCAGGTCTCCGTAAGGACGTAGACACAGCAGTTCCTCACGCTCCGTTGAGAGGCTCTCCACACTCTGATGTAGTCCATCTCGTTGTCGATGGAGTGGACATTTGCCAGCATGAGTGTAGGCACTGCTGGTTTGTATGGATTAGCGATTAGCCTAGTGTAGACTCCTCCGTGCTTCCCCCGCTTCCGCATCCCGCTACACCGCTTACGATGATTCCTCACCAGTGTTGCTCCGGGTGCAGCCATGGCTTTCCTTGGGCCTATACGACGCAAAAGTCCAAGCTCTCCGAATACGCTCAGTAAGTGTTTGTTGTTTGTTGTAAACTTGTTGCGCGTGTCCAACAGAAACTGCCGCTCATACTGTGTCGCACATACATACACTCTCCTTCCACACATCCTGCACTCACACCACTCACTCCAATAACGCACAAAAGCACTGAATTTTCACTGAGGGAGGCCGCTGCAAACACCGGTCACGCCGCCATCTTGGTTAGATCTTGGTTAGACCTCCTGCCATGGCTATTCATCTGATGCTCTCATCAGCACCCCACAGCTTACCATCCTGGACCACTCCATCAAACTGGGCTGAGTGGCCCAGTGCTGTGTCTCTGGACTGGGAGAAAATCTTGCATGGCAATAGTTAGATTGGGTCGAGTTAAGGGGCTGTCCTACTGCGGAGACCTAATTGGCGAGTTTAGAAGAGTTTAGGAGAGTTTAGAAGAGTTTAGGAGAGTTTAGAAGAGTTTGAACACCCTTCCACTATGTTGAAGACTATCTGTGACTACCTTCGACTGCCTTCAATTGCCTTAAACTACGCTTGATTACCTACCCTTGAATACCTACGAATATCATGCCGACCTACTATACGACCTACTTCAACTAAACCTGCGAATAAAAATATATAGATTTTTTCCATGGCCATATTTTTTTACTCGGGGGCATTTTTCAATGTATTGAAAAATACGACGCAACCTAGCTGAGGCCTTGAGCACACGGGGACTACTCTCAAGCATGAAGGAGAGTTGCAAAGACCTCCTAGGTCCTCGTGTCGACCATACTGTGAGTATGAGTCGAGGGCAAACTCTTCTAAACTCGTCAATTAGGTTTCCGCAGTGGGACGGGCCCTTTAGGTGGGAAAAACAATTGTTGGACATCATGTTTGGGTTGGGTGTTAATGCTTACTCATTGCAGATCTTTAGGTCATACTCACTGATTGCAAAAAAAAAACACAGTAGCTAAGGCATCAGTCTAAATTTTACTTCGGAGTCACGTGAGTGATTCCGTGAAGAAGTCCAGCCAGTCCGCATGCGCGTCAGTTAAGCATGCGGTAAGTTAAACCTAGCAGGTAAGTTCATTTTTATTTACCAGGGGTTTTTTTTCAAGCAGGAGCCTCTCATCACAGAGGTTTTCCTGCCAGTTTCACAGCCCGATGAGTGAGCCGTTTATGGACTGTGGGGGAACCCCAGTCCGACCGCGGAAGCGGATAACCGGCAAAAGATCGGGTTGTGAGATAAGCAGCCGCTGACAAGGCAGTCAGCGGCTTCCAGCCTGCGGGGATGCCGTGCAATGGCAAGTAAGTGACGCCAGAGTCACTGACAGTGCGGTCAGCGGCTCACAGACATCGGTCCCCAGGCAGGGAATAAAATTGGTGGAGAAAGGACTCGTTCAGCCTTATTGGACTCAGGTGAGTCGGGCTGTAAGGGTTTTTCTCTAATAATAAAGTTTACATGTATGTTATAGTGTTTTTCTTAAAGTCAAAAGTTAAAGTGAAAGTTAAAAGTTAAAAAAGTTTATTGTCATATGTCCCTGACAATGAAATTCTTCTTGTTTAGCACAAGTTGCTGTGAAGGGTTAAAATTGCTTTAACCCTTCACAGGTAAAGCTCTACACTAAAAAATTGATTTAGTGAGCCTACACTATAATAGCGTGGGCCTATGGGACAGGCCGCGCCAGCAGCGCCTGGGATAGGGCTGCTTCATGTGCAATAGCGCGGGCCTATGGGACAGGCCCTGGCAGGGCTGCTTCATGTATGAAAGTGCTGGCCTACGGGAGAACCGTGCCATCAGCGCCTGGTACAGGGCTGCTTCATTTGTGATATTGCTGGCCTATGGGAGAGCCACGCCAGCAACGCCTGGGACAGGGCTGTTTCATGTCAAAAAGCGCCGGCCTCTACGAGAGGCGGTGCCAGCAACGCCTGGGACAGGGCTGCTCAAAGTAACACATAAGTCTGCAAGGCCCACTGAGTTGGGGGAAGATTCCCCGCTGGGGCTGGATAGCAAAATAATAGGCCCACGGAGTCGGGGGATGATTCCTCACAGGGGCTGGATAGTGCGTTTGAAACAACTATCCCAAATGCAGAAACTATTGCACACAGCGCTACAGCAGGGCACACGCCAGCAGGAGGAGGGTCAGAACCACCCTGAACAAAAAGGCGCCAGCAGCACCTAGTAGAGAGCTGTTTGATAGCACCTTCATGGATGAGGAGGCATGAGCCAGGGGTCATCTTAGTTCTGACCCTGACTCTGATGGTAAGGTTGAGCCAGATGTTCCACCTCTGCAGGCCGCACCAGTAGCGACAGTTGACAGAGCTGCTACAGGTCTCCCTCTTGGAGGCAGAGGCCAAGACGGGTCACTATCCTGCTGACGCTGAGTCTCAGGGTATGGCCGTGGGGCATACCCCAAGGGATGAAGGGCACGTGTTAGAGGTACCTTTGCCTGACAACAAAGTTGCCATCCCAGCAGAATGTTCTATTCGGGTATAGGTCCTATGGGTTCATATCAGCATAGGTATCCTGCGGCCTGCGGCCTGTGGCAATGCCTGTTTAGGGCTGCCTACGAATCACCCTCTCTGAGGAGGGGAGTGCGAAAGGTCAAGATATAACTGACTCCAGGCTCTAAAGAAGTCAATGGAACATACTGGAGCACATATGTGCCGGCAGTGAACAGCGCCCACAGGGGATGTGAGAGTCAGCCGCTGAATCTGTTATTCAGGTAGGCCTATTCAACAGCGGAGAAAACCTTAAGGCCAACGGCGGGCAAAGGTTCATTGTTTCAGAGCGCACCCCAGGCGCTCATAGGCAGTAGGCGGTTCACTGGAGCTGGGGGCAGCATGACAGCTGGGCAGAAGATCCACGCACTCTACCAACCCTACTCAACGTCTGGCACTTACGAAACAGGCGTAAGCGCACCACTCACAAGTTATAATATTTACACTTGTTTGTACAACACACAAAGGATAAAAAACATCTGCTTAGAGACACAGTACTAGCATTCCAAGCAAGTTTGGATTATGGCCAGGGTTGTCTTTCAAGATAAGGTTCGGAAATCGGGATAGAGTTCTCATGCAAAGCACCCATGGAATAAAGCAGGAGTGGCCTGTTTATTATGAAAAATGGAGAGTATCTGGCATATGAACTTCCGAATATGAAAACTTATTTTCCTGGCTAACAACAGATTCATAAGGGTCTCAAAGATCCATTCTATGCAGTTCCCATTACAGAGGTTATCAAAGACAATATAACTGTACTAATAACAGTAAAACATTGCGGAATGGGATAAACTGTTTGTTGGTCATTGGAATTTACCTTTAAATATTAATTAGCCTATGACTCCGCCCTGTGGCAAGAGATTGGAGTTAATAGCAACCTGTTATAAAACTGACTTTTATTTCATCAAGAGTAATTGGCAATATAGTAGCTATGTTTCAGCTGAACAAATCAAGGTACTGATATCTTGCAAAGTAGCGACCTCTCAAAGGACATGTAGACCATTGTTAACAACCTTATGCTATTATCAGCTGATGCTACCTCAGTCACAATGATGAACAAACAGTATTCAGCATTGCTCCAGTTGTTTGGTCAGTCGAATTCAGTTATTATAAATTGATGCGAAGGACTCTAAGGTGAGAAGTTCCGAATGCCATCTCTAGTTGGAGGTAGTGGAGATTTGCATGAGCTACCAATTCTTCAGTTGTTGGTATCAACTAAATATATAACCATATGACCATATAACCATATAACAATTACAGCACGGAAACAGGCCCTCTCGGCCCTTCCAGTTCGTGCCGACCATTTGTTTTCCCCTAGCTCCATCTACCTGCACTCAGACCATACCCCTCCATTCCCTTCACGTCCATATACCTATCGACATTACTCTTAAATGTTAAAATCGATCCTGCCTCCACCACTTCTGCTGGAAGCTGATTCCACACAGCCACCACCCTCTGAGTAAAGAAGTTCCCCCTCACGTTACCCCGAAACCTCTGTCCCTTAATTCTCATGTCATGCCCTCTTGTTTGAAACTTCCCTACCCTCAATGGGAAAAAACGTATCCACGTCAACTCTGTCTATCCCTTTCATCATTTTAAAGACCTCAATCAAGTCCCCCCTTAACCTTCTGCGCTCCAAAGAATAAAGACCTAACTTGTTCAACCTTTCTCTGTAACATAGTTGCTGGAACCCTGGCAACATTCTAGTAAATCTCCTCTGTACTCTCTCTATTTTGTTGACATCCTTCCTATAACTAGGCGACCAAAATTGTACACCATACTCCAGAATTGGTCTTACCAATGCCTTGTACAATTTTAGCATTACTTCCCTACTCCTATATTCAATGCTCTGATTTATAAAGGCCAGCACACCAAAGGCTTTCTTTACCACCCTATCTACATGCAATTCCACCTTCAGGGAACTATGCACAGTTATTCCTAGATCCCTCTGTTCCACAGCATTCCTCAATTCCCTACCATTTACCATGTACGTCCTATTTTGATTTGTTCTGCCAAGATGTAGCACTTCACACTTATCAGCATTAAACTCCATCTGCCATCTTTCAGCCCACTTTTCCAAATGGCCCAAATCTCTCTGTAGACTTTGAAAACTTCATTATCCACAACACCACCTATCTTAGTATCATCTGCATACTTACTTATCCAATTTTCCACCCCATCATCCAGATCATTGATGTACATGACAAACAACAGTGGACCCAACACAGATCCCTGAGGCACCCCACTGGTCACCGGCTTCCAACCTGACAAACAGCCATCCACCATTACTCTCTGACATCTCCCATTCAGCCACTGTTGAATCAATCTTGCTACTCCGCCATTAACACCCAAAGATTGAACCTTCTTAACCAACCTTCCATGGGGAACCTTGTCAAAGGCCTTACTGAAATCCATATAGACAACATCCACTGCTTTACCTCATCAATTTCCCTAGTTACCGCTTCAAAAAAATTCAAGAAGGTTTGTCAAACATGACCTTCCAGGCACAAATCCATGTTGAC
This sequence comes from Okamejei kenojei, assembly GCA_035221665.1. NCBI lineage: Eukaryota > Metazoa > Chordata > Chondrichthyes > Rajiformes > Rajidae > Okamejei > Okamejei kenojei. The sequence goes on along the minus strand of CM069131.1, from coordinate 88,457,131 downwards.
TCTTCCTGATCAGACCCTGTTTATCCAGATGCTTATATATATTATCTCTAAGTATCCTTTCCATTAATTTGCCCACCACTGACGTCAAACTAATAGGTCTATAATTGCTAGGTTTATTCTTTGAATCCTTTTTAAACAATGGAACAACATGCGCAGTACGCCAATCCTCCGGCACTATTCCCGTTTCTAATGACATTTTGAAATATTTCTGTCATAGCTCCTGCTATTTCTACACTAACTTCCCTCAATGTCCTAGGGAATATCCTGTCAGGACCTGGAGACTTATACACTTTTATATTTTTCAAAAGTGTCAGTACTTCCTCCTCTTTGAATCTCATAGTTTCCATAGCTACTCTACTCTTTCCCCTTCACTCACCGAGCTCAATATCCTTCTCCTTTGTGAATACCGAAGAAAAGAAATTGTTCACCAGATGCACCCCATGGGTAAAAGGCTATTGAGCGAATATACATAATCAACATGCTCAACCTCAAGTTGCTACACTACGGTGGTGACATATGTTAGTCACATGGCAATCTAGTAAAAGTATCCTGTAATAATTTACCTAATCTCCTTTGCCACTGGTGTATCATCCAGTTCAGGTCGATGACAACACAGAATAGGTATTGGATCTCAAAGTATTATGAAAGTATGGTTCAATGGTACATCGAATATCGACATGTTGGTTTCATGTTTATTCACTGATTGCAAAAATATGAGGCAGAACAATACGGAGAAATGCATTCTCGCTTCAAAAGGAGGAATGTCCTTTTATGTCTTCCTCCATTTTGCCTAATTAGTCGGGTCTTAAAACAGTCAGCAAGACATCGCTTTGGGTTTCGTACTGTCAGACTGGCTAAGCAGCCATGTTGCCTGCTTTCGTCAGGCATAATAATACAACGGTATACGGTTATTCTAAAATATGAAAACTTTGCTGGTTCAAACTTTGATTCAGGAAACCGGCCTCTGCATATTAAACAATTATTGATTTACACATTCTGAATGGATTGACTTACGGCTCAGGTTGTCACATCGAGCCATGGATGTGCTCACTACAGAGTGCAGGGATAGCACCCAAAAAAGCGGTACATTCCTATTGAGGGGATCGGAAGCGGTTTTGTTTAAATGTTAATGTTACATTTAATATGGTACAGATTACTGATGTCTTCCAGTTCATTCTTAAATGGTGTTGACAATAATTTAGTTATAGAGCCACTACAGCTGCAACAAACGGGAACCACTCTTGTTGGGTTCAACCCCGGATATCGAGTTGTAAAAGAGATCTTGACACAAGTTCTCCCACTACAAGAATATGCAGTTTGGATATTGAAAATGTGTTAACATTACTTCACCAGGGGGTTCCAGCTACATCCTTAGTCATGACACTATTATCAGCACAACGAGGGCAAACATTGCAAACGCTGTGGCTACAGACCAGTTAGTCTAACATCGGTAGTGGGGAAACTGCTAGAGTCAGTTATTAAAGATGGGATAGCAGCACATTTGGAAAGTGGTGAAATCATTGGACAAAGTCAGCATGGATTTACGAAAGGTAAATCATGTCTGACGAATCTTATAGAATTTTTTGAGGATGTAACTAGTAGAGTGGATAAGGGAGAAGCAGTGGATGTGTTATATCTGGACTTTCAGAAGGCTTTTGACAAAGTCCCACACAAGAGATTGGTATACAAACTTAAAGCACATGGTATTAGTGGTTCAGTATTGATGTGGATAGAGAAATGGCTGGCAGACAGGAAGCAAAGTGTAGGAGTGAACGGGTCCTTTTCAGGATGGCAGGCAGTGACTAGTGGGGTGCCGCAAGACTCAGTGCTGGGACCCCAGCTATTTACAATATACATTAATGATTTGGAAAAGGGAATTAAATGCAACATCTCGAAGTTTGCGGATGACACGAAGCTGGGGGGCAGTGTTGGATGTGAGGAGGATTCTAGGAGGCTGCAGGATAACTTGGATAGACTGGGTGAGTGGGCAAATGCATGGCAGATGCAGTAAAATGTGGATAAATGTGAGGTTATTCACTTTGGTGGCAAAAACAATAGACTATTATTTGAATGGTGACCGATTAGGAAAAGGGGAGATGCAACGAGACCTGGGTGTCATGGTACACCAGTCATTGAAAGTAGGCATGCAGGTGCAGCAGGCTGTGAAGAAAGCGAATGGTATGTTGGCATTCATAGCACAAGGATTTGAGTACAAGAACAGGGAGGTTCTACTGCAGTTGTACAGGGTCTTGGTGAGGCCACACCTGGAGTATTGCATACAGTTTTGGTCTCCTAATCTGAGGAAAGACATTCTTGCCATAGAGGGAGTACAGAGAAGGTTCACCAGACTGATTCCTGGGATGGCACGACTTCCATATGAAGAAAGACTGGATAGACTTGGCTTGTACTCGCTGGAATTTAGAAGATTGAGGGGTGATCTCATAGAGACTTACAAAATTCTTAAGGGGTTGGACAGGCTAGATGCAGGAAGATGTTCCCGATGTTGGGGAAGTCCAGGACAAGGGATCACAGTTTAAGGATAAGGGGGAAGTCTTTTAGGACCGAGATGAGAAAATCGTTTTTCACACAGAGAGTGGTGAATCTGTGGAATTCTCTGCCACAGAAGGTAGTTGAGGCCCGTTTGTTGGCCATATTTAAGAGGGATGTGGCCCTTGTGGCTGAAGGGATCAGGGGGTATGGAGAGAAGGCAGGTACAGGATACTGAGTTGGATGAACAGCCATGATCATATTGAATGGCGGTGCAGGCTCGAAAGGCCGAATGGCCTGCTCCTGCACTTAATTTCTATGTTTCTATGTTTAGATAGGATGGAATTGGCTGCAGGTGCCATTACATTTTACATTCTGATCTACACACGCAGAGCAGGCCAGGGGTGGCAGGATTTAAGATCATTTTTCAGATACCCCACGGTCTCACATCTATGTGGGAGGGCAGGCTTGCTATATTATATCAAGGCCACCAGAATCCGAAGAAGTGCGGAATCAACATTGTTTACTAAGCGACAAACAACCACACGAGGGAAGGTCGTTTCAGGTGGCTGCAGCAGGTTCTGTTTTTTTAGGTATTTACACTAATGATTGTGTATCTCGTTCCACCAGGGCAGCATCAACGTCAGCGGCCAGGGCAATGGACATTCCCATCGACCATATCCTCGCGACTGCAGGATGGTCAACTGAATTGATTTTAATTTTTTTTTTTACCATAGGCCGGTTACAGACCCGGTGTTTTTGCCCATTCTGTTTTGCGTCCACTTTAGCCTCCCCTGAGATACAGGGGTTGCTATTGATTTATTTATTAACGTAAACCATTAATACCTTTGAATCAATATCATGCTTAATGCATTTTTTGATTATTCACTCATCCTGAGTCAATCGATGCAGTGAGACGCCGAGATTTGGATCTGCGGCATGAAATCACAAAGCTTCGAACCCTTCACGGAATCACTCACGTGACTCCGAAGTAAAATAGTAAGATTAAACGAGAACTTACCAGTTTGAAGTTTGATCTTGATTTTATGAGGAGTTACGTTGGTGATTACGTGCCCTCCACACCCAACCCTCTCTCATAAAGGTCATCTGGTAGTTCTCGAGTCAAATTTGTGATTTCATACTGCTGCTTTGAAGATTGACGCGCATGCGGACTGGCTGGGCTTCTTCACGTAATCACCAACGTAACTCCTCATAAAATCAAGATCAAACTTCAAACTGGTAAGTTCTCGTTTAATCTTACTATTATTTAACAGTCATATTCTGTGCTGCAATGAGGCAAACATTTTTATTTGAAAAGTATCTCCTACTTTCAAGCAGGAATAAAGATTTTCTTTGAACATGTTGACATGAGATGTATGACATTAGCAACCTCCCTAGGTGAGACATCACAGGCTACATAACAATGCCACTAGCTGACACAACAGTTTGAGTTATGTTTGTAAAATGAAGCATGTTATGTGCCCTAAATGAGAATGTATTTGAAATGCATCCAAGTCTTGAAAATTGTTTGCAACTAAACAAAATCAAATGACATATAAATGGAAAATTATATCAATTGTCTACCAAGTTATCTTCTGACCACTGAGCAGCTGGGTTTCAATGATCAACTATTGCATTATTGTACACCCAGCCACCTGACCTCTGAGCCTGAAGACTGGCTACTGAACTTTTGTCTCTTTGCTTTAATGCCTGCACAGAAACATTGGAATCTTGCAGACACTAGTAACTCTCGTGGCCACGAAAGTGGATCAAGGAACTTGGAGTAAATACTTCATTTAGGGTGAACACCAACCAGATGTGGGACTAACCAGATTTCAGCATCAGAATAATCTTGAAACTTCCTTTTTTAATCTTCTAATGGGCTGCTATATTAACACTCTGTCCACAGCCGTGGGACTTACTTGCCATCATCCAGCGGGGTCACAACATCGGAGGCCTGGATCGCCTCAGCGCAGAGGGAGAGCAAGGAGGGAAGAGACAAAGACTTAAGACTTTTGCCTTCCATCACAGTGAGGAGGTGCCTGGTGGACTCACTGTGGTGGATGTAAAAAACTGTGTTGAGTGTGTGTTTTGTTATTTATTCTATGTTATGACTGCAGGCTAAACCATTTTGTTGTACTGAAAAGTGCAATGACAATAAATTGAATCAAATCAAATCAAATCAAATCAAACAATGAAGTTATTTTTAATTTTTAAATATCCTGGAAAAGTGAGAAACTTCGGAAGTATTTGGGCTAACTTCAGATGGCTAATTCTGGCCAATTGAAGGGGCAGTCTAGGATAGTAAGCTGTGAAGTACTGTTAATGGAGGCACTTGAACAACCATTATGGGAGGTGAACTGTTAGTTTTGTGAGGTCTTGAACCTGCTGATCAATTAACTGGGTAGAGAATAATGCCACAATCGGTGGGCATCCACACCACACCACTATTGTTTCAACCTACAGAAATTAGATTGAGCAAGCTAACAGATTCTGAATCACAGGTATCCGTGCATCACTCCTCCACTCCTCTTGATGTTGGACCATTGGCTATTGCTGCAGGACTCCGCTCATGGTGAAGAGCGGTGTGATGGGGGGGAAAGGTTGGAGTGCATTCACGCATGCCATATCCCTGATTGAGTGGGAGAGTTGAGCACATTTTAACTTTGTCGGCACGCTATACGTGGCGACTTTTTGCATGCTTTGTGTAGAATTTCACTTTGACATGTCACATGCGATAATAAAGTATCGTACATTCATTCAGTTATCGCTCACATGTGGCCACTCTCCCCTCATGCAGCAGAGCAATCTGCTGAAGTGCAGCATCTCTCTGTGGAGGACAGTTAGATGATGATGGTAGCAGCCCTTAGCTCCTGTACAACAGTGAACTGCTCACTGGTTGCATCTCTATTGAGAGTTGAATTTGATCATGAATGGCATCCAGCTATTCAATGTGGACAGCAATCTGTTCATGAGTTTCGTCTCTCTGCTCAGTGGGTTTGTCAGGTTGCCTGATAGTGGTAAATCATTGTTTCTAATGAGCTTTGGGCTGCTCGTCTGTAGCATAGACCTCTGGAAGGTGCAGGGTTAAAATGCAGAGAAACGCAATGACATTGCGTGATCTCTGTCTCACTTCTGTCTAGTGGCTGTTGCTTGAACCGTTATTCAGTATGTGATGAGGTTATAACCTTGCAAGGATTTTTTGGGACACTTTCAAGTGAGCTCCTCCATTAGATTCCTTTTGCATTATTGCAGACGAAAACCCACTAGTTCCTGGATTACTACTGTGCATCTACCGTATGAGTGTATTTCTCTTGACAGCATCCCTGAGATAGTTCCGTGGGGCTCCAGGTGCAAATGACAGTGCGATTGTCATCACGTTCCTCCTCTTTCCAGATTGTGCATGCACTTTGGCTGTCAGCTGCAGTGCCTCGTGTTCCTCCACCCTTGGGACCTGATGCTGTGCTGAGGAAAAAAAGAGGAGGGCCTCCCTCTTCTCCTGCAAACACAAAGCAGAAGAGCGTGAAACATACACCCAAAACATACTAAACATGATAAAGGTGGATACATATTGAAGAAGGGGGGCATAGTAATCACAGTGAAACAATGTTAATGACCTTGCAGGCAGAAGTTATACAGGATCTGCTTGAAAGCTTGATTCAGCCTTAGTGGATTTCTGTCCATGAGTGGGAGAACAATTGTCTCTAGCCTGTGACATGCTGCTCTTAAGTGTACCCGGTCACATTCAGGTGACCTTCCTCATTCTATCTCTGACACCTCTCTCCCCTCTCTCGATCTCTTTGTCTCCATCACAGGGGGGCAGATTATCAACTGACATCTACTACAAACCCACTGACTCCCACAGCTACTTTGACTACACCTCCTCCCACCCTGCCTCTTGCAAAGACACTATCCCTTACTCCCTATTTCTCTGCCTCCACCACATAGCTGCCAGGATGAATCTTTCCACCACAGGGCATTCTTCAGTAAATATGGATTCCCCCTGCTGTTGTGGTTGGAGCCCTGCGTGCCTCTTGCTGCTCTTGATGTACGGGCTCAAGGTCCACAAAGCCATCCTGAATGCACCGTCTCCAGTTGAAAGTTCATAGACTAGAAGTTTCCAGACTCAGTGAGGTGCTGCAATTTTTCAAGGAGATTTTGAACACATTCTTGAATCTTTTCCACTTCTATTCTAAGCACTGACAGAGCTTAAAATAGAGTGTCTTGTTTTGGAGTTTGGCATCAAGCATCTGAGCAACCTGGCTGCCCAATGTAGCTGGCTAAGTGTAACTGGGGCCCCGATGCTGAGAATGTTGGCCTCGAAGAGGATACTGGTACTGGTTTGCTTATCCTTGCAGTAAATATTTTCACTGTTTTCCAAGCAGCCATTCCACTCCATTCCAAATATGGAACTTGGGTATTCCTAGGGAATTGCAGTCTCTACCTCTGCTGCTTAACTCAATGTGTCGGAAAAACTCTGATTTGTGTGTGTGGAACTTCCAGACATACATCAGATCAACAGTTGCACAAATGAATTAGATTTTTTGGTCCACATGGAGTCCTGTCTTATTGAATGTCCAACCAGAAATTCATATGCAGTCCAGTGAAGAAACAGTCTGACAAATGTGGTGGCTTTTATCATTCAGTTTGATTTGCAGGAATCTGTGCTTGGCTGGAGTCTATTTGCATGGGAATGACAAAATGCAGCTGTTCCCTTTCAGACCAATGGCCACAGGCAGCAACATTCAGGCAGATAGTTAATGGAGGAGGTTTCTGCTTGTCCAGCGCCAGTTGATAACTGAATGGCTTAACATAAACCATTCTAGTCTTATTTTAAAGTATTGTTACAGGAGGAAAAAGGAATGCTTTCTATTTCGTACCTGCAGTGTCACTCTTGTGAGAGCTTCCAGGTTTGAATAGCACAGTAAAATGCCCCCTCTCCTCTGCCCCTGTCTATGAATAGGAACTCTACACTTCCAACATGACTGTTTTAATTTCTCTTGCTATCCTTTCTGAGCATTGCTGCCAGTTTAATATTGGCTCGAACATCATAAGCCAGATAACCAATGAAGGTTTTGGCTTCTCATTTGGGGGCTATATTTGAATATCCTGGCGACAGAATGGGGCCATGAGCAGCACGGTGGTGCAATGGTAGAGTTGCTGCCTTACAGCGCCAGAGATCCGGTTTGATCCTGACTACGGGTGTTTTCTCCTTCTCCTTCTCCTTCTCCTTCTCCTTCTCCTTCTCCTCCTTCTCCTTCTCCTTCTCCTTTTTCTTCTTCTGATCACATGGGCTTTCTTTGAGTGCTCCTGTTTCCTCACACAGTCCAAAAATGTACAGGTTTGTAGGTTAATTGGGCTTGGTAAAAATTGTAAATTGGCCCTAGTGTGTCGGATAGTGTTAATGTACGGGGATCGCTGGTTGACACAGACTCGGTGGGCCGTAGGGCCTGTTTCCACATTGTATCTCTAAACTAAATTAAACTAAACTAAACTACAATGCTATTACTTAAACCACTGAATAACCCATGCTCCTACACCTCATGTTATACTTCAAATCTTCCATAAAATTCATGTTTGACATTCAGGTTTATGGATCCCCATGACACTGTGTTATTTTTTATTTCTTCTGAATTCCCTTTCGACACACAACCATATTAATTCAAGTATTAATCATCATGTCCCCTATCAAAGCTGAACTGTGGCCTTTCCCTCAAATTCACTTGCTCAATATTTTGATTGCTCAATCCTTTATTTGTATGATACCACGTAGTCATCTGCGTTTTATCAGATATCACCTTGGTGCAGTAACCTAAATCTTCATGTTTTTATTTTATGATTCACATTGATGGAATAAATAATTCAGTCTACTTTTCACACTGGAATAATGACCATCACAGTTGAATGCTGATTGATCTACTTTTGCTTTATTTGCATAACTATTCAGCGACATGAACACAGATGGTGGCAGATTGCCTACAGCATCTATAAGAGTATCATTAAAATGTGCTTTTGCAATAAAATCGGGAAACAAGTTCTAGATACATTTCTGTAGCAATCAAGCCTTGTGCATGATTCTGCATTGATGAGGTAAATCGACTCTAGTTCCCTTAAAATGATTTACGTTGTTTTTTTAATGTGATTTTCCCCCTTCCGAGTTCCTTTTATACAGATGCAGATCCAGATAGATTTTATTTGTCACATGTGCCAATTGGCACAGTGAAATGAAGTCACCATACAGCCAAAAATAAAGAACACCACACAGAGTAGACAGAAATTCAACATAAAACATCCCCTCACAGCAGGATCAAAATTTCCCACCCTGAGGGAAGGCACCAAAGTCAGTCTCTTTCCAATGCTCCCCAATGTTCACCCATGGTCAGGGCCTCCCCGAGCCCTCTGCTGTCGCTGCTACGGGAGGCCCAATGTTCAGGCCCGCTCCCCGGGGTGATGTAAGTACGACGTCAGGGCTGGGGGATGTCCTCAGCGGCCTGGACCCTGAGTCGGCCCCCTCCTACCGGAGTCCGCGGCTCGCAAAGTCCACAGGGCGTGCCGGGTGGAGATGCAACGCTGGAGGCCCTCGGCAAAGGGCCCCAGGACTCCACGATGATGGTCAGCGCCGCCCGCGTTGGAAGCTCTCTAAACCAGAGCTCCATGATGTTGGAGCAGTGGCCCAACGCTCCGGAGCTCCAACGGCGACCCAGGTGGGCATCGCCAGCTCCGCGGTGACTCCAGCGCCGCCGCCGCTGTTGCAGCTCTGGTCCGGTTCCCGGTCCCCGGCAGGAAAGGCCGCTCCAATCCAGGAGATAGGCCACGAGGTGGGGGGCGAGGACGCGACTCGGAGAAATAGTCACATCCTCGCCAGGAAGCGACTGGGAGTTAGTTTCCCCCTTACCCTGCCCCCCTCCCCCACATACAAAAGCCAACGATTCCCCAAAAAACACACTTTAAACTGACTAAAAATTAAAAAAAAGAGGAAAAGCAAATGGGCTGCAGGCAGAGGCTGCTCTCAGTGCAGCGTCCCTATCGAGAAGCTAGTACACTTCATTATAGTACACTTCATTGATACAGAATTTGAGCCAAGCAAAAAACAACACTATTTCAGCTGCAGCACAGAGATAAATCCATTTACAGAAACAAATTATTGCAGCACCAAAGCCAATACTTACATTCTGTGTACATATGATGAAGAAATGATGACAATCGAGAAAAAAAGATGCACATTAATGTATGCAGGGATCACCCATCATCTAAAGAGCATATAAAATATTTGAGTCCATCATACATAATGGCAAATAAATGAAAACAATTCCTCAAGAGAAACTGATAAAGAAGATTGGTGAATTTTGTAGTATTGAAGAAAAATCCATTTACGATACGATAGACATAAAATGCTGGAGTAGCTCAGCGGGACGGGCAGCATCTCTGGGGAGAAGGAATGGGTGATGTTTTGGGCCGAGACCCTTCTTCAGACTGAGAGTCAGGGGAAAGAGAGACATAGAGATATGGAAGGGTAAGGTGTGAAAACGAGAGTTCAAAGGGGACGTCGATCAAGGAAATATTTTTTTTTAATATTATATGTTTTGCAAGACCATGGTTCAATTTCTTCTTATTTCTTGTTGCTATAATGTCATTAAAGTATGGCTTGTGGCAGAGCCTTAAGATCTCACTCTCACATCTAAATCATCATTTTCTGGGTTCAAGCCTGATTCCAGATAGTCATTATAAAATTCCAGGCTGACAATTCTGCCACCTAAAGAGAAGTTTGCATTTAGAGTAAAGTAAGATCCTTTTGACCAGATGCTAAACAGCTCACTTGGCACCTGTTGGTGGATGTATGTGCTTCCATGACAAGATCTTGAAGGTGAGCACAGGAGTTATCCGTTTTGGTAAATTTTTATTACTCAATCAACATCAAACATTTAAAAAAAAAACCTGAACATTACAATTTTGTTATTTTGGGGAGCTTGCTGTGTTCACATTGAGTACTGCTTTTCATATTTTTCAAAGGTCTGCACTAAAAAAAAGTATTATATTGGCTGGAAAGCACTTTGAGATGTCATAACAGGATGAATTACCTTATACAGATAGATGCCTTTGTATCTTAGGAGGGAAATACATAGACAAAGTTTTGGGTTATGACTCTTCTTCAGACTGCTGGACGAGGGAAGAAAGTAGATAGAAAGAGGTGAGGGGAAGGGATATGCCAAGTGCTAGTTAGTGATAGGTGAATCCGTGAGGAGAGGTTTAATTCACCTTCCCAGTCCCAAACCGACCTGTGTTGTCCTCTGCCTCCTCCACTGCCAGAGTAAGGCCACGAGCAGTCTGGATAAACAGGACCTCATATTCTGCATAGGTGGCCTAAAAACCAATGGCATGAACGTTGAATTCTCTGATTCCAAATACCCCCACCTTCTAGGAATAGGAATAGGAATACTTTATTGTCATGTGACTAGGCACAGTGAGATTCTTTGCTTGCATACACAATGTATTCAAATAGCAGCCACCAACGGTGCTGGCAAGGTTACAAAGCACGCCGGCTCCCCCTTTTGTCCCCCCCCCCCATCACAGCAGTTCCCCTACGCCGGATCCCGATTGTCCTTTGTCCCCCCCCCTCATTGCCTGTTGTTCGTCCCCTCTCCCCTCACGGCGGCCACCCACTTTTTTCCATGTACCTAGTTCTCCTCCCCACCCTGCCCCTATCTGACCTTATTTTCCATTCCCTCCTGAGTTTCTCCAGAATTTTGTTTGTTGCTCAAGATTCCACCATCTCTGTCTTTGTCTTTTTGTTTTCCATTCACGGAGCTTGAAAAGTATGACATATATCATTTCAAATGAAAGTTCTCATTTTCTGTCAACAGCTGCTGGTATTTTTAAATTGCAATGCATTTTCCACTCTTCTCCCATGAGTTGACAGGTAAGATTTTAGTTACATTTTCAGTGGAGCATGACCCATCTTGTGATAAGTATCAGATGTGCTCGTTTACATTATTACTGACAATGAGCTTTTCTGATTATACTCCACAGACTAATTGTTCTTGTATTACAAATGAACATTTTGGAAATTCAGATACGAAACAATGCTCACATTGTTTATGATTCTGCTGCTGATGATTTTGGGGTGAATAAATAGATTGTTAACACTAATCACATCAAAGGAGCAATTCCGAACACTTTAATAACATCCTTGCTCAATCAGCAACACACATGCCTCTGACTCAGAAAACGACAGCTCTTAGTGTTATTGTAATCTCCAGCACATAACTGAGGCTGATACTGCAGGGCTGAGCAAGTATCACATTTGCCAAAATGTTAATTGAATGTTCTATTTATTTGAGTGCATGGGAGGATGTAAGATGTCCCATGATATTATTTGGAAACAAGAAGTTCCAAACTAACGACCTACCCTCAATCAACACAATCAAAAATACAATCTTTCCCCGTATTTCAATTGTGTGACCTAGCTTGCAAAAAAATGTTGACTTACATTTGTCTACCAACATGAAAGTGACTATAATTTAAGAGTAATTTGTAGTTTGTGTCATGAACTGACATGCTGCAACATGACATCACAGTGGAGAAAGGATTCAAAGATTGCTGGTCGGTGCGGACTCAGAGGGCTGAAGTGCCCGTTTCCATGCTGCATCTGTAAACTAAACTAAGATGCCAGCAAATAATGTGAGTTCCCTGCTAACCCTTATCTCAGCATGTGCAGTCTAATGTTTTAATGCTAAGACTCACGGGTGAATTTTAATAGTTGAGTCCCAAACAAAGGCCAACCCTCTTCTGATGCTGATGATAGAGCTGTTTCTTTTTTTGAGAGGTGAGCCTTATTGACTTCATGCCAACCAACTGCAAACACCTTGACCAGCGACATCAATCAATTTATAAGTCATGTTCGCACTGAGCTGATGACTGGAGCAAAGTGTGTTTAATTCCCCATGGGAAATTGAAAACGGCAGGATTTGACTCTGGGATTCGATTGTGGAAAGATCCTCACGTAGAATATTCTTTGACAAATACACAGCACTACAAAGGTTGTGCTACCCTCTTGAATACAAATTACTTCCCTTTCATTAACATGCATATGTTTTGTCATCAAAAGTGCACTTCAGGCAAGTCTGTGGACACTTCCCAAAAAGTTCAATGATGCTATCATGTTGCACCAAACCTCCACACTCCCGACCATTGACCCTGCACTGCAAAGAAGAAGGTTGCCCAGATACCAAAGACAATATTTGGTTCATGGCTCCTCCTGCCATTTCATGTTTGATGACCAAAATTTATTGCCACTTTATTCTTGGTAGAATCTGAATGTTCATTGAATGAACAATTCTCTGCCTAGGTTCAGGTTTAGGTTTATTATAGTCATGTGCATCAAGGTGCAGTGAAAAGCTTTGTTTTGAATGCTATTCAAATAGATCAGATATACTATATATAAGAACAATCCAGTTAGCTAGCTCTCCTTAGATCCCATGTGATCTAACCTTCCCGAGCAGCCTGCCATGAGGAACCTTGTCAAATGCCTTGCTGAAATCCATAAATACAACATCAACATCTCTGCCCTCTTCAACCTTTTTTGTCACATCTTGAAAAACTGAATCAGATATGATCTCCTATGTACAAAACCATGCTGACTATCCCTAATGAACCATGCCCATCTATATGCATGTATAACTGCAGCAAAGAATGTGCAGTATGTGCAGCAAAGAATTAGGAGATACAAGGAATGCATTTTATTGGGAATCATACAGATCCCATTTTGGAGCTTGATCCTGAGTGTAAATCGCTCTAATGCTGTTTCACATTGGAGTTTGGCTGATTTGGGCATTGGCAATAAAACAAAATCAGGTTTCAGCTGCAACAGATTTAAGTACAAACTAGTTTATTGGGAATGTAATAATAAATTAATAGGTGACCATCACTTTGATGAGAAAAATGATACTGAAGTGTTAAAGAATGGCGTGGAAGTCGGAGAGCAGCAGGTTTAGTCCACAGCTGGAGGTCTTTGGCAGCAGCTCATTCAACATTACCTCTGGTGAGCAATCCTTGATCTCCTACACTTGAATAAATAATCCAAAATAATCCAGCCTTTAATCAATGGCTTTTATTGTTAATATCCATGTCACCTTATTGTCACATGTCAGGCAGTGTAAACAGCTACTATACTCTGCACACTCTAATTTCAGCAAGGTTCAGAGTATTGCATCCTTAAATAAATAGCAACAAGTTGTTAGTCCAGGTATTAACCCATAAAGGGCCTTTCCCACCAGCATGCGATTGCATACGTCCAGCGCAACCAAATGTGGTCGCTTGCGGCGTACAGCCTCACGGGGCCGGTCCCACTTCAATCGGCGGAGGCGTATGGAGTTGTGCGGGCCTGGTCCCGACATCGCGCGGGGCTCCAAAAATCTTGCACTGTCCGAAAATCCCGCGCGTAAACGGTCTGTCGGCCCGCAGGTGCATTGAGGGCATACGCAGCGTCTTGACGGGCGTATGCAGCGTCTTGATGTCGTACGCAGCGTCTTGATGGCGTATGCCTTGTGTGTGGTATTGCGCAATGACGTCACCGCCCGACGCCGTGCGCCGTCCAAATGCAGTCGGCCCGCCTCCTGCCCAGCTGATTGGTGAGTATGATGTTGGGACCAGCCCCGCACAACTCCATACGCCTCCGCAGTTCAAATTGGGACTGGTCCCACGAGGCCATACAGCTCAAGCAACCACATTTGGTCGCGCTAGAAGCATGCAATCGCATGCTGGTGGGACAGGCCCTTAATACCTCTCTTATCTGGTCTTTTATGTTGCTGTTCCGCAAGATGCCTCCTGGTGGCCTCAGCTTGTGCAATGCAAGGTCCCAAATCACTATATCTTGGACCAGGAACAGGGTTTGAATCACTGATTACCACAATCACACTACTTTGGGAGTGAGGTGGATGGAAATGTCAAACAATGAGCACCTCATCTGAAAATGGAATGATTCCCTCAACATAAAGTTTACACCTAAAACACAAGCATCAAAGTGATCAATTCCTTTCCCATTTTACAGGATGATATTGATGGACGGCAGCCATCTTGCCTGAGAGAGCATTTGGCATTAGTGAATTTCACAACCAATTATTAATTGCTATTAAGTTTATGTTTCAAAATCCAGGCCAGTTTAGCCAGGGAACTTCATGGTTTGAGTTTACAGTAATTCATGTTTCATGAATAAGATTTACAAAAAGAGAAAGCTCACTATTTATTGTTTTGTTTATTTGACAAATGTAGAGAATATATATTAGAGTTTATACTGTGTACTCCTCTATTTTATAAAAGTTGCCTTTTATTGGTTCAAATCCAATGCCTCAATTTGAGAGATAAGTTTACGATTCTGTTGTTTGTACATAGAGAGGAAAATTCTCCTGACAGCACGTAAAACATCCAAATATCCACCTCAGTTTTTATTCCCTGGTAATATAATCTTTCTGGGAATTGGGCAGAAAAACACAAGCACAAGATCAAAGGGCATGTAGGCAGTTTGGATATACAGTTGTTGATGCTGAACCAAAGTTCCACTGTTACACAAAGAACCAAAGAATCCACTGTTAAAACAAAAAATACAGCAGGAAATATTTAAACAAACATTAGAAAGTATAAAAGTACACCATTTTTGTGAACTAAATATATGCTTTCTCTTCTTCTGTCATAATCATAAAGTAAAAAGGCTAATGAGAAAACAATAAGTAGTGAAAATATCTTCAGTACATATTTTGCTGTACCTATATAAACTGCTGGCTAGGACTGTTCTGGATTATCATAAATAGTCGGTCACGGGCTTCATCTTTGCTTTAATAAAAAGGGTAGAATTCAGCAAAATATTTGAAATCAATCAGATTTTTAAAATTCTCCCGGCAATGAAAGCAACATTTGCACAGAATGGGATTAAACAAAGGGGATGTAATAAACACAAAGGCATTTTGAATTTTATAAACCTCACTTAGGCAAACTACATGCTTCTGTCAACAAAATGATGTTAAAGTTGGAGGAAGAAAAGCAATAAATAACCACTATGATGTGCACTGGCATGACTAAATGAAAATAAAAGATGCTGGTGGCTGGAAATTCCAAAAGCAAACAATGCATTTAAGGTGTTATCATCTGTAGACATAGCAAAAATGCATGAATCAAAGGAGCTCCATTTGACATTGTAAGGCAAGAAAGTCACCTTGAACTCACATGAGGTGCTTATGCCTAAACGCAAATTATTTCATGTTTTTACTATCCATGTCTGGAATGCAGTTCCGGGATGCTGGTGTGTTTTACACAAAACAGCACTGTGTGAAATGTTTAAGAAGGAACTGCAGATGCTGGAAAATCGAAGGTGGACAAAAATGATGGAAAAACTCAGCGGGTGAAGCAGCATCTATGGTAGGTATGTTACAAAACTTACCTTGAGCAGCGCTGCAGTTCTGCCGCTCCCCATGTGCATGACTTTGGCGCCTTTCAGAGGGGGGGGGGCGTGTTTAAAGTGCCGTTTTTCTACAGACAGAGCAAATCGATCCATGTCAGGGGATTTCGTTGCTGAAGAAAAATCGCTCTGACATTTCATTCATTAAGGTATTTTTAAACTACGCTAGATTATTTATTAGCTGGAGTAATTTAAAAATCATCTTCTAAAGGCGTGAGCGCCGACAACAGGAAGGATTTTACGTATGGGAGAAAAAAAGGTACACAGTTTATTTTTACATTAAAACGTGGTTTTGCTTCCGGTAGCGCTAATGGTGGAGTAGGGTGAGTGCCAACTAGCTCCACGCGAAAAGACCGGAAAAAAAACGGGAATCTAAATATAGAACTGACCTGCAGAAATCGCTCCGGCAGCCTGTGTGACGTCATCAGACCGCGACTGAAGTCCTAATGTCGGTAAAGCACTCCCCCACAAAGGATCCGACTAGAAAAACTACAAGAGGAAAACAAACGAAGGAGGAAGTAGGCCGGTCTGAAGCCTCGGGCCCAGTTTTAACGTCGTCCCAGGAGGACATTTCAGTGGCCCAGAAGATATACATAAAGAAAAGAGAAATGGATGAACTTCACAACAGCATTACAATGGAAATTGCAAGTATAAAAGAAGAATTGATAAGTTTTAAAAATGAATTGAATATTAAAGAAATTTTGAAAAGTCTTAAAACAGAGATTGAAGAAGATTTCTTAGAGTTTGAAAATAAAATGACTAATCTTGTGCGTACGAAAGTGACTAACATGAAGGAGGAAATGTCAGCAAATTTCGACTTACAAATTAATGAAGTATACAAGAAAATTAAGTCGAATGAAACCAACACTCATGATAATCTGGAAGCGACCTTCAGAACAATGCAGCAGCAAATGGAGAAACAGGCTGACGCCATAACTCATCTGGAAGTAACAACAGAGACACTCCTTGCCGAGAACAAGCGTTTATCAGATTTACTGCTTAAAGTAACTGAAAAATGCATTGACTTGAAGGGCCGTCAGAGAAGACAGAATCTGAGAATCGTGAGCATGAGTGTAAAGAAGGAAATAAAGATCTCCGTGACTTTGCTGCAGACTTATTAAAAACAGTCTTGAATTTAGACCAAAAGCCCTTTTAGGGCGGGCACACAGAGTTCTTGGACGTCGCTTAGACCCGAACGCCCCCCCCCCCCCCCCCCCAGGCAGCTGATAGTGAAGGTCCAAATGATCATGTGTTGTAGGATATCATGAAAAAAATTGCTGGCACAAGAAATCTTATGTTTGATGCAGACAAAATAAGCATATTTCGAGATTACTCTGCAAAAGTGGTCAGAAGGAGAGCGTTATTCAACGAGACAAGAGGGATTCTAAAGAAGATAGACAACTTGAAATATGGATTGCTGTACCCCGCAAGACTGCGAGTCACTTATCTGAAGAAGGAACATTTTTTCACTGATCACAAGAAAGCACTGGCGTATGCCCAGAAGATTGTGGGTTCGAGAGAGGATTGAATAATTTACATATAATACCGTCATCTTGCTGAGAACAAATGGAACTTTAATTCGTTATATTCAAGGACTAATGAAAGCTGATAATGACAATCGTGCTGTCCCCCCTGTTAGGGACATTATTTTTTAAAAATTTAGTACTAATTTTTACTAACAATTACTAATCATCAAAAACACTTGTTATTATTATTGGAACAATTAGTTAAAAACATGATATGTTAAATATAAAAAAACAACAAATAAAAAGTTGTAATTTAGATATCTTATTAATTGGAATTTGTGATGTTCACCCTTTATCTACATTAGACTAACACTTGATTAATAACTAACTAAGAGAGTAATAGTCTCTCACTATATGATTACCAATACTCTGGTCCAAAATAGTTTTAATATAATCCCGTAAATTACTCATATTCAAATTTTTCTTGTAAGCATGGAACTAGGAATATATATTTTTTTAAATCTACGGAAGTCTTTAGATGGACAGCCACGTTAGTGTGGCTAGCACTAACTACACTAATTTTAGATGTAGTTTCTTCTTTCTTTTCACATTTCATTAATTTTCTATTTTTTTACTTTTTGTATTTCTTACCTAATTATTATATTAAGCTTGAATTTATTTACAAATATTATTTGTGGAGATGTGTCCGTGAGGAGGATTTATATGAATTGGATTTACAACTCGTCTTTCCAGTGTTCGGGTGGAAGGTCGGGTCTACGGTGCTGACCTATCTGCTCTTTTATAGACCACCCTAGAAAGCAAGATACAAGACGTAAATGGAAAAAACGGGGGTCAAGGAATTACGTTTTGTAGTTGGAATGTCAAGGGAGTTAATGAGCCAATCAAGAGAGGTAAGGTATTAGCACACTTAAAATCACTCAAAGCAGATATAACGTTCCTTCAAGAGACTCACCTTAAAAAAGACGCACAACATAGATTGAAAGCAAAATGGATCGCTGAAACATATCACTCTTCATTTTCCCATAAGGCCAGAGGTGTCGCAATTTTAATTCGTAAAGGTATATCTTTTAAACACATATCAACTATAGCGGACCTCAATGGTAGATATATTATACTAGCGGGTGAATTATATCAAAGAAAAGTGATTTTTCTCAATGTTTATGGACCAAATTTTGATAATCTAATGTTTTTAAGAATATACTTAATACGATTCCGGAGCTCACACAACATAATTTGATAATTGGTGGAGATTTAAATTGTACATTAGATTCCTATCTCGATAGATCAACAAGACAAAGCAACGCAAAATCCAAATCAAGTGAATTATTAAACTCATATATTAATACCACCAATATCAAGGATGTTTGGAGAATTGAAAATCCATCCGGAAGGGAATATTCATTTTACTCTTCAGTACATAAAACTTATTCAAGGATAGACTACTTTTTAGTAGATTCTAAACTCATCCCATTTACTTATAATTCAAAATATCATAATATTATAATTTCGGATCATGCTCCTTTAACATTCATGATCAAACTAAGTGGTATGACTGATAAGCAGACACAATGGAGACTTAATCCTCAAATTTTAAATGATATAGCATGTTATGAATATCTTATCAAACAGATAAATATGTTTTTTTGAGACAAATGACTGCCCTAAAATTTCTGCTTCCCTTCTTTGGGAAACATTTAAAGCATTTATGCGAGGAGCGTTAATCTCCGCACAAGCCTTTCGTAATAAAGAGAACCGTGCCAAACAACTGGTATTGGAAATGGAAATAAGGCAATTAGATATGGAAAATGCAATCGCGCCTTCTATAATAATACATAATAAAGTTGCTGCACTCAAATATGTTAAACCAAATATACTCAGACCAATTCATAACATTTTATCAAAAGATTAAACAGGTACACTTTGAATTTGAAGATAAACCACAAAAATTACTGGCACGCCAACTCCGGAAACAGGAAGGGGAAAAAAACAATATATAAAATTAAATCAGATACGGGAGAAATATTAACACTACCCAAGGATATTAATGACAGATTCTCTCAATACTATCAAACACTTTATTCAACCAAAACAGCAGGGGGTTCTGTAGGAATGGAATTATTCTTACAGAATTGTAACCTTACTGGTTTAGATTTGAAAGAGAGGGAATTATTAGGGGCCAAAATATCAGTAAAAGATATTGAGGAATCTATTAATTCTTTAAAAAAAATGGAAAGGCTGCTGGACCAGATGGTTTAAATAGTGAATTTTATTTAAAAAATCATGACTTGATCTCGCCACGCCTACAGACATTATATACTCAAGCATTCATGCAACAGAAACCCCCAGAAACTTTAAATGAATCAACTATAATACTTATTCCAAAAACGGATAAGGACCTTGAAGATCCAGGTTCATATAGAGCAATTGCTCTATTAAACATCGATCAGAAAATTTTAACCAAAATTTTAGCACACAGATTAAGCTTAGTGATTTATAAATTAATACCCCTGATCAAACTGGCTTTATTCCAAAACGTTATTCATATTATAATCTGAGACGATTATTCAACATTATATACTCAAATCGAATAGCTAATGAAGACTTAGCAGTCATCTCACTAGACGCTGAGAAAACATTCGATCAAATTGAATGGCCCTATTTATTTTCTGTGATGGAAACATTTCAATTAGGTGAGAAGTTTTGCACATGGGTTAAGCTTTTATATACCAATCCAACAGCCAGAATAATGACAAATCAAATGTTATCAAAAAAAATTGATTTATCTAAAGGTTGTAGACAAGGATGCCCGTTATCACCGTTACTATTCGCCCTTGTTATAGAACCACTAGCAGAAAGAATACGAGCTCATCCAGAAATATATGGGTATAATACTAAAAATACAGTTAATAAAATTTCTCTATATGCAGATGATGTATTACTATATATAACAAATCCAGAAATTAGTATCCCTAACCTGTTAAATCTTATAACTCAATTTGGTTTATTCTCAGGATATAGAATCAACTGGAAGAAGAGTGAGATTATGCCAATAATGGAACCTAATTTATATATATTGCAACAATCACCTTTTAAAATAGTGAATGAAAAATTTAAATACTTAGGAATCTATGTGACCAAGAAATATGCTTCTTTATTTAAATCAAATTTTGTGCCTTTACTTAATAAATTGGATAAGAATATTCAATATTGGAAAACGCTTACTATTTCAATGCTCGGTAAAATTAATGTAATTAAAATAATTTTCCTTCCTCAACTTCTATATCTCTTCCAATCAATTCCAATATACCTCCCTAAAAATGTCTTTTAAAAAAATTGACTCTATTGTAACAAGTTTTATTTGGAATTATTAGAATCACAGAATAAGTAAAAAACACTTATGTAAATCTAAGACGAATGGAGGATTAGTCTTACCAAATTTCTTATTTTATTTCTGGGCAGTCAATGTCAAAAACTTAAATTTCTGGTTGGAAGATATGGATCAACAACCAGACTGGTTAAAGATGGAAAAGGAGGATTGTCTGCCATTTGAAATTGGTCCGATTTTCTTATCCCCTACAAAATTGAATAAAAAGATCTATAGTGAAAATCCAATAATACATAGCGGTATTCGAATTTGGAAACAAATACAAAAGACATTAAAATTGGATAATTTATCACTTTCGCTCCCTACTGCAAATAACCCTTCATTTAAGCCTTCGGTATTGGATAAAGGCTCTACACAATGGAAAAACTATGGAATTAAAAAGATGGGACATCTTTATAGAAAAGGTGTGTTCCTCTCGTTTCTGGAGGTACAACAGAATTATGGATCACATTCAAATAATTTTTTTAGATATTTACAATTGAAAGATTATGTCAAATCACATACACAAGAATACAGAATTAGAGAGCCAGAGATTCTAGATGAATGTTTGAATAAACATCCCAACACAATCAAATTAATATCATATATTTATAATATTCTGTTAGATAGCGAGAATCTGTCGACGGAATCACATAGACAAGCATGGGAAAATGAATTAGTTCAACCCATAACGAAAGATATTTGGGATGAAAGTCTACAACATATACATCAATGTTCGTTAAACTCCAGACATTCTTTAATATAATTTAAAATATTACACAGATTGCATTATTCTAAAACAAAATTAAATAGAATTTTTCCTAATATCTCTCCTATCTGCGATAAATGTCAATACTCTGAGGCTAATTTAACCCATACCTTTGTAAATTGCATAAAAATTAAAACATTCTGGATGGATATTTTTAAAATTATTTCTGTAGTGGTTAATATTCAACTGGATCCCGATCCTAAATTAATAATATTGGGCATATCTGAACAATACCTAAAACTGACAATAAACCAAAGAAATTTCCTGGATTATAGTATAATAACTGGGAAAAAACTAATATTAAAATTTTGGGAAAACCCTGCATCCCCTACAATTAAAATGTGGATTATGAAGATGTCGGAGACCTTAAATCTGGAAAAAATTAGATTTGTCTTAATTGACAAACCTGAATTATTTATTAGAATATGGTCACCGTTCATAGATTATTTGAAGGGGTAGAATGGGCCAGCGCTGAGGCTTGACGGAAGCTTGAACCCAGGACTAGATGAATAGTTTTGTTTTCTTACCTACGGCCCTATCTCCTAAGTTGTATTATGGATAGTTTATTTTATGTTTTCAAGTGTCTTTTTTTCTTTCTCTTTATTTTTTCTATCTACTAAAAAAATAATAATAATAATAATTAGACTCAATGTTAATATGTAACCGATAAATGTAGACTCCTGCTACATTGGTAGTGGAGTCCTTGGAATCCAGAATATTTAATATGTAACCGTTTAACAAAGTTTGTAATGGTTTGGACTAGGATATGTACATGCCTCAAATAAAAGTTAACTATGAAAAAAAAAAGTGGTTTTTAGGAAGCCTTTAATCACATTTTCATGTTGCTAAATGGGGACAAAAAAAATGTATGAACCGGCAGTATTTTTCCTGCCGACTTCACTGCAAACTGCAACGTTCTATTCCACCGCATTCCACTAAAACCCACTCGCATGTTGATTTAAATGGCCATTAATTTACAGGAATTAAACACTAAATTCCTTCCATTTGGCCTATAAATTCATGAAAATGAGATTTAAAAATCATGTTATATTGTGAATTATTGTGTGAATGTTATTTGGACACTTAGGCAATTTAAAAATGTTTATCTTTTCTTAAGAAATGGATAGATGTTTAGATCTAGTAATTAGCTACAATTAGGTAACTAACTAATTATATGCTTTAATTTCAGGTCATCCAAGTAATATTGTTTCACATTTGTTTCAGAATGCTTCAATCTATAATAACTGAAAATTTCATTGAGTTCTCTTAATTTTTAAGAAAGTTATGGGCTTTTGACTGTCCTAGATCACAGCTTTTGTGTTAAGTCAATGGAAAGGCAATCGGGAACAAGATGCTAATTTCCGAGTCTGAAAATGGCCATAACATTTTTAATACTGAAGATATGAAAGTGAATTAGGTGACAAATTAAACTTATTTTTATGCTTTATGTGATGGGATAAATTCCAGACTTGATTTTTTAAATCTCAACATTTTGTAACATTGCTATCTATGGAGCAAAGGAATTAGGCAACGTTTTGGGTCAAACCCTTCTGGTGGGGGGGGAGAAGAAATGAAGAGGTGGAGCCAGTGGGCTGAGGGAGAGCTGAGAAAGGGAGGAGAAAGTAGGGACTACCTGAATTTATAGAAGTCAATGTTCATACCTCTGGGGTGCAAACTGCCCAAGCAAAATATGAGGTGCTGCTCTTCCAATTTACGGTGGTCCCTACTCTGGCCATGGAGGAGGCCCAGGATAGAAAGGTCGATTCAGAATGGGAGGGGGAGTTAAAGTGCTGAGCCACCGGGAATCAGGTTGGTTAATGCGAACTGAGATGAGGTGTTCGCCGAAGCGATTGCCAAGCCTGCGCTTGGTCTCACCGATGTAGAGCAGCTGACATTTAGAGACAGCGGATGCAATAGATGAGGTTGGACGAGGTGTAGGTGAACCTCTGCCACACCTGGAACACCTGCTTGGGCCCTTGAATGGAGTCAAGGGGGGAAGTAAAGCGACAAGTGTAGCATTTTTTGCAGTTGCAAGGGAAAGTGCCCGGAGAGGGGTGGTACGGGTGGGAAGGGACGAATTGACCAGGGCGTTACAGAGGGAGCGGTCTCTGCGGAAAGCAGACAGGGGAGGAGATGAGAAGATGTGGCAAGTGGTGGGATCACGTTGGAGGTGGCAAAAATGTCGGAGGATTATTTGTTGTATGTGACGGCTGGTAGGGTGGAAGGTGAGGACAAGGGGAACTCCGCCCTTGTTATGAGTGGGGGGATGGGGAGTGAGAGAAGAGTCACGGGGTATAGAAGAGACCCTGGTGAGAGCCTCATCTATAGTAGAAGAGGGGATCCCCCGTTCCCTAAAGAATGAGGACATCTCCGATGCCCTGGTGTGGCACACCTCACCCTGGGTGCAGATGCGGCGTTGACGGAGGAATTGGGAGTAGGGGATGGAGTCCTTACAGGAAGCAGGGTGTGATGAAGTGTAGTCCAGATAGCCATGGGAGTCAGTGGGTTTATAGTGGATGTCACTCAGTAGTCTATCACCTGTGATGGAGATAGTGAGGTCAAGAAATGGTAGGGAAATGTCGGAAATGGTCCAGGTGTATTTGAGTGCTGGATGGAAGTTAGTGGTGAAATGGATGAAGTCAGTGAGTTGTGTGTGGATGCACCAATTCAGGCGTGTGAAATGTTTAGTGTGGAAACTAAATGTTAAACATTATCATTCTTTACTACGGCCTTCACAGGCTGGACTGGAAATTATTATCATCATGTTCTTTTCTTCAGCATCTCGGAACTGTTACCAAGGCCAATATTTATAGGTGGTCCTTAATTGCCCTTGAGAAGGTGATGATCTGCCTTCATGATCTATTACAGTTCATCTCATGGATGGAAAACTTTATTGTCATTCAGACCTTGTGGTCTGAACGAAATTTCGTTGCCTGCAGTCGTACATATAGTAAATAACAAAACACACAAGAAACACCTATTTAACATCCACCACAGTGAGTTCACCAGACACCTCCTCACTGTGGTGGAAGGCAAAAATCTTGTCTTAGTCTCTTCCCTTCTTGTTCTTCCTCTTCCTCTTCCTCTGCGCTGAGGCGACCCGGGCCTCCGATGTTGTGACCGCACCAGGTGATGCAAATAAGTCCTGCGGGTGAACCGCGCTCCGCGAGTGGGCCGGTTCAACTCCGCGGCCCGGGGCGGTCGAAGCTGCCGAAGCTGCCGCCCTCCAGTCCAGCGGATGCAGCTGTTGCCGCGGGAGCTCCGGAAAAACAGGTCACCAACCTGTGACCCGCGAGCTCCCGACGATGTCGTCCACTGGGCCCGCGACCGGGCCTCTGAAGTCACTGCCGCCGCCACCGACACTGGAAAGCCGCCACAGCTCCGAGTCGGGCCGTCAAAACCCGCCACAGCCCCGAAGTCGGCCAGCCCCACGCTGGTAAATCCTGGCTGGCTCTGCCTCCGGAGCCTCGGGTCGGTCGCAGTTAATGTTGGAGGCTGCCAGCTCAGCGATAGGCCTCAGCGCAGACGGAGACGGAGGTGGAGGATACGGCAAGAAAAGTCGCGTCCCCCCAAAAGGAAGAGACCAAAAATGTTTCTCCCACCCCTCCCACACACATACATTACATAATCTCAAATTAACACTAAAACAAGACAAGAAAACAACAACAAAAAAATAAAAACAGACGGACTGCAGGCGAGCCGCTGCTGCCAGGGCAGCGCCGCCTCTCCCAAAGGGGGTGAAGGGATTTACACAGTGCGTTGGGTAGGGAGTTTTAGAGTTTAGTCCCTGCAATGGTGATGTATTTCCAAATCAGGATAGGTGATTAGGGACATATAAGTGGTAATGTTTCTATGCTCTTTTTGCCTTTGCCCTTCTTCTGAGTAGAGGTCATGTTTGGGATGGCCTCCGTAGCTAATGCCCACTGTGGCAACAGTGCACGGATTGACAGTGAATAGCAGGGCTCTGGGGAGCGTTGTAGAGCAGAGGAATCTAGGAGTACAGGCACATAGTTCCTTGAAAGTGCCATCACAGGTCAGATAGGGTGGTCAGGAATGGTTTTGCTACATTGGAAGCCAATTTTAAGAAAGATGTTGTTAAGCTGGAAAGGATGAAGAGAAGTTTGAAGAAGGGTTTCCGCCCGAAACGTTGCCTATCTCCTTCGCCCCTTAGATGCTGCTGCACCCGCTGAGTTTCTCCAGCCTTTTGTGTACCCAAGGATGAAGAGAAGATCGATGAGAATGTTGCCAGGACTCAAGAGCCTGAGCTATAGAGAGAGGTTGAGCCAGCTAGGACTTTATTCCTTGTAGCACAGGAAGATGAGGGGGGATCTTATTGAGGTGTATAAGATGATGAGGGGAATAGATAGGGTAAATGCACTGCCTTTAACCCAGAGTAGGAGAATCAAGAACCAGAGGATATAGTTTTAAGGTGAGAGGGGAAAGATTTAATAGGAACCTGACGGGCAACTTTTTTCACACAGAGGGTTGTGGGTATATGGAATGAGCTGCTAGAGGAGGCAGTTAAGGCAGGTATTATCACAACATTTAAAAGACATTTGGGCAAGTACATGGATGGGAAAGATTTAGAAGGGTATGGGACAAATACATGTTGGTGGGGCTAGTTGGGGCACCTTGATCAGCGTGGGTAAATTGGGCCGAACGGCCAGTTTCCTTGCTATAGAGAAGATGTTTCCACCAGTGAGAGTCTAGGACCAGGGGCCATAACCTCAGAATAAAAGGACATACCTTTAGATAGGAGTTGAGGAAAAACATTATTTAGTGAGAGGGTGGTGAACCTCTGGAATTAATTGCCACAGAAGACTGTGGTGGCCAAGTCAATGGATATTTTTAAGGTGGAGATTGATGGTCATAGGGAATAGGAGTAGAATTAGGCCATTCAGCCCATCAAGTCTACTCTACCATTCAATCATGGCTGATCTATCTCTCCCTCCTAACCGCATTCTCCTGTCTTCTCCCCCTTAACATCTGATACCCATACTAATAAAGAATCTATCTATCTCTGTGTTAACTTATCCACTGACTTGGCCTCCACAACCTTCTGTGGCAAAGAATTCCACAGATTCGCCACCCTCTGACTAGAGAGATAGGTTATTGATTAGTAAGGGTGTCACAAGAGTTAAGGGGAGAAGGCAAGAGAATGGGGTTTTGAGGGAAAGATAGATCAGCCATGATTGAATGGCAGAGTAGACTCGATGGGCCGAATGGCCTAATTCTGCTTCTACAACTTATGAACACAAACTTATGTATGATAATGAGTCTTTGCATTGACAATCTGGGTGCAAAGCTTGGAGCTTGACTCTGGCAGTCATGTAGCGGCCATTATACAAATGGCCGCTTTCCATACAGCATGAAAAGGGACCATTTGTGCCCATCATCCCATCTTCCAGCATTTGGTCCAGAGGCGATAGAATAGCCAATTGTACCATTGTGAAGGTGAATGTTTTTTTGGAGCCTTCCCCTCCCATTACCTACTTGTCCGCTATCCTTGCCTTGCCTTGCCTTCACAGTTGGCACAAACGGCATATTTGGTTCTATCTGTTGCATGCCGATTTTGCTCTTCAGCATGCAACAGATTTTGCTCTTCAGCACCTTGCCTTGTACAGTTCTGGCTATTTGAGTAGCCAATGATTTTCTTAAATCACTGCTGATCTCTCTGAGTTGATTATATTCCAACCAAATGGGTCTATTTAGGAGACAGTTGATACTCTGTTGAATACCCAAAGTTATATGGAATCCTGATAACACATCACGTTTCCTTCATTTACGGATGATAGGAAAAAGGTGGTTAATTTTACTACAATCCAACATTGGCTTGAGCAGTTTTTGCGAATTCTAACTTTAAGCTTAAAATCACAGATTGAGATTGTGAAATCACTGGATTCAGAGTCCAATGACATGCAACACACCACTGCCATGCAACAATGGATGTCAACGGTCAATGAATGTTGAGAAGAAGATCCATGTGATCCTTTCACCACGTGAAAAAATCCACAGCCTTATAAACTCACAGGTTGCTGTGATTTAAACATGTTACATTTATCCCATCAGCAGAAGAAGCAGCAGCACTTTACACAGCTGGGGATGATGATGATGACCAGCCAGCGGCTGTGAATTTGGGGCAGTACAGCCATGCAGCTGGTAGAACCACTGCCTCACAGCGCCAGAAACCCGGGTTCGATCTTGACCTCTGCTGCCGTCTGTGTGGAGTTTGCATGTTGTCCCTGTGACCTGCGTGCTCAAGCTTCCTCCCACATCCCAAAGACATGCTGTAAATGTGGAGTGGTTGAGAAAGTGAGATTTCATAGAACTAATGTAAACGAGTGATCGATGGTCAGCGTGCACTCAGTGGGCCGGAGGGCCTGTTTCCATGTTTCACCTTCAATCTTTGAACACATTAATCCTGTGCTGTCACAGTCGACAGAAGTGTGTCTTGAGAGCAATGTCAACAGTGATAAGGTCAACCTGAGAGCTAGATCATCAAATAACAAGGGAAGCATTGATCTTGTACCAACTACCAGGAATGAGAAAAGCGTAAAGGTTCAGAAGGAAAACAAAACAAACTAACAAACCTGTTGGAAACAAGAAATCACTGCAGTGGGAAATGAACAGTCAACATTTTGCGTGAAGACCTTTCATGTGGATTGAAAGCCTGGAGGGGAGACGGTCAGTGTGAAAAGGTGGTGGGTGTGGGTTGTCAATTGGAGTTGAGCGTAGATGCTGGGCAGATGGAGTTGGTGTGTATGAAGCTGGGTGAGAGATGAGAGTTGATGTGGATGAAGCGGCTGATCAATGTTTGTTAAATAAGAATCTTCCACCCAAAGTGTTGCCAATTGTCCTTGAAGATATCTTCAAGGACTCCATAGATAATGTCACTCCTGGCTTTCTAGAAGTTTATGGTATTTCAGTTATTGATTTTGAGAATAAAGTGGCTATGTATCAATTATGGAATGAAGGCACAATATACACATGGACTATAGAATTAAGCAAAGTTTGTGTTAATATTTATATAAATTATGTAATGGATGCAACCCCCCTCCTAGGCGGTTAAAATCCCTGTAAGATCTTCCTAAGCAGCGTCACCCCATTGGAATCAACACCAACTCAAGCTCGCCTCCAGATGTGGAAGAACAGACTAGCCACCGTCCCTATTTCCACCAGCAGCAGGGCGCTTACCACCTGGTGCTGATGAACACTGGCTGAACTGGAGATGTCTCAACTGACTACGAACCGGGATCGGGCGGTCAAGGGTGACAATGCACAAATGGGGCTACATGAGGGTACAACAACCTGTGACTGAGGCACACAGACCCAGACAATGCAACACCTACTGCAATGCCTATTGCTGGATAGTCCATGTACTATTGCAGACCTTGCACTTAACACACCAATAGCGCAACGATGTGTACAGCAGTGGCGAGCCACTATGTAGCATTAGGACACGAAAGAAGAAGAAATGGATGCAAGTGACATTGAGAAGATATCAATCCAGATCAAATTAATAGTCACATTCATAGAACTCATAGATTTACGAGGATGTTGCCAGAACTAGAGGGTCTGAGCCATCTGGAGAGGTTGAGTAGGCAGGCACTCTATTCCTTGGAGCGCAGGAGGATAAGGGGTGATCTTATAGAGGTGTATAAAATCATGAGAGGAATAGATTGGGTAGATGCACAGAGTCTCTTGCCCAGAGTAGGTGAATCGAGCAGTAAAGGACATGGGTTTAAGGTGATGGGGCAAAGATTTAATAGGAATCTGAGGGGTAACTTTTTCACACAAAGGGTGGTGGGCGTATGGAACAAGCTGCCATAGGAGGTAGTTGGGGCTGGGACTATCCCAATGTTTAAGAAACAGCTAGATAGGTACATGGATAGGACAGATTTGGAGGGATATGGACCAAACGGGGGCAGATGGGAGTAGTGTCGCTCGGACATGTTGGCCGGTGTAGGCAAGTTGGGCCTGCTTCCAACATTTTGACTATGACGCTATAACAATGAAATAGCCTTTTGATCCACTCATCCATGCTGACCAAGATGCCCCATCCAAGCTAGCTATAATTGTCCACACCTGGTCCACATTGCTCTAAACCTTTCCTATGAGACTTATGATAATTGGTCACATTTATTAAATGTATACAAATATTTCATTAAACATTTGGTTGATTTAACTTTTTGTGTGTAAAATAGCTGCTTGGTGACAGCTGTTTTATTTCCTTTTTGAAAGGGGAAGTGGTGTTGTGTATTGTAAATGTATCTTTAAGAGTGCGCCGTGTGATATCACCTTAATCGATTGCTATATGATTGCTATACAGTCAATCTGTTGTTTAATTTGAGAACGACAGACCTAGATCCCACAGACACTACACGTATGAGGAGGAGTTTGCCAAGTAAGCAAGATGTCCTGCAACTCTTGCAAAAAATGATTTCACCGTGTTTCGGATCAACGTGAATGTCACTATACTTATTAACTTCTGTGTTGCATAGATTGTGTAATTCCAAAAGTTCAAACAAGTTATGTTCTTTGATATTTTAAGACATTTAAAAAATATGTTTGTAAATGTTTAGTATACTTTGTAATTAAAATTGCATTTCTGGTTAATTTTCTTTTTGTTTATTAAAACCAATAATCAATGAGAAAATTAAAGATTATTTAAAGATAAAAGAAAAAGTTTCATTACGGCTAAAATGATCAGCATCAAAGCGATACTGTTAATTAGTTTATACTACGTATTACAAAAGCTTACATATAAATCAAGGTTTACAAGGATATTTTAAAAACGATGAGTTAGAATTTTTGCCGACAGGCAATTTGATACAGGAGTAAGAAAATTCACTGTAACAATATTAGGATAGACTCATAAAAAGGATCAGGACATCAAGTCATTTGATCTAATATTTCCTCAAATAACTTCTTGGGAACTCTTTCCACCTGTTATGTTGACTGCCTTTTGTTTAAAAAAAAACCCTCATGCCGTCTGTTCTGAACCTGCACTTCATTGCCGAGGAAATCAGGCATGTAAGCCATGTTGATGCACTGGACTGGCAGAAAAACTGTACACATTGCCAGGGAAATTGGATTCTATGGGCACATGGACCCAGAAGACTTTCAGGGTAATCAGACAATGCAGATGTGTTATTTACACTGCCAAGAAAGGCAGATTTTCACACTTACCTGAACGCAAGGGAAATTGAATGTTATAGATATATAAACCCACCGGACTGCCAAATAAATAAAACTGTTGATGCATAGATTTACTAGACTGCTGGGAAAATCAGATATTGTGGATGGATAAACCCATAGGACTACAGGATAATCAGGGTAATGAGACAAAGCAAATGCTCAAAACCACTAGAATGCAAGAAATGAGACTCATTAACCTAATAGTCTACCGAGGCTTTTGGATATAAAACCAAAATTATACCAAAGAAGAAATGAAACCAGGACTCTTAATAGAAACCTTTGTTTTGTAAAAAATATATATTTTTGCCTAAATTATATTTGCTTTTTGTGGCAGCGATATTGATTGCAATTATCCATTCACAGAAAAATATAATAATTCCTAAATCAAACAGAGGACAGCCATAGTTTAGAGTGATAGAATCATAAATAATACAGCAGGGAAATAAATCCTTCAGCCTAAATCATCCATGGTGACCAAGCTGACTACTAGTTGCTACCACGTGCCTGTGTTTAGTCCATATCCCTCTCAACCTTTCCTATCCATCACCTATCTAAATATATTTTAAACACTCTAAATGTATCCACTAAGGCACATTGAATGATTGTCAATACATTTTGTACCTTAAATACATGCTTTTTTCCCTTATCCGTAACCAGTCTGAAGAAGGGTCTCGACCCAAAATGTCACCTATTTCTTCTCTCCAGAGATGCTGCCCGCCACACTGAGTCACTCCAGCTTTTTGTGCCTATCTTTGGTTTAAACCAGCATCTTCAGTTCCTTCCCACATATTGCTTTTTACTCTGTGTGGTTCAGATTAGATTGTCATTTGTATTTAATGTGTATTTCTCCAGTCTGAAAATCATATCCTCACACATTTTAAATTGTCTGCATAACATTGCTGTTAACATTCACAGATTCAAGGATGGAGATTGAACTTGTTGGCATCCTTTATTGCACAGAAATTGGTTTGGACTTTTGGAGCGTTGAAACCTTGTTGCACTTATCACAAAAGGATTATGTTTCCTTACAAAAGAATGTCACAATCTAGTTTGAAACATGAATTAGGGTGGGTTACACCTAGAAACAAATGCTAAAATGTAGTCCCTAAGGTGTAGCCTCAATTAAAAAGAGTTGCCAACACTTTACTCTACAGCAAGCACAGAAGGGCATTTTGGTTTGAAAAAAGATGAAAGTAAAGAACTCAGGACTGATTTAGACCTAAACAGTGTTAGGTTTATGTTAGGAAATAGGTTTGTTTTTGTCGCGTGTAATGGGATACACTGAAAAGATTTGTTTTGCATTCCATCCAATCAAGTCAGATAATACTGTACCTAAATATAGTATTTGCAGTGTTATAGAGTCATAAAGTCCTACAGCATGCAAACAGACCCTTTGACCCAATTTGCCCACACTGACCAACATCTCCAATCCACATTTGTTCTACATGCTTGCATTTGGCCCATATCCCTCAAAACCACATATCCATGTACCTGTCTAAATATTCTGAAACCTTGCGATAGTACCTACTGCAAGTGGACTTATATTTGCCACCTGCCCTAAAGTCCCCAATCCAATTGAGGGCCCAACTATGGCCATAATTAAGTCTCCAGCATGATGCAATATCAGTTTGCTTATATACCACCTGAGAATAATGGATGGTGGCAAATGTAGCCATGTGTGCTCCTTAGTAGCTAAGTGGAGAATTCCTTGCAATTAATTTTTGACTTGATCTTTTGCTGGGCCACATTCACAATAGCAAATCCTAAGCAGAATTTGCTGTAGGACCTTCAGTAGGATTTATAGTAATTCCATAGTAAGATTTGCTGTTGGTTCCTCAGTAGAATTTGTAGCAGGATGCTCGATAGGATTTGCTGTAATTTCCTCAGTAGGAATTTGCAGCAAATCCCTCAGTTGCATTTACAATTGGTTCCTCAGTAGGAATTACAGCAAGTTCCTCAATAGGATTTACATAAGGTACAGAAGCCTGCAATCTGTTACATCCAGGTTCAGGAACAGCTTCTTCCCCACAGCCAACAGGCTATTAAACTCACCAACAAACAGACTATGAACTGTAACAGCCTATTGCACTTTATTTGCTTATTTATGTGTACATTGAACTGAACTGTTCTGTATTTTTATTTACAAACTCTGCTGTGCTGCAGCAAGCAAGAATTTAATTGTCCTATCTGGAACACATGACAATACACTCTCTTGACTTGACTTGACTTGACTATCTATCTATCTATCTATCTATCTCGCTCTCTCTCACTCACTTGACTCGGCATTCCCGGAATCATTTCGCGTTTTGCAAAGACAACTGCATCTGCAGTTCCTTCCTATAGAAGAAGAACCCTGCCTCAAAACAACTCCTAATCCATTCCCTCCACAGATGCCGTCTAGCCCGCTGAGTTCCTCCAGCACGCTGTGTTTTTTTATTTAACTGAAATTGAAGATAGACACAAAACCTGGAGTAACTCAGCGGGACAGGCAGCATCTCTGCAGAGAAGGGATGGGTGACGTTTCATGTAGAGACCCTTCTTCAGACAATAACAAGTATTCTCACCGATGAGAGTTCAGTTCAGTCTGACGAAGGGACTCGACCCGAAACGTCACCCGTTCCTTCTCTCCAGAGTATGTTCCTCAGTAGAATTTGAGACTGGTCCCTCTGTGGCATCTGCTGTGATTTGTTTTGAAAACCATTTTCATTGGGCCGAATAATTGTTCTTGGTGGCAAGTTCAGACTTCTGAACATAGCCCAATTCAAAATCACAAAAGGCATAGGACAACTGTCTGTAAAATTGACATAAATTTCATAACTTTAATTTAATTTATACAGCACAAAAACAGGCCCGTCGGCCAACTGAGTCAATGCCCTAGCACTATTCTACACACTAGGGAAATTTTACCCAAAGCCAATTAACCTACAAACCTTCACGTGTTTGGAATGTGGGAGGAAACCGGAGCACCCAGAAAAAAACCCCACTCTGTCATGTTGGTTCCGGATCTAAACGGGTCCTTTTCAGAAAGGCAGGCAGTTACTAATCAAGTACCTCAAGTCTCAGTCCTGGGACCCCAGCTATTTACAATATATATTAATGATTTGGACGAGGGAATTGAATGCAACATCTCCAAGTTTGCGGATGACACGAAGCTGAGAGGCAGTGTTAGCTGTGAGGTGGATGCTAGGAGGCTGCAAGGTGACTTGGATAGGCTGGGTGAGTGTGCAAATGCATGGCAGATGATCTGAATGGTGGCTGATTAGGAAAAGGGGAGATGCAACGAGACCTGGGTATCATTGTACACCAGTCATTGAAAGCATGCAGGTGCAGCAGGCAGTGAAGAAAGCAAATGGTATGTTAGCATTCATAGCAAAAGGATTTGAGTATGGGAGCAGGGAGGTTCTACTGCTGTTGTACAGGGACTTGGTGAGACCACACCTGGAGTATTGCGTACAGTTTTGGTCTCCAAATCTGAGGAAAGACATTCTTGCCATAGAGGGAGTACAGAAAAGGTTCACCAGACTGATTCCTGGGATGTCAGAACTTTCATATGAAGAAAGACTGGATAGACTCGGCTTGTACTCGCTAGAATTTAGAAGATTGAGGGGGGGTCTTATAGAAACTTACAAAATTCTTAAGGGGTTGGACAGGCTAGATGCAGGAAGATTGTTCCCGATGTTGGGGAAGTCTAAGGATAAGGGGGGAAATCTTTTAGGACCGAGATGAGAAAAACATTTTTCACACAGAGAGTGGTGAATCTCTGGAATTATCTGCCACAGAAGGTAGTTAAGGCCAATAAATATAGCCAATGGCTATATTTAAGAGGGAGTTAGATGTGGCCCTTGTGGCTAAAGGGATCAGGGTATGGAGAGAAGGCAGGTACAGGATACTGAGTTGGATGATCAGCCATGATCATATTGAATGGCGGTGCAGGCTCGAAGCGCCGAATGGCCTACTCCTGCACCTATTTTCTATGTTTCTATGTTTCTATCTCGCCAATGGAAAAGTAACAACCCAGTGAAATTGACAAGATCTTGCTGCTTAAAAAATATAAGGATATAAAAAGTCATACTGTACCTCTAAACATTATAGCAGATTAAATCTATTAGTATTTTAAATATCAAGACTTGGATGCTTATTTTTGTAAGCATTGATCTATCACAGTGCTTGGGGTTTAGAGGCTAGAATCTCTCTCTCTCTCTCTCTCTCTCTCTCTCTCTCTCTCTCTCTCTCTCTCTCTCTCTCTCTCTCTCTCTCTCTCTCTCTCTCTCGTTCTTTCTCTGTCTCTCCCCTCACACCAAAATCTCTCTCTCTCTCCCTCCCTCTCTCTCTCCCTCCCTCTCTCATCTATCTATCTATCTCTCTATCTATCTATCTATCTATCTATCTATCTATCTATCTATCTATCTATCTATCTATCTATCTATCTATCTATCTATCTATCTATCTATCTATCTATCTCTCTCTCTCTCTCTCTCTCTCTCTATCTATCTATCTATCTATCTATCTATCTATCTATCTATCTATCTATCTATCTATCTATCTCTGCCGAGAAGGGATGGGTGACGTTGTGTGTAGAGACCCTTCTTCAGACAATCACAAGTATTCTCACCGATGAGAGTTCAGTTCCGTTTGAAGAAGGGACTCGACCCAAAACATCACCCATTCCTTCTCTCTTGAGTCGCTGCCCGTCCCGCTGAGCTACTCCAGCATTTTGAGTCTATTCACAAGTACTCTTTGTATCTCCACATGCAGACCTCATGGAGGCATTGTGTGGAATGATATAACTGGTTTGTACTGATGGTGGGTTGGGAGAGGTGGAGTATTTGCTGTCCATATGCTTTTTATAAGAGCAGTTGATTTACTGCCATTGTTTATGTATCTCCCGGAAACCTGTTTCAGTTCCGATGCTTACCAAATCGCATATAAAAAACATGATTAAAGCGCCTTCTACCTCATCAGGCTTTGAATTCAGATCCTAGTTATTAATTGTTTTCTTCGCGACATCCCTGTTTCTTTTGACAACCACTTAAAGTCTATGGTCTCCAGTTCTCAAGTCTAGTTTATTTTCGGATGCGCAAGTGTATTGAGGCACAGGAACAATGAAAAACCTGCTTGCAGCAGCATCATAGGCACACATTGACAACACACAAAAACATAAATTATACATAAATTGTAGAAGACAGTGAGAACAAAAATACTATGCAATTAAATCAAAACATCAGATCAAACAGCCCAAACTCCGGTGCAACCTCTGTCCGCGATGATTTTGAACCAAATGTCCTCTCAGCCTTTGCTCCTCCTAAAATACATTCTCCAGCATTGCAACCAAAGTTCCAGGTCGCAGGGCTGTTTGTAGAAATAGACACAAAATGCTGGAGTAACTCAGCAGGACAGGCAGCATCCCCGGAGAGAAGGAATGGATGATGTTTCAGGTCAAGACCCTTCATCAAACTGATGATTTGCTCGACAGCTTTATACAGAGTAAATCATAATGAAGTTCATTTCTGCGTCTGAAACAGACTGTAGGTGAATTACCAATGGTGTGCCCAGCAGTGGAGCTCTGACGTGCAGAGGTAAGAGGCTGATCTGTCCAACCATCCCCTCAGCTCCACTCCAAAGTTTATAACCCTGAGAATGGGCATCACAAACCCTGGGACGTGAGATGAGTGAAGGTAAATTGTTTACTCATTTTAATAGATCTCTATTATTTTAAGGCCTGTTTTTTGTTTTCTTAATGTTTCACTGTTTTATTTATTTAAATCTATGTAAAATCTCTAACAATAAGAGTCCCATCAACACTAAGTCCCAGGTTTCCACATCAAGGCCATTCTGGTTTTGGAGTCTGCGTTGCAGGAGTCAGCTTCTATACGCAGAATAGATTAGAGCAGGTGGGTAGGGTCTCTCAGCAGCAGGTAGAGTCTGAAAGATACAACCTCAATTATCATATTAAATTTAAAGTATGTTTTTATTATTTGCAAATAGCTTACTTATAAATTGCATTGTAAACTATATTTCCTCCCCTATCATGCCCTCGAAGCATTTTTTCCCAATGTTCCCTGATGGGGATGACTAATCGAGGATTTAAATTCCGCTGCTTCCATGTCCAAATGTCCATTCCTCAACTCTTAAGCTGAGGCAGTGCATATTGGCAGGCTGTTGACCCTGGAGGGGAATTTGCAGCTGAGCCCAATCCTGTTCTCACCTGCTATCCATTGACACACATTTTCCAGAAGGCCTGTCCAGACAGCAGGATCAGGTGCTGGATGATTGAAAACCGTTGATTACCAGGTCTGTGTCCCAGGGACATGGCAAGCGGTAATGGTGTGCATTCAGCCATCTCGGCACTGATTCCCTGTCCTGTGTCCCCATTTCACTTTACACCAAATTCACATCTACCCCACATGAAGCAGTTACCTGTTTCTTATTGATTTGTACCCTCATTTGAATGTTATTGTATCTTAATGTATGATTGATACCAAAACATTTGTTAAAATACTTCTGAAGTGCAGCCAAGAATGTTATTTGGTGATGTCCACAAAACAGCTTGCAGAATTTCATACCTTGAAACATAAATTGGCAACAAAGGGGCAGCAACCGGCTGAACGGTAAAAATGAAAAATATAATCTTGTCAGAACAGGGAGAAAATGAAAAAAGAAAGTAATCTGGGGTAGGCTGTATATGAGGAGCACTTTCTCTGGCCACAGGCTCTCAGAAATGCAGGAACAGTAAGAACATGTTTTTATTTTACATTAAAAAAAAATAATTTAAATTACATAAATATTTCCAAAACAATTAGAGAGGGTAAAATGTTTACTCATTTTAATGGTTCTCTATTATTTTAAGGCCTTTTTTGGGGTTTTCTTGATGTATTCACTATTTTATTTATTTATGTACATGTGAAATCTCTAACAATAAGAGGTATTTAAAAACTTTCAAAAGGCCATCAGAACCTAGTCGCAGGTTTCCACATCAAGGCATGCTCAAAGTATGGTGCCCGCTCTGGTTTTGGAGACTCTACGTTGCAGGAGTTAGCACCTCTATGCAGAACAGATGAGAGTAGGTGGGGAGGGTCTCTGAGCAGCAGGCAGAGACTGAAAGATTCAACCCTCAATCATCATATTAAATTTAAAGTCTGTTTTTATTATTTGCAGGAAGCTTATTTATAAATTACAATGTGAATAATCTTTTCATCCCTTTTCCTGCCCTCGATGCATTTTGTTCCCTGCATTCCCTGAAGGGGATGACTAATCGAGGATTTAAAATTCCACTGCTTTCTTTGCTTGGACTCCTTCTATCATGTTGCCAGAAAGAGGGGGAAAGGGAAGAGGAGGAGTAGGTGGAGGAGGAGGAAAATGGATGTCTATTTTAAAGTGTAAGAAAGAAGGACATGCATACAAGATCACACTGTCTGACAATGTTTTGATGGATGTTCTACTTGTCAGGAGATACTATTTTTTGTAAGGATTCTGTGAAAGCTGAGCTTTTTGTGAAGCCTCAGACTATGCGTGGCCTAACTCATTGGTACTTGGAGACCCTAGGGCAGTACTTGCATAAAACAGTCAAGCAGTTTATTGATGCTTCCACATGGTGACAAAAACCTTATTTGCCAAGGCAAATAAATTCTTTGTTTTCATCATGAATGTTCTGGATGATATCCACCAATTTGTTGGCTTGTCTAGGTGTAGTACATAATTGGCAGCACCTATTTGGACCCTTTTTCTCCTACAAGACTTAAAAAGCATATTCCTTCTCTGGTGCAGTGTGAGCCATAGTGTCAGAAATACATCTCAAGCAAAGCCTTCACTTACAGACAATCAATGTTTATTGCACAGATGACCAGCTTTTTGATGCATCAGTGTAATTCTTGTCACCATCTCTTTCTTCTGACTGACAGTGGGATTCCTTTGTGCATTAACAACAAAACCTGTTGCTTTGTTTTGTTATGTTCCTAGGTGTAAATAGGACAGGCGTATGGCTGCTCTGTGCTTAGGTTAGGTTGCAGGCCCTGAAGTTACTCCCAATCTCTGTGAGGTCGTTCAAGAATGAGCCGGCTTCACATTTCATCTCATGTGCCACAGACAGCCAAACATGGCTTCAGGTTGCTGTGTAGTCACAGGATGGCTGATTACGGACTCCATGACAGATATACCTATGAAAGGCTTGGATAGAGTGAATGTGGAGAGAATGTTTCCACAAGTGGGATATTCTAAGACCAGAGGTCATAGCCTCATTAAAGAATGTTCCTTCAGCATGGAGATGAGAAGGAATTTATTTAGTTAGAGGGTGGTGAATCTGTGGAATTATTTGCCACAGATGGCTGGGGAGGCCAAGAATGGATATTTTTAAAGCAGAGATAGATAGATTATTGATTAGTACGAGTGTCAGTGGTTATGAGGAGAAGGCAGGAGAATGGGGTTAGCAGGAAGAGATAGATCAGCCATGATTGAAATAGTGGTGTACACTTGATGGGCCGAATGGCCTAATTCTGCTCCTATTACTGCTGATCTTATGTCCATTGACCAAAATGACTGGTGTCAATTTGAACAACCTTCTACATAAGATTACGCAACTAAGTGCAGCTTGGGTATTGGTGTAGGAAGAAACTGCAGATGCTAGTTTATACCGAAGATATACACAAAATGCTGGAGTAACAAAACAGCCCAGGCAGGATCTCTGGAGCAAAGGAATAAGTGATGTTTTGGGTCGAGACGCTTCTTCAGGGATAGTGGTAATGTTTGGGGAAGAAAGCAGTATTATTGCAGCACGAAGAGTCAAGAGTAGTAACATAATGTAGTCTTGAGTGCTGTGCATTAGATGAATGTTGACTTCAAAAATGATTTGCTTAGAGGAGGTCTCTGCACAGAACCTCACATACACAGCACGAACACCTCCAAACTAGTCATTATAAGATAGAAGTAACTGGGCATCACCACTTGATAACTGCATTTTGTTATGGGGAGGCATCTTGGTTCAATGTCTGAGTAGCTGCTGGAAGAAACCTTGTCTTCCTCTGACAAGGAATCTGTCTCTCCTTCATTTCCTGCTCCCAATAATAAGTTTCCCAACACTCAGGGCCAGTGATTCAGTATCGGAGGCGCCCCCATTCTGTCTCGCTAGAACTTCCTTCTTTTCCAGATGGGTGAATGTGCAATGCTGGCAAGCAAGTAATGGCACAAAATACAGAACAGGTGAGCTATCTGTCAAAAAGTCTGGTCTACTCATTAAACCAAGTGTATGTGAGTATAGAGAGGAACAATCGTAAAACACACACACGCATGTCAATACATTCCTGTGATGCAGGTCACTGAGAGTGCCTGACAGGGTGGGAAGTTGAGAGAAAATGTATCTCTCTATCCACTTGACCATATCGTGCACTTCTCTCAGTTTGTGTTGTTGAAACTTCATTACTGCTTTCTCTAATAGTGGGGTGTCCCGTTGTGGTGCTGTTATTTTATTGTCTGCTATGATTTTCTGTTTAGAAAATAGGGGCTATCACTATAAACTGCAGTTTAGGGTAACGCTGGAATAGTGACTGGGCACCCATAGTAAGGAGTTACTGTGGTCTAGATGTTGGTTTGGAGAAGGGTAGTGGTGAAGACAGGCTGAAGAACACAAATCTGGGATGTATTGTTGAAGGATGTCAATGAATTTTCTGAATCCACTTTTTGGCCACTTTTCTGAATCCACTTTGTGAGCTGGCCAGCCTGTGGTTATGTGGGGGACTGGTGACAGGGAAGGGATTGTTCCTGGTAATTAGAATGGGAAGGATTTGCCATAGTAACGAGGGAGGTAATGGAGACTGAGATTAATGGAGAAGGTTGAATATTTCCTTGAGAGGCTGTGAGGTACCTTTAAACTTCCTGGTCTACAAAGAGTGTAAAAAATGCTTGTTGAGTCGAACATCACATATTCCATTTCATAACTGAGTTTCAGATTTTAGAAATGGTGAGTAACAGCAATGATTTTTAATTGGGTTCCCAAATGTAATAGCAAAGCCTGATTTAAATACTTTAAGGAAGTACTGTACTTCCCCATCATGAGACAATTGGCTCTACTGATCTCCACCTTCTCAAACAAGGTAAGAAGCCAAGATGTGGTGGTTATGATTAGGATTTTGTTACATCCCTTGTCTTTAATGTGATTAATTTGAAGTGAATGCATTAGAAGTTACTGCTAGATTGATGTGTTTCTGTGTGATAATTCACATTACATATTTGTG
Organism: Okamejei kenojei; assembly: GCA_035221665.1. NCBI lineage: Eukaryota > Metazoa > Chordata > Chondrichthyes > Rajiformes > Rajidae > Okamejei > Okamejei kenojei. Next base: position 88,416,156 of record CM069131.1, on the reverse strand, counting down.
TGGTGGATGCTGAGAAATATATGAGAGTGTGCATGAGGTTCTGCCAGTTCCCATTACAGAATATAAATGAACACAAAACGTCAAACACATAATGCTGCCAAGGGACTCATGGTTTTATATGAGTGTTTTTCCTTTCTGGTGAGAACATTAAATTTATTTTCAGCATAACACTTGTGCCCTTCACCTTAGCCTCTCTTTGTTTTCAGAATCCTCATTTTGTGGTAAGGCTAGAGGGTATGTATTCATCTCTTGACTTCGTTCATGCAGTATTTAGGTTATGGCTTCTTCCTCAGAGCAAGATGTTCCTCAGCAACTGGGCCTTCAAAAGTCTACGTTGTTATTACAAGCAGAAACATTTCCGCCTTGCAGATTTAATTTTTCTGCACATGTAACAGAAACAGGTAACTTCTGTTAATCTTTCCAAGGTAATTCTGGGTTGAGAATGAAGGTTTCTAAAACATTTCAAATTTTCTCAGGCTCCAATGGTTTTCCCAAAGGCTGAAGATGCATCAGCTTCTTGTGAGTGGTCTTGTGGCTTTATTGTAGAAGAACAATTGTGTCAAATGACTGGGTCGAAGTGGAAGCTCCACTACTTAAGTTAGCTCCATATGGAAACTGGTGTAATAAATCCTGACTTTGTGCGTGATGCTTTGCTAGTGCTGCCCATGTGTACAGACTGGGAATATCAACTACTTTAGTTTTTGATTAGGGTGGCAGGCCAGAGATGACATATTATGAGATCCATTGGGAAACTATTTATACCCCTGATAACTTGTAATTCACGATTGATAAAGTCAGCAATGAATTCTAGTGAGTGCCTCAAATTGGATGCAAATTGTACCATTTGGCTTCACTTCACACATCTTTGTTGGCATTATCTACTAGGAAGTAATTAATGGGGCTCTCTCGGCATGCTGCATTGCAATGCGGGGGGATTTGGGTCTGCGCCTGTGTTTTCCACTTAATGAATTCTGAATCTCAATGGTGCCAGTTTGAGCAGTTGTTGGGAGGCTGTTTACATTTTGTATACAGAAGGTGGGAGAGCCCTGAATCCGTTGCTATCCTGCTGAATTGCAGAGAGCAAACAGAACGGAGGTCCCGCTGACCATCTGCCATGGCTGTGTGGAGATACATGGTGTATCAGCTTTAGGCCGCTGGTAAGGGGTAGATAGACATGTGTCCATTATATATATATATATCTTTGGACAAAAATGCTAATCTACTCCACAAAGAATCAGATTTGTGGTTTGATTTATAGTGTGGGCTGGACAACTTCAGCAGAGACATTAGATTTGTTGAGGTAGTTCCATTCTGGTTTCAGTACACTATTCACTGTTAGCCTTTGGTACGATACAATACTATACGATACGATATGATAGAACTTTATTTATTTATCCCAGGAGAGAAATTGATCTGCCAACAGTCATAAAACACAAGATACATACAACATGAAATTAAAGTGACGAGTAGAAAGAATTGGGGATGTGCAAAGATTTAGGGAGGTGGGGGGGGGGGGGGGGGGTTGGGGGGGAGGGGAGGGAGTCAGTCAACCCAATGACAGAAGGGGGAGGAGTTGTACAGTTTGATAGCCACAGCGACGAATGTTATCCTGCGGCATTCTGTCCTGCATCTTGGTCGGTGGGGGCACTGCGAGCCGGCTGCCCTGCCAGCAGCATGTTAGTTTTTTCCACTTTTTTTGTTATTTTAGTGTGTCCCAATGTGTGCTTTGAATGTTCTCTGTGTGTCTTGTGGGGTGTGGGGAGATAAGGGGAAAACCGCTTCGGTCGCCTCCTCCACCGACTTTTTCCATGTCGCCCCCTTCACGGCCTAACAGAGAGGATCAGTGCGGCCTTTCCTGGAGATGCACCCGGGGCTTCAGCAGTGGGCGCAGAGTGGACTCTTTCGTCGCGGAGCGGGCGAGCCCTCACCGTGGGTCGCTGGATGGGAGTGCTCCGTTCAGTGGCCGGCGGCAGCCTGAAGCTGCGGTCTGCGGAGCTCAAGCTGGCGCGGCGTCTGGAGCCTGGGATCCCTCGTTGGGGACCCCGGAGGAGAAGAGCTCCGACCGCCAGCCCGAGGCCCACTTCTAACCACAAGCGTGGCGGGGACTTACCATCCAGAGCAGGATCCATCGCCGGGTATCCCTGGATAGGAGCTCCGACCGCCGGCCCTGTGGTCTGCGGTGCTTCTGGCTGCGGCGCGGCGGGGACTTTAGATCTTTGACCGCCGGCCTGCGGCCTACACCATCTTGAAGCCGCGGTCTCCGGTTGGGAAGCACCGATTCGGGACTTACCTTGTCTGCTCATCTGGCCGCCCGCAGCGGCAACTGCGGAGGGTTGTGGTTCCGACCACGGGGGAAAATGGAAGAGGACTGACTAAACTTTGTGCCGTCCACCACAGTGATGAATGCTGCGGTGGATGTTTGTGGTAAATTTTTATTGTGTATTGTGTGTTTTTTATTGTACCGCTGCTGGCAAGTTTATTTCACTGCACTTTACCTGCACGTGACGAATAAATCTGACTTGACTTGACTTGACTTGGTGGAACCAGTCTGTTGCTGAAGGTGCTCCTCAGATTGATTAGTGCATCACGGAGGGGGTGAGCTGTATTGTCATAATCATAATAATAATCTTAATCAAACTTTATTAGCCAAGTATGTTTTGCAACATAAGAGGAATTTGATTTGTCATACAGTCATACCAATAAAAAGCAACAAAACACATAAAATACATTTTAACATGAACATCCACCACAGTGACTTGTCCAGGATGCTCTGCAGTTTGAGGAACGTCCTCCCCTCCAAGACCACTTTTCATGAATTAAACTCCGCCCCCAGGACAGAGCAAGCCTTCCTGATGAGTTTTTTAAACCATTTGCTGTCCACGGCCTTCACCCTGCTGCCCCAGCACATGGCAGTGCAGAAGATGGCGCTGGCTACCACCGATTGGTAGAACATTTCCAGCATCTTACTGCAGATGTTGAAGGAGCAGAGTCTTCTGAAAAAGTACAGCCAGCTCTATCCCTTCTGGTACAGAGCCTCAGTGTTTCTGGACCAGTCCAGTTTACTGCCCAGGTACACTCCAAGGTATTTGTATTCCCTGGTAAACTGCACATCCACATCATTGCTGGAAACAGGGGACAGGTATGTCCCTCTCCTCCTAAAGACCACCACTAACTCCTTAGTCTTGTTGGTGTGAAGTTGCAGGTGATCCAGCCCACACCACTCAACAAATTTGGTGACTACACCTCTGTATTCAGCCTCCCTCCACTCACTGATGCAGCCCACAATTGCAGAGGCATCTGAAAACTTCTGTAGGTGGCAGAAGTCCGAGTTACATCCGAAGTCCGAGGTGTGGATGGTGAACAGGAATTAAGAGAGGACAGTCCCCTGTGGGGCCCTGTGTTGTTCACTACCATGTCTGAGACACAGTTCTATAGCCTGACATATTGTGGTCATCCAGTCAGATTGTTGGTGATTCAGGACACCAATGGAGCCACATCTTTCTCAATTTTCTCCCTAGCAGTGCAGGCGGGATGATGTTAAAAGCACTGGAGAAGTCAAAAAACATGACTCATATGCTTATCCAGGTGAGCATAGAAATGATGAAGTAGGTGGATGATGGCATCATCAGCCCCCATATTTGTATGGTAAGCGAATTGCAGGGGTCCAGATAGGGTTTAACCAGGGGTCACAGGTGAGTGATAGGGTAGACATTGATGCCAGCTGATATCAGACTTGTGCGACTGGGAAGCCTTCAGGAGTGTGGGTAAATGGCTACATCCCAAGGGATGTATTATATTTGTCATCCCAGGATTTCCATTGCAAACTCAAACAGACTTTGTAAGACATTGGAGTGGTTCTCCAATTAACATATTGTCAAAGAGATCTATCTGAAGAGGAATGCATGTTGGACACCTATCTGCTCCAGGAGGCCAAGAGGTGGAGGAGATGACTCATTCACTAAACAGATAATTTACTTTCTACCATCTTGTTTGTAAGGGGCTGAAAAATAGTCCTAATTCAGAAGATCTTTTGGAGTTTATGGCACATCTGTACAATAATTTTCATCATAGTTAGATACTCATTATTTAGTGTTTATTTAGGCCTTATGAAATATTTTGGAGGACTCCTAGTGCCCTGTTATATTGGCAAGCACCTAAGGTAGGAGAAAGATGAGGGGTATTTTAGCTCCTACACAGAAGGACCTGAAATTGGTAAGGCATGTTCATTTTTACTGATTGAAGGTGATAAACTTGCAGCAAACTAGTTGTACTCCTAAAACAGACATGTAGAGGTGACCTGACAGTTCCTTCTGGTAGATATAAGGCAATTCAGAATCACAGGACAGTTTCAAAGGTTTGGAAGAATAGAGTGGAAGGCAGGTGGGCTGAGGGCAGTTGCATGGAGAGATAAAAATCTCAAAAGCTGAAAGATGACAGAATTAGAAATAAAATTAGTATGGTCAGATCACATGAAGGTCTGATGTTGTAAAGTAATTGAAGATGGGAATGGAATGTTTAAGGCTATTTGACATTTTGGAATCAGAGGCAAAAAGTGTAAAGGGATACAATGTGAACATTGCCATGGTAAGGAATGCTATTGTCTCAGAAGCTCAAGATGTAGAATTATTCTGGGAGGAAATAAGAAATTATAAGGGTAAGAATTCACTGCTGGGAATTGTATGTTGGCCCACTAACAACAGGAATATTGTAGGATCGATTAGCAAGTTATAATGGGAACTTTTGATTTTCATTGCTGTTATTATATTGTCTGTACAAATTGAATTGGCAGGAGTGGACCGACAGCCGGTAAGCGGACCGGCGGCTGGAAGTAGGGCTGGGCCCCGACGGTGGACAGGCCCTGCAGCAGCCTGAGGGCTGTATCCTCAGGTGTATCCCAACCGCAGGTCCTGCTCGCTTGGAGAGGAAAGGTCATTGAGCCTTGCCCCTGCTCGCCCTATGGATCAGAAAATTGGAGGGGGGGGGGAGGACCCAAGAGCAGTGGATGCCGGAAAAAGGGCCGTGAAGAATCGGGTGGGGGAATAGAATAGAAAAGAATAGAATCCTTTATTGTCATTGTACAATACAACGAAAATTTCGTTTGGCAGCATCTCCTTCTGTACAGCACCAAGCATAAATCGTAAAAAGAGATAAAAATAAATAAATAAATAAAAAGTACAATAAAAACAGTAAAGTGCAAGTACAGTTTGGTAAATGAATGAAAAAGATTGTGTTTTTAAGTGCAGAATTGTCCGTTGGCTGGAAGGTGGTAGTGTGTGTGTGTGTATGTATGTGTGTGTGTGTGTGTGTGTGTGGGGGGGGGGGGGGTCATAGTTTACTGTAGCAGACTCTTCACAGCCATGGGGAAAAACTGTTCTTCAGTCTGTTGGTACGTGCTCTCATGACTCTGATGCCAGGGGGAGGATGGAGGGGGGGGGGGGGGGGGGGGGAATCTTATGTTCCCTGCCCTTGAGGTGGGCTACAGGTGGCTGCAGAGGTAATGGGTGTGCTGGTTATAATCTGCTGAGATTCCCCTGAATTCTTAGAGGATAAAAAGATCATAAATGCAATGGTGATCCTCAAGAAGGAAGGGAGACAGAAAGCAGGAAATTATAGGGCAGTTTGGCGAACATCTGTCATTGGGAAAATACTAGAATCCATTATTAAGGATGTAATAGGTGGACATTTAGAAAGTCATGGCCATCAACCAGTCAATAGTAATAAATCTTTAGAGGTCACTAACACAGAGTGCTGTGGAGGCAGAGTTATTGAATGCATACATACAAGGCAGTTGTCAGACAGTGAAACTATTAGGTAGACACAAGGAACCACAGATGCTGGATTTTTGAGTAAAACACAAATGCTGCAGCATCTCAGTGGGTCATGCAGCATCTGTGGAAAGGCTGAAGAAGGGTCCTGACCCGAAATGTTGCTTATCCATTCTTGCCCTGCTAAGTTACTCCAGCACTTTATGTTTTAAATTGTGGGGGAGTTAAGAGATACATAGTGATGTTAAGGTCAAAACTGGATCAACCTGGACTAATTGAATGGCAGAGTATACTTCAGGGGTTGTTTGACCTACACTACTTCTGTTTCTTATGTTCTGATGTAGAAATGTCCTCAGGATTTGCAGCGAGATTGTGATTCAAGCTGGATGAGTTGACATAATACACTTTTAATGTGATTGCCATTTTCAAATAGCATTGGGTGGCATGCATGCTTTGTGGCTTTTATCTAATATCAACTGCCAGTCAGCTGAATTGGAACCCAGGTTGTGGCTTTAGGGTTGAATATATCATAATGAATAAAACTAATGATGGACATTTTCTCTGCTTTATTAATTAGCATCAGTACAGTTACAAAACTCGGTGTAGGTAAAATTACATTTATCTCACCACAGCCTGAGAGAAAGGCACTGATTGCACTGTAAACTTGTTCTTTTCCTGTGGTAGCTATTAAATTAGCCACCATACTAAGATTATCCAATTAATGATAATTTGTGTTGAATTGTCAGCTGCCTTTTGGAATTGGGACTCAAGAATAACTTGGTTGAAAATGCCCAAACTCAGTTCACATAGGGCTCTTATAAGCTAATATTTTGTTAAATAAAATAAAACTCTTCCCTCACTGCCCACTGCCCACAATTCGCTCATCAAATATTTTCTGCAATTTATCTCCCAGAGCTCTAATTCTTGTTGAGGAACTTTCAGTCGGTGCAATTACATCACTTCCAATGCAATGATTTGTCAATTGATTTGCCTACAGAGGGTATTCTCGTGCATGTCTGTTACCCACAAATGCACAAATGACCAATCTTTACAGTAGTCCGCACTTTATCATTTACGTGAGTTAACGCCGCGTGCCTTTGATGATGATACCACTGTGGGTGCAGGGATATAAATGGGGGAAATAGACTGATGGGATTGCTCCTAGAGACGACAAGAGCTGAATCGCTTCCTTATATTCCACAAGGAAATATGATCCTCCATGATGATCCCCAACCACTGGTGCCCGCAAGGATGTGTGCTCAGCCCTCGTCTATACTCTTTATTCACTCATGACTGCAGTAATATACCAATCTAACTCAATTTAGAAATTTGCAGATGACACCACTGTAATGGGCCAGATATCAAATAATGATGAGACGGAGTATAGGAAGGAGATCGAGAACCTTAGAACCTGATGCCAAGGCAACAACCTCTTCCTCAATATCAGTAAGACAAAGGAGATTGTGATTGACTTCAGGAAACAAAGCAATACACCCACCCTGGTATACATTGATGAAATAGAAGTAGAAATAGCTAAAAGCTTCAAGTTCTTAGGAATAGATATCACTAGCAATTTGTCTTGGACCAGCCACATCGAAGTTTCTTCTTCTTGCATATAGCGTGCTCAGCCTAAAGTTGCAGGACAACTTGTTCTGTTTGATCTTATTTGATTGTGCATGCCAGGTTGATTGCATTCATTGACATCGAAGCAATGGCCCAGAAAGCTCACCAACATCTTTACTACCATAGAAGGTTGACGAAGTTCGACATGTCCCCAACAACCCTCAGTTGTGCCGTAGAAAACATCTTATCGGGATGCATCACAGCATGGTTTGGGTACAGCTCCACCCAAGATCGCAAGAAATTGCAGAGAGTTGTGAAAGTAACACAGACCATCACACAAACCAACCTCCCTTCCATTGACTCCATCTACACTTCATACTGCCATGGCAAGGCCGCCAGCATAATCAACGTCCCCAGTTTTACCCCAGTGCTCACTGAATTTAGTCTAGAGATACAACATGGAAACAGGCCCTTTGACCCATCCAGTGCATGCTGGCCATTGATCACCTGATCACTCTAGTTCTATGTTATCCCACTTCCTCATTGGCCCCATAGCAGAATCATCCATGTCGCGGGGCTGGAAACTGGAAGTATCCTGAGCTAATTCTGCTACCACCATCATCTATTGCAACAAGTGATGGCTCCCACTGATTGTCGCCGGAAGCTTGCGTCCTTTTCAGGACGGACGATGACAGCGATGTAAACATTTGAAACATGGAAGATGGACACGAAAGAAGAAGACTTCCTCATTCACTCTCGATACAAACTCTGGGCATTTTTTTTTACAAAGGCCAATTATCCGGCAAACCTGCATGTGTTTGGGTTGTGGGAGGAAACTGGAGCACCAAGAGGAAACCTCATGTGGTCACAGGGAGAATGTGCAAGCTCCACAAGGTTAGGATTGAACTTGGATCTCTGGCGTTGCGAGGAAGTTGTTCTACCAGCTGTGCCACCATGCTGCCTAAATTTCTTTGCTTTTGTAATACAGTGGGGCTTAGTGGTTTTTTTAGCTTTGGCATTCAGAAATTTCTTTTGAATGAAGCTAAAAGATCATATTTTACATTATGAAAATAGATTAAGGAAGTTTATTTGAAATTATGATTATTTAATTAAGCAATATGATCATAAATAAAATTTACTTTTACATTTTCATTTTTATGATGTTCCAGTTTTTGTGATGTCTGCAATTCTCCTGATAATATGCACTCATATGGTTTAGAATGTGTTTATAAATATACTCCAGCACTCCAGAACATAAATTGTGACTGACTGCTTCTGTTCTCCGCATTTTCACTCAAATATTAAAGAATGGAATAATTTTGATTGTTTGTTTAATATTAAAGAATGGAATAATTAGAAACAAAAGAATTTCAGAAATTGTGAGGAACGGAAAATATAAATGCATTGAATCAGGTCCCACAAAGGAGATTAGTGGGCAGGGCACTGGGGGGCAGAGTGCTGACATGGATAGAGAAGTGGTTGGCAGACAGGAAAACAAACAGTAGGATTCAAACAGTCCCTTTTGGCAGACAGTGACTAGTGGGGCGCAAGGCTCGGTGCTGGAGCCGCAGCTATGTACCAATCAATGATTTTGATGAAGGGATTCGTAAACAGTAGCAAATTTGCAGATCACAGTGTCTGCGAGGAGGATGCTATGAGAATGCAGGGTGACACGGACATGGGAGAGTGGGCAGAATGGCAGATATAAGTTTAATGCAGATATGTGAGGTTATCCACTTTGGTAGCAAAAACAGGAAGGCAGTTGGCGTCGTTTTCATCTTGGGGTCATTGACAACTATGAAGTTAGCATGCAGGTACTCAGAGCGGATGGCATGTTGGTCTTTATATCAAGAGGAATCGAATATAGGGCAAAGGATGCAGTTGTACCTTAGTGCGACCACACCTGGAGTTATTGTGTGCAGTTTTGGCCAATGACATTCTTGCTTAATTGGGTAGTGCAGCGTAGGTTTCAAGGTTAATTCCCGGAATGGTGGGACTGTCATAGGCTGAGAGAAGAGCAGCTGGGCTTGTAGCTTGGAGTTAGTGAGGGGGCATATTAATTGTTAAGGGTTTGGGACACCCTTGGGGCAGGAAACTGTTCCCGATGTTGGGGGAGTCCAGAACCAGGGGCCACAGTTTAAGAATAAGGAGTAAGCCATTTAGAACGGAGATGAAATACTTTTTTCACAGAGAGTGGTGAGTTCTTGTGGAACTCAGAGGGCGGTGGCAGGCAGGTTCTCTGGATGCTTTCCAAGGAAAACTAGATAGGGCTCTTAAAATAGCGGAGTCAGGAGATATGGGGAGAAGGCAGGAATGGGGGTACTGATTGGGGATGATCAGCATGGATTGAATGGCTGTGCTGGATCAGAAGGCTTGCCGAATTGGCGGGGCTTTTCTCCACCATTACCTGCACCCCGCCCCCTCCCCCCCCCTCCCCCCTCTTGCCCCACTTCCCCCTCCACCCTCCACCCTCCACTTCCCCTCTCCTCTCCCCTTCACCCCTCCCCTCCCTCCACCCTCCCCCTTTTCCCTCCCCCTCACATCCTTCCCCACTTCCCTATATGGGGGGTAGTTAGTGTGTGTGTTGTATGCCCTGCCCTCTTTTTTTCCCCTCCCCCTCCCACCAACATCCTTCCCCTCCCCTCTGCCCGCGTCGAACGGGACCCAATGGGTCCCACTTGGTCTGGTATTTATATCTATAAAACTCTTGATTCTTGGATTGTGGATGTGGATGTGTGTGTGTGTGTGTGTGTGTGCATGGTGCGTGTGTGTGTGCGCGTGCCGTATGTGTGCGTGTGTGTGTTTGAGCGTAGTGTGTGTGTGTGTGTGTGTGTGTGTGTGTGTGTGTGTGTGTGTAGTTGTGTGTGGGGTGTGTGTGTGTGTGTGGGTGTGTGTGTTTTCACATCTTCTCTGCAACAAGCGGGAAATTTTTCATATTCTCACCCCTGGAGTCCGAAATCGGTTTACTGACAATGTTGTGCTTTATTTCCCCCCCCTTTGAAATCAAAACGCCCTTGTTTTTCGCTGTGATGACTTACAAATGGGTCCCTGCACCTGCCGTGCTGCTAGCTGTGCGACGGATGACCTCATCACTTCCACCGCACCTCCTCCCCCTACCAAAGATCATAGCAATCGGTGCTTCCGGCACTCCTTTGGTCAACGCCCGCTTTACGTCTCGGCTCAGGTCCTCGTTCGCCCCACTCCCCTCTCCTCCCCCCTTTTCTCTCCCCCCCCTCCCTCCCCCCCGGCAGGGCCCGGGGCCTTACCCCCTTTCTCTCCCCCCCCCCCCTCTCCCCCTCTACACCGCCTCTCCCTTCATCTCCCCACTCCTTCCCCCTCTCCTCTCACACCCTCGCCCCCCCTCTCCTCCCCTCCCCCCAATATCAATGGGGGTGGCGAGTGTGTGCTTGTGGGGGGGTGGTTAGTGTGTGTATGGGGTGGGAGGGTGGTTAGTGTGTGTGTGATGCGCAGGCCGCCCCCCCCCCCCCACCGCAACCGGCGCAAAAAAACGCGTTGAGTGGGTGGGGCCCAAAGGGTCCCCCTTGGTCTAGTAACTATTAAAAGTCCAATCTTGGATGTGTGTGTGTGTTTGTTCGTGTGTGTGTTTGTTTGTGTATAATCAGATCTTCTCGAAAAAAACGACATGCTAACGGTAAAATGTTCACATATTCCGGTAGAGATGTTCCACCTGAAGTCCAAAACCTTAGGTGTGTTGGCACGGTGGTGCAGCAGTAGACTTGCTGCCTTACAGAATCGGACACACGGGTTTGATCCTGACTACAGGTGCTGTCTGTACAGAGTTTGTACATTCCTCCTGTGACCACGTGGGTTTTCCCAAGGTGCTCCAGTTTCCTCCCACACTCCAAAGACGTACATGTTTGTAGGTTACATTGATACATAGACAATAGGTGCAGAGGTAGGCCATTCGGCCCTTCGAGGCAGCACCGCCATTCAATGTGATCATGGCTGATCAGGTTAAATGGCTTCAGTAAAGTTTGTCCCTAGTGTGTAGTGTACGGGGATCACTGGTTGGCGCGGACTCGGTGGGCCTAAGGACCAGTTTCTGCGCTGTATCTCCAAACTAAACTAAACTAAACTAAATCTCACCTCTGCTTTTTAACTTATTCTTAACACCAGACCAAGTAAGGAAAATATATGGTTATCAGATAAAACCCCTCTGACATTGACCGAACAAAAACTGAAGAAAGAGCAAATTCAACCCATTATCTGGATTCCTGCTTAATCAACACAATACTTTTCTCCCACGAGGCAAGACATTTATTATAAGGAACTTGATGTTATGTTTAGGCTTCAGTATTTGAGTTTTCCTACTTTTCCCTGGGAGAAACGCAGCTTCTAAAATGAAAGAGCATATGTCAAAGATGAACAGATTACATTTCCACAGCAGAGATATTTCAGCTTTATTTCCCCCCTTGCCAAAAACAAAGGCTATGATGGTGCTCCCACTAAATATTGACTGTATAGTGGCTGGTCAGCATTATTTTGGATTACCCTCAGGTGCATTTAATGCTGATAAAGGTCAGTCAAAATGGTGAAAAAGCTGTGGAAATAGGAATAGTGCAATCTGCTGGGGTTTGCAGCCCTCTTGTCAGTTTTCTACCTTGTAAAGCTGACTTTATATGCAATAATGCACTGGCACTGTTTTATTACCCTCTACTAATTAATGCCGACTGAGGGTCTCTTCAGAACAACTAATGCCAAATGAGGCCGTTTTTCACTGGGTGAAATTAATTCTTCTTTTCTCTACAGCTGAGTCGCAGTTATTTTATCACTGGTAGGTGTGGCTATTGGAATTATTGTCCCCTTACACACTTTACCATGGTGATTATGAGTAGCCAAATGTGTATATCACTTGACTGTGCAAGTCCGGGTAATTTTTATTCTGCTTTAATTTATGCATTATTCTGAAGATCCCTTTTGTCCCTGTGTGTTTTATTATGACAGGATGTATCTGCAGTACAACTGTGGCATGTAATGGCGAAAGTGGAGGCTTTCCAAAATCACCCAGCCCTGAGTTTTCAGATTACTCATGACCTGATATGTCAATGGAGTGACATTATGCTCCCTAGTACCTATTTTCTGGATGACACACAAGTTCAAAAAGTAGTAAAATTGTGTCTGTAATGCATGCACATACCAGACAATGTGTGGTCATATTCATGGAGTAGACAGGATGCATATCCACTAACTGAGGAGCAGACAGATCACGGCGTCTAACACTCATTTCATGCTAGTTCTGCCAGTATGAACCAAAAGACTACAGCCAAAGCTTGCTTAATCTCGCACAGCTGAACATTATGTTAAATATCATCAGGTATCCTCAACCCGTGACCCTACCAGCACCAGTTGGTCATGAACGAGTAGTAACACAGGAGACACGCGAGACTGCAGATGCTGGGATCTCGTGCAAAAATACAAAGTGCTAGAGTAGCTCAGTGGTTCATGCAGCACCTGTGGAGGGAAATTTTTTTTATTTCAAAATATACTTTATTCGAATGATAAATATATACAATACATTAACCTTGTGGAAAATCCATCCGACATTTTCGGAGGCTGTACAATAGATCAATACAGTTTAGACATTTCTTTCCCCCAAATTTCCACAAATCAGTCCCCCACTCGTGCCACAATGGCGTGGGATACCTTCCCTTATATTGAGGGGCGTCTCCACCATACCGTACCCCCCATGTCCAGCAGCAGAAGGGCGTTAGACTGTGGCCCTCTCCTGTGGAGGGAAATGGCCAGATGATGTTACAGGTTGGGGCCCTTCTTCAAACTGATGGTGGGGTGTGTAAAGATCAAGATCATCGGCATACAGTTATGTTAATGTGTGGCAAAAAATGTCCCACTCTAATGCCATTTCACCTAATGGGCATGTTAACCACAAGTCACAGACCCTCCAGCCAGTTTCAACACTTGACCAAAGTAAGTAAGTAAGTAAGTTTATTGGCCAAGTATTCACATGCAAGGAATTTGCCTTGGTGCTCCGCCCACAAGTAACAACATGACATACAGTGACAGTTACGAATGACTCAGAAAACACTAAAGATTAATAATAATAAGACATTAATGATAAAACACCATTGATCAAGCATGTGAACCAACAAAATACCTGATCAAAGGGAGGCTACATATTTTTGGCTGTTGAGTAGAGCAACTACACGTGGATAAAAACTGTTTTTATGTCTGGCTGTGGCAGCTTCGGCAATCAGGAGTCGCCTTCCAGAGGGAAGTGATTCAAAGAGTTTGTGGCCAGGGTGAGAGGGGTCAGAGATGATCTTGCCCGCTCGCTTCCTGGCCTTGCAGTGTACAGTTCATCAATGGAGGGAAGGTTGCAGCATAGAAAAAAAAAAAAAAAAAAAAAAAAAAAAACAATAATCTTCTCTGCTGTTGGACGATTCGTTGCAGCCTCCAGGTGTCGTGCTTGGTGGCTGAGTCAAACCAGACCATGATGGAGAAGGTTGAGAATAGACCTCTACGATGGCCGTGTAGAATTGGACCATCATTGCGTGTGGCAGATTGTGCTTCCTCAGCTGCTGTAGGAAGTACATCCTCTGTTGAGCCTTTTTTACTGTGGAGTCGATGGTAGCCCCCCCACTTAAGGTCCTTGGAGATGATGGTTCCCAGGAGCTTAAAAGACGCCACAGATGTGATTGTGGTGTTGTTGATGGTGAGTGGGGTGAGGGGAGGGGGAGCTCTCCTAAAGTCTACAATCAATTCCACTGTCTTAAGAGCATTGAGCATAGGTTGTTGTGATGGCACCAGTACGCCAGCTGTGACACTTCCTGTCTGTAGGCAGATTGCTCCCCATCCTGGATCAGTCCAATCAGGGTTGTGTCGTCCGCAAACTTGAGAAGCTTGACAGAGGTGTCTGTGGAGGTGCAGTCGTTGGTGTAGAGAGAATAGAGGAGAGGGGAGAATACGCAGCCTTGCGGTGCACCTATGCTGAGCATTTGCGGGTCCGAGATGTGCTTTCCCAGCCTCACATGCTGCTTCCTGTCTATCAGGAAGTTGGTGATCCACTGACAGAGGGGTTCAGGCGCAGTCAACTCAGAAAGTTTGTAGTGTAGTAGCTCTGGCACAATGGTGTTGAATGCAGAGCTAAAATCAACAAACAGGATCCTCGCATAGGTCCCCTGGCGGTCTCGGTGCTGTAGGGTGAAGTGCAGGCCCAGGTTGACTGCAACGTCGACAGATCTATTGGCCCGATATGCAAACTGCAGAGGGTCCAGCAGGGAGTTTGTGATATTTTTCAGCTTGGCCAGAACATGACTTCATGACTACAGAGGTCAGTGCGACAGGCCTGTAGTCATTAAGACAAGTAATCCATGCCTTTTTGGGTACAGGGACAAGAGTGGAGACTTTGAAGTAGGCAGGGACAGTACATGTTTGCAGGGACTGGTTAAAACTGTCTGTATAGACCGGTGCCAGCTGTTTGGCACAGCTAGAGAGTAGAGGGGGAAACATTGTCAGGTCCTGGAGATTTACGGCTCTTTTGTCCTCTGAAAAGCCTCTCCGCCTCCTCTATTTTTATTGTTGATATTGGATAAGTTATCAAGTTATCAGCTAGTTTAAAAACTTGACCAAAGTATTCAAATTGTTCTTGAAACTATTTGTTACACAGTCAAGTGAAATGAATGTACCTTCAGTCATAAGGACATCCTCTGCTTGAGCAAGACAGCCTGAAGTGGCGTGGACAGCATCATGTTACTGTATTTATTCGGCTTATTAACATCCTCAGTTGTACAAATAAAACTGCAAGGATTTGTTTATTCATTTTTCCGGATTGGGGCATCACTGGCAAGGACAGCCCTTGTTGTACAACTCTAATTGCTCTATAAAAGGTGATGGTGAGCCATCTTTTTTACCCTCTGCAGTGGCTACTTCCACAGTAGTCATTGGGTAGGGAGTGCCAGAATTTAAACACAGCAATATTGAAAGAGCATTTTACAAGCTAAAATAGTGCATGCCATGGTGGGCACCCAGTAGATGGTGGTGTTTCCATGCTTTTGAAAGCCCTTTCCTTCTAGGTTGGGGTACATGTTGCATGTTTGGGAGGCACGGTCGGGTTGGCTTAGATGAGTTTGCGCAATGAATTTTGTAGATGTGCACATTGCAGCTGCTGGTGACCCAGGGAACGAGTGAGTGTTTAAGGCAGGGAATAGGGTGCTCCTCATGCAGTCTGTTTTTCCTGCATAGTGTTGTGCTTATCGAATTTGGACTAATATCGGCAGTCCTGAAATGCACTGCAGATGGTATAACGGATCAGGCTGTCAGGGGGGAGAGCCAATTTTACTTCAGAGTCACGTGAGTGATTCCATGAAAAACCCCGCCAGTCCGCATGCGCGTCATTACGTCTGACCCATGGCGCAGCGACCAGTTGGGAAGAGCATCGCTCCTCCAGCGGTAAGTTTTAAAAAGCCTCAGGTAAGTGTAGAGGGAGAAAGTTAAATCATAAATGTCAGTGTTGCGTTTTCTGCGCTTGATAATTCTTGTTTTCAGGAGCAAGTCCATGTGTGGAGAAAACGTCGAGGGTGAAGTCAAGGTGAGCCACCGGGAGAGTACTCATGGAATACCACCAAAGTGTGGGTAGCGGGCGGCCGCCTAGCTCTCCTACAGAGTCGCTAACGGTATGACCAGCGACTGCAGACTTGGTTTCTGAAAGCACCGTGGCTGCTTCATTGGGGCGGAAAGCCACCAAAAAGTCTGCATGGCCCGTGGACTCTGACGGGCCGGGTGGGTTCCCCTCAGGGAATGGATAACATTTTGGGACGGTAATTCCAGAATGGAGATCCTAACGGAGAGGATGTTCCATCTCGATGCACTCCAACAGGAGGAGTTGTGTCAGTACCGGCCTCTTGGGGAGCCCGCGCCAGCGGCACATGGGACAGGGCTGCTTAATGTCTCCCTCTTGGAGGAGGAGAGCGTGCGTCAGAGTTATTCTGACGCCGTGTCTGAGGGTATAGCCATGGAGCATACCCCAAGGGATGAAGGGCACGAGTCAGAGGTACCATCCCTGGCAGCAAGATGTGCCATCCCAACAGACTTGGGAGAACCGCTTGGTTCAGTTGGCTGCAAGTATTAACTATCTGGTTTCACACCAGCTTCAAGAGCTCACTATCGATGAAGCAGCCAAAAAGTATGAGACACCAGCGAAGTGCTGGCTGTGAACCATGCCATATGGGGTCATATAGTCATAGGCATAAGAGCTCAGGAAATGAGGCTTCAGACGATGCTGAAGCTCCGTCGCCTTGGGCATTACAGCGTTCGACAGGTCGGTGGATGGAGGGCACCTGTCTGATGTACAGCAGGATGCCCTGGCCCTCATGTGTAATACGCACTTCGAGATAAACTGTCTGCGAAAAAGTGCCATCCGCCCCCCCATCAACATGAAGTTTGCCGCTCTGTGCAAACCTAGTAATATTCTGCCACCAAATCTGCTGTTTGGTGAAGACCTCGCAAAAAGAGTCAAGGAACTGGACGACGAGGCAAAGACAGTTGGATTTATTAAAGCACCGTTGAGTGCCACAGTGCTGCGGCGGCAGTATCCCTATAAACAATTTGCTGAAACCGGGCCAGGTCAATGACCAAGTCGGCCATTCACCAATATGCGCAGCTGGCGCACGCCGACAGGGGCACAGGCGAACATGCCTTTTCCTAGAAACAGGGGGCAGGAAAACCCACTGGTAACCATGGAGGTGGGTGGGTCTGGTTCTTGTAGGAACATAATAAGTGGGAATCACCTACGTTGGAGGAAAATTACACTTGTTTCTGAAGGAATGGTATGGGATAACATCAGATTTGTTTATACTGCGTAGTATACAAGGGTTTCGGATTGAATTCCTTCCTAATTTGTGTCCTCCCCTGCAGCATACCCCAAGTCGGACACTCATGGCATGGCATGTATAGATCTTAAAGATGCATATTACTCAGTGCCTGTTCATAGGGATCATCGGAGATATTTGAAATTTAGCTGGATGAGGCAATTATGGCAATTTAAAGCACTGCCTAATGGGTTAACCTCGGCACCTAGATTATTTACAAAACTGTTAAAACCAGTATTGGGGCTACTCCGGGCTCAGGGCCATATTATAATGGCTTATTTGGATGATATCTTAATAATAGGAAAGAACTGGGAAACAGCTGAATTATCAGTTTCAGTTGTTAAATTCATGTTTGAGAGATTGGGGTTTCTCATTCATCCACTTAAATCCAAAATGATACCAGTTAGAGTGATTGATTATTTAAGATTCACTATTAACTCAACTCAATTAGACAGGTGGCCAGCCTGGTTGGCAAATTAGTGGCTGCCTTTCCAGCTGCACAGTATGGACCTTTGCATTACCAAAATTTGCAACGTGCAAAGGAACAGGCACTCAGAATACATGCAGGTCATTTCGACAGGCCCATGCAATTACCAGCTGAAGCCATTGGTGAATTGCACTGGTGGATAATGAACGTCTCAAATTACTCCAGCAAAATTCTGGTTGAGGAACCCTCAGTTATTTTACAGACTGATGTTAGTGCCTTAGGTTGGGGTGCTACAGATACCATCTCTAGCTGTGGAGGCAGATGGAATATGCATGAGGGATTTATTCTTCAATCACATGGAATTCATTATTTAGAGCTATTGGGAGCGTTATCTGGGCTTAAAGCTTATTGTACTACTATGAATCACTTACATGTTCAACTTCAGATAGACAACACTACGGCAGTTGCTTATGTTCATCACATGGGTGGAATCAAATCAGAATCTTGTGATAGATTGGTTAATCTTATTATGCACTGGTTTATTACAAGAAATATTTGGGTTTCAGCTATCTACCTACCAGGTAGACTCAACATGGTGGCAGACACCAGGTCACGCAAATTCAATGACAACACAGAATGGATGTTGAATCATGATGTATTTAATGATATTGTTGTTCAGTATGGGATGCCAAATATCGATTTGTTTGCATCCAGACTTAATCACCAGTTACCTAAATATGTTTCATGGGAACCAGACCATGGGGCAGTAGCGGTAGATGCATTCTCGCTACATGGGTACTATGGGTACTACTATTATGGGTATTCCGAAACGCAGTGACCTACTGGTGCAGCCTGTAACTAGGGATTTACATCCATTACATGATCGTATGGATCTGTTAATTTGCATATTCTGAGGAGGCCATACCTGCGGTTTGGACTATCCGATCGTACCGTGGATGTGATTGCTGCGGCCTGGAGGGATAGTACCAAAAAAACAGTATACCTCTCATGTCAGGAAATGGGAGATGTTCTGTTCACGGGGGAACATTGCATATCACACAGCATGCATCTCAGACGTGCTAGAATTTCTGTCAACATTATATTTTGATGAAGAGTGGAGCTATAGTGCCATCAATAGTGCCAGGAGTGCCCTGTCATCATACTTATGGCTGGGATCGGAACAACATTCTGTTGGATCTCACCCTTTAATATCCCGGTTTAAGAGGGGTATTTTTAATTCCAATCCCCCCAGACCCCAGTACTCAGAAATCTGGGATGTGAGCGTGGTGTTAGCGCTGCTTCGCCAGTGAGCTCCAGTCACATCCCTGTCTTTGCCCAAAATCACCCTTAGGGTGGATATGCTCATGGGGCTGGTATCAGCACAATGGGTCCAGACATTTCAGAAGCTGCGACTGGACAGGATGGTATCATTTGGTAATAACATTTATGTTTTACATTTATGATTTAATTAAACAGAACAGACCAGGAGTGTCAGGGTTCAAGGTTATATTTCCGGCATCAAATCAATGTCATGGATTAATGCATTGGTTTTTATTCACGCATCCTGAGTCAATTGATGTAGTGAGACGCCTGGATTCGTATCTACGGCATGAAATCACAGAGCTTTGAAATCTTCACAGAATCACTCACGTGACTCCGAAGTAAAATAGTAAGATTAAATGAGAACTTACCAGTTTGAAGTTTGATCTTTACTTTATGAGGAGTTACGATGAGCGATTACGTGCCCACCGCTCCCAACACTCATATCACAAAGGTCATCTGGTAGTTCTAGGTTTATAATCTTACTATGTTACTTCAATTACTGTTATCTGTGATTTCCCACCGCTGCTTTGAAGATCGATGCGCATGCGGGCTAGCAAGGTTCTTCACGTAATCGCTCATCGTAACTCCTCATAAAATAAAGATCAAACTTCAAACTTCAAATCTTACTATTATTGCAGCATACCCAGCATCTTACTTTCTGTATTTATGTGGTTGGTCCAGTTGAGTCTCTGGCCAGTGGTAACCCCCAAAATGTATATGGTTGGAAATTTGTTGATGGTAATGCTCGTGAATTCAAAGGTAGTGCTTAGATTCTTTCTTATTAAAGAATGTAATTGCTAAACACCTATGAAGTGAGAATGTTACTTATCAGCAGGAGTTAAAATTGACATGTAACAAAGGTAACACCACTGTGGTTATGGGACATTTCAATATGCAGGTAGACTGGGAAAATCAGGTTGGTTCTGGACCCCAAGAAAGGGAGTTTGTAGAGTGCCTCCGAGATGGATTCTTAGAGCAGCCTACCAGAGAAAAGGCAATTCTGGATTTAGTGGTGTCTAATGAAACAGATTTAATAAGGGAACTCAAGGTAAAGGAAACGCTAAGAGGTAGTGACTGTAATATGATGTTTTAATCTGCAATTTTAGAGGGAGAAAGTTAAATCATAAATGTCAGTATTGCAGTTGAACAAAGGGGAATATGAATGCATGAGGGAGGAGCTGGCCAAGGTCGACTGGAAAAGATCCTAGCAGGAATGATGGTAGAACAGCAATAGCTGGAATTTCTCGGCATAATCCAAAAGACGCAGGATCATTTCATTCCAAAGAGGAATGACGTGGATAAGCTTTTCCCATTGAGGGTAGGGAAGATTCAAACAAGAGGGCATGACATGAGAATTAAGGGACAGAAGTTTAGGGGTAACGGGAGGGGGAACCTCTTTACTCAGAGGGTGGTGGCTGTGTGGAATGAGCTTCCAGCAGAAGTGGTGGAGGCAGGATCGATTTTAACATTTAAAAGTAAAGTGGATAGGTATATGGACGTGAAGGGAATGGAGGGGTATGGTCTGAGTGCAGGTAGATGGGACTAGGGGAAAACAAATGGTCGGCACGGACTGGAAGGGCCGAGAGGGCCTGTTTCCGTGCTGTAATTGTTATATGGTTATTATATGGTTAGGAAGAAATATTCTAACGGGGAGTAAGAGGCAGCTGTGGCTGACAAGGGAAGTTAGGAATGGAATAAAACTAAAGGAAAAGTTGTATAACATTGCAAAGAGTAGCGGGAAGCCAGAGGATCGGGACACTTTTAAAGGACAACAGAAGGTAACAGAAAGGGCAATACGGAATGAAAAGATTGGCGCGGCCTTTCCTGCCGGGACCGACCAGAGCTCCAGCAGCAGCGGCTCAGCGTTGGATACATTGCGGGGTGGGCGATGCCTTACTGGGGATCGTCGTTTGCAGCTCTGGAGTGCTGGGCCTGCTGCACCGACATCGCGGAGCTGTGGGTCACGGAGCTCCCAACACAGGCGGCGCTGACCAACATCGCGGAGTCCTGCGACTCCGCCCGGCTCAGCCTGTGGACTTCGAGAGCCGCGGACTCCGGTGGAAGGTGGCCGACTTTGAGGTCCGGGCCGCTGAGGATGTTCTCCGTCGGGGATCGGCGTCGGGGTTCCATCGTTCCCGGTGAGAGGGCCTGAGCATCGGGCCACCCGTGGCGGCGACTGCGGGTGCTCAGGAGGCCCCGACCACGGGCGAACAGCTGGGAAGATCAGCGGGGAGGTTGGCTGGACTATGGTACCTTCCTTAACTCTGGTGCCACTGTGGAGTTGTGATGTGTCGTGGACTTCTGTGTTTGTCCTTTTTATTAATTATTTATTTATTATTTATTTTTATGTTACATGACTGTAAGGAAAATCCATTTTGTTGTCTCCTATGAGATAATGACAATAAATTGAATACAACAATACAACAACAAGTACAAGGGTAAGCTGGCCAAGAATATAAAGAAGGATAGTAAAAGCTTCTTTCGGTATGTTAAGAGAAAAAGATTAGTAAAGGCAAATTGAAGGCAGAAACAGGTGAAATTATTATGTGGAACACGGAAATGGTAGAAGAGTTGAACAAGTACTTTGGTTCTGTCATCACTAAAGAAGACACAAACAATCTCCCAGATGTACTAGAGGACAGAGGATCTAGGGAGACAGAGGAACTGAAAGAAACTTGCATTAGGCGAGAAATAATATTGGGTAGACTGATGGGACTGAAGGCTGATAAATCCCCAGGGCCTGATGGTCTGTATCCCAGGGTACTCAAGGAGGTGGCTCTAAAATCGTGGACACATTGGTGATCATTTTCCAATGTTCTATAGATTCAGGAGCAGTTCCTGTGGATTCGAGGGTAGCTAATATTATCCCACTTTTCAAGAAAGGAACGAGAGAGAAAACGGGGAATTATAGACCAGTTAGCCTGACATCGGTGGTGGGGAAGATGCTGAAGTCAATTATTAAAGAAGTAATAATGGTGCTTTAGATAGCAGTAAAAGGATTGGTCCAAGTCAGCATGATTTATGAAGGGGAAATCCTGCTTGACTAATCTTCTGGAATTTTTTGAGGATGTGACAAGTAAAATGGATGAAGGAGAGCCACAGGATGTAGTGTATCTAGACTTTCAGAAAGCCTTTGATAAGGTCCCACACAGGAGATTAGTGGGCAAAATTAGAACATGGTATTGGGTGTAGGGTATTGACATGGATAGAGAATTGGTTGGCAGACAGGAAACAAAGAGTAGGGTTAAACGGGTCCCTGTTAGAATGGCAGGCAGTGGTGAGAGCAAGGCTCGGTGTTGGGGCCACAACTGTTTACCATATATATTAATGATTTGGAAGAGGGAATTAGGAGCAACACTAGCACATTTTCAGATGACACAAAACTTGGTGGCAGTGTGAACTGTGAAGAGGATGCTAGGAGGTTGCTGGGTGACTTGGACAGGTTGAGTGAGTGGGCAGATGCATGGCAGTATAATATAGATAAATGTGAGGTTATCCACTTTGGCGGCAAGAACAAGGAGGCAGATTATTATTTCAAAGGTGTCAGATTAAGAAAAAGGGAAGTGCAATGAGACTTGGGCATCCTTGTACACCAGTCACTGAAAGTAAACATGCAGGTACAGCAGGCAGTGAAGAAAGCTAATGGCATGTTGGCCTTCACGATGAGAGGATTTGAGTATAGGAGTAAAGAGGTCCTTCTGCAGTTGTACAGGGCCTGTGTGAGACCACATCTGGAGTATTGTGTGCAGTTTTGGTCTCATAATTTGAGGACGGACATTCTTGCTATTGAGGCAGCGCAGCGTAGGTTCACAAGGTTAATCCCCGAGATGGCGGGCCTGTCATATGAGGAACGTTTGGAAAGACTGGGCTTGTATTCACTGGAATTTGGATGGATGAGAGGGGATCTTATATAACCATATAAAATTATAAATGGACCGGACAAGCTAGATGCAGGAAAAATGTTCCCAATGTTGGGGGAGTCCAGAACCAGGGGCCACAGTCTAAGAATAAAGGGGAAGCCATTTAAAACTGAGATGAGAAAAAAACGTTTTCACCCCGGAGAGTTGTGAATTTATGGAATTCTCTGCAACAGAAGGCAGTAGAGGCCAATTCACTGGATGAATTTAAAAGAGAGCTCGATAGAGCTCCAGGAGCTAGCAGAATCAAGAGATATGGGGAGAATGCAGGCACGGGTTACTGATTGTGGATGATCAGCCATGATCATACTGAATGGCAGGGCTGTCTCGAAGGGCACAACGGCCTCCATCTGCACCTATTTTCTATGTCTATATCTATGTCTAGTTCATGGTCATGACAGTTGTCTCTCTCTCTTTCTCACTGAGGAGTAATGCTGAGATAGCAAAAATCAGTGAACATCCCAATTCTGAATCAAGGATGGATTGCTGAAGGGATTGAAGATGTCTGGGTTTTGGATCGCTGCCACCCATGAGGAACTCCTGCAGTATCATCTCAGAGCTGGGAGAGTTCTCTTTCAAAATCACACACATCTGCACAAATTGAACTGTTCTGAATGTGGTTTGTCCAGATTGACACTTTAGATTAATGGCTGATTGTTGTCCTTTGATGCCAAGTTAAAAATATGGCATTCCAATTAATACACAACACTTTAGACATATGATTTGAGCAAAAGACGGCTAAAAACTAACTTAGCTGTTTAAAAAAAAAAATCACATTTAAGTTCTCGGAAGACTCCTTTCATTATGAAACATTGTGTTGCCATGACCACTTGATTTGTCACTTGTATGGAGATGATCACTGTTGGCACATTAATTTAAAAAATCACATTTTATTCGACTCATATGACAATGGTAGTCCGACTGCTTAAAAGCAGCCTCCAACATAGTGCTTACTATTTTTATCTGTTCAATTACTTTATATTTGTGGTTTACTAAACATTGTCAAATGTTTTTGTTCATCTCATGTGATGGATTCCTTGGCACATTTTTGTCAGTTTACTTGGCATCATACATTAAGATTCAAAAGATCAAGGCCTTTTTCTAGAAATGCACAAATCAATTAAAATAAACAGTACATTCTTCAAAGCAGACTTTACCTCTGTTATATGCCATGGTATAGCATAATTTCACTCTTCATAGTTTCACTTTCCACAACACATATAACTACTTCAGCTATTATTTTAATTAGTTAAATTGATGTTAAGTCTGGAAAAATACAAAATTTGAATGATCACAAGAAATTTCCAGGTCTAAATATGACTCACATTATGACAAATGTGCTTAGAGCAGAAAAAAACAGACATTTTATATTAAACAATATTAAACTTTGGTAATTTCAAAGGAAACGTATTAGCATTAAATCAAAAAATAGAGTAATTGACAGTATAAATAAGTAAAACACTAATTTATCTTAAACTCATTCATTCCTTTTGTATGAACTAACAAAAACAATTTTATGAACCTAAATGTTAACCTTGTGCAATATTGCAAAGTATATACCCTGCTTATGGATGTAATAGGTGAATGGTATTAGTTTGTAATATATTGAAATAACAATTGCTTATAGAAAACCTGCTCTAAAAAAAAAAATCTGCTTTCTGCAGATATAGCTTACAATCTAAAATTGGTCACACTATAAATATTATTAATAAACCAATCTGTCATGTTGCTTTTCTATTGCATATTGTGATTAATTCTTAATCTCTGTTGACAGGAATTATACCTTACAATAGTTTATGTAAGCAAGGCAAACTTCCTAATCAAACAAACAGCTACTTTGCTTCATAATCTTGTATAAGTTTGCATTTCTTAATGAGGCTATAACTTCGGCATGTGCCCAATTCCCAAATCTTTGTTAACCCGTAGAGAGCAATATTATGTGCAACAAATAAATAATAGCAGCCTGTAATTGTATTCAGAGCAGTTCTACACATTCTGTACTCAAAGTATGGCCATTAACCATTGGATTTCACGCTAATTGCTTATTATACCCCCTAAATGATTGTGCAGTTTAAATTCTCTCTCCAGTAACTGCAGATCTTTAGGGCTCGGTCATTTCTTCCTCCATAGAACTCCAATCTTATTCACGCACTTGCTAATGAATCAATTCTAAATTCATCAATGTTCCTACATCCCCTCAATACAGAGCACATTTATCTCATTTAGCATGCAAAAGTGGAATTATTAATGGGGAATGAAAATCTTGTTCATTTAATTCTTCAAAGGCAGAAAAATTGAAGTAATGTATGTATTTGTCAAGTTAAATAGTATGTTACATTCGGTCTGAAGATCCAAAATGTCATGGACCCGGCGGGGAGGGAGAACAAAGATGGACCCAGTGTGAGATTCGTTGTCACGTTGTGGGCTCTCTCTATGTGGCGACTCTTTGCATTCCTTGGGTATGCAAAAAAAGAATTTCATTGTGACTTGTCACATGTAACAATAAATATCATTCAAAGTATCATCCATCCCTTCACAAGTACTGCCTGACCCATTGAATTCCTCCAGCAGTTTTTTTTTGCTCAAGATTCCAGCATTTGCAGTCTCTTGTGTCAACATGTTAAATAGCATTGTTCATGTTTTTTTTAAATTATGCAATGAGTTATGTAGTCATAAAGCACATGAAGACTTTATACATGTAAATAATTAATTGCATTAACATCCTTCATTTTTCACGATCGACTTTACCTCCAACTGACAAATGCCATGTACATGCTCCTTACCTAATTACAACATTAGTAATCATTGCAGAGCTGGGAGTGGGAGGAATGTTATTCTGGTTAATTTGCCTTTTATTCTGCCTAAGGTTATACACATATAGACCAGATGATGAATTAGATTTAGTAAATATGTGTTAATCTGGGTCATTAAGGAGACATTGATTTGAAGTGAGAAAGAAAAACAACGTTAAACAAAGAGCAAATGTCGAGATAAATAAAGATTAAAAGCAGGTAAATTAGTTACTCCAGTGTTTTTGTTTATCTTCGATTAAAACCAGCATCTGCAGTTCCTTCCTACACGATGCAAGTACTTGCTTTCTGAAGAAAGCATGATTCTTCCTTAAACATCTAGTTTTTTTTTTTTTTTTTGCCACAAGCAAGGTGAAATGTTAAATATTGATTAGAAAATGTCCAACCTCACAAGAAAAAAAAGCAAGATAAGACAGTTACTTTGGATCATTTAGTTCATTTGTTCCAATCTTATCCAATGTTGGAATCAGTGAGAGATGGTGAGAAGTAAGTTTTTTTCTGCTCTTACATACATACAGAAACTATCTGTAGAATGAATAGACAAAAAAATTAGGAATATTATTTTAAAAAGGGCGAACATGATCAAAATAAGGAACAGAAATGAAGGGAAATTATTTAGAACTATTGAAATGGATTAAATGAGAAAAAGAAGCAACATATTAAAATTTTAAAGCATGAAGAAGACTAAAGTACAAATAACAAAATATTTGTGAGGAAGAAAATAAAAATAAATATGTAAATGTAGAATATGAAAGAGAATTGTATATTGCAATTTAAAATGCACATCTTAGATAACTACTTGTAGAAAAGAACTGCAGATGCTGGTTTAAACACATTGTGTACTTGTTTTGTGTACTTGCCTCTGTTCACTGTTGGACTATTTCCAGACCCTTGTGGCTCAATTATTGTTTCCTCGCATTGTCTGTGTAACCTGTACTAGCACTAGCACACAGACACACAATGGAGGTTGGCGCTATTTCCTTGTTCTTAATTGTTATTATGAAGCCAGAGATTTGCAAATCTTTCTGGTTCTGAAATTTGCACCTATATTTCTCAACTTTATCAACCGTCTAGTTATATCTGAGCCTTGTTTCCCTTTCCTCTTGCAGTTGAGCTGACTAGGGAATGTGGTGCAGTTCGAAGGGCGACACAAGATGGTAGAGATAGCCTCAATATGCCATCCTACTCCTTCTCCGCTTCCCCCCTCCTTTTCTCATAGTGTTTGGAAATGGACTATTCATTCCAGTCAAATGTTCCATGCAAGCTTTTTTCCTTCTTTAATGAGAATATTCTATTGTAATTACACTGACGGATGCATATTTGTTTAAAGCTCCTATGGCATGATGTCGTGTTTTAAGTGTCTATCTTCGGACATTACTTCGTGAAGACCCCGCCAGCACCCCTGCGCGGCATATCGTCGCGCGCATTTGCAGCGGCAGCTGGGGGGGGGAGTGCGCTCTCTCCTCGGGCTCCTTCATAAAAGGCCGGTAGGTGAGTATGTTTTTTATCCTACAGGATGGACAAGGGAAAGAGGAAGGCGCTGTCGAAAAGTCGAGCTTCGACCAGCCAACGGCCCTTGTCTCCGGAGCTGCCAGCAACACCAGCAGCTTTGAGGCGTGTGGGGGCAGGAAGGCGGAAGTCGGGTGCTCCCGCTGATTCAGGGGCCGACTCACTGGAATGGTTTATCGCACCGGAGCTGGAGATGTCAGATCCAGACTTCGAGCCCCCTTCCCCCAAGAAAAGAGGGGGGAAGCAGGTACGTGGCAAGGGGTCTCGCTTGTTACAAGCCACCTCTCCCCGAGCTCCAGTAGACCCGAGGGGGCTGGGCCGGGAGACAGCCGCACGACAGGGGAGCCCTGCAAAGTGCAGATACGTACCACAGCCGGGGATATCTGCCATCGTGCAGCCCGGGCATAACACTGCTGCGTCGTGTAGGCCTGCTGGAGCAGATACCGCCGACAACACACACCGTCAGGCTGCGGTCAAGGGCGGAGGTGGCAGCAGGAAGCGGTCGGTCAGCTCAGCACTGGGAGCGGCCGACCATGCGCCTCCACGCCAAATAATGGGCAAGTGTGGAGGTAAGCCTGCACGGACTCCGGGGAGCCAGGTTCCGGGGGCCGGCGCCGAGTCAACTCACCTGCCTTCTTATCAGCCAGGTGGGCCGCCACAGTCTGGGAGAAGACAGACTAGCGGAGAGTCCGTGCGGGAGTCGTATGACCCTACTTGGGCTGTAGGTCACGACGACCTGCCATTGGACCCTAGACAGCACTCTAAGGGGGTGAGGTCCGATGGTGGAAGCCCCAGTGAGTTCGCAGGGCCTGGGGAAGTCGGCTTGTCCGCTGCAGATAGCAGGGACGGTCGCATTGAGCGGTTGGAGCTCTTAGTGGAGCAACTCCTCCAGCGGGACCAGGAACGAGAAGAACAGGACTCGCGGGCATCTACCAGCCGTGCGAGGACTCCGCTCAGCATCTCGTCGTCTCCAGCAGGAAGCATGAGGGATTTCCCAGATGCTGTGTTTGAAGATGACCCGGGGCAGCCAGTGACCGCTGAGCCAGAGCAGGAGGAGGATATGCTGGAAGTGGTGAGTAAGTTTGCCGCTACCACCCAGACAGGTGAACCTCTGCACCACAAATTGGCGGGCACCAATGATTACCTGACTACACATCAACTCCAGAGTCAGGTTCTCAGTGATACATTGGAGAAAATCAAACCGCCCGAAAACTGCGTCAACCTCAGTGTGCCCTTGGTTAACGCCCAGATCTGGGGACACTTGAGCACGGCCACCAAGACGCAGGATGTCCGCCTCCAGCGAATATTAAAAGTTCTCTCCACAGGCATCACGGCGTTTGCAAGAACCCTGGATGGGGATAATGTGTCGAGCGATCAGCAAGACGCACTGGCACTATTATGCAACGCCCAATACGAAATAAACTGCCTGCGTAAGAGCTCCATTAAGCCCACACTCAACCCTAAATTCGCGGGGTTGTGCCGACCGTCAACCGCTCCACTGCAGCATCAATTGTTCGGAGACCTAGCCAAACAGGTGAAGGCACTGGATGAGGAGGCCAAAACAGTCGGCCTCATGAAGCCTCAACAGACCAGGCCTCACCCATATTACAGGCAACAGCCTACTTCCTCATGGAGAAATCGGCCGCCGGAAAGGGTACAGAGATCCAACCCACCTCCATACCAACAAGTGCCACGACCTTTTTTAGGGCAAGGCCAACAAAGGCCTGCATGGAAAATGCGGCCTCCGGTTCGTCAACCTCCACAACGCCCACTCAAAACACAGTATGTACGGAACCGCCGTTAACCTTGGAGGTCAGGGGGTCTGGTTCTTCTCACGCCGTAGCATCTCCTCCTGCATGAATAGGTGGGCGGTTGCGGGCGTTTTTGGACATTTGGAAAACTGTCACCATGGATGAGTTTATTTTACAAAGTGTTCAAGGATATGTTATAGAATTCATTGAAGGTATAAATCCCCCTACGCAGCATTCGCCTCGTAGAAAATTTACTCTATCCCAAAAAGAGATGGAGGCCAGGACAAGCTGAAATTAATGGTTAGAAGAAAAAGGAGTAATTGGCAAAACTAAGCATGAACCAATTGAGTTTGTGTCTAATATATTCACTAGGATTAAGAAAGATGGGGGATGTCGGATTATAATAGACTTAACTGAATTGAACAATTTTGTACAATACACCCATTTCAAAATGGACACGTTTGAAACAGCTAAGCAGATGCTTTACCCAGGGTACTTTATGGCATGCATCGATTTAAAAGATGCATATTATACGGTACCCATTGCAGAGGCTTATAGAAATTTTTGAAGTTTGTCTGGAAGGGTCAGTTATGGGAGTATAAAAGCATTGCCCAATGGAATTACCACAGCTCCTGGGCTGTTTACCAAACTGGTAAAACCTATATTGGCTCTTCTCCGACAACAAAATTATATAGTAATGGCATATTTGGATGATATCCTTATAGTGGGTCCGACCCTCCAATTGGCAATTAAAGGAGTGGCTGCAACCAAGGATCTGTTTGAGAAGCTGGGATTTGTAATTCATCCAGACAAACCAAAATTGCACCCGGTACGGGTTATGGATTATTTGGGGTTCACCTAGACACTAATTTAATGAAGATTACCATCCCAACTAATAAAGCTACTTCTATTATAGAAGAGTGCCACAATCTTGCTTGCGCCAGGGTACCGACTATTCGGGCAAACGGCAAAAGTTATAGGGAAATTAGTAGCTGCATTCCCAGCTGCACGATTCGGACCTTTACACTACCGAAATTTACAAAGATCAAACATCTCAGCGTTTAAAAACAAATGCTGGTCACTTTGATCAGCCAATTCGGTTACCATCAGAAGCCAGAAATGAGCTACAATGGTGGGTTGACAATATTAAAGAATGTCATAAACCTATCATAGTGGGCAACCCTGATGTTGTGTTACAAACTGACGCAAGCGCACAAGGTTGGGGAGCAACTGATACGATGTCCAGTTGTGGTGGCAGATGGAATTCTCATGAGGCTACATTTCTGGAGGCACATGGGATAAATTATATAGAAATGTTGGGCGCATTTCATGGACTGCGGGCTTACTGTACTAATTCACAGGGTTTACATGTCCGCCTTCAAATAGATAATACTACAGTGGTGGCTTACATCAATCATATGGGTGGTATCAGGTCGCTATCTTGTGATGAATTGGCTAATACAATTTGGCACTGGTGCATTGAAAGAAACATTTGGATTACTGCGACCTATTTGCCTGGGAAGCTTAATACAGGGGCGGACACCAGGTCACGAGTCTTTAATGACAACATCGAGTGGATGTTAAATCCCCAAATTTTTGGAGATATTATAGCTCATTTTGGGACACCAGATATTGACCTATTTGCGTCCAGGTTGAACCATCAGATACCAACGTATGTGTCATGGGAACCAGACCCATGGGGCAATAGCGATGGATGCGTTTTCGATCCATTGGGGGAAATGGTTTTGCTACGCATTTCCCCCATTCTGCCTCATCAGTCGGGTATTGCAGAAAATTAAACTGGATTCTGCAACTGGTATATTGATTATTCCCGACTGGCCTACACAACCATGGTACCCGATGGTTGAAAGAAATTTTTAAAACAACCATGGATGGCGATTGGGAAACACCCCCAAATTAATTACTCACCCTATTACGGGGATCAGTCATCCTTGCCATGGTTCATTTAAACTTGTTGGCTTGCAGGTTCTGAAAAGACCGCTCATCCGGGCAGGCATCTAGTCAAGAGCCATGAACCTTATTGCAGCATCATGCCGGGAATCCACCCGGAAACAATACCTCACTCAAATCAGAAAGTGGGAGGATTTCTGTGCCCGGAACAACAAGTCCTCCAACTCGGCAACAATACCGGATGTGTTGGAGTTCCTCGCAGGCCTCCATTTTGATGCTGGCCTCAGCTACAGTTGCCATCAACAGCGCCAGGAGTGCGCTGTCTTCATACCTGGATATAGGTATCGGCTCCCACCACCTGGTGTCTAAATTAATGAGGGGAGTATTCAATACCAACCCTCCACGACCCAGATATACAGTAACGTGGGATGTGGGGATCGTGCTGACCCTACTGAGGAGCTGGGCTCCAATAGATGAGCTACCATTGAAACAGCTCACCCTTAAGGTGGTGATGCTCATGGCACTGACGACAGCCCAACGAGTCCAGACGTTACAAAAACTGCGTCTGGACAGCATGGTGGCCACCCCTGGTCAAATAAAATTTTTTGTTAAAGAATTATTAAAACAGCACAGGCCAGGGGTGCATGGGCTGCAGCTGGAATTTCGGGCGTACCCTGTGGATGCCACACTCTGTATAGTCACCCATCTCCACCGCTACATCCGAGTTACTGGTGCTATCAGGATGAAGGAACAGGGACTCTTCATCAGCCATAAACCTCCGCACCATCGAGTGACTACACAGACTATCGCCAGGTGGCTCAGGATAGTGTTGGATGCAGCAGGGGTCGCTACTGACATTTTTAAGCCTCATTCCACCAGAGCTGCATCCACATCAGCAGCGAGAGCCATGGAGGTGCCCATGGACCACATTCTCGCCACTGCGGGCTGGGCCAGTGAGAAAACGTTTCAGCAGTTCTATAACAAACCTCTGGCCGCCCCTGCGACATTCGCAGAAGCTATCCTGGGAATTGCTCAGTAAATATTTGTCCCCGAATTAGGGGTTTGTTGTTTATTTGATTAATAAATTGTGTTGATTTTTCAGCCACTGTCAACTGAACTCCATTAACAGTCTTACTCCATCAGAATGGCGGCAGTGTGATAAGCATGGACGTTGTTCAGGGCATGAAATCACAGAGCTTTGAAATCTTCACGAAGTCACTCACGTGACTCCGAAGTAAAATAGTAAGATTAAACAAGAGCTTACCAAGTTTGAAGGTTGATCTGTATTTTACGAGTAGTCGCGGTGAGGGATTTCGTGCCCACCGCTCCCCACATAAGGTCAATCAGGTAGTTCTACGGTTTTCATCTTACTATTTTTAGTCATGGTTGGTTCTGTGATTCCACACCGCTGCTTTGAAGGATGCTGCGCAGGCGTGCTGGCGGGGTCTTCACGAAATCCCTCACCGCGACTCCTCGTAAAATACAGATCAACCTTCAAACTTGGTAAGTTCTTGTTTAATCTTACTAATTTAATTAATACATTTTATTTTTAAACTTTTATAATATTTTTGTAAAATGAAAAACATTCTAAAATTTTGAATATCGAATTTTATACTTTTTTAAGATTCTGGTACGCTGTCAGAGGTTATGCGGATGTACCATCGCAGAAATAAAACATTAATACTCGCACAGATAATGTATTAATTTTGATTTATTTGCTTCTGACAAATATTTCCTTTATTTTAAAACAGTGGTTGGATTGGAAGTTAAGAACTACAAATAATTTACCCTCATGATTAACATGATCCCTAATAACAAAGATATTTGTTTATATATCGTTATTAAAATGACCTACAAATCTTATCGAATTTTCATACAAAAACCATATAAGGAAATATTCCAAGAAATTACAGAAACTTTGTATGTTTTGATGAGAATTTTAAAGGAAGGAAAAAATGTAGAGATGTTTTTAGAGGGAATTTCAGTGATTAAAGGTTTCACAGATGAAGCCAAAGCTTCAATAGGTGGAGTGTTTAAAGACATGGATTTAGAAACATAGAAAAATAGGTGCAGGAGTAGGCCATTCGGCCCTTCGATCCAGCACCACCTTTCAATATGATCATGGCTGATCATCTAAAATCAGTACCCCATTCCTGCTCTTCCCCCCATATCCCTTGATTCCATTAGCCCTAAAGAGCTCCCTCTTGAAAACATCAGAATTTCCATCAGGATCCTTAAAGAATATAAATTGTGCTTTATATTCTTTAAACCGGGCTAAAATTCACATTAATTTGCACCAACAAGAGGTTTTCATCCCTCCAAAAGCAATATGTTCTCAAAGGTTAATCAATTGCCCTCTTTAATAGTTTACAGGCTTAAAAAGAATTTATCACTGACATGTACCTCATTTCAGACCGTTTATATGAAAAATAATAGCAGAAACCTGTGAATGATTACGAGGTGATAATCTCATTTGGGTAGTCAGCTGAATTTATATATCAAGGTTTGAGGTCAATAACTACATTTGAAGTCTCTAATGAGAATAGTGGCTTGAAATTACTCTTATCACTTTTGTTCCACAGAAAGGAATTGGTATGAGAGTTTTTGTTTTATTGTTCTTGAGGTTTCTTTGGGTATGGTGGATTTTTCAATCAACAACCTTATTGGGGAAGTAAAGTTGATATAATCAGTAGAAGTGGTGTACTACAATTACATTTCCAAGGTTTCAAGGTTTCAAGGTTAGTTTATTGTCACATGTACCAATTAACGTAAGTGAAATTTGAGTTACCATACAGCCATACTAAGTGAAAAGCAACAAGACACACAACCACATAAAAGTTAACATAAACATCCACCACAGTGGATTCCACGTTCCTCACTGTGATGGAAGACAATAAAGTTCAATCTTCTTCCTCTTTGTTCTCCCGTGGTCGGGGCAGTCAAACCATCCACAGTCAGGGCAATCAAAGCTCCCTCAGCCGATGATCAAAGCCTCCGTTGGGGTAATCGAAACTTCTGCGTCGGGATGGTTGAACCTCTCTCGTGGCATGGATCTCCCGAGTCAGCCTCTGCTTACCAGAGACCGTGGGCTTCATGAAGTTAAAGTCCACAGGCCCTGCCGTTGGAGCTTCGATCCCCGGCAAAGGAGTCGCGAGCCCCACGATGTTAAAGTCCCGCAGACCCCCGCAGCATGGAGTGCCTGTTGGACTCCAGGAAAGGCCACCAACTCCACGATGTTAGTTGCCCAACCGTACCCCCCCCCCCACCTAAACCAAACCAATGAACACTAAAACACTTTTTAACACATACTAAAAATAGCAAAAATAATAATTTCTGATGCACGTCTGGTGATCACTGTGGCAAAGATGCTGTGATTGCAATGCTCTCTCAATATCTTTACATAGAAACATAGAAAATAGGTGCAGGTGTAGGCCATTCGTCCCTTCGAGCCTGCACCGCCATTCAATATGATCATGGCTGATCATCCAACTCAGTATCCCGTACCTGCCTTCTCTCCATACCCCCTGATCCCCGTAGCCACAGGGGCCACATCTAACTCCCTCTTAAATATAGCCAATTAACTGGCCTCAACTACCTTGAGTAGCAGAGAATTCCATAGATTCACCACTCTGTGTGAAAAATGTTTTTCTCATCTCGGTCATAAAAGACTTCCCCCTTATCCTTAATCTGTGACACCTTGTTCTGGACTTCCCCAACATCGGGAACAATCTTCCTGCATCTAGCCTGTCCAACCCCTTAAGAATTTTGTAAGTTTCTATAAGATCCCCCCTCAATCTTCGAAATTCTAGCGAGTACATGCCGAGTCTATCCAGCCTTTCATCATATGAAAGTCCTGACATCCCAGGAATCAGTCTGGTGAACCTTCTCTGTACTCCCTCTATGGCAAGAATGTCTTTCCTCAGATTAGGAGACCAAAACTGTACACAGTACACCAGGTGTGATCTCACCAAGACCTTGCACAACTGCAGTAGAACTTCCCTGCTCCTATACTCAAATCCTTTTGCTATGAATGCTAACATACCATTCGCTTTCTTCACTGCCTGCTGCACCTACATGCCTACTTTCAATGACTGGTGTACCATGACACCCAGGTCTTGTTGCATCTCCCCCTTTCCTAATCGGCCACCATTCAAATAGTCTACTTTCCTGTTTTTGCCACATAAGTGGATAATCACACATTTATCCACACTTTACTTCGGAGTCACGTGAGTAACTACGTGAAGAAGGCTGTCCCCACACATGCGCGTCATTACGTCTGACGCATTGCGCAACGACCGACTGGCAGGCGCGTCGCTCCTACCAGTGGGTAAGTTTAAAAGATCCAGGTAAGTGTTTTTTCAAACAGCTTTAGCTGAAATTGTTGCTCCCGGTCCAGAGTGTGTTTATTCAAGAATACTTTAACTTCGGATTGTGTGCAAATATGTCTAAGGCGAAGAGGCGAGCCGCGACCAAACCGGCTGCGGAAAACCACGGGCCTGCGGGCATCGTGCGACCACCGAATTCACCTGTTGAGCCGCTGCCACAGACTTGGTGCGGCCAGAAGGCCAGAAGGCACCTTGGCTACTCCACGGGGGAGAAAAGCCACAAAAACGTCTGTAAGGGCCCTGGACTCTGAGGAGTCGGGCCAGGAGGTGGACGAGTTCCCTCCTAAGGGCAGTGTACTGGCTGGAGAGCCTTGTGGAGAGGTTACTCCAGCATGATACGCTCCAGAGGACGGAGCTATCAGAGCCCGGGGAGTTTATTGAACCCGAGGCAGCAGCGCCTGTGTCAGGGCTGTGTGATATCTCCCTGTCAGATGATGGCAGCGTACGTGGTCAGTGCTATGCTGACCCAGAGTGCGGAGGCACAGTTGGGCTAGAGGGACCATCGGGTGTATTGTCCATTACATCCACATTTGTGGTCCCAGCCCTCACCGGTGAGGCATTGGATGCAGAGCTTGCCGAGAATATAAATTATATGGCTTCCCATCCTCTGCAAGAACAGACGATGGAGGAGACCACTGGCAGGTACAATACTGCACAGAACTGTGCCTCACTGACTGTCCCCATAGTAAACCAATCTATTTGGGGGCACATTGGAGGGGGCGTCAGAGCCCAGGAGGTAAAATTGCAAAAAGTACTCCAGCTACTCACCTCGGGCATCACGGCATTTGCCCGACTTTTTCATCAGAGACTCAGGAGGACGCGATGGGATTAATGTGCAATGCACATTTTGAAATTAATTGTATCAGGAAAAATGCCATCCGTCCTGCCATTAACCCTAAATTTGCTGGACTTTGTAAACCGGGGACTGTCCAACCCCCAGATCTCCTGTTCGGAGAAAAGCTGAGTAAACAGGTGAAAGATTTGGATGAAGAGTCTAAGACTGTTGGGCTCATGAAGGTGCCTCCGAAGGGGTCATCTTTTCACAGACTGTACCCCTACCCTCATGTGCATGCCAAACGATTCACTGGCTATGGTGGATGTGGTGTGGAGCAAACTACACAGAGGCCTATTTTAGGGCAGGGCCCAAGCCGGACCATGTTCAAGATGCGGCGCTCTCCAGCAGTCCTACGCCCCAGACCTCGGGGGCAGAAGCAGTGTACCGCCGGTAAATCTTAAGGTAGGTGCGACTGCAATGGATACATTACAAGTTGGGGAGGAGATTGTAATTTTACGGTCATGAAGAGGGTGGCTATCCCCTGTCACTGGGTAACCAGCAGATCTCTGCTCTTGGGCACTACCATAAATGATAATTTTTCTTACATGAATGGCAGTGGATAACATCTAACCCGTTTATACTGCATAATATTCAAGGTTTTCAAATTGAGTTCATTTCCGACTTGCCTCCACCTACTCAGCACGCACCTGGCCGTAAGTTTGTGTTTTCACAACAGGAGTGTATTAGTGCACAAAAAGAGCTAGACTTTGTTCAAAAAAGGTGTAACTAAAAGGGCAAGGCATGAGGCTTATCAGATTGTGTCCAATATTTTTACGAGGCCAAAAAAGGATGGAGGATGTAGAATTATCCTAGATTTGACAGAGCTTAACGCTTTTGTGCAGTATAAACATTTCAAAATGAAAACGTTTGTCACAGCTAAACAACTGCTTTCCGGGTGATGTTATATGGCAAGCATTGACCTCAAAGATGCTTAATGCTTCAGTGGCCATTCATGAGCAGTACAGAAAGTTTTTGAAGTTTAACTGGATGGATCAGTTCTGGCAGTTTAAAACTTTGCCTAACGGATTACCTTCGGCTCCCAGACTATTCGCAAAATTACTCAAGCCAGTCCTGGGGTTACTCAGGAGCACAAAATCATCTTGTCATGGCATATTTGGATGACATTTTAGTCATTGGGAGGACTTTTGAATTAGCTGAATTATCTGTGTCAGCTACAAAGTTCGTTTTCGAAAAGATTGGATTCATTATCCATCCAGTTAAGTCTAATTTGGTGCCATCTAAGATAATTGACTATTTGGGGTCCACCATTAACTCAGTACACATGTCAGTGACTCTGCCTCAGGGCAAGCAATTAGACTTAATTGAAGCCTGCCGGAAAGTCATTGTTGATAATCACCCTTCTATTAGACATGTGGCTCGGGTAATTTGAAAATTAGTGGCAGCATTCCCAGCTGCTCAATCGGGCCTTTGTACTACCAAAATTTACAGCGTGCAAAGGAACAGACACTTAAGCTTCAGAGAGGTTAGATTAGATTAGATTACCTTATTGTCATTCAGACCTTTCGGTCTGAACGAAATTTCGTGCCTGCAGTCATACAGTAACAAAACACATAATAAACACAAATTTAACATCCACCACAGTGAGTTCACCAAACACCTCCTCACTGTGATGGAAGGCAAAAGTCTTAGTCTTTGTCTCTTCCCTCCTTGTTCTCCCTCTGCGCTGAGGCGATCCAGGCCTCCGACGCCGCCGGCAACGCCGAAACGCCAGAAACACCGCCACACACCAAAGTGCCACAGCTCCAAGTCGGGCCACCGCCGCCCCGGAACGCCGGAGTGCCGCCACAGCTCCAAGTCGGGCCACAGCTCCAAGTCGGGCCACAGCTCCAAGTCGGGCCGCTGCCGCCGCCGGAACGCCGGAGTGCCGCCACAGCTCCAAGTCGGGCCACTGCCGCTGCCGAAAGCCGGAGCGCCGCCACAGCTCCAACCAAGTCGGGCCGCCGCCGCTGCTAGGCCGGGCCAGTCGGGCCACCGCCGCCGCTGGAACTGCCGCCACAGCCCCGAGGCCGTCAGCTCCGCCATTAGGCCTCAGCGCAGATGGAGACAGGGGACACGACTAGAAAAGGTCGTATCCCCCAGAAGAAGAGACTAAATCATGTTTCTCTCCCAACCCCTCGCCCCCCCCCCCCACACTTACACAACCTAATAAACTAACTAAACTAAAACAGCCATAAGAAAAACAACAACAAAAAGAAAAAACAAACGGACTGCAGGCGAGCCGCAGCTGCCAGGCAGCGCGCCACTTCCGGTTTCATTTCGATACTTCATTTCGATAGACCCATGCAGCTACCAGCTGACGCTCTAACCGAGTTACAATGGTGGGTAGCCAATATTCAGTGTTGCTCTGGTACTATTATAGTCAATACACCATCAATTATCCTGCAGACTGATGCCAGTGCACTAGGTTGGGGTGCTACTGATACCGTCTCAAGCTGCGGTGGCAGATGGGATCTGCAGGAAGCATCCATGCTTCAATCACACGGTATTAACTATTTAGAGTTGTTGGGTGCATTCTATGGGTTAAAGGCTTTTTGTACCAACAGGCATCACGTGCATGTCCAACTTCAGATTGACAATACTACCGCGGTAGCGTACATTAATCACATGGGTGGCAGTAAGTCTGTATCCTGTGATAGGTTGTCCAATTTCCTCTGGCACTGGTGTATTGCAAGAAACATCTGGGTTTCAGCTATCTATTTACCAGGAAGGCATAACACAGTGGCAGACACCAGGTGACGAGAGTTCAATGATAACAAAGAATGGATGTTAAATCACAAAGTGTTCAATAATATTGTCCTTCGTTATGGTGTGCCGGATATTGATATGTTTGCTTCCTGACTTAATCATCAGTTACCAATTTATGTGTCATGGGAGCCAGACCCAGGGGCAGTAGTGATGGATGCATTCTCGCTACATTGAGGTGGTAAATTTGTGTATGTATTTCCCCCATTCTGCCTCATTACTAGATGTGTGGCAAAAATCCAGCAAGATTCCGCCACTGGTATTCTGGTAGTGCCAGACTGGCCTACTCAGCATTGGTTCCCTCTGGTGCTAGCTTTAATCACACAGCCCTTTATGGTAATGCCCAAGAGCAGAGGTCTGCTGGTACACCCAGTGACAGGGGATAGCCACCCTCTTCATGACCGTATAAATTTGTTGGTTTGCAGATTCTGAGAAGACCGTTCCTGGGGCTCGGGCTTTCAGAGCGTACCATATATGTCATCACTGCGGCCTGGAGGAAGAGCACTCAGAAACAGTACATCTCTCACATAAGGAAATGGGAGATGTACTATTCCCGCTCTCACATTTCATACCACACAGCTACAATCACTGATGTTTTGGAGTTTCTATCATCACTCTATCATGATAGCAAACTGAGTTATAGTGCCATTAACAGTGCCCGCAGTGCTTTGTCCAATTATTTACAGCTGGGGTCAGCACATCACACGGTAGGGTCCCACCCTTTAATAACTAAATTTTTGAAGGGCGTCTTTAATTCCACTCCACCTGGACCCAGGTACACTCAAATATGGGATGTCAGCGTGGTCCTCACGCTGCTCTGTCAGTGGGCACCAGTCTCATCTCTGTCCCTACATCATTTGACATTGAAAGTAGTTATGCTCATGGCCCTGACCTCAGCACAACGGGTCCAAACACTACATAAACTCAGACTGGACAGTATGAGTTTGTCCGGCAATAATGTCACCTTTTTCGTTCGGGATCTCGTCAAACAGAGCAGGCCAGGGGTGCTAGGGCTCAAGTTGAGTTTCATGGCATATCCCTCAGATCCACGAGTGTGTGTCGTATCGTCCATAACCCATTACATTAAGGTCACTAGGAGCTTGAGAGGCTTGGAACTCTCCTTTTTTGTCAGCTACACCAAACCTCACAACAGGTTCCTGTCTGCCAGCCAGCTCTCTATCCACCAATACTGAACCCCCAATACCATGTGCTTTAAGTTTGCATACTCATCTCATCACACTATTCTGTTTGAAATATGCCATGGTGCTGATTTTAAAAAAATATATATTTTTTTTGTTAGAAGTAAGTACAATAGTGTGGTACTTGAGTACTTAATACATACATACATACATATTACCATTCTTGAACGACTACGTATTTTTAATGTAATAATAAGAACTGAAGGAAAAAAGAAATAAAGAGTGTCGGAATAGATAGACAAGCAATTAGAAACAGATAGCGAAAGAAATAAAGAACAGAGATGAAAAGCTAAAAAGATTGAAAGAAAAAGAAAAAGTAGAGAAAAGAGAAATTAGGAGAGATATACCTATTTCGTATTTTTGCCCATCCGTCCCCCGGTTCTGAACCATTTAATTTCTAAAGTTGTGTATGTTGCACCATATGCTTGTAAAAAGTTGATAAAAGGGAACCAAGTCTTTAAGAATTGGTCTACTTTGCCTAGTAGGAGGAATCTCATTTCTTCAAGATGTAGCGTTTCCGACGTATTTGAAATCCACATTTTGAACGTTGGCGTGGTTGCGTTTTTCCAGAATTTGAGTATGTTTTTTTGCTGTTATTAAACTGTAATTAAGAAAAACTTCTTGGAA
The DNA here is from genome assembly GCA_035221665.1 of Okamejei kenojei. Lineage (NCBI taxonomy): Eukaryota > Metazoa > Chordata > Chondrichthyes > Rajiformes > Rajidae > Okamejei > Okamejei kenojei. Next base: position 88,375,526 of record CM069131.1, on the reverse strand, counting down.
TATAGTTAGTTCCATTGATCCAAAGATAAACAGTTCTGTATTGGGGTTCAATTTTGTATTAAATAGTTTTGTAAAAGTTCAAAAAATTTCCTTCCAAAATTTATGCAGTTTTGTACACGAGTCAAAGGAATGTGCTATCGCGGCATTTTGAGTTAGACATTTGTCACAGATGGGGGACAAATTTTACATAATATAATCTATGTAAAATTTTAAATTGAATTAGGTTATGTCTTACATTAATTGAACATTTATGTACATTTAATAGATTTTTTTCGCATCTGTCGTTCGGATTTTTTATCAATAACTCTTGTTCCCAGTCCCTTCTAATTGCCTCTGTCCATGGTGTTTCTATATTTAGAATTAAATTATATGTATGATATTAAATTTCTTGATTTTGCCTTTCTATTCATTCCTTCCTCTAATAAATCTGGGGTTAGAGTTTGATATCCTTGTATATATTTTTTCAAATAATCTTGAATTAGAAGAAATTAAAAATATTGATTACTTTTCAAACTATATTTTAGTTGTAATTGTTGGAATGATAAAAGTTTTCCCATTTCACACATATCTCCTGTCATTTTAATTCCTATTCTTTCCCAATGGATAAACATTTTATCAATAATAGATGGTTTGAATGAGGAATTAATCTAAAGAATCAGGGGGACTGACACTCCATAACTTATTGTATTACTATTGGGCAGTGAATATTAAAAATATAATCGCAAAAAAATTCTTGATTTTAAAGTTAATTTTATTTGTTTCCAAATTTGTATTATTCTGTGAATAATTGGATTCTTCTTATATATTATATTGATCAGTTTCATCGGGGAAAGAAGGATCGCTCCTATATAGTAAGGGGAACAATCCTCTTTCTCCATTCTTATCCAATCTACCTGTTGGGCAGAACTGTCCAAACAGTAGATTATATTTTTAATATTCACTGCCCAATAGTAATACAATAAGTTAGGGAGTGTCAGTCCCCCTGATTCTTTAGATTTACACAAGTGTTTTCTTTGAAATCTGTGTGATTTATAGTCCCATATGAAGTTTGTAACATCAGAATCTATTTTTTTAAAGATTTCTTTTGGTAAGTATATTGGTATTGATTGAAATAGGTACAGTATTTGTGGTAAGAAGATCATTTTTATCACATTTATTCTGCCTATTAAGGACATCGGCAGTGTTTTCCAAAATTTAATCAATCCATTTAATTTAGTTAATAAAGTCCTATAGTTTGCGTTGAGCAATGATTTATATTTCCTAGTAATTTGGATGCCCAAATACTTAAATTTTTCTGTTGCAATTCTAAAAGGGAATTTCAACAGATGTGTCGGCTCTTGAGGTTTTATCGTCATAATTTCGCTTTTGTTCCAGTTTATTCTATATCCTGAAAAGGAACCAAATTCCTCTGTTAACTCACGTGACTCCGAAGTAAAATAGTAAGATTAAATGCGAACTTACCAGTTTGAAGTTTGATCGTTATTTTATGAGGAGTTACGATGAGGGATTACATGCCCTCCGCTCCCTACCTCGTAACTTAACGATCATCTGGTAGTTCTATTCATCTATAATCTTACTATGTTAGTTCAACTACTGTTATCTGTCTTCACACCGTTGCTTTGAAGATTGACACGCATGTGTGGGGACGTAACCCTCATCATAACTCCTCATAAAATAATGATCAAACTTCAAACTGGTAAGTTCTCACTTAATCTTACTATTATACTGCATCTGCCATGCATTTGCCCACTCACCCAACCTATCCAAGTCACCTTGCAGCCTCCTAGCAGCCTCCTCACAGCTAACACTGCCCCCCAGCTTCGTGTCATCCACAAACTTGAAGATGTTGCATTCAATTCCCTTGTCCAAATCATTAATATATATTGTAAATAGCTGGGGTCCCAGCACCGCGCCTTGCGGCACCCCACTTGTCACTGCCTGCCATTCTGAAAAGGACCCCTTCACTCCTACTCTTTGTTTCCTGTCTGCCATCCACATCAATACTGAACCCCCCAATACCGTGTGCTTTAAGTTTGCATACTAATCTCATCTCATAACACTATTCTGTTTGAAATATGCCATGGTGCTGATTTTAATGTAATTTTTCCCAATTGCACAAATGTTTGTGGACGATTCGATCAAACATTTGATCTCTGTGCACATATGTTTTATGAAGAGGGTGAAATCCAATTCCCAGGCAATAGTTTCTCCACAGCACAGCACAGAGCATTTGTGTTAGTATGCTTCATCACCATGCTGCCTCAAATCTGTTCATTAAGTAAATAACATGGGAACAGATCTCCAAAACAGATTGTGTCAGGAAAACTGTGATCAAATCTGACAAGGGTCTGCTCAAACCAGACTGTGAATACACTGGCCAGTTCAAGTCAGTGAGGAGCAGTAAAGGCATTCAGCTATGAGAAAATACTAAATAAACCTGGTGTTTTCAATATGCCAAGGAGGTATTTGAGAGTGATCCAATAGAATGGTGTCAGAATGCAAACCAAATGGGAAAAGTAAATCAGAATATCTCTTTAAACTGTGAAGCTAGACCTAGGAGGCAAATAATAAAAGTGATAACAATGCAAATTTAAGCCTGATAAAAGGAAGTTCAATTTCATACAAAAGGTAATTAACAAGATGAATGGACGGAATATTGGAGCTGTGAACATTTTAAATTAATTAAGAAATGTTGAATTCTGCTTTGTGAATTAAGATGAGTTAAATATCCTTTGAATAAATATTGACCTTATTGTACCCCAGAGTGCATGTACCATATAAACATATGGGCCTAGAGATTGAACTACAGTCTACTTGTGGTGTGGTTGGATAATGGTTCAGTTACTAGACCACAGAAACAATCCTAATCTATTGATCCAGAGACAACAGCTTGAATCCCATTGTGCTTGATGGATGCTTTCATCCCAAGTAATTAAATACATCTGTAATTTTATTAAAAGACCAGATTCGATGATATGACAGCGTAACACAACTGGCTTGTTGTTAAATTCCATTTAGTTCATTTCAGAGAAGGACATTTATTGTCTGTATCCAGTCTGGCCTATAGTGATTCCATACTAGCCAATGGTTTTGATTTTGTAGTTCTGGGGCATTAAGTGCTGTTAGTATCAGAAAAAAAAGTAATACAGGGTTATTGCCCATGCATGCTGAACCAGTTTTATACTTAGGTGCTATCAAGCCACCTCTGAAAGTTTGTTGTTTGATCGGGCACTGGCAGGATCTCTCATATATGAACTGAGGCCCAGGCCAATTTCAATTTTAGAGGCCCCCAAACCAAGATCAAGCAGAGGCCCCTCAATTTTAGAGGGCCCCAAATCAAGATCCCTTTCCAGCAGACAGGCATGAGGCCTATGCTAAATGGCAATCATCTCCCCCCCCCCCCCCCCCCACCCCCCCTCCCCCTCTGATAGGGCCTGGGCACTGATGGGGAAGAGATCAGGAGGTAGCTAGCTATAGGATCAGGGTAGGAGGTAGGTCATGTTGGTCATTGGAAAATGATATAGAAACATAGAAAATAGGTGCAGGAGGAGGCAATTCGGCCCCTTGAGCCAGCACCGCCATTCATTGTGATCATGGCATTTCGTCCCCTATCAATAACCCGTGCCTGTCTTCCCCCCATATCCCTTGACTCCACCAGCACCTAGAGCTCTATCTAACTCTTTCTTAAATCCAGCCAGTGACTTGGCCTCCACGGCCCTTTGTGGCAGAGAATTCCATAAATTCACAACTCTCTGGGTGAAAAAGTGTTTTCTCACCTCAGTCTTAAATGACCTCCCCTTTATTCTAAGACTGTGGCCCCTGGTTCTGGACTCGCCCAACATTTGGAACATTTTTCCTGCATCTAGCTTGTCCAGTCCTTTTATAATTTTATATGTTTCTATAAGATTCCCCCTCATCCTTCTAAACCCCAGTGAATACAAACATAGTCTTTTCAATCTTTCCTCATATGACAGTCCCGCCATCCCAGGGATCAATCTTGTGAACCTACTCTGCACTGCCTCAATCATAAGGATGTCCTTCCTCAAATTAGGAGACCAAAACTGTACACAATACTCCAGATGTGGTCTCACCAGAGCCCTATACAACTGCAGAAGAACCTCTTTACTCCTTTACTGAAATTCTCTTGTTATGAAGGCCAACATTCCATTAGCTTTCTTCACTGCCTGCTGTACCTGTAAGCCAATTTTCAGTGACGGATGTACAAGGATGCTCAGGTCTCGCTGCACCTCTCCCTTACCTAACCTAACCCCATTCAGATAATAATCTGCCCCTTTGTTTTTGCCACCAAAGTGGATAACCTCCCATTTATCTATATTATACTGCATCTGCCACGCATCTGCCCACTCACTCAACCTGTCCAGGTCACCCTGCAACCTCCTAACATCCTCTTCACAGTTCACACTGCCACCCAGCTTTGTGTCATGTGCAAACTTGCTAGTGTTGCTCCTAATTCCCTCTTCCAAATCATTGATATATATGGTAAATAGTTGCGGCCCCAACACCGAGCCTTGCGACACTCCACTCACCACTGCCTGCCATTCTGAAAAGAACCCGTTCACTCCTACTCTTTGCTTCCGGTCTGCCAACCAATTTTCTATCCAAGTCAATACCCTACCCCCAATACCATGTGCTCTAATTTTAGTCACCAGTCTTCCATGCGGGACCTTATCAAAGGCTTTCTTAAAGTCTAGATACACTTCATCCACTGGCACCCCTTCATCCATTTTACCTGTCACATCCTCAAAAAATTCCAGAAGATTAGTCAAGCATGATTTCCTTTTCATAATCCATGTTGACTTGGAGAAATCCTTTTACTGCAATCCAAATGCCCCATTATTGACTCCAGCATCTTTCCCACCACCAAAGTCAGGCTAACTGGTCTGTAATTCCCCGTTTTCTCTCTCGCTCCTTTCTTGAAAAGTGGGATAATATTACCTATCCTCCAATCCACAGGAACTGATCCTGAAACTATTGAACATTGGAAAATGATCACCAATGCATCCACTATTTCTAGAGCCACCTCCCTGAGGACCCTGGGATGCAGACCATCAGGCCCAGGGGATTTATCATCCTTCAGGCCCATTAGCCTACCCAATACTATTTCTCGCCTAATGAAAATTTATTTCAGTTCCTCTACCCCCTTAGATCCTCTGGCCTCCAGTACATCTGGGAGATTGTTTGTGTCTTCCTTAGTGAAGACAGATCCGAAGTACCTATTCAACTCTTCTGCCATTTCCTTGTTGCCCATAATAATTTCACCTGTGTCTGCCTTCAAGGGACCCTCATTTGAGTTTGCTACTCCTTTTCCCTTAACATATCTAAAGAAGCTTTTACTGCCCTTCTTTATATTCCTGGCCAGCTTCCCTTCCTACTTCACCTTTTCAGCCCATATTTCCCGTTTTGTTTCCTTCTGTTGTCCTATGAAAGTTTCCCAATCCTCTGGCGTCTGGCTACTCTTTGCTGTGTTATACATCTTTTCTTTTAGTTGTATTCTATCCCTAACTTCTCTTGTCGGCCACGGTTGCCTCCTACTCCCCTTTGAATCTTTCTTCCTTTTTGGAATGAAATGATCCTGCGTCTTCAGCATTATGCCCAGAAATTCCTGCCATTGCTGTTCCACCGTCATTATGCTAGGATCCCTTTCCAGTCTACCTTGGCCAGCTCCTCTCTCATGCCTTCATAATCCCGTTTGTTCAGCTGCATCACTGCCACTTCCGATTTAACCTTCTCCTTCTCAAATTGCAGCTTAAAACTAATCATACTATGATCACTACCTCCAAGCAGTTCCTTCACCTTGAGATCTCTTATCAAATTTGGTTCATTGGACAACACTAAATCCAGAATTGCCTTTTCTCTGGTGGGCTCCATTGCAAGCTGCTCTAAGAATCCATCTCGGAGACAATCTACAAAGTCTCTTTCTTGGGGTCCTGAACCAACCTGATTTTCCCAGTCTACCTGCATATTGAAATCTCCCATCATCATAGTGGCATTACCTTTGTTACATGGCAGTTTTAACTCCTGCTGCAACTTACACCCTACATCCGGGCTACTATTTGGGGGTCTGTAGATAACACCAATTAATGTCTTCTTGCCTTTACAATTCTTCAACTCAATCCACAGTGACTCTACCTCGTTAGTTAGTCCCTATGTCTTCCCTTGCAAGGGACTGAACTCCATCCGTCACCAGCAGAGCTACACCCCCTCCTCTGCCCACCTGCCTGTCCTTTCTATAGGATGTATAACCCTGTATATTAAATTCCCAGTCCCGATCCTCCCGCAGCCACGTCTCAGTAATCCCCACTATGTCATATCTACCAACCTCTAACTGAGCTTCAAGCTCATCTACTTTACTTCTTATACTTTGCGCATTCATATACAATACTTTTAATTCCTTACACATCTCACCTTTCACATCGATCCCTATCACACTTGGCCATACTCTCCTATCCCTTTGTGAGCTTACTTTCCCATTAATTTTGGGGTCATTAACCATCCCTTTACTCTTTTTCCCTTTAACTCCATCCTCGACTATCCCATTTGACACCCCACCCCCCTTATTCAGTTTAAAACCATCCATGTAGCAATGGCAAACCTGCCTGCCAGAATGTTGGTCCCCCACCTGTTAAGATGCAATCCGTCCCTTTTGTACAATTCCCCCTTACTCCCCCTTAGATCCCAGTGATCTAAGAATCTAAATCCATGCCCCCTGCACCAGTTCCTCAGCCACACATTCAGGTCCTGTATCTCCCTGTTCCCGCTCTCGCCATCACGAGGAACTGGAAGCAAACCGGAGATAACAGCCCTGGAGGTCCTGCTTTTCAGCATTTTTCTGAGCTCTCTAAAGTCAAGCTGCAGAATATTCATGCCCTTCTTTCCAACATCGTTTGTGCCGACATGTACTACCACTTCCGGCTGTTCACCTTCGCCCTTGAGGATTTTCTGCACTCTGTCCGTGACCGTGACGTGGGCATTACAGGTGGTCCACCCTTGGATAAAGTTGATCACTAGAGGATTGAAGTTGAAGAAGGGCTTTGACATTTGAGGATTGGAACTGGGGGAATGGAACTGACCTTCAGAGGACTAGAGGTAGGGGGAAATGGGTGATCAGTGATCAGTGATCAGTTCCTTGAAATAATGTGGGGGAAAAGGAACCTGATGGATAAAAGGTATTCAAAAGAAAACACAATGTTTAAGCAAATTCCCAGTCCAATGCTGTGTCTTGTACAGAAAACAAAAATTCCAAGTCAATTAATTTAACATTTGTCGTGGGAAAATGCTAGAATCTATTATTAATGACATTATTTCTGAGCAAAATTCAAGGTATTCAGGCAAAGTCAAAATTGTGATAGCGAAATTGATCCTGGAATGCAGTTGTCTTCTGAAGGAAGGTTGGATAAGCTAGGATTGTACCTGCTGGATTTTAGGCTGAAAGGGAACTTGATTGATGTGTAAAGATTCTAAGGTGACTTGACAGGATGGATTTGGAGAGGATGTTTTCTCGTGTGCGAGAATCTAGGCACTGACAGACAATAAGAAGTTCCCTTTTGTGGGCAGCAATGAGGGATGAAGCCCTCATTGCCTTGATTGTCCTAGAAACTGCTGCAGATTTGCTCCGTTGACATGCAGGATCAGTTTGATTCTCCCCAGCACCACCCTGCCTAATGCTATCCACCACTCCACAACTACCACTCATTTCACTAGAAGAGTATTTGACAAAAAAATCACAATCTGATACAATGATAAATTTTTGGTTGGCAGTGTTTGATAGAGCAAGAAAATAGATACTGGCAGCCCCAGCTATTGTTGCTGACCCCCCCCTTCCAAAGACTACCGTGTGTTTTTAATCAATGCCTCCTAGTTCTAGCTTCTCTCACAAGGGGAATCACCCTCTCCACATCTATCCTGTCAAAACCCATCAGCATCTTGCATGCTTTAATCAAGTCCTTGCTTTCTGAAGCATACCCTTTGCTCCTCTTTGGCAGTACAAACAAACAACATTCTAATCCTGAAGCATAAGCTCTACTTTCCTTTCTCAAGAGGAGTTGCAGAAGGTTCATCACATTTTCGGTTTGCATTACCAAAAATACAATTTTGTGATGTAAGATTGGAGCTAATGCTGTGCAGATTCCCACAGAACCCTGTTGAGGAACCCCTATTGTTTTTAATCTACATAACTGATGAAAATAACGACAAGCTGGACAAATTGTATGACTCAGAGACAGGAAACAGAACAGCAGAGAGCAGGAATGAAGCAAACGATGATAGATTGATTTTACAATTGGGAAGACAGTTGACAACTGAAATGTAATACTGATGAATGTAAGGTATTATTTACATAGGTCAAAATACATGGAACTTAGTGCTTGGAATGATTGTGACGGAATTATCACAAGGAGACAGAGAAAGGAAACCAAGACTGTCATTAACATGTCACTGTCAATGTCCACACACAGGGGCAAAGCAGCTAATCAAAATTCTAAGACATGCATTTAAATGTTGAGAAATTGTGCGATGTTTTATCACTGTCTTGCTACGGAATCTGGTCAGTCACACGGAAGGTGGTAAGGAAATGCTTCTTTGCCACTTTTCCACTCTTAACCTGATTCCAGTGTCTTAAGAAGGGTCTCGACCCGAAACGTCACCCATTCCTTCTCTCCAGAGATGCTGCCTGTCCTGCTAAGTTACTCCAGCATTTTGTGTTTATCTTCATATGCTGATATTGTAGACCTCACCTGCCTTATTGGCTCTTTATTTTGCAGGTATTGTCCAAAACTGTACAAAGGACCTTATATAGTTTTGACTGTTCCCTTGAGTATGGACATGTATCCTGGAGACATTTATGTTCTGGCTGGAGGCTGAACAAATAGTTCAAAAGTGTGGAGACACAAGAGACAGCAGATGCTGCACCTTGAGTAAAAAGACAAACTGCTGGAGGAACTCAATGGGTAAGGCAGCGACTGTGCAGGGAAACCGACAGATGACGTTTCGAATCGGGACTCTACTTCAATACTGTGTCGTAGTACAATAATGTGTCAGCTCAGAGTCAGCAGCACATCCTCGAGTACTCTTTCTGACCCACATCCACTGCCCTTTACTTAATTTCTAAACAATCTTGAGACCTTCCAACCTAAGGTTGATACCAGTGCAGGCCCTTCCTGCTGAAGATTGACCTGAAAAACTTCTCCTGAAAAACGGAAAGACATTCTTGCCATAGAGGGAGTCAGAGAAGGTTCACCAGACTGATTCCTGGGATGGCTGGACTTCCATATGAAGAAAGACTGGATAGACTCAGCTTGTACTCGCTGGAATTTAGGAGATTGAGGGGGGATCTTATAGAGGCTTACAAAATTCTTAAGGGGTTGGACAGGCTAGATGCAGGAAGATTGTTGCCGATGTTGGTGAACTCCAGAACAAGGGGTCACAGTTTAAGGATAGGACCGAGATGAGAAGATCTTTTTTCGCACAAGATGAAGATGAGAAAATGAGTGGTGAGTCTGTGGAATTCTCTGCCACATAAAGTAGTTGAGGCCAGTTCATTGGCTATATTTAAGAGGGAGTTAGATGTGGCCCTTGTGGCTAAAGGGATCAGGGGGTATGGAGAGAAGGCAGGTACAGGATACTGAGTTGAATGATCAGCCATGATCGTATTGAATGGTGGTGCAGGCTCGAAGGGCCGAAAGGCCTACTCCTGCACCTAATTTCTAAGTTTCTAAGATTCTATGATTCATGACTCACTGTCAAAGAGTTGTCAAACTCGCGTCAAATCCATGGTCTGTCCATTAAGAAAAGATCTGACTTGAGTTTCTTGTCAGATGGAGAAGTACAGTGAGGTACAGGTACAATGCAAAATCAAAGAAGGCGGAATGATTGCAGGGTAGATAGTAGGATGTTGGGCAGCTACTCAGCGGATTCCTCCTGTCTTTAGTACTCTGCAGTGGCTTGGAACTGGCCATTTTCAATGAAAGTCATTTTTATGAGAAGCGGCAGAGGAAAGGGCAACTGGACTGCTACAAATCTTATGAACTGAGAGAATAAAGAATCATTTTGCTCTGAAAGTATCAGAAAGCAGATATTAAATTGTATAGTTAAAATAAATATTGTGATTATTTATAATTTCAATTTGATCCCATGATTTGGTCTTAACGTACGAGAAGAATGAGTTTCCATGGGCCCAATGGTCCTTTCTCATCTATGAGCCTTCTGATGTTTTCAGCTTTCTTTGTAACGACAATAAATTTTCCCAAACCATTTGCAAATGACTTTTTCCAATTCATCAGGATTGTAGTTCATTGCAAAACTGTGGAGAAATAATAAGCTTATGTTCAGAGGTTGTGGCTGTGGGCAAACAGTTGTTTGGGTAACAACCATTCTGCGCTATTTTCTTTAATTCCAAAAACCTGTCTCGAAGTGACAGGGGAGATTTATGGCTCCTCACCACTGTTAAGAGCTATAAAGCTTTTGAGTACTACAGAGGCTGGTCTGATAAATCAGAATGAATGATGTTATTCACTACAAAGAGAATACCAGCATGAGCTCTCAGTGGTTTTTCCCACACTGTATCATCCACAAAAATGCTTTAAGCTCTTTTATGTGGTATTGAATCTTCATGCTTAATATACTTATGGAGATACCTGCATGAGCGCAGCTGCACATATTTTCAAAGTAATGACAATGAAGGCCAGACTACAATTAGAGAACGCAAATATTTTAAATATTGTTGACTAGATGTTTATATCTTAAAGTAAATAATCAATATTAAAATGAATACAATAATAATTAAAATGTTAAATGTGAGTACCTGCGAGTATATGTTATGGATCTTGTTAAAATTATAAATCAAGTGTTACAATGTACAATAATTGCCTGATTTTACTTCGGAGTCACGTGAGCGAAGCACCGGACTGGCAGGCGAGTCGCTCCTGCCAGCGATAAATTTAAACTACAGGTAAGTTTTGTTTTCTTACCTGGTGTTGATTTCCTTGCAGGAACCTCTTTTACAGAGGTTTTCCTGCTCGATATTTTGGCGAAGTCCGACGAGGGAACCGGCTATGAACTGTGGGGACACCTCGGTTCTGACCGTGGAAGCGGGTAGCTGGTGAATGTCGGGCTCGCGATCGCAGTCACTGATAACGGTCCCGAGGAGGTGAAATCCACAGACTGCAGTGGTCCCCAGAATATGGGGTAAAACCGACCAGAATGGCCAGCCCCGGTGTCGGGAGGTTTTCCCTCCGGTAATGTATAACATTTGGAGGTTGGCCAGGATGGAGCTCCTATGGAGAGGGGGCTCCATCTAGATACACTAGCAGAGTTGTGTCAGTGTGGGGCTATGAGAGAGCCCACGCCAGCAGCACCTTGCACAGGGCTGCCTCAGTTTCATGCTGATTCTGTGTCAGCGCGGGGCTATGGGAGAGCCTGCGCCAGGTAGTGTAGGTAGATGGGACTAGGGGAAAACAAATGGTCGGCACGGACTGGAAGGGCCGAGAGGGCCTGTTTCCATGCTGTAATTGTTATATGGTTATATGGTTATATGGTTAAAAGGTACTGAATAATATGCATCTGTAAGGTCTATACATGCCATATAACACCCTGTGGAAACCTATTGCTTGCCTGTAGCGAATGTTTCCATTTTAAATTATACTGCACAAACAGACTAAGCCCTGTCAGGTCCAAAATAATTTGCTCCCACAATCTTTCTTTTAAAACAATGCTGGGCACAATTCCCTTGCTTGGAATGTTAATATTGTGCAGTTTTACATGTTTAGCTGCCGCTAAGTGGCTGACTATGTCTCACCATTTGTGTATTGTACAACCAAGTGTAAATATTACTAACGTGCAAGTGGTACCCTTATCCATGGTTCAGAAGTGCCAGACCAACCTATCTGCCTAGTTACCTCATAGATTAGGGTGCGTGGAACCTCTGCCCAGCTTCATGCTGCCACTAGCGATTAAGTGCCCACCGCTCCCAACCCTCATATCGCAAAGCTCATCTGGTAGTTCTAAGTTTATAATCATACTATGTCACTTCAATTACTGTTATTCTGTGTTTTCACACCGCTGCTTTGAAGAATGACACGCGTGCAGATTGGCGGGGTTCTTCACTTAATCGCTCATCGTAACTCCTCATAAAATAAAGATCAAACTTCTAATTGGTAAGTTTTCATTTAATCTTACTATTTTTCATTAAAGAAACCATTCCTATCCAACATCTCCCCAAAATGTAACTGTAGCCAGCTAAGACTTCTTTAATCATAGCAATTGCTCCTGAGTATTCTCACTTGGCCCTACATCAGTTGTAGGTTATCAAATTCAATCTTACCTGCTGAATTAACTAAAACACTTTAATCTTATCTATTTTGTATCACACATTCCGAGTCACAATGAAAAATGTAAGCTATTCCCATCTGTTTTCTCCACTGAAAAAATTAAAATGTAATTCGAGTTTGTTCAAACTATTGTGGCTTTGCATTTATTAAAAATACAGATTCATTTACCAGAGACAACCAAATTTCTTTTAAATATGGAAATAGCCCCATTGTTGCATGATGCGAGAGTCATACAGCCTGTTTGTTTACCTTCAAATGATAAGTGTTCCTGTAAACTATCAGATAATATCACTGCACCCTGTTCCATTATCTGAACCATGGTATGATCATGAAATAAATACCCAAAACGTGCTATGACTATAATCAGTTTCTCAAAGGGTACTCTATCAGCTTGAATACCATCTGCCACATTACTAGAATATATTTAACTTTTAAAGTTTTAATTGAATGTTTCCTGGATTTTGCCTGTCTGAACCAAGAGCTGAGTTCTGTTTTTGCAATGTATTTGTATTCAACTCTGGGTTTATTCCACCAGGTATCTTCAGATTCTTGTGCATGCTCCTACCATTTTGAGGTTTATCAGCATCATTGTTCTGACAGTTAGTTGCCCCTTCCTCCCACAAATTACCACTCATTCTGAATGCTGCAGCTCATAAAGTCTCAGTCCTTTCAAGCTCTGCTGCTTCGCATAGTCAGTTGGGTTCAAGATGCTCATCTATATCTTGAAGAAAAACCATTAAGGGTCTGTCCCACTATACGAGTTTACCCAAGAGCTCTCCTGAGTTTAAAAAATATCAAACTCGTGGTAAGTACGTAGAATGTACGTAGCGGGTACATTGGAGCTTGGAACATCACTTAGCGGCTCGTAATGCTAACGGCAGGTACTCGTGAAACGCGGTAAGCTCGTGAAGTTTTTTCAACAGTGTTAAAAATGTCCCGTAATTCTCCGAGTTCGAAAAACCGTAATTCTCCGAGTTCGAATCAGGGGAAACTCGGGAGAACTCTTGAATTACCTCGTACAGTGGGACAGGCCCTTAATACCTCTACATATTTGGCAGTTCTCCTAGTTCATATTGTAATTTGTTGCATAATTTGATTTCCTCAATAAAGTATGACATATCATAATGTTCATTATAATACACCCTAATGTGGGTGACATTTCTACTTCATATTTTGGATAGATGTGTGCAGCAGCATTTCTGAATTATCTACAGAAATTGGATCATAATAAGATACAAACAACTTTTTTTGTTCACTGAGTCAAACCAAGCAGTGCATCATGCCGAAAGCCTAGAACCATGTTTGAATTGAAGGATCCCTGCTGGGATAACATTTTTACTTTCATTGACTCCCCCAATTGATTCGAACACGCTGTCTTTTACAGGAAGGCAGCATTGGCAATGATTACAACATCGGCAAGTAAAATGCAGCAATTTGTGAAATGGACTCATCTCTATGGAACAACATGAATGACCTTGTCCCTGATCCAATCCCTTCCACTATTTCTTCACTTGGCTTTTTCTGTCCAGCCTTAGTCTCCCTCATCTACATCCCAGTTTAGGCTGGTGACTTTGACCTGCTTCCCAAAAGGTAGAGTGTAAATGCAACAGCATCAATGAATCCTGGTCTGTGCCATATGTGTACAGGCAGGTAACAACGCTAAATGGCAGGTAACCACAAGAGTGTTGGTTTAAAATGAGGGATGCTTCAATTTTGCAATTTTTTGATGACCTCATTTTGTATCCCGACAATCTATAACTCCAAATGATGCACCAAAATGGGTGAAATCCCTTTCCGAGGCAAAAGTCTCAACTAATATTTCAATGCATCATCAAGAGACCACTGCACCAAGTGTGATGTTGTTATTAGGGTATTGAGATAAATCAAGATCTCTTTTGCCTTCTTGGGTGGATGCAAATGATCCCATAATAATTAAAATCTTCGAGTCTAAATCAACATTTATCTTTCAACCACTGTCATGAAAGCAAATTATCTGATCATTTATGTCATTGTTATTTAGGATTCCTTGCTGTGTCACATCAGAAGCCAGATGTTTGCCACAGCTGTGATGACAATTTGAAAGGACTTAATTGGCTTCAAAGCACTTTAGAATATTTTCAGGTTATAATAGTTGCTATATATTTCTGAGTTTTTAATTGTTTTTAGTCCAGAATAGATTGTCTGCACTTTCCCACAATGTAACGATTGGCAGGCAACACTCCATGTCAGTGGTGCAGTTTAGTTAGATCTGTCCAATCTTTTATTTAGGGACAATCACTAGGTAAGCACAGCTGAGATGTTGAATCTTAGGAGATATAAGTTTGTTCTAATTTTATTTTTCTGTCACAAGTTTAGGTACGTCTAATAGTAGGAGAAAGTAACATGTAACATCAAATTGATTAGATACGAGGTTGAGAGAGAGACTGTCTAAACCAATCTGACTGGTTAACACTGATAATTCCCAGTCCCAATAAAATCAAATTGTGAAGCACTAGCATGCTAACACAAAGACATAAAGACTGGGCATAGACCTCTATCAGGTGGTACAGCATCTTTAAGAGCCAGGTGATAGATTAGGCACTAGTCAGACTGACGAAACTGCTAAAGGAAGTCAGCAGGTCATGGAGCATCTGTGGAGGCAAAGGGATGGTCAATAATTCTGGTCAACACTGCATCAGGATTGAGAGTGAAGAATAAAAATAGTCAGCATAAAGAGGTGAGTGGGAGGAATGAAGCAGAGCCTGGTCGCTAATGTGGTACCGGATAAGGTACGGGATGATGGGTGGGTGGAGTCGGCTGGGGGAGGGGGAGGAGGGAGTTTAGAGACAGAGAGTAAAGGGGAAATAGAAAAGAGAAACTAAATTAGGCCGATGTAGCTAGGTGGTGGAAGTAAAGGAGAGGGTTGAGAAAGAAGCTGGCAGCTGATAATTGAAATCTGATGAGAGATGATGGGCTGATGGAAGTAGATGGGGAAGGGATAGGAAGGGTAGAAGAACTGTTGGATAAGTATGTGGGTGATGGACAGATGGAAGAAGGTGAGGAAGAGTAATGAATCACAGTGGGTTGGGGAAGGAAATGGAAAAGGTGAGCAAAGGGAGAGAGAACCTAAGTGGATCATTGGGAGTGGGAAAAGAACTCTGGGTGTGGGGGTTACTTGAAACTGGAAAGTTCTGTGTTCATACCATTGGGTTGCAGGCTACCTATGTGGAATAGGAGGTGCTGTTCTTCTCGTTTGTGTTTGACTAACCGTGGCAGTCTAGAAGGCCAAGGATATAAAAGTCATAATAGGAATGGGGAGTGGAGTTGTAGTGACATGCAAAGAAGAAGCTCAAGATGGTCACTGAGAGCAGAGCTGAAGTGTTCTGGAAAACAGCCACCTGTCAGTTGTTTAGTCTCACCAATGTGGAGGAAGCGTGATGCATAATGCAAGGCTGATCAACTGTCTGAGATTAGCTGCATGTAACTGATATAATAATAATAACTGTAATTTACTGTGTCATTTAATTAAGTTAAAGTATCTGTATTTAATTGGTTTAAAGTCTTTCTGAGCATTTTGCATTTCAAAGTTGAATAACCTGAAAAGTATTTTAACAGCATCTTTAATTTTTTATAGTTTTCACATGTTTTATATATTTGTGAATGGCAGCTTTGATCTCTAGCTTTTCATGGCTGTGCGGCTTCATTAGTGCCAACATATTTTAGTAGCTTTGTCAGCTGGTTATCCCTGGGCTGTTCAATGGCTAGTAAATCATATCAGTTCATGCCTCTAATTTATCAGTGTGATTAGTGGGTTGGAAAATTATGATGATGTTTGTGAATAACATGAGCTATTATTATCATATAATGTTAATTATAAAAAAATAATTTGCAAAGGACATTCCAAATGCATGGAGCCTGCATACCACAATCACCTGTAATTCCTGTACCTTTATCACAAGGATCAACTAATCTATTTTAGTGATGGGGATCGAGGGTCATAGAGTCTGCCAAGCACACATTTTTGTTCCACACTAATCGCACTTTTTAAAAATGTTCCCAGTCTCATTAACTCCCCAGATATTAACACTCACCTACTTACAACTGGCAATTTACAGAGGCCAATCAACCTACAGCTAAACATTCTGTAGGATAAGGGTGGACCAGCGGAAAGTCTACATGATCACAAGTATGTGTAAACTCCGCACAGATTACACCAGAAATCAGGATTAGACCAAAATTTCTGGAGCCTTGAGGCAACATCTCTATTTGCTGGGGAAAACTCCTAACCATTTTCCAAATGAGATATGAGATATCTGGCTTGGAACCCCCCTCTGGTTGGTGGCCTTACAGTAACTGTGCTGCACAGAAGTATATTGCATGATTTACTCTATTAAAAAAAAATCAGTTCCATTGAAATCAATGAAACCAAATTTCAGAAGCAGGGTATAAGGCCAGCCCTCTATTGCGTAAATGCAAGAAACTGCTGATGTTGAAATCTTGATCAAAATATAAAGTGCTGGAGGAACTCAAGGGGGTCAGGCAGCATCTATGGAGGGCATCTATGGTGGTGTTTTGATTGTGGACCCTTCTTCACAGTGGCACAGTAACGCAGCGATAGAGTTGCTGCCTTACAGTGCCAGAGATCCGAGTTCGATCCTGACTATGGGCGCCGTCTGTTCGGAGTTTGTACATTTTCCCTGTGACCATGTGGGTTTTCTCCAAGTGCTCTGGTTTAATCCCACACTCCAAAGACGTACAAGTTTGTAGGGGAATTCGGTAAAATTGTAAATTGTCCCTAGTGTGTAGGATAGTGCTAGTGACATTAGAGACACAGCTCGGAAACAGGCCCTTCGGCCCACTGACTCCGTGCTGACCAGCGATCGCTCGTACATTGGTGCACCCATTTTCAGGGGGAACTTGGTGCCCCTCCTAGCTGCTTTTGCAATTCATACTCCAGCAAGAGCAGACACACAAAGTGAATTGAGGAGCAATGAATAGATCAGATCTTTCTTCACCACTAAACATTTGCTAGTTGGCACATCAGAAATAAGACGGGGAGAAAGACTGTCTTAGGGTGAAAGATGCACACGTTTCCTGGATGAATAGTGTTGACCAGAGGATATTTTGCTGGTAGTTATGTGCTTTTGCATTCTCAATTTCTGAGGGTCTTTTCATAGCGAGATTTTGGAGCATTTAGGTCAAAAGGATGCTGTCTATCACTTCCTTAATAACTTTAAAGCCAGAGTCTTGTCAAATCCACTTGCTCACACTACTTGATGCTCCCTATTCAAGGATGAGGGCAAATCCATGCGGCTTGTGTGGAATTCTGAAGTATGTTGGGTCCAGCAATGAGCATCACCTGCAACATACAGCAGCTGTCAGTTGTCACTACTTTTAATGACATTGCCAGCAGGAGGTGGAAGAGATGCCACAGGAAGACTCAGGAGTAAGCCTCTTGGTTGCTCTTTTAGGCAATTTATGCTAGAATCTTATGGTATTTTATATTTATTAGTTCCTCAAGACGTAGTTATGTCTGACAATGCCAGCAGTTATTGTTAATTATAATTTGTTCCTGAGAAGCTGATGGTGAAGCACAATTGTAGATTCCTGTGGTTTTCTAATGAAGATAATCTCACATTACTGTGGCACAGGGAGTTTCAGGATTTAGTCCCAGCATTACTGAAGGACCTATGAGAGTTCTTTGGTCCACACAAAAAGTGCAGATACGACCTTGTTAAGGCCACCAAAAAGGCTAAAGTCGACTTTTGCTCTAAACAGGAAGATGAGATGGACATTTGGCAGCTGTGCACACCATCACTTCCTACAAGGCAAAACCATGGGGCAGCTCAAGAGACAGCAAAGCATCACTCCCAGAAGAGCACAATGTGTGGGGTGGAAGATTGCAACCTTCACGTGGTCCGCCCTGTTTCGACAAATGCAATCAACCCGTCGTGCACAATGAAAAAAGATCAAATAGAAGAAGTTGTCCGACAACTTTAATCTGTGCATGCCATACACAAGAAGAACAAGAAGCACAATGTGTTCTATGCACACTTTAAAGGGAGATGACTGATGTGCCTTTTCGGGGTCCCATATACATCGGGATGTATTACAATCTCAGTCACAGAAGCTGACGTCAGAAGATCCTTCAGGAGATCTGGACCTGATGCTATACCTGGTCGCCTTCTTAAACCTGTGCAGACCAAGTGGCTGGAATGATTTTGTGGACATCTTCAACCTCTCATTACTAAAGACTGAGGTTCACACCTGCTTTAAAAAGGTATCCATAATACCAGTGTCCAAGAAGAGTGAGATGACGTGCCTCAATCATTTGGATATACTCGTCGGCGGGGCTGTGGCTGTGGCTGTGTTCAAGGTCTTGAGATGGAGGAGGACCCGTGGAAAGCGCTCTGGAGCACTCACCCGACTCCGGCGATGAGGATCACGCACACCACTCCCGTGCATGTTCCTCGCAATAACATAGTGGACGAACTACAACTTCTGTGCCGGTTAAACGAGAACTTCTTTCGAGCCGCTGCCCAGTGTTTCACCAAGACCTGGCTGTATGAGTTGACCCCGGACAGCGTGCTGCAACTGGTTGGCTTCCAACTTCACAGAGCGGACCACGATGTGGAGGCAGCGGGGAAATCAAGAGGTGGTGGAATATGCTTCTATACCAACCAGGACTGGTGCAGCGACATCATGGTGATGTCAAATTTCTGTTCTCCCAACCTAGAATCCTTGTTTATAAACTGCAAACCCTTCTACTCTCCGAGGGAATTTAACTCCTTTATTCTTGCTGGAGTTTACACCGCCCCCATGCCTGTGTACGTGAGGCGCAAACAAAACTCGCTGACCAGGTAATGAGGGTAGAGAGTGGCTTCCCGGACTCCTTGGTCATTGTTTTGTGGGACTTTAACAAAGCTAACCTCAGCCGTGACCATCCAAAGTACAGACTTTATGTTACCTGCCCCACCAGAGGGGAGAGAGCACTTGACCACTGTTACATGTCAATCAAGATCGCATATCGCTCCGTTCCCCGGGCGGCTCTGGGTCTCTCTGATCATTGTTTAGTTCACCTTATTCCAACCTACAGGCAGAAACTAAAATCTGAGAAGCCTATGGTCAGAACAATGAAAAGGTGGACAAGCGAGGGCATTGAGAACCTACAATCCTGCTTTGACTGCATGGATTGGAATGTGTTCAGGGATGTAACCACAAGCCTCGATGAGTATACAGACACTATATCATCCTATGTGAGCTTTTGTGAGGACAATTGTATTCCAACTAGGACCTGGACCTGGTTCAACAACAACAAGTCCTGGTTTACTGCAGAACTCAGACAGCTCCGACAGTCTAAAGAGGAGGCCTACGGGAGCGGGGATGCAGACCACTACAGGCAGGCCAAGTACAAGCTGAGAAGAGGAATCAGAGCTGCCAAGGAAAGGTACTCTGAAAAGTTGAGGAGCAAGTTCTCAGCTAGTGACTCTTCTTCGGTTAGGAGGGCTTGCAAGGAAGCACCAGCTACAGGATGAAAGCCCCCCGCTCTTTGGACAATCGTCAGCTGACCAACGACCTGAACAGGTTCTACTGCAGGTTCGATAAACAGAAACATAATCCTGGTACCACCTACCCCCTCCCCAACAAACACAGCTGGACCCCAGTCTGAAAAGAATGAACCCTTCCGCACCCACTCCTCCCTATTCACCACTTCACACATACTTAAAGCAATGCTCCAGTCTGAAAAGAGTGACTGATCTGCCAGTCCACCAGCCCTGAGTAACTGAGCTGCCAGCCCGCCAGCCCTGAGTGACTGAGCTGCCAGTCCACCAGCCCTGAGTGACTGAGCTGCCAGCCTACCAGGCCTGAGTGACTGAGCTGCCAGCCCAATAATCCATCCATCCCACATACTCACCCTCTGGAAAACAGTCCCTTCGGCCCACAATACCCATACTAGCAATCGAGAAAGCCCCCCCCCCCTATCCCCCCTACTGGCCACAAATATTGGAATTTGTGGAGAGGTGGAATATTGAGTTGGGGGATCAGTTGGGGGACCAACGGGTCCCATTTAGTCTAGTCAACAATAAAAATAGAGGAGGTGAAGAGGCTTTTCAGAAGACAGAAAAGCCGGAAATCTCCAGGACCGGACAATGTTTCCCCCTCTACTCTCAAGCTCTGTGCCGAACAATTGGCACCGGTCTACACAGACATTTTCAACCAGTCCCTGCAAACCTGTACTGTCCCTGCCTGCTTCAAAGACTCCACTATTGTACCTGTACCCAAAAAGGCAAGGATTACTGGTCTTAATGACCACAGGCCTGACGCACTGACCTCTGTGGTCATGAAGACCCTTGAAAGGCTTGTGCTGGGCAAGCTGAAAAATATCACAAACCCTCTGCTGGACCCTTTGCAGTTTGCATATCGGGCCAATAGATCCATGGATGATGCAGTCAACCTGGGCCTGCACTTCATCCTACAGCACCTAGACCGCCAGGGGACCTATGCGAGGATTTTGTTTGTTGATTTTAGGGTCATCCCTCTTTAAGTTCAGGCCTCTTGTCTCTGAATTAACTGTGTGGAATTCTCCATCCTGATGCATAATTCCACCATATTATGGTCACTGTTGCCAAAAGGGCTTTGCACAACAAGATTGCTAAATAATCCTTCATCATTACACAATACCCAGTTCATGATGGCCTGCCCTCCAGTCGTTTCTGCTACACATTGGTTTAAAAAATCATTCCGTATACATTCCAGGAAATCCTCCTCCTCAGCGCTGTTACCAATTTGGATGACCCAATCTATAGGTAGATTAAAGTCACCCATGATAACTGCTGTACCTTTGCTACACACATCCCTAATTTCCTGCTTGATGCTATCCCCAAACTCCTTGCTGCTGGTTGTTGGTGGTCTGTATACAACCCCAACAAGCGTTTTCTACCCTTGGCCATTTCGCGATGCTGCAGAATCAGTACCCATACTGATTCTGCAGCATCCAAGCTAATGTCTCTCCTTGCTATTTCGTTAATTTCCTCTTTAACTAACAATGCTACCCCACCTTCCTTTCTGTCTATCCTTCCTGAATGTTGAATACCCTGCATGTTTAGTTCCCTAACATGGCTGTTAGAGTTGGTGATAGTTAGCAGAGAACGATGGTGTGGCTGTCAAAACTTTCCTTTGAAGAAAGATCTGAACACCAAATGATTATTGCTCAGTTTTCAGATTTACTTTACCATGTTACATTGTTATCACAGATGGAATTTAATCTATTTATTGTAAATCTTCGCTGGTGAATGCTGGAAAAATAACTTTTTTTTACACAAACAAAGACTGCTGCAGGTGCATAATGAGAAAATGTGAACTGCACAGACAACAGTTGAAGAGAGGATCGTTGAAAAGAGGACCAGTGTAATTTAAATTTAGTGGGAGCCACTCAGTTACAGAATAGTTTACACATGTCTGATAGATATGATACAGTAATGTTTAGCATTACACCAAAGTCTTGCAATAGAGTTGAACAAATATTTTTTCTTGTCCAAACTCAGTGCAGCAGTGACCTTGTGAAATTCTGGAGAGTGTCAACAGCAATAAACCCTCACAAGTGCAATTCTTGGCAGTCAGTGTGTTTGTTTTTTAGCAAATGAAACACTGGCTTGGATCCAAAAGTCACACCATTTTTATTTCCATTGAACATGACACGAAACACCCTTAAATTTTTACCAGAGTGTGACATTTACCATGTGAAAGTACTAACAGTGTGAAAGAAAACATTAAGGATGTAGATTTTCAAATTTCAGCAAACTATAATTAAATGTTTAAATTAATATAATTTTTTGAGCAGAGAAGATGCACTGTAAAACCTGACAAGCGACCATTTTCAGAATGCTATCGTTATTTGACTGAAAAAACATTGTTGAAAAACTAAGTACAGGGACAAGATGGAGGGATCACGAAGATTTCATTTTTTATACTTTGATATACGTCACAAAGACAAACCATCAAAGAGCTACTTTCTGGACCTTCAATCATTTTGAAACTGCTGGGTGTGCTGGTTTAATTTTCTTATTGAATTATTCTATCTGCAAAGTGTTTGATGGATGACATACCCTCTTGCATCCCTCAGAACATACACTGCTAGATCTGTGAGGCAAGTAATGTCAAAGGAGGCGGCTTGTGTCCTTTCCGTAAAATTTAATTAATAATTTAACCTCTTCTGAAATGAAAAGAATTAGGATCTGTGTAAAGTAGACCATTGACAGCCCTCCCAGCCCTATACACAGTGCCTGATACACATTGTCAAATGTGTTTCCAACTAAAATTAATTGCTTTGATGAATACCTTTCTAACGGCAACTACAAATACATCAAGCAAAATGATTTTTGCAAACAAAATATTTGGCCATAGAAAAGCCTGAGAAATTTGCAATTCAATACCTTTGTACTTTTAATTTGAGTTGTAATAACAGTAAATCATTGTTGCCATTTCTGGTTTCTATTTACCCAAGTAGATCTCAATTTGTTCATTTGTGGTGTATTTGTTATTTTACTTAATTACTTACTATGACCACTAGATTAATTTTGTACTTACAGAAGTTATAGATGCTTTTTAATGCAGGTACACCATCAGACAATTTTAGAAAGAGGATTCATAGAATCATAGAATCATATAAAGAGGAATCATAGAATCATAGAAAATAGGTGCAGGAGTAGGCCATTCGGCCCTTCGAGCCTGCACTGCCATTCAATATGATCATGGCTGATCATCCAACTCAGTATCCTGTACCTGCCTTCTCTCCATACCCCCTGATCCCTTTAGCCACAAGTGCCACATCTAACTCCCTCTTAAATATAGCCAATGAACTGGCCTCAACTACCTTCTGTGGCAGAGAATTCCACAGATTCACCACTCTCTGTGTGAAAAATGATCTTCTCATCTCGGTCCTAAAAGACCTCCCCCTTATCCTTAAACTGTGACCCCTTGTTTTGGAGTTCCCCAACATCGGGAACAATCTTCCTGCATCTAGCCTGTCCAACCCCTTAAGAATTTTGTAAATCTCTATAAGATCCCCCCTCAATCTCCTAAATTCCAGCGAGAACAAGCCGAGTCTATACAGTCTTTCTTCATATGGAAGTCCTGCCATCCCAGGAATCAGTCTGGTGAACCTTCTCTGTACTCCGTCTATGGCAAGAATGTCTTTCCTCAGATTAGGAGACCTGATTTGAGATCAGATTAGGATTATGCCCAGAAACTGGATTCCACCAATTTTTTGTGGCCCAATATATGTGTTAAGATTAACATTTTGGCTAAATGGGAAGCCGTTGAAAAATGAAATATGACAATTTAAGAAAGTGTGGCTATGACTTGCATACATTAAAAACGGACATGTGTATATATTCTGCTGCTTGCTGCACTCGCAACTGCATGGTATTCATCAGCTGACTCGTGGGAAATGCAGCCGCAAAGTTACTATGATCTCTCCATGGCAGCTTACAGAACAAAATCATGGAGAAGAGGTCCAGTGTGAAGGGCAAATCATGAGAAATAGGGATGGGAGGAGAAAAACAGTAGTTAAAGGGGGACATTTGATGAAAAATGATAATTCCCCCAAAAAGTGCGGGAGTAACTCAGCGGGTCAAACAGCATCTCCGGAGAACATGGATAGCGAAGATTTCTGGTTGGGACCCTTCTTCAGACTGATTGCATTAGAGGGGGGGGGGGGGGGGTGGGGGGCACTGGAAGAGATGAGGGGCAGGAGGGGGATTTTTGAAAGGCAGAAGGTAGGACAAAGTCCAGAGAAGAAAAGTTAAAAAGGTGTGAGATAATGACTGAATCCTAGAGATGGTACCTGGCCTGCTGAGTTCCTCCAGCACATTGTGTCTTTTTTGCTGTAAAGTAGCATCTGCAGTTCCTTGTGTCTACAAGTACTTAATTCCATTCAGGCTTTGAGGGTTCTGAGCAGGACAAGGGGTAATGTGGGAACTACATACCCTGCCAAGGATAGGGTGGGTGGCATCGTGAGGTGGTCCACACTTTTCAATACTTCCACATGCCCCTTGTTTGCTCCCAGTATCTGCCCTCATGATTCTGATTACTATCACCATTGTACCTATAACACTTTGAGCAGACATGGGACTAAGGTCTTTTGATCAAATTCTGCCATTAAATAAATAATATGTTCTGTATATTGATGATGCATTCACATGTACAAAACACAATGGGGAAATGACACTAGCGTTCGGGGAATTGTACCAGGAAGTGATCTATGCAGTTTCTTAATGGGCAGACTTTAGCAGGAAATATGTGCAAGCACTGTAAAGTATTGCCACATTTGCACCTTTTGTGCTACTTGACGATTAAGAGTAGACCATCCAGGTATTCCCTAACCATCAGTCTTAGATGAACCAGGAGGTCTGTACTCTACTGCGGACCAGATTTTGGGCATCCATGTCCGGCAAAACCAGTTAATGTAGGAAATCCAAGTACGATCTCGATAAGGCCATCAGAAAAACAACGTGACACTAAACTGGAAGATGAGATGCTCGCCCAGTAGCTATGGCAGGGCTTGCATGTCATCACTTCCTTAAAGGCAAAACCAAGTCCTGGCTCAAGCGATGGAGAGGCATCACTCACAAACAATCTCAATGTTTTATGTTGTATTCGAGGGCTAAATAATTCACAAACTACACTTGGTGTCCAGAACCCGAAGTGTATTTATTACCAGCCAAACATGGCTGCTGCTCAAGCCCTGCAGATCCCCCAGGTACCCTCCCTAAGGAAACATTCATTTTGAGACAGAGCCCTCTAGTGGTGACTCCAGGACACAACATTTTCTATTCTCACTTTGAAAGGAGAACAATGATCTGCCTTCTCAAGCCCCCATACCCCTGGCGACTAGAATCTCTGTCACTGAGGCCAATGTCAGAAGATTCTTCCCGAGGATGACCCTTGCAAAGCATCAGCCCTGATGGTGTACCTGGCCGTAGTCTTAAAATCGGCACAGAATAAATGCATATTAGGGGTTCAAATAATGATAAGAAAAATCTAATATGGTGGGGCCCTAGGGAGTATTGGGGAAACAGGAATATTGGTGTATGTTCAAAATCTCTTGAAGGTTGCAGCAAGGGTAGACAGATGGTTAAGAATACATACAGGATAGGCAGACGATAGACTATAAGAGCAGGGTGGTCTTGGTACAGCTTCATAAAACTTTGAGGATCACAAGAGCAGGATGGCACATCACCTCATAGAAAAATATTGGGCATCAGTTGCCTGGACTTTAAGCAGCAGTTAGAATCATATTTTGTTAGTAGTCCACATGAGTTAAAGTCCCTCTGACTGTGCACTCCCAATAAGTGCCAGGTTGCTGGCTCTGAGTTAAAATTAAGTGTCCAAGCATTTTGCTATTTTCTACTGCTTCCAAAGATTCAATAAAACACTATTTTATTTTTACCAGAAGCATTTTGTGATGATACAAAATTAAAAATAATAGCGGCAAATTTTCTTCAGGTTAGGAGCCACATTTGGAGGAAGATGCAGAATTAACATTTTACTTTGGAGTCACGTGAGTGATTACGTGAAGAAGAAGCCTGCCAGCCCGCATGCGCATCAATATGTCTAACGCATGGTGCACGACTGGCTGGGAGGAGCGTTGCTCCTCCAGCGGTAAGTTTCCAAAGCCTGCTGGTAATTTTTAAACTTATTCTGAGGTGGGGTTTTGTTGGGAAATTTCTCTTTGCAGAGTCCCAATTACAGCGGATAATGGGGAAATCCAGGTCGAAACCCAGATGGGCCGCGGGGGAACCGGCTACGGAGGACCGCGGGAGTGCAGGTAGCCGGCAGCCGTCAGTTTCGCCATCTGTGTCGCTGACAGTGTGGTCAGCGACTTCAGACTTGGTGCTAGGTCAAAACACCTTGCAACCCCGAAAGGGGGGAAAGCCAAAAAGAAGTCTGACAGGCCTGTTTACTCAGACAAGTCAGGCCAGGACGAGTCGCCTCCTACAGTCATGGGTAATGTCTTCGGACGTTTATCCCGGATGAAGTACCTAATGGAAAGGGTGCTCCATCATGCTATGCTCCGTGAAACGGAAACATATCAGCGCAGGTCTCCTCGGGGGCCTGCGGCAGCGCCTGGTCCAGGGCTGCATAATGTCTCCCACTCTGAGGAGGGGAGCGTACGGGGTCAGTATTGGACTGACTCCGAATTCGGAGGTATGTCTGGGGAACATACTGGGGATGCACGACATACGTGAGGTTCAGAATGCCTGCCATGGCATCAAGGTTCGTGATACCCTCACAAACAGGGGAGCCGCTGCAGGAAGAGCTAGCTGCCAGCATAACCTACCTCACGTCGCACCAATTGCAGGAACACGTGATGGTGGAAACAACTACAAAGTACCATACACCTATAAATTGTGCATCCCTGAACAGCTCTATCTGGGGATACATTGGAGGGGGCATTAATGCCCAAGAAATGGAACTCCAAAGAATTTTAAAATTACTGGCTTCAGTCATCAAGCCATTTGCCAGATCTGTGCATGGCGGGCCCTTATCGGATGTCCAGCAGGATGCCCTGCGTTGATGTGTATGCACATTTCGAAATGAACTGCTTTCGAAAGAACGCCATCAGACCTGCCTTAAATCCCAAATTTGCAGGGTTATGTAAGGCCAGCAATGTCCAACCGCTAAATCTTCTGTTCGGGGAAGATCTACACAAACAGGCAAAAGACCTGGATGAGGAAGCAAAAGCTGTCAGGCTAATTAAGGCACCAATGACGAGCACAGCTTCACCATTTCGGCGACAACACCCCTACGCCTCCATCAGCAGTAAGCGGTTCGCTGAAGCTGGTGGCAGCTCAAAAGTTGTTTCTCTGGGCAGAGGTCTTTTTAGGCCAAGGCCCAAGCCGGCTCTCATGGAAAATTCACAATCCACGTACCCCAGCAGTCCTACCCTCCAAACCTCGAGGTCAGAAATAGAACCCGCATCAGGGGCCTTTGGGCCTACCATAAGACTATAAATATGTCTGTTACTCTGCCCTGGGGCAAGAGATTAGAAATAACAGAAGCCTGTAACAACCTTGTTGTTATGGAACAGCCATCTTTTCGACAGGTGACTAGTGTAATTGGCAAATTAATGGCTGTTTTTTTTCCAGCTGCACAATTTGGTCCTTTGCATTATCAGAATTTACAACATGCAAAGGAGCAAGCACTCAAATACCATTTAGGTCATTATAACAGACCTATGCTATTACCAGCTGCAGCTATATCAGAATTACAATGGTGGACGACCAATATTCAGCATTTCTCCAGTAACATTTTGGTCAGTAAACCTCCAGTTATATTACAAACTGATGCTAGTGCCCAAGGATGGGGAGCTACTTATACCATCCCTAGTTGCGGTGGCAGATGGGATGTGCATGAGTTATCAAATTCTTCAGTTTCATGGTATCAACTACCTGGAGATGCTGGGGACATTCTATGGGTTAAAATCTTTTTGTGGCAATATGCATACTCTGCATGTTTTAACTACAGATTGACAACACTACAGCGGTGGCATATATTAATCACATGGGTGGAATCAAGTCAGTATCCTGTGATAATTTAGCTAACCGTATTTGGCACTGGTGTATGGGGCAAAAGCATTTGGATTTCAGCTACCTACTTGTAGGTTTAACATGGTGGCGGTCACCAGGTCATGCAAATTCCATGACAACACAGAATGTGTTGAATGTTGAATCACAAATTATTTAACGACATTGTTGCTCGGTATGGAACACTGGAGAGTCAGTGGCGATAGATGCATTCTCGCTACACTGGAGAGAAATGTGCTTTTATGCCTTTCCTCCAATTTGCCTCATCAGTCGGGTCTTAAAAAAAAATCCAGCAAGATTCCGCTTCAGGCATTTTGATAGTGCCTGACTGGCCTACGCAGCCGTGGTTCCCGCTGATGTTGGGAATGATAATAATATATAATTATAATAACAGCTTTTCTTAATTATGGTCTAATAACAGCAAAAAAACTTATACTTAAATTTTGGAAAAACGCACCTACGCCAACATTCAAAATGTGGATCTCAAGCATGTCTGAAACGCTACATCTTGAAAAAATGAGATGGGCAAAGTAGACCAATTCTTAAAGATTTCTGTTTCTACTCGCTTGTCTATCTATTCCAACACTCTTTATTTCTTTTTTCTCTCACTGTTCTTTTATTATTGAACCAAAAGTATGAAGTTGTACAAGAATGAAAATATGTATTTATGTATTAGGTACTTAAGTACCAGACTATTGTACTTACTTCTAACAAAAATAAACAAACAAAACAAAAGGGAATGATAATAGAACCTTATATGGTTATTTGTAAAACACAGAAATTTGCTGGTTCATCCCGTGACTCGGGAAGCCCACCCCCAATTGTATATATGAATTGTTAATTGGTTTTGCAGACCACTACAGGAGCTGGGTTGTCGGACCAAACCTATGAAGTTATGGTGATCATTGCAGCAATAGCACACAAGAAGCCTAATATTCCCACATCAGGAGATGGGAAGTGTTTTGTAATATTCTATATGATACTGTATAATATGCAAATGGTTCTTGGAATTCTTCAAAATGATCTTTCAGCAACATTAAGTTATAATGCCATTACTGCCAAAAGTGCTTTTGCAGCATATTTAGGGCTTATGACTGATCAGGATCAACACTCGCATCTCATTGATATCCTAGATTCATGGAGGAATCTTTAATACCACCCTCCCAAACCAGGATACACAGAAGATTATGGGATGTTTAACTTGTATTAGACAATGGACTCCAATCCTTATCGTTGACATTGGAAAGATTCATTGAAATAGCATGTTATGCTCATGGTTCAGCTCAATCGTCTTGAGTCATGGCATAAACTTTACAGAATGCGTTATAACTAACATGTGACTAAATAATGTTGTGTTTATGTTTACGCTAATTAAACAAAGCAGACCAGGGAGATCTGAACAAAGGTAACCTTTCAAGCTTATCTATGGACCATAGATTGTGTGTTGTTCACACATATTAATCGAATATTTAAAGTCACTACAAAGAACCTTAGAGGCATTGAAAAAGCGTTGGCAATGTTCATTAGCCACAAAAAACCACACACAAGAGGGTTTCAGTGCAGACCTATCTCAAAATGGTTTGAAACATGTTTTTTTGTGTAAGAGTAGAACTGATTTTTTTCAAATCTCACTCCATCACGGCTGCAACAACATCAGCAGCGAAGGTTCATGGGGGTTCCGGGACCGCATATCCTAGCGACAGCAGGATGGTCGAATGAGCGGGCTTTCCAAAACTTTTTATCAATAAACTGATTGCCAGGCGCGGTTAGTTTGCCAACTATAAGTTCTGTGCAATAATTTGCTTTCCTATAATCAATGGTGATCGGTATTATTATCACGTAATCATTTTCCATCAGATATGTTTTAAATGTCTAAACCATAAAAAGTCTGAAATGCATTAGTCTTTTCAATCATTTCTGGTCAACTAATGTGTCTTTTGCATGGACTTGTGTTCACAGCATGACATTACAGAGCTTTAAAGTCTTCATGTAGTCACTCACGTGACTCCAAAGTAAAATAGGAAGATTAAATGAGAACTTTCCAGTTTGAAGTTTGATCTTTATTTTATGAGGAGTTACGATGAGGGATTACGTGCCCTCCGCTCCCAACCCTCTTCTCATAAAATAAAGGATCAAATGGTAGTTCTAGTCTTTTATGAGCCTTACTATCAGTTCAGCAACTGTTTTCTGTGATTTCACACTGCAGCTTTGAAGGTTGACACGCATGAGGGCTGGCGGGCTTCTTCATCACGTAATCCCTCATCATAACTCATCATAAACTAAAGATCAAACTTCAAACTGGTAAGTTCTTGTTTAATCTTCCTATTTTAGGTCACTGGTGATGCACATTGCAAATAATGTAGAAACTATTTGCTTCAGTCCCAGTTGGAAGGATCTAAAGCTGGAGGCTGAGCCTATTTGAGCAGGTATAGGTTAGTTTAATTTAGTCTAGTTTATTATTAATGCCCAGTTGACCAAGATACAGTGAAAAGATTTGTTTTGCAATCCATCTAGGTAGATCATACCATTTAAAAAAAGACACGGATTGCTGGAGTAACTCAACAGCTCAGGCAGCAATTCTGGAGCATTGCTGCCTGACCTACTGAGCTACACCAGCACTTTGTGTCTTCTTTTGTAAATCAGCATCTGCAGTTCAATTTTTCTAGATCATACCATACATGAGTACATATATACATTAGGTAGAGCAAAAAAACATATAATATAGTTTCTAGTGTTGCACCTGCAGAGAAAGTGCAGACAAAAGAGTGCACGGGCGAAATAAGGTTGGTTGAGAGATTGTAAATTCATTGTGTGAGAAAACAATTCAAGAGTCTGATACCGGCAATAAAAAATGTGTTCTTGAGTCTGATAGTACTTACTTTCAAACCTTTGGATCTTTGGCCTGACAGAAGTGGAGAGAAGATAGAATGACTGGGGTGGGATCCTTGACTATGCTGGCAGCGTGAAGTAAGCATAAAAAGTCGATGCCTTGGAAGTGTGGAGTGGCGGGGGGGGGGGGGGGGGGGCAGTGGGATGGACAAGGCAGTGTTTACATCTTTGCAATTTCTTCTGTGTGTCTGAAGAAGGGTTCCAACCCAAAACATCACCTATTCTTTCTCTCCAGAGATGCTGCCTGACCTGTTCAGTTACTCCAGGATTTTGTATCTATCTTCTGCAATTTCTTGTTATTTTGTGTAGTGCAGTTGCCATACCAAGCTGCAATACAGCCAGATAGGCTGCTTTCTTTGTTGCATATGTAAAAGTTAGCGAGAGTCATTCAGGACATGCAAAATGTCCTCAGTCTTCTGAAAAAGTAGAGCCATTGGCATGCTTTCTTGATCATATCATCAATGTAATTAGACCACGACATATTATTGGGGATGTTTACTGCCAGGAACTTGAAGCACTTGATCGTCCCCACCTCGGCACTATTGATACATTCCGGGGTGTGTACTCCACTCTGCCTCCTGACATTGATGACCAGCTCCAACCTCATTTTGTTCACATGAAGGGAGAGGTTGGTGTCCTGACACCGTGTTACTAAGTTCTCTGAGTCCTTCCTGTACTCTGTCTCATTGTTGTTTGAGATCCGGTCCACTATTGTGGTGTCATCTTCAACCTTGGAGATGGAATAGAATTTAGCCACATAGCATGAGTATAGGGAGTATAGTAAGGGGTTGAGTATGAAACCTTGTGAGTCATCGATGCTGATGATTATTGTGGATCAGGTGTTGTCACATGTTCTCCACCGACTATATTCTATGATTCAGGAAATCGATTATCTAGTTGCAGATGGGTACAATGAGTCCAATGTCCAATTGTGTGGTGATGGATTGAAGTCATGATATTCAATAAATAGAAGGCTGACGTAGGTGTCGTTGCTAGTCAGATTTCTAGTGTAAGGCCAGGGTGATCTGCTTGTTTCGGCAGTGGTGCAATTGGATCTAAGCAGTCTAGGAGGTTGATGTATAGCTGGTTCGAGACAGCTGGGGACCCCATCCTATGTCAGTTGTTTTCCATAGGTGCATTTTCAAGAAGGCCGATCTGACATTTGCAATGTCTGAAGAAGGGTTTTGGCCCAAAATGTTGCCTATTTCCTTCGCTCCATAGATGCTGCTGCACCCGCTGAGTTTCTCCAGCACTTTTGTCTACCTGACATTTGCAATGGTGGCCGAGGGTACAAGTACACCTGAGGTTGTCAGGGTGGGTGTCATCATTTCACTGACCTCCTGCGGCAAACAAGCATAGAAGGCGTTGAGCTCTAAGGGAGGGATATGTTGTTGCCAGGGATTCTAAACTGGGGTGAGGCACAATATTACTTGGCTGGCAAGCTGGAGTTGTTTTATGTGTACACAAAGAAGAGGATAATTAAGGGAAGGGTAGTGCAGAACAGCGACCAAAAAGAGAAACTGTGTTCGGAAAGAGATGATGTTGGTAAGAATCTTTATGAATATTTTGTGACTCTCTTCACAAAAGAGAGTCTGCAGCAAAGTTGATTCTAGTGCAGACAATTCCATTTTAGCTGAAAAGCATCTTTTAACCCTTATATTACACGGTGTTTCTCAGTACTACACTGTGATTCTATGCCATCAGAGACCTCCAAAGGGGATTGTTGGCCTGCTTTGTGTTGATTTGTAAGTATTATAATTGGATCTTAATGATTTTATATTCCTTAATTAAATTTAAGTAACTTTTTTTAAACAGCATCTTGGCGTCGATTAAAATTTTGTTAATACTTACTGTAGCACCTCATTTAGTTTATTCCCTAGTCTGAGGAAGGGTCTCGACCCAAAGCGTCACCCATTATTTCTCTCCAGAGATGCTGCCTGTTCTGCTGTGTTAGACATTGGCATCAGGTTTCTAAAAATATTTATCTGATAAATATATAACTTTATTCTTCTCATGGTGCTAATTTATTTGTTTTATAAAAAATATATAAAATGTAATATTAATTAATTCAATGTGCAGTCGCCAACACTGATATGATTTGTACTGAGAGATCTTACATTGATCATACTCATGTTACATTTCTAGCCTGTGCTTCAGATAGTCCTGAGGAAACATAATAGGACATCATTAGTTGTAATATACAGTACCAACACAAACAACAAGTAAGTTGTTAGCAGTTCACAGTGAATGAGTTAAAATCAAGCTAGTGCAGTGTTGATGAAGAAGTATTGTGTGAAAGAATGGCTGTGGAGAGGGATGAGACAGATGAACTACTTTTCCCATCAAGATGACTGATGTCCATACTGGGAAATGGAATAGAGTCATAGAGTGATACAGTGTGGAAACAGGCCCTTCGGCCCAACTTGCCCACACCGGCCAACAATATCCCAGCTACACTAGTCCCACTTGTCTGCGCTTGGTCCATATCCCTCCAAACATGTCCTATCCATGCACCTGTCTAACTGTTTTTTAAATGATGGGATAGTCCCAGCCACAACTACCTCCCCTGGCAGCTTGTTCCATCCACCCACCACCCTTTCTGTGAAAACGTTACCCTTCGGATTCCTATTAAATCTTTTCCCCTTCACCTTGAACTTTTGTCCTCTGGTCCTCGATTCCCCTACTCTGGGCAAAAGACTCTGTGCATCTACCCAATCTATTCCACCCATGATTTTGTATACCTTTATAAGATCTCCCCTCATCCTCCTGCGCTCCATGGAATAAAGACATCCCTATAGCTCACACCCGCTAGTCCTTTATCCAGAACTGCCGTCGGGCCATCAACCGCCTTGACTTCTCCACTCCTCTGTCTCACTCCAATTTCCCCCCCCTCCCCCCCCCCGAACGTACTGCCATCGACTCACTCCATAACAACCCAGACTGGGTTATCAAACCCGCCGACAAGGGAGATGCCATGGTAGCCTGGCGCGTTGATCTCTACAAAGCGGAGGCCACGCGCCAACTCTCGGACACCTCCTCCTACTTACCCCTGGACCATGACCCCACTGACGAGCACCAGGCCACCATCTCGAGCACCATAACCGACTTCATCAACTCCAGCTCCCTGCACCCCCGAGCCTCCAACTTCATCGTTTCCCAGCCCCGCACGGCCCGATTTTACCTTCACCCCAAATTCCACAAACCTGACTGCCACCTATTGTCTCTGCCTGTTCATGCCCCACCGAACACATTTCCACATACCTTGACTCCATTCTATCCCCCTTGGTTAAATCCCTCCCCACCTATGTTCAAGACACCTCAGACACTCTTCGTCGTCTCCGCGCATTCCATTCTCCAGGCCCCCATCCTCTCATCTTTACCATGGACGTCCAGTCACTCTACACCTCCATCCCCCACCAGGATGGTCTCAAAGCCCTCCAGTTTTTTGTCGACCAGAGGAGCAACCCATACCCATCCACCGACACCCTCCTCCGCCTAGCGGAGTTGGTCCTTACCCGCAATAACTTCTCTTTTGATTCCTCCCATTTCCTCCAAACACAAGGCGTAGCTATGGGCACATGCATGGGCCCCAGCTATGCCTGCCATTTTGTCGTGTACGTCGAACAATCCTTGTTCTCGCGTACCAGGGCCCCATCCCCGACCTCTACCTCCGTTACATCGACGACTGCTTTGGTGTCACCTCCTGCACCCACACACAACTGACAGACTTCATCCGTTTCACCACCAACTTCCATCCGGCACTCAAGTGCACCTGGACCATTTCCGACACTTCCCTACCATTCCTTGACGTCACCATCTCCATTGCAATTGATACACTCCTGACCAACATCCACTACAAACCCACTGACTCCCACGGCTACCTCCCACCCTACTTCCTGCAAGGACTCCATCCCCTATTCCCAATTCCTCCGTCTAAGCTGCATCTGCTCCCAGGATGAAGTGTTCCGCACCAGGTCATCACAAATGTTCTCATTCTTCAGAGAACGGGGATTCCCCTCCCCCACTATAGATGAGGCTCGCACCAGGGTCTCCTCCATACCCTGCAACACTGCCCTCTCTCCCCATTCCCCCACTCGCAACAAGGACAGAGTCCCCTGGTCCTCACCTTTCACCCCACCAGCTGGCACATACAACACATAGTCCTCCGCCAGTTTCACCACATCTAAAGTGATCGCCACATCTTCCCATCCCCCCCCCCCCCCCCCCCCCCCCGTCCGCCTTCCGCAAAGACCGCTTCCCTCCGCAACTCCCTTGTCAATTCTTCCCTTCCCTCCTGCTCCACCCCTTCCCTGGGCACTTTCCCTTGCAACTGCAAGAGATGCTACACTTGTCCCTTTACCTCCCCCCTCCACACCTTTCAGGGACCCAAGCTCCTTTCAAGGTCCTTCCAGGTCCGACAGAGGTTCACCTGCACCTCCTCCAACCTCATCTACTGCATCCGCTGCTCTAGATGCCGGCTGATCTATATCGGTGAGACCAAGCGGAGGCTTGACGATCGTTTCGCCGAACACCTCCGCTCGGTCCACAATAACCAACCCGACCTCACGGTGGCCCAGCACTTCAACTCCCCCTCCCATTCCGTATCCGACCTCTCTGTCCTGGGCCTCCTCCAAGGCCTGAGTGAGCAACACCGCAAATTGGAGGGACAGCACCTTATATTCCGCTTGGGGAGTCTGCATCCTCTTGGCTTGAACATTTAATTTTTTCAACCCTTGCTGTCTCCTCCCCTTCTCACCTCTCCCTCAGCCCTCGGGCTCCTCCTTTTTCCTTTCTTCTCCCTCCCCCCACCTCCCATCAGTCTGAAGAAGGTTCAGTTTCAGCCCGAAACGTTGCCTATCTCCTTCGCTCCTTAGATGCTGCTGCACCCGCTGAGTTTTTCCAGCCTTTTGTGTACCCTCTAGTCCTGCAACATCCTCATAAATCTTTCCTGAACCCCTTCAAGCTTGACAATATCTTTCCTATAACATGGTGCCCAGAACTGAACACAATATTCTAATTGCGGTCTCACCAATGTCTTATACATCTGCAACATGACCTCCCAACTTCTATACAATACTCTGACTGTTGAAGGACAAAGTGCCAAAATCTTTTTTGACCACCTTATCTACCTGCGACTCGACCTTCAAGGAACCATGCACTTGTACTCCTAGATCCCTCTGCTCTACGACACTACCCAGAGGTCTACCATTTACTGTGTAGTTCCTGCCCTTGTTCAACATCCCAAATTGCAGCACCTCACACTTCTCTGTGATAAATTCCATCAACCATTCCTCCGCCCACCTGGCCAATCGATCCAGATCCTGCTGCAATCGTTCACAACTATCTTCACTATCTGCAAAACCACTAACTTTTATATCATCAGCAAACCTGCTAATCTTGCCCTGTATGTTCTCATCCAAATCATTGATGTAGATGACAAACAGTAATGGGCCCATCACCAAACACTGAGGCACACCACTAGTCACAGGCCTCCTGTCTGAGAAGGAATCTTCCACCATTCCCTTCTGCTTCCTTCCATGGAGCCAATTTGCTATCCATTCAGCTATCTCTCCATGGATCCCATGCAATCTAACCTTCCAGTGCAGCCTACCACACGGAACCTTGTCGAAAGTCTTACTGAGGTCCATGTACGCAACATCTACAGCTCTGCCCTCATCAATCTTTTTGGTCACGTCTTAAAAAAAATCAATCAGATTTGTGAGATACGACCTCCCATGTACAAAACCATGCTGTCTGTCCCTAATCAGCCCTAGCCCATCCAAATGCCTGTATATCCTATCCCTCAGAATACTCTCCAGTAACTTACCAACTACAGATGTTAGGTTCACTGGCTTATAGTTCTCAGCATTTTCCCTGCAGCCCTTCTTGAAAAGAGGAACGACATTTGCCACCCTCCAATCTTCCAGCACCTCTCCTTTCTTTAAGGACGACTCGTAAATTTCAACCAGGGCTCCCGCAATTTCCTCTCTAGTTTCTCACAATGTCCTCGGATATATCTGATCAGGCCCTGGAGATTTGTCTACCTTCAAACATGACAGTACCTTCAGTACTTCTTCGACTAAGAGTAAGGGGTAAACCATTTAGAACGGAGATGAGGAAACACTTTTTTACACAGAGAGTTGTAAGTCTGTGGAATTCTCTGCCTCAGAGGGCAGTGGAGGCCGGTTCTCTGGATACTTTCAAGAGAGCGTTAGATAGAGCTCTTAATGATAGCGGAGTCAGGGAATTTGGGGAGCAGGCAGGAACGGGGTACTGATTGTGGATGATTAGCCATGAACACATTGAATGGCGGTGCTGGCTCGAAGAGCCGAATGGCCTACTCCTGCACCTATTGCCTATTGTCTATTGTCGGTAACCATGACTGCTCTCAAGACATTTCCAGTGACTACTTCAATTTCCTCCGTCCTACTGTCTTTCTCCTCGGTAAATACAGAGGAGAAATACTCGTTTAGGAACTTGACCATCAAGCGGCGACCGCTCTGACTCCTGAGAGGTAATTTCGCTCTGCAGGCAAATGGTGGTAACATCAAACAGTTAAGTCAGGTAGGCCTCGGATACAGTTTGAACTAAAGATCTGTCTAACAATACCTCTCAGTACTTGACATAGAAAGACTACCTATTTCTGTGGAAGGGCAACATCTTTTATTTCCCATGTTGACCATTATTCATAAGGAATGAGAATGAAGTGTGCAAGTGCACTCTAGCCCAGAGAATATATGAGCTGAACACATATGCTCACTGCTCGGCTCCACATATGCATTATTATCCATCTGTTGAAGAGAGCAAAGGTGGAGGTGGGAATCTAAAATTGCTTGCTGCCTTTGCGATGATCAATGCAAATGATAGCTGACTGAGCCTCTGGCACATAAATCTGCAGCAAATATGACAGAACAGCTTTGTAGTTGTGGATTACTTATTTTATCATTGTAGTATTTTGTGAGTTATTAGTACATTATGATACTTTAATAGTACTGTGCTGTTAATACAGTACTGTTAATAATTCCTGTGCTTTCAATTTATTAGGATATCCTCACATTTGACTATCGCAGAAAGTTGCCTTCAAACTTTCTTGCTGCAATGCTGCACCTCTGCTCCAACAAATATCCCTTGGTAGTGGAACTAATCTACAGAATTAATGGGAAACTGTTCAAACCAACCTTGGGGTGATACAGTAGCGCAGTGGTAGAGTTGCTGCCTTACACTGCCAGAGACCCAGATTTGATCCTGACTACAGGTACAGTCTGTTAGGAGTTTACACATCCCCACTATATATGCGTGGCTTTTCTCCCTTTCCTCCCACATTCCATGTACCGGCTTGTAGTTTAATTGGCTTTGGTAAAAATTGTAAATTGTCCCAAGTGTGTAGAATGGTGCTAGTGCCCGGGGTGATCGCTGGTCGGAATGGACTCAGTGGGCTGAAGGCTCTGTTTCCATGTTGTATGTCCAAAGTCTAACAGTGACTAGGGTCACCTGTACCACAGTGATCAATGTGCAGCATGCAAGCTTTGTGTGTGCTCGGAGTGCAAGTCACAAGATATTGCCAACTTGTTCATTGAAATGGGTGAAAGGGTTGGCCTTACACTCAACATTGCAAGAAAAGGTCTTCCACCAGCTAAGCCCTGATGTACAAT
The DNA here is from genome assembly GCA_035221665.1 of Okamejei kenojei. Taxonomy (NCBI): domain Eukaryota; kingdom Metazoa; phylum Chordata; class Chondrichthyes; order Rajiformes; family Rajidae; genus Okamejei; species Okamejei kenojei. The sequence continues at coordinate 88,337,075 of CM069131.1, read as the reverse complement.
ACTGGCCTCCGATGAATAAGGTTCATGGCGAGACCCTGGAAAACATGGACACCTGTACTTCTCATACATTCAGAGTCACCTCTCGGTGAAGAGGGGAGGACTAGGAGGACGGTCCTGGCTGTAGAAGAAGTGAGGACAATTAGAGTTGTGATAGGGAAGGAGGAAAGTCAGGGCAGTGAAAGTGGGGAAGGGCAGGCAGACCTGCAGCCATCGATCAGAATAAAACATTCCCCTATCAGAAAATGTCGAGTCTATTTATTAATCAAATAAGGTACAGAACATTTTCAAATACAACCAAAGAGAAAGTCAAACATCATTAAAACATTGTCATTTTTTACATCTGGCAGTAATATCTTCCTTGGTTGTTGGTCATTTTGAATCTTTGGAAAGTGTAAAGTGCCCTGAGGCCACATTGCATATTAGTGTCAGAAGATAATAGTGGAATTCTATAATAATTTCAAATAAAATTATACAGCGAGACAGCAACCTGATGCAATATTTATAAGTTTTAAAGTGAGGGCTCCAGGCATACAAGGCCAGGCAGTTCCACTGAGTAGGGCACACATTTTATGTGCCACTGATTACTATCGCAGCATGAGTTGCAAACTGATAGGTTTCGTCGTGCACATTGCAACTTTTGATCCGGCAGTTCTGATCACATGATGCACTAATGCACACCGCTGACAACAAAACACGCATAATTGTCAGCAGGAAACACCCACCAGCTTCCAGCCAAGCTGGGCAAGCCCAAGATCGTCAATGCGCATGCCCATCAGATCCTGTCTATGCTGCCCCACCATTGTCTTCAACTGTGTGCTCCAGGACAGAATCCATGTGCAACCTCGCCATAACTAGACCTTTAATTAGCACTTTTAGATCTTGCCTTCAAACTGAATTGTACTGGTGGATGGCAGCATCTTTTATCCCTCCTCTGACTCTTATGGTTCTTCTGTGGGTATTGCCTGTGATTCTGAAATTGGAAAAATAACAGGGATGTGGTCATGGTGAGCGAGAGTCAAGAGTCAAGAGAGTTTTATTGTCATATGTCCCAAACAGAACAATGAGATACTTACTTGCAGCAGCAAAACAGAATATGTAAACATTGTACATGGTAAGCAACATAATAAATGAAAGAACTTCACTATACATACACACACACACACATACAGTCCAGGTAAGGGGTGTATATTGAAATCACCTGAGTAACCATAGGACAAAACGTTTGACCTGGGTTTTGTCACCTGGTCAAAAGACAGTGTGGATGTAGTGGAGGCATGCAGAGAGAAGGAAGATCCCGCGGAAGTCTGCAATCCAACACTGGCCACAGCCTTGCTACTGCTTAGAGCATGCTACCAAGAACTCTCTCCTCCAAGAATGAGCCTCTAGGTTCAGATGGACTCTCCAGTATTTTGTAGCAAAGTAGGAATCCTCTCCCTGCGAGAACAAATGGAGAGTGTGTCGCAAAGTGTGTGTGCGGTGCAATTGCTACGGTCGGAGAGCTCTAAGTATGTGTGTGGTGTGAGGGTTGCTTAACTGTGAGCATTGTACAGTATGTGCTGGAAAGTGACCCTGATGTCATTAAATCTCTTTGATAACCAAGATCAAGTCTTCAGAGAATCACCTCTGGCATTCATTTCTTTGGTCACCACCTCCCACTGACTTTATTTCCATCATTTGGTACAACAGTGAGTATACCATGTCTTCTGCAATTGTTCTCCCAAAGCTGCAGATGACCCCAGGCAAAGGTTTGATTCTGTGATCACCTCCCTTTTAACAAGTTCGAACTGAGTTAGTTAGTGCAAGTTAGTGCTTCTATGTTTCAGCAATTATTCACACTTATTGTGCTCTGCAAGGGAAATGCCCTGTGACTGGGAGCTCTAAAATGCACAAAATGCACACACTCATGATGCTCGGACAAATGCTGCAGGTCCTTTGGACAGCAAATGTAACATATCTTCTTTTATGGGCCAACACATTTCTGGTTCAGAGTCTCTGATTAGTTATCAAGATAATTCAGAATCTGTCTCGGGTTAATTTTACTGAAGCCATTGTTTTTTCCTAAGAAAACCTTCCACTTTGTTTATTGAACTTAAACAATTAAGAAAGAACAAGTTAGCAAAGGCATTTGATAGTTTGAGACATAAATTGAAAACATAATCCAAATTGTGCCATTGCACATTCAATGTATTTTGCATTTTGATTCATTTTGGGATGATTAATAAGGGTATTGATAAAGGTTCAAACCCAATGAATGGCAGGGTCCTGGAGAATATTGAGGAACAGAGGGACTGTTGTACAAGTCTGGATCTCTGAAGGTGGAAATACAAGGAAGTAAGGTAGTGAAGATGGCATACGGAATATTTGCCTTCATTGGGGCAGACAATACAAGAGCAAAGAGGTTATGTTACAGCTATATGAAATATCTTATTACGACACAGCTGAAGTATCTTATGGTGTTATAATCATCATGTTATGGGATGGACATGATTGAACTGGAAAGTGTGCAGAGGAGATTCACCGGGATATTGCCCAGGTTGGAACATTTCAGTTAAAAGAAGAGACTGTCATCCTGGATGTGATTTCTTTAAATTGAAGGTGACTGAGGGGGGGGGGGGGTGATTGTGGTACACAAAATTATGTGAGAGGGGGAGGAAAACAAAGGTGGAAAGCTAAGGAAGTAGTCACCAGAATAGATGTGTATATAGCCAGAGGGCATAGGTTAAAGCAGGGACTCTCACAGTGTTTAAGTATTCATACACCTGAATTGTGAAGGCATAGAAGGCTGCAGGCCAAGTGCTGAAAAATGGAATTTGTGTAGATGACGACTTGATGGCCAGCATAGATATGGTGGGCTGAAGGGCCTGTTTCTGTGCTGAATGACACTAAGACTCTATATCAAAACATATTTATTCCTGGATACAAGATGATCTGGTCCTATAAATTAAACTTCCAAGGGAATTTATTTTTCCTAAAGCATGATATTTTACACTCTGCTGGATCAGTAGAGAAACTATTATTTTCAGCAGTGTTGTATTAATTATTTTCTGCCCATTTAATGAGCTGTAAATCATATAATGCCATAATAAATGCATCAATGAACCAATAATAACTTATTTAATCCCAGTTGGATAAATTCACTACAATTAGGTTTAGAATCTTTTTTCATACATCTGAAACCTTTATGTGAGTCTATTGCTTTAGCTATTTAATGCATGAACATTGTTCCAATCAAGGATGAATTGTTTCTGCCACGTTGTCAGTAGTTTACTCTAAACCAAATTATAAGCAATCTTTATTCAATTTTTATCATTATATTTATATTTCATATCACTAAACTGGGAAATGTCAATGGGGCGTATATGGGTGTAGGGAGATTTTCAGTCCAATTCTGCAGTCATTTGGTTTATTTAGTTTAGTTTAGTTTAGAGATACAGCGTGGAAACAGGCCCTTTGGCCCACCGAGTCCATGCCGACTAGCGATCTCCGCACATTAATACTATCCTACACACACTAGGGACAATTTACACATACACCAAGCCAATTAACCTACAAGCCTGTACGTCTTTGGAGTGCAGGAAGAAACCGAAGATCTCTGAGAAAACCCACGTGGTCATGGGGAGAACGTACAAATTCCATATAGACAGCACCCGCAGTTGGGATTGAACCCGGGTCTCCGGCGCTGCTAGCGCTGCAAGGCAGCAACTCTAGCTCTGCGCCACCGTGCCGCCCACTTATTGTCTAGATGATTTGACATTTGGGGACAAGTGGCTATGGAGTGGGTGCAACAGGAATCATGCAGGGTCTTGACCCAAAATGCCGACAAATGTTTTACCCCCACAGATGCTGCTCGACCCAATGAGTTCCTCAAGCAGTCTTTTTTTTGCTCTTGAATCCAGAAACTGCATTCTTTTGGGTCTCCATGGAAATAATGTAATTTTGCCTTTTATTCTGTCAAGCTTAACATATATTTCCATATCATTAATGTAACTGACAGAAATTATGTTCCATCCCCTATTTTAATTATTAAGTTTGCACTTATCAAAATTCACCGACAAATAGCACCACCATTAGAAACAAGGCAAAGTGCAGGAGGGAGAACGATAGTCTGATTAAATATTGTTAGAATAACATTATTGCTCTCCATGTTAGCAAGACCATGAAGATCATTTTTGACTACAGGAAGGGAAAGCCGAGGAACTGTACACCAACCTAAATCACCGGGATAGCAGTGGAGAGAGTCAACAGTCTATAGTTCATGGGCCGAGGCATCTCTGATGATCTGTACTGGGCCCAGCACATTGATACAATTGTAAAGAAAGCTTACCCTTGTTTCTACTTCCTCAGATGCTTGATGAGATTTGGCATCTTGCTAACTACTCTGCAGGGCGGCACAGTGGCGCAGCTGGTAGATCGCTTTATCACAGCACCAGAGACCCGGGTTCGATCCTGACCTCGGAACTGTGTTTGTGCTGTTTGCGCTTTTTCCGTGTGACTGCATGCGTTTCACCTGGTTTCTTCCCACATCCCAAAACCATGCGGATTTGTAAACTAATTTGCCCTCTGTAAATTTCTCCTAAAGTGTAGGGAGTGGATGACATAGAACTAGTGTGAATGGGTGATTAATGGTTGGTGTGGACTCAGTGAGCTGAAGGACCTGTTCCCATGGTGTATCTTTCAATTCAATCAAAAGGTGTGATGGAGAGCATACTGATCGGTTGCATCACAGCCTAATTCAGTAACTCAAATGCTCAAGAACAAAGGAGACTGCAGAAAGTGGTGTATATTGTCCAATGCATCACGGGTATTGACCCCCATCAAAGGGATCTACAGGAAACTGCCTCAAGAAGGCAGCCAATATCATCTAAGGCCCACACTCTCATTTTGCTGCTACCATCGGGAATAAGTATAGGTGCCTGAGACTCGTTATCTCCAGTTTCAAGAACAGCTTTGTCCCATTAAACCATCAAGCTCTTGAACCACCCTGAACAATCCTAACTTCGACCCTACCTAAGCACCACTACTATGGACTACTAAGGTTATAGCATGTACTTTGGCTTGCATTCTCATTGCCTTATTTACCTAGAATAATGATAATTTATTATGTTAGACTTTAGAGATAGTGTGGAAACAGGCCCTTTGACCCACCGAGGCCACCCCGACCAGCGATCACCCTGTAAACTAACTGTCCTACATATCAGAGACAAGTTACAATTAACCTCAACTTCAAGTTCAAGTTCACATATATTGCCACATGCACCAATTAAGGTACAGTGGAATTTGACTTACCATGCAGCCATACAAACAAAAGAGCACAATACACAATAGAATATAACATGAACATTCACCACAGTGGAATCAACATTCTTCACTGTGGTGGAAGGCAATAACTTTCAGTCAGTCCTCCTCCTTTGTTCATACGTGGTCGGGGCCATGAACCCTCCACAGTCGCTGCTACGGATGGCCCGACGTAAAGGCCCTCTCGTTGGGATGCTCAAAACTCCAACGCCGGGACGGCTTGGAGGTCCGGAATCGGCCGCTTCCTACCGGAGATCACGGCTTCACGATGTTATAGGCCGCAGGCCGGTGGTCGGAGCTCTTCTCCAGCAATCCCCGGCAAGGGATCTCAGGCTCCGCGATGGAATGTCCACAGAGCGCCCGCGGCTATGAGATCCGCATACCGCGGCTTCAGGATGTTATAGGCCGCAGGCTGACAGTTGGAGCACTTCTTCTGGCGATCCCCGGCAAGGGGTTGCCTGGCTCCACGATGGAGTCCACGCCGCGCCCGCGGCTAGACGCTCCACAGACCATGGCTTCAGGATGTCGTAGTCGGCGGGCCAGTGATCGGAGCACTTCTTCTGGCGAACCCCGGAAAGGGATCAACCGGCTCCGCGATGGAAAGTCTGCTCTGTGCCCGCTGCTGAAGCTCTGGGCCCCGACTCCGAGAGAGGCTGCACCAATCCAAGCTGTTAGGCCACGAGGGAGGGCGAAATGCAACTAGGAAAAAAAGTCGCATTCCACCAAAGTGACTAAAAAACAGTTTCCCCCAATTCCCGCCCCCACTCCCCCCCCCCCCCCCCCCCCCCCCCCACTTAAACACGCAAAAACACACTTTTAGACATACGAAAACCAAAAAAAAGTGGAAAGGACGAACAGCTGCTGGCGAGGCTGCTGGCTCGTGGCACCACCCATCACAAATCTACTAACCTACTAACCTGTACGTCTTTGGAGTGTGGGCAGAAACTGGAGGATCCAGTGAAAACCAACACAGTCACAGGGAGAATGTACACACTCCATACCAAAGATCCTATAGCGGAGCTCCATACAGACATCACCAATAGTCAGGATTGAACCCCGGTCCCGGGTCTCTGGTGCTGTAAGGCAGCAGGTCTACTGCTACGCTACTATTGGTGCCAACCTATTTTTTGTGTAGTTCTTACCTTTAAATGTCTGTAAAGCTGCAGCAAATAAGAATGTCATTTTTCCAGGCCCAGTGTATGTGACAATTATCCATACTTGACTCATGGCACTTGAATTGTTTCTGTTCTCACACATTCTTTCTTAATTTCAGATCAAGTTGAACCCTTTAGACACTGACTATGTTGGTGCCACATTTTACATTTATTCTGTTCATATTATTCTGGAGTTCATATAAAATGAAGATATTATAGTTTCTCCAATTTTCATTATTATATAAAGTGCCTACTCCAGAATTATATTATCATGCTTTTCATCATTCATACAACTAAGTAGCTGCTTAACTACTTGAGAGGTGTTAAAGGATTATTATTTCAGGTGCATTCTGATTGGCTGGTTTCTTGTTTAATATCACCAGAAGGCAGGATTTTTTTTTCAGTTTAATAAAACATCTATTAGAAAATCACTTCAACCTGCCAATTTGTTAATAGGCTATTTAGTTATATTTAAATAAGCCTGGAAAATATATTCGAGACACAAAGTGAAAATTCTAACTGTTCAGTTGAGGAAATAAAATAGCTAAAGAAATGTATATGCAGTGGGAACTGCAGACACTAAACCAGATCTGTTTTAAATGTCTCGGCATTGCAAGATCTGAAAACAGCTGCTCGAGTTTCCATTCACTTTGAACAGTCAAATTCAATAACGGTAGTGAAAGAGTTGTTTCTGGAGAAATACCTATGATGTGGATTTAGGTGGAATTAACGAGGTTTGTTTTGTTTAGCCAGCATAGTTTTGAGTCGAAACAAGCAACTGCAGATGCTGGTGTCCTTTACAAAAAAGGAACTTGACGGGTCAGGCAACATTGCTGGAGATCATGGATAGGTGAAATTTCAAGTCAGGTCCCTTCTTCAGACTGGAGTGTGAGTTAGTATGGAAGTCTGCAATTTTGAAGCAATGGAGGGTGGGTGGAGTTAGAGGAGATTAACTCAAACCCTGGAATAAAATGTGTTGGGTTGGGTGAGATGTGAAAATTTACAAATTTCAAACATGCCTACAACCTGAGATAGACACAAAAAGCTGGAGTTTACTCAGCGGGTCAGACAACATTTCTGGGAGAAAGGAATAGGTGCTGTTTCGGGTCAAGACCCTTCTTCAGACTGAGAGTCAGGGGAAAAGGGAATGAGAGCTATTGAGATAAATAGAACAAAGGAATAAAAGATATGCAAAAAGCAACGATGAGCAAGGAAAGGTAGAGCCCACAATGGTCCATTGTTGGCTGTAGGGTAGGTGATAACAACTTCTACAGAGAGTGAAACTCAAAAGGATGACAGTAAAACTAGTAAGATGAATAGGGTGGGAGAGGGACGGAGATAGAGGGGATACAAGGGTTACTGGAAATTATTGAAATCAATATTCATATTGCTGGGTTGTAAGCTGCCCAAATGAAATATGACGTGTTGTTCCTCCAATTTGCATTGGCCTCGCTCTGACAATGGAGGAGGCCCAGGACAGAAAGGCCAGTGTGGGAATGGGAGGGGGGGGGGGGGGGGGGGTTACAGTATTTGGCAACCGAGAGATCATGTAGGCCGCGGCGGACTGAGGAAGGTGTTCTGGCCAATGCTTCACTTTTAAGAACTAATTCATCAATAAAAAAATATGTAGGGCACAAAATCCCATCAGAAAGACATGTCTGACAATATAAATTAAAGATAATAAATCCAAGAAAGAGACTTATAAAGATGCCAGAAATAACAGCTCATCTGGAGATCGGGAGCATTTTAGAACCTCAAAAAGGGTGGACCAAGAAATTGATAAAGAAAGGCATGATAGAATATGAGACAGGACTGGCTAGAAACATGGAAAACGGACTGTAAGAGTTTGTATATGTATATAAAAAGGAAAATATTTATCAAAGATATGTGTGGACCATTAATAGACAGACAAGCAACAGAAATAAACAATTACTTTGTGTTTTTCTGCAAGGATCTGCAGAGCCTTGGGGGCATTGGTTTTGTCTTTTTGCACTGTTATTGTTATTTGTTTTTATGTATATGTATACACATGTGCATATGTATGTATGTATATGCGTGTATATGTATGTATGTATATGCATGTATGTACACGCATTCAACGTTTTTGTCATTTATCATATTGTTTACAGTGTACTATGTTGACATATTCTGTTCTGCTGGTGCAAGTAAGAATGTTATTGTTCTATCTGGGACACATGACAATAAAACACTCTTGACTTGACACACAAAACCTCTCAGATATTTTGGAGAATCAAGGTTCATGTGAGAATCTGCAACTGAAGGAAGTAAGGATTAGTTAACAAATAGAAATAAATCTGATAAATCACAAGCTCCCATTGATTTACATAGCAGTTTTGAGACAGTGCACAGAGTCGCAGTTTGGCGCCATTTTCAAGTCCCAGTTTGTTCTCACTATAATGCATCAACTCACATTTGGCCACTTTAAAATTCCTCTGCCATACATCAGCACATTTTGTCAACCTGTTTATATCCTTAACAAATATAACTTGTCCTTCTACAGTTGTGCAGGGCCCCAGTGAGACCATACCTGGAGTATTGTGTGCAGTTTTGGTCCCCTGATTTGAGGAAGGACATTCTTGCTATTGAGGGAGTGCAGCGTAGGTTTACAAGGTTAATTCCCGGAATGGCGGGACTGTCATATACTGAGAGATTGGAGCGGCTGGGCTTGTATACTGTGGAGTTTAGAAGGATGAGAGGTTATCTTATTGAAACATATAAGATTATTAATCGTTTGGACACGCTAGAGGCAGAAAACATAGTCCCGATGTTGGGGTAGTCCAGAACCAGGGCCACAGTTTAAGAATAAGGGGTAAGCCATTTAGAACGGAGATGAGGAAACACTTTTTCACACAGGGAGTTGTGAGTGTGGAATTCTCTGCCTCAGAGGGCAGTGGATGCCAGTTCTCTGGATACTTTCAAGAGAGAACTACATAGAGCTCTTAAAGATAGCGGAGTCAGGGGATATGGTGAGAAGGCAGGAACGGGGTACTGATTGGAGATGATCAGCCATGATCACATTGGATGGCGGTGCTGGCTCTAAGGGCCATATGGCCTACTCCTGCAACTATTGTCTATTGTCTATATAAACAGAAAATGCTAGAAAAACTCAGCAGGTCAGACTGCATCTGTGGAAAGAGAATTGGTTAATATTTTATGTTTGTGATCCTTCATCTACAGAATTTAAATGCTTGTTTATTTGTCATTTCTTTACCTCTCGTGGGAAATATCTTGTTAGTAAAGGAAGCCCATTGTTCGCTTTTGCCTGTCTACGTTTGGTTTTAATTAATCTGGACAAGATCCATTTCTCATTTCATGGAACTGCTCTGTTATCTAATTAAGTATTTTACTTTGAATTGCTCTTTCTCCTTTTGTGTAGCTGAACTAAACCTGACAATATTACGATCGCTCTCTCCTTTGTGCTTCCCTCTTGAAATTTAGTGCATTTGGAGTCAATGCCCATTCAATAACCTAAACAAGGAAGACTATCGCAGATACAGTTCAATAACATCGTAAGTAAGCCTTAAGTAAGTAAAACCACAAATGTCTATATATAACCTCACAAATACACATAAACATGATTCATCCCATTATCCATCAAGCCTACAGTACATGCTATAATCAAAAGATAGTGGAATATGTTTCCGATGCCGTTAGACACATCAGCTCACAGACATGCATTCTCACTAAAGTATGGATTAATTTAAATCCTTTCTCAAATCTCCTTATAAAGAACTGGTCAGTCATAATCAGTGGCAAAGAAAAATGGATCAAAAAAGGCAATTATCTCATAGATTATCTTATACATATTGCATGAGTTGGAAAAATACCTTTAGCTCACCATATACACCTGGGAGGCAATTGCAGTTGGAAAACCTGAATTGGAGTTGTTGCCAGGAGCAGATAGTATGCAAATAAATGATGTTTGTGTGAAATATGTGAACATATGTAGGATGGTCATAAAGTTTAATAGATTATTTGCACATATTCTCCGTGTACCTGTGTTGCTCAATATATTCTTCCTTGGTTTATACTAAATAATGCATGACCATACACATACATGCAAATTATCAAAGAGGTAGATGATTGACAAAAATAGCAACAAGCATTTGCCAAGTCCTTAATTCTACCAAAGGGTCATGATTGAAAAATTTGTGGGGTGAGTTTAGTTTAGTTTAGAGATACAGCACACAAACAGGCCCTTTGGCCCACGGAGTCCGCACCAACCAACCACCGACCATCCACATACATTAACATTATCCTACACTAGGGGTAATTTTTAAATTTATACCAATTAACTTGCAAACCTGAACGTCTTCGGAGTGTAGGAGGAAAGTGAAGGTATCGGAGAAAATGCACGCAGATCACGGGGAGCTCCGTACGGACAGCACCCGTAGTCATAGAATCGGGGTCTCTGCCGCTGTAAGCAGTGTAAGACAGCAACACTATCGCTGCACCACCGTGCCACCCTTTGCAACACTGTGACCACCCGTTTTAATTTCAACCTCATGCTGAGATTAGTTTAACTCCATGGCAAGCATTGAGTGGTATGAAGCATTAGTAATCAGATTACAAAGCAAAGGAGGAATAGTGATAACAGGTGTAATAATCTTCACGCATTACATTAGGTTACATTAGATGAAACCATTTCTAAACACAAAGGGAATCATTTCATCTTGTACATTTTACATCCAATAAAAGAAATCTCATGTGTACACATACTGACAATCCATTTAATTTAAAGCTGATGCAATAAGATTTTTGAGTAAACATTTTCACCTTCACTTCAAGTGAAAAACTTTCACTTGAAAATACTTGAAGCGACACACTTTAAGGTCTTTCATTCTTTTCATTCTGCAGCTGGATACAATTCATCTAAGGGATTTGCTGGAAAGGTGAGTGGAAATTGATGATTAGGTTGGATGGACTACACGGATGTTGAGTTAGCTGTGATCTGGCATTTAAGAAGAAGGTCAGGCTTCATAGATTTTGGACTTTGTGTTTGCATAGGGTCAAAGGTTTTTTTTCTTCCCCGAAGGATCATAGCTCTGAGTAATGAACAACCACAGGAAAAATAATGAGTTACACATATAGTTTTATGTAAAAATAGACTCAGTTACAGCCATCATGATCATGGCTGATCATCTCCAATCAGACCCAGACATTTACTACTGTAAAGTCTCTTCTTCCAAATGTGGCTTCCGAATTTATGAGGAGGTAAAGAAGATGCAGGAGATGCAATTAAACCTGACAACTTAAGGCACTTCATTTATTTTTAATTAACTGAGCTCACTTGTATGGATATCAGACATGCTTCTGTGCTTCAGGATACAACTTTGGGAGGTCAGAATTTCCATTTCGCTCTCCAAATTTGTCACTTCCTCATCCATTTCCATCACTGAGGGACATGGCAGCTCAGAGATTAGACACCAATAAATGGAGAGCTGTTGTATAATCAAAAGAATAAGCTTCATGAAGCTGAAGTAGAAAGTTATGGAAATACTCAGCAGGTCAGACAACATCGATGAAAAGAGAAATAACATTTACATTTTTAGGTTAGTGATTCTCCAGCAAAGAAGGAACAGTGGCACAGCTGGTAGAGCTGCTGCCTCTCAGTGCCAGGCAAATAGGTTAAATCCTGATCTCAGGTGCTGTATGTATGTAATTTGCACATCCTTCCTGTGACAGCATGGGTTTCCTCTGTGGTGCTCCAGTTTCTTGCCATTTCCCAATGACATGTGGGTTTGTAGGTTAATTGACCTCTGTAACTTGCCTGTAGTAGGCAGGGAGTAAATGGGAAAGTGGATTAACATAGCGATAGATGGTAGGTGTGGATCATACCTTCAATGCTACAGTCTATCTCTAAAGCTAAAACGCTAAACCAAAGCTGGGATAAGTTGAAGATGTCGGATTCAAGTTGATACAGACACAAGGGAGAATGGAGAGGATTGAAATAAGAAAAATGGTGCATGATAAAATTGTAGACAGGTGAAAATAAGAGGAAAATGGTGCGTAACAAAAGTGGTGATCATTAGATAAGGAAAAAAGATAAATTGTTGAACTCAGAGTCAACAGTCAGGTTTTGACTGTCTCATCAAAAGATGACGAGATGTCACACATTCTCTCTGAACTCTGAAGAATAGAGCAATGAGGAAGCAGTGTTGTAATTCAAATGACAGGCAATCACAAGTTCAAGTTCAGGCAAACCAAATGGAGATGTTTCACAACACCCAATGGTGTCCAATTACGCAGTATGTGCACTCACTAAAGTGTAAAGAAACCTATGAACAATGACAGACAGACAGACAGATAGATTTTATTTGTCACATGTGCCAATTGGCACAGTGAAATGAAGTTCACCATACAGCCAAAAATAAAGAACACAACACAGAGTAGACAGAAATTCAACATAAAACATCCCCTCACAGCAGGATCAGAATTTCCCACCGTGAGGGAAGGCACCAAAGTCAGTCTCTTCCCGATGCTCCCCAATGTTCACCCATGGTCAGGGCCTCCCCGAGCCCTCCGCTGTCGCCGCTACTGGCGGCCCGATGTTCAGGCCCGCTCCCCGGGGTGATGTAAGTCCGACGTCGGGGCTGGGGGAAGTCCTCAGCGGCCTGGACCCCGAGTCGGCCCCCTCCTACCAGAGTCCGCAGCTCCCAAAGTCCACTGGCTGCACTGGGCGGAGATTCAATGCTGGCAGCCCTCGATAAGGGCCCCAGGACGCCACGATGATGGTCAGCGCCGCCCGCGTTGGGAGCTCTCTAGACCAGAGCTCCATGATGTTGGAGCAGTGGCCCAACGCTTCGGAGCTCCAACGGCGACCCAGGTAGGCATCGCCAGCTCCGCGGTGACTCCAGCGCCGCTGCCGCTGATTCGGCTCTGGTCCGGTTCCCGGTCCCTGGCAGGAAAGGCCGCTCCGATCCAGGAGGTAGGCCGCAAGGTGGGGGGCGAGGACGCGACTCGGAGAAATAGTCGCGCCCCCGCCAGGAAGTGACTGGGAAACAGTTTCCCCCTTACCCTGCCCCCCTCCCCCCACATATAAAAGTTAAAGACTCCCCAAAACACACTTTAAACTGACTAAAAATAAAAAAAAGAGGAAAAACAAACGGGCTGCAGGCAGAGGCTGCTGTCAGTGCAGCGCCCCTATCTAATGAATACATTAAATAAGTACGTTGAATTAAATGCCTGTAAATTGCTCTTTCACCTGCAAAACATAATGGACCCCTGAAAGTTGTGAAGGAAGGAGCAGATAAAGGGATGAGGTTTCTCCTGATGGGGATGCCCCAAACTGGGGATGACGGTCTCTAGCTACAAGTTTAACATTCGCACCAAGGATGAGAATACATTTCGCGATTTGGAGGTTGATGAATTTTTGGACTACTCTATCAATATATATATATTTATAGGTCTTCTGTCACTGAATATATTCCAGAGAGATTAAAAGATTAAAAACAAATTAGGGATTTAATTCAGCTGATGTAACAGGTCAGCCAAGGTGCTGAAGGTTGTGCTCCTTTAATGTATTCTGTTCCTATTTTAAATCAGAAGCACTTGCATGCGATGATGTCATAAGAAAGGAACAATATAATTGCACATAACGAGATATCTTGAATGGAACAGGACCTTTAGGTGCTGAAAGATAAGAAGTGGTGAAGGCATTTTCAAGGACGGTATTGCACTAGAGATGCAGGAAATGGCAAAAGACAATCTATTGAATGCAAAAGTAATCATGGGGACAGGATGTGAAAATGATAGGAACATTATTGTGATAGAGGTGTAGAAATTGGGAGAATGTCTTTGCAGGAAGCAACTTGGGAGAAAAAGTAATTATAATAGACATTAGAGTAAAAATATATCAGTTGGTTGTCTATTTCCAAAAACAGAGATGATAAAGTTGAGTGAAGGTAATTTTGAGGGACTGATGAGCCAAAGGCACGGGAATGATAGAACATGGAAGAAAAGGTGTTGATATTTTCCAGTTCAAGGTCAAGGTATTGGAAACACGTGTTAGAGAGGGAGATGTATAAACAGGAACAGAGATTCACCCACCAATCCACTCAAAAGGCAGGAGGGCCAGGGGTCATAATGGTTTTGTTACCAGCCCATTTCTTTGGAGCATGTGAATAAAGTTGAAGTTATTCAAGATGAGGATAACTTTGGCCTGGCACAGGAGCGATGGAGCATGTGAACGACATGTTAGATGAAAGGATGATTCTTAGACACTTCTGGGGAGTCATAGTGTGATACAGTGTGGAAGCAGGACCTTCAGCCCAACTTGCCCACACCGACCAACATGTCTCATCTACACAAGACCCACTGCTTGCGTTTGGCCATATCTCCCTAAACCTGTCCTGTCCTTGTACCTGTCTAATTGTTTCTTAAACATTGCGATAGTCCCTGCCTCAACTACCTCTTCTGGCAGCTCATTCAATAAATCAACCACCCTTTTGTGTAAAAGCTTTGGAGGTACAGGAAAATTGAACATTTTTGGGGGAAGAGTAGATATTCAGTGATGCTAAAAGCTTTAAATTGTATAAGATCATTAAGTTGAACCAACAGCCTTGACACTACTCATAAAAGCCAGATACTATCTCTAAACTGAACAGTTGGCAGATGTTTGCTTAAATAGCAGTAAGTTCAGGATGCAACGTGCATCTGTCACAGGCAGATGTCCTAAATTTGCAGAACATTTTTCCAGTCTTTCATTCCCTATCAGTGCTGGATTCCACATGAAGTCCAGCACCAGAATGAACTGGCAGATTCAGCAAATACGCCAGAAGTCACAAGGCAGAGCTCCATTTTCCAAGGTTCCCCAGTATTTACACATCTCAGGTTCCTATTGGTATTGTCATGTGCACCGAGGGATGGTGAAAAACCTTGCAATGCAGACAGATCATACCATACGTGATTGCAACAGGTAGTGCAAAAGAAGAAAAAAAACAGTACTGAATATAGTGTTACAGCCATAATGAAAGTGCAGATAAAAATGAGCAAGGGCTGCAATGAGATAGATCGTCAGGAACAAATCCTTAGCATGTGAGAGGTCCATTGAAGAGTTGGTTACAGGGGAAATTAAGCGTTCTTGAATCTGGTGGCATGTGCTTTCAAGCTGTTGCATATTCTGCCACACAGGGAGGGAGAGAAGAGATTGACTGGTGTGCAAGTGTGTAGCGGCACCTAGTGGTGAAGATAGGTATTCAGAACCCTCGTCATTGGTCGGGACTGTCACGTGACTGGGGGATCATTCGCAAACTTTTCTGTATGTTCGGTAGTTAGTGCTCCTCACGACGACAGGAGTTTACATCGTTTATTCCCGACTAAGTACACGCGTAGTTCAGGTGTTATTTCGTTAATAAAAAACATTTTGCTCTACTTGCTTGGTCTTGCTAAATTGGTGACCCCGTCGATCCAAACGTTATTTGGATCCATTATTCTGAACGCCGCCGGGATCCTTGATGCCAACCTGGCCTAGCAGAATGCAGTATCGCTAAAACTGCCCGTTTTCTGGACAGTACAACCTCATGTGTGGTTCCAACACATCGAGGCCCAATTTCAAATTTGGCAAATTGTCGTGGATTCAACTAAATATTTCTACGTGGTCGGCACGCTGAACCATGAAACCGCCACACGATTGGATCCTTACCTTCAACATCTGCCTGCTGCGGGGGAGCTAACATCGCCCCCGATGCTGGAGCTGATCGCCTCAATGCGGAGCGCCCGAACGCCGCCGGCTACAGGAATCAAGATGGTCCCGTCAACAGGGGCTCGAGGCCCATGACTGAGGAAGAGCTAAGGGAAGGACAAACTTTATTTTGCCTTCCATCACAGTGAGGAATGTGTAGGAGTCACTGTGGTGGATGTTCATATTTAAATGTGTTTTTGAGTGATCTGTTGCTTTTAATTGTGTGACTAACCTGGCCAGTGAAATTCCTCGTATGTTGCAAAACATACTTGGCGAATAAAGTGTGATTCTGTTCGGCCTCGACTCCATTTCATTTCTCGGCCATCACGTTACCCAACAGGGCGCAACCCCACTCCCCGCCAAGGTGAAGGCTATTTGGCAGTTTCCCCGGCCAGCCACAGTGAAAGGGCTCCGAGAGTTTGTGCACATGATTCATTTTTATCACCGTTTTGTCCCTGCGGCGCACCGGGTTTGCGGCCTTTGTTCCAGTGTCTGGCAAGCAAACAGCGGGACCTGGTGTGGGATGCGGAGACCATGGCCGCGTTTGACGGGGCCAAGGAGGCACTGGCCAACGCAACTATGCTCGTTCACCCGCGGGCCACTGCCCCTACCGCCCTCACCGTAGACGCTTCTGATACCACCATTGGGGGGGGGGGGTCCTCAAACAGTTCATTGACGGTCGCTGGCAGCCGTTTCTCAGCCGGCACCTGCGCCAACCCGAGCGGAATTACAGCGTTTCGACTGCAAGCTCCTGGCCCTCTAATTGGCTGCCCGGCATTTCCGGTATTTCCTGGAGGGCAGACCCTTCACTGACCACAAGCCCCTTACTTTCGCTTTTGCTTAATGTCCGACTCCTGGTCAGCACACCAACCGCGGCATCCGGCTTTCATATCGGAGTTCACCACCTGTATCCAGCATGTGGCAGGTAAGCATAACCAGGTCGCTTACGCCTTATCTCGACCTGCCATTAATGCTGTTTAGCTTCAGGAATTGAATATTCTGGCCTGGACGCTGCGCTACGGAACGGGGACGAGATGCTTCCCTATCATACTGCCGTTTCTGGTTTGATGGCACTGGAGTATGTCCCGCAAGGGCCCTCGGGTGTTACTGTCCTCTGTGATGTCTCCATGCGGCAGCCGTGACCCATCGTCTCTACTTTTCGACGGCGTCGCATTTTTGACTCAGTCCAAGGCTTAGCCCACCCTTCTATCCGGGCAACAACTACTTTGGTGGTGGCCAGGTTTGTCTGGCACGGCCTCCGCAAGCAGGTAGGTGCCTGGGCCAGGGCCTGCATCCCCTGCCAGTCCTCCAAGTTCCAGCACCACGTGCAGGCGCCCCTGCAGGATTTTGTCGTCCCTCAGCATCGATTCGACCACATCCACGTCGACCTTGTGGGTCCCCTACCGCCGTCCAGAGGCGTCACCCACCTGCTCACCATTGTTTAACACAGCGGCCCAAGGCCGTTCCACTCCCTGACACCTCCGCCACGACTTGTGCTCGAGCTCTCACTGCCCACTGGGTGGCTCGTTTTGGCGTTCCCGCCGACATCTCCTCAGACCGAGTGACGGAGTGATCGATTTCTTAGGTAGGCATAATTCTACGAGTGACGGAGAAAATTTGCAAGTATAATGGAAGAGTTGCATGAAAAAATTGAAAACAAGGTGGAAAAGGAAATGGAACCAGTGCTGGAAGAAATTATGCTACAATCAACATCCATAAAAGACCTTGAAGAATTAGTCCAAATAATTACTCAGACTACGAAAACACTCGTCAAAGAAAGTCAATGATTATCCGACTTACTGGACAAAGTTACTGATAATTGTACTGAGCTGGAAGGACGCCAGAGAAGGCAGAACCTAAGGATCGTGGGTATTCGAGAAGGGAGAGAAAAGAATCAAGATACCCGAGAGTTTACTGCAAACTTACTACAAAAGGTTTTATCTCTGGAAGAAAAGCCTTTGCTAGCCCGAGCACACAGAGTAATGAGACGTTATACAAAGCATGATGCTCCTCCAAGACAAATGATAGTAAAAGTCCAGTATGATTATGTTTTGGAAGATATGATAAATAAAGTTGTGAAAAGTAGAAATCTTAAATATGAAAAAGATTCGATCAGTATCTACCGAGACTATCCAGCAGAGGTCTCCAAGAAACGGAATGCGTTTAAAGAAACCAAAAGAATTCTGAGGGAAGTGAAGAATCTGAAGTACAGTCTGAGATACCCAGCCACACTGAGAGTCACCTACAATCAGGAAGAACATTATTTTAAAAATCCAGAGGACGCATTGAGATTTGCCCAAAGAATTAAGGAGCGAGAAGACTGAATTTAACCTTCAAAGATGACTTAAAGGAACAATTAAACCGTATTTTCAAGATTGGTTGAAGATTGCAATAGACTATGGACTTGTTTCATCTAAAGAAGACGGAGAAGGAGGCGGATGGGAAAATCGAGGAGATTTGGATTGAAGACTTTTCCATGGATACTAATAATTAGAATACTAACACTACTAGTTTAATAATTAACATATATTAACATATATAAACATATATTAAATTTAATACACTGGTATCATTAATAATTAGTTAATAATTGCTAATTATTGATTAATAATTAATAATTCATTACAGCCGACTAACTTATAATTAAGTAAATAGTAAATATAAATATACAAATATAAACTTTGACTTCATTTATCTCCCCTGGTACTTTTTATTTCTTTTTTACTTTTTATTTTTTCCATAAATTGGGTCTTTTTCATTATTTTTTTATTTTTATTTATTTTTCCTTTTTATTATATATTTTTATTATTATAATTTTCTAATAGGCATTAAGTATATATATATTACTATATACTTGACTATGAACTTTTTACACATCATAGTTTACTACACCCGGTTTAAATAATAATTTCTTTTTTTTTTAATATTAATTTTAGTGAATCATGGAGATGGACAACATTTAACATTCACTATGGAAGTCCTTAGATTGCTAGCCATGTTAGTATGGCTAACACTAACTACACTTATACTAGATGTAGTTTTTTCTTTCTTTGTGCACTCTACTAATCTCTTAATCTATCCCGTTTTTAATACTATTTCTGATTATTACTATTATTATTTTACATTTGAGCGGAATTATAAATTGATGCAAAGGAGATATATATGTGAGAGAAAATCAAGGGTTTTGAAATTCGTCTATTCGAAGTTCATGTGTAAGGTCTGGTATGTCGAACTGTACCATTTGCTCCATTATACATCCCTTTAGATAAAAGATGCAAGACTTACATACAAATACGGGGAATGGAGGAATAACGTTTTGTAGTTGGAATGTTAAAGGTATTAACGAACCAATTAAGAGGGGCAAGGTATTAGCACATTTAAAAGCACTTAAAATAGACGTTGCATTCATCCAAGAGACACATGTAAAAAAAGAGGCAGAACATAGATTAAAGGCCAAATGGATTGATAAAGTATATCACTCTTCTTTCAAACACAAATCTAGAGGTGTAGCAATATTAATTCGTAAAGGCACTGCATTTAAACATACTTCAATAATAACTGATAGTGACGGTAGATATATTATAGTAATAGGAGAATTATACACACAAAAAATGAGTTTTTGTCAATGTTTATGGCCCAAATTTTGATAGTCCGCTGTTTTAACAAAATATATTTAATACCATCCCTGAATTATCACAACACAATCTAATAATTGGAGGAGATTTAAACTGCACACTAGATCCTTATTTGGATAGATCATCAAAACAACGGAAACTTAAATCGCATTCCAGTGAGTTAATAAATGCATATATAGACAATAGTAATATTAAACATGTTTGGAGATTGCAAAATCCAACAGGACGAGAATACTCATTTTACTCACCTGTGCATAAAACTTATTCAAGAATAGATTATTTTCTGGTAGATTTAAAACTCATTCCACTTACGTATAATTCAAAATATCATAATATTATAATTTCAGATCATGCACCCTTAACTTTTAAGATGAAAATAACTGGTAAAATGGAAAAACAAGGTCAATGGAGATTTAACCCACAAATGTTAAAGGACAAAATAACTCAAGAATATATTACAAAACAGATCAAGATTTTCTTTGAAACAAACGATACACCAGAAATATCTTCATCCCTCTTATGGGAAACTTTTAAAGCATATGTTCGGGGAATTATGATATCTTCTCAAGCATTTTATAATAAAGAGAATCGGAAGGTACAACAGGCATTGGAAAGAGAGATTAAACAGTTAGATACAGAGAACGCTATTAACCCAACTATGATAAAACATAATAAAATCTTTGCATTGAAATATAAATTAAATAAAATACAGTCAGACCAAGTTGTAAAACAATACCAATATACTAAACAAATACTATTTGAATTTGGTGACAAACCACATAAACTATTGGCTCGTCAGTTAAGAAAATTGGAAGGAGAAAAAATAATTTATAGGATTAAATCAGATAAAGGGGAATTACTAGTACAAACTAAAGATATAAATGAGAGATTTTTGCAATATTATAAAAAAATTATATTCAGCTAAAACAAAAGAAAATCGAATAGGAGTAGAAACATTTTTAAAAAATTGTAATCTAAAAGGACTGGATTTAGAAGATAGGGAATTATTAAACGTTGAAATAACTATTGAAGAAATTGAAGAAACTATTAGATCATTAAAAAATGGTAGAACTCCAGGACCAGATGGTATTGGAGCAGAATTTTATAAAATATTTTATGATATGATAGCTCCACGTTTGAAGACACTATATGAACACATTTATGCACAACAGAAATTACCAGAAACATTAAATTAATCTATTATAACCCTTATACCTAAATTAGATTTAAAAAATCCTGATGATCCAGGGTCATATAGAGCTATATCTCTTTTAAATACTGATCAAAAAATATTAACAAAAATATTAGCACAAAGACTAAACATAGTGATTAATAAACTAATTCACTTAGATCAAACAGGATTTATACCAAAACGATATTCCTCAAACAATCTGAGAAGGTTATTTAATATTATATATTCAAAAAGAAACATTAATAAGGATTTATCAATTATTTCATTGGATGCAGAGAAAGCTTTTGATCAGATTGAAAATAATTATTTATTTTCGGTTATGGAATTTTTTCAGTTGGGGGAGAAGTTTATAACATGGGTTAAATTACTATATACCAAACCAAACGCTAGAATATTAATAAACCAAGTGTTAACAACTAAATTTAACTTATTCCGAGGCTGCAGACAAGGTTGCCCTTTATCTCCACTACTGTTTGCACTTGCAATAGAACCACTAGCAAAATCTGTGAGATTGCATCCTGAAATATATGGGTATGAAACTAAAGAAACTGAAAATAAAATGTCTTTATATGCAGATGATGTATTACTTTATATCACGAAACCAGAAATTAGTATCCCTAACTTGTTAGATTTAATAACTCAATTTGGATCGTTTTCAGGATATAGAATTAATTGGAATAAAAGTGAATATGCCAATATGGGAAATAACTTACATATATTACAACAATACCCTTTTAAGATTGCAAATGAAAAAAATAAATATCTTGGAATTTATGTAACAAAAAGATATGATTCTTTATTTAAATCTAATTTCCCACCCTTATTGAATAAATTACTTAAGGTATTCAGTATTCATTATTGGAAAACATTACCTATTTCAATGCTAGGTAAGATTATTGCGATAAAAATGATTTTTCTTCCACAATTATTATACTTGTTTCAAATGATCCCGATATATCTTCCTAAAAAAATTTTTAAGAAAGTTGACTCTATGGTTACCAATTTTATTTGGGATTATAAGAACCATAGAATAATTAAAAAGCATTTATGTAAATCAAAAATGAATGGAGGTTTTGCATTGCCTAATTTTATGTTTTATTATTGGGCAGTTAATATAAAAAATATGAATTTCTGGTTGGAAGAACTAGATAAACAACCAAACTGGTTAAAAATGGAAAAAGAAGACTGTTTACCTTTTGAAATTAGCTCGATTTTATTTGCTAATACTACAATACATAAGAAAACATAGAGGAAACCCAATAATATAAAGTGGAATACGTATTTGGAAACAATTAAAAAAAACATTAAAATTACAGAATACACCACTAGCTCTTCCAATTGTAAACAATATTTCTTTTAAACCTTCATTGATGGATAAAGGTTTCTTAAAATGGAAGAACTATGGAATAAATAAGATTGGTGATCTCTACAGGGAAAGTTTATTTCTCTCATTTCAGGAATTACAACAAAATTATGGATTACACTCCAAAGAATATTTTAGATATCTACAAATTAGAGATTATGTTAAATCAAATACACTAGATTTTAGAAATAGAAAGACAGAAATTTTAGATGAATGTCTAAATAAACATCCGAATACAGAAAAAATAATATCATATATCTATAATATCTTACTGGAAAATGATTTACCAAATACGGATAAATATAGACAAGCATGGGAAAACGAATTAGGTCAAGTAATTAGTAGAGAAGTATGGAATGAAAGTTTACAACATATACACCACTGTTCATTAAATACCAGACACTCCTTGATACAATTTAAAGTTATACATAAATTACATTTCTCAAAATCCAAATTAAATAGAATTTTCTCAAATGTTTCCGCGATATGTGATAAATGTCAACAATTAGAAGCTAATTTAACGCATTCATTCACAAAATGTATAAAAATTACTAATTTTTGGATAGAAATTTTTAAGATAATCTCAATTGTAGTTAATGCAAATTTAATTCCAGACTCAAAATTAATTATATTGGGAATACTAGAAACGAATCAGATATTAACATCACAACAAATAATTTTTATTGGTTATAGTTTAATAATTGGTAAAAAATTAATACTAAGATTTTGGAAAGGTCCCATATCCCCTACAATTAAAATGTGGATTACAGAAATGTTGGAGACACTTCACCTGGAACGATTAAGGCTTGTCCTGATGGACAGGTTGGATCAATTCAGAGGAATATGGTCTCCATTTATTGAATATTTAAAGGGTTAAGATGGTCCGGTTCAAGGCCATGACTGAAGCCTGAATGAATGAATAGATGAAGAATTATATACAATAGATCATGAATATATCTCCAATGAAGAATATCTTGTTTAATACTCCACTCATTTAATTTATCTCTTTTTTATTTCTTTTTCTCTTTATTACCTATCTTTATTTCCTACTGTTATAAAATAAAAAAATATAGAAGTATAAATAAGATTGACTGTAAATTTAAAAAATATTAAGAATGTATGTGACGATAATATTTTTTTTCTTTGATCTTATATTATTTCTTCTTAATATGTAATTACTTCTAATAAAAATATTTTACAAAAAAAAAATTGTCTTTGTGTAATGGCAAATGGTCCCTAGTGTGTGGGATAGTGTAAGTGTGCAGGGAACGCTGGTCAGCATGGACTTGGTGGACGAAAAGGTCTGTTTCTGCACTTTATCACCAAAGTAAAAACTAAACCATCTCAAAACACTTTGTGATGACGGATGTCAAAGCCATCGGACTAATTAACTGATTATCAGTTTTACATACAGTATCTAATTATCAGTTTTGTTTCAACCACATTGACTTGAAAAGTGATTATGGGATCCAGATATAAAAAAGTCTCTAGGTGAAGTGGGAACAAAAGGATGTCAGATAGGAAAAGGTGTAGTAAATCATTTGTATCTAGTTTAATATTTTCAAATATTTTTTAATGTTTGTAGATGTTTTCAGCTGATCTTTTTCCTTTTAATTATTGCAACAGGTGCTTAAGGATGACTAAAATTACATTTTACTTGTCTGGAAAAGATTGAATTCGATCAAAAAACGTTAAAAATGACAGATGTATGGATGTTTAATTTTTTTTAAATATATATTTCAGGAGATGTTGGTGTCACCGGCAAACTCCATTGTACATTGCCCATTCCAAGTTGCCATTGAGAAAGAGGTGAGCCTTCGTTCTTAATTATAACAGAGAGTGGTGAATCTGTGGAATCCTCTGCCACAGAAGGTAGTTGAGGCCAGTTCGTTGGCCATATTTAAGAGGGAGTTGGATGTGGCCCTTGTGGCTGAAGGGATCAGGGGGTATGGCGAGAAGGCAGGTACGGGATACTGAGTTGGATGATCAGCCATGATCATATTGAATGGCGGTGCAGGCTCGAAGGGCCGAATGGCCTGCTCCTGCACCTAATTTCTATGTTTCTATGTTTAACTTGTGATGAAGATACTGAGACATTGCAGTTAAATAGGTAGCTCCTGCATTTCAACTCGGTAATGATGAAAAACCATCAATATATTTTCCATCCCAATGCCATGTGTTCTGGAGATGATGGTTTCCCATTCATTTACTATCACTTGATCTTTGGGAGGTACGGATTTTGATTATGTTGGCTTGATGTGAACAGGAGACAAAAGGATATCAGATAGGGAACGGAAATGAGTGAAACTTAAAGTCAGGGGGAGAATTTGAGTAGAAGAGGAGCGGGGAAAAGGGAAAGGGAAGTGAAAAAGAAGGATAATAGAAAAATAGAGGGAGATGGGAGATGACCAAAGGCGAAAGCAACAGGACATATAGGGGTGATGGGTGAAATGTGTGCACACTGGTGATGGGTGAGAACATGCAAACAGGAAGATCAGGATTTAATTTACTGCTTGGGTAGCCTACAGCCCAAACGTATGAACACTGAATTCTCCATCTACTCATCACCCACCCCTCCTTTCTCTGCTTTACATTTCATTCCTCTTCTTTCCTAATCTGATACCCTTTGTTTCCATTTCATCTCTAGCCTTTGTCGCAGTCTAACACCAGGGACAATTTACAGAAGCCAATTAACCTACAAACCTGCACATCTTTGAAATGTGGGAGGAAACCGGAGCACTCGAAGGAAACCCACATGGCCACAGGAAGAATATACAAACTCATATTCTTTGATCAGTCCTGAGCATCATATGTCCAGAGCCCTGAGAAGAAGGAAAGGGATAAAGGCAGTGCCCACATTATGGCAATATAATGTAGCAGGCAACTTTAAATTGGACATTGTATTTAAAGAGGACTGGTGTACACCTTCGACTGCTCCATTAATGGGAACCTCTGCCTGAACACCTCGAAGGCGATTTTCACAATGTTGCAAATTATTCCATGGTTCTCAAAGTAGTGTTGCTCTGTTCCAGTCTCTAAACCTTAACTGGATCAAGAGCCAGGGATTCTTGGGAAAAGCTATCCGTTAGTTCAGAAATAATACTGAAAATGAAAATATCTTGCAATCTTCCCACATACAAAGCTTCCATCATTGGCATTTTCAACATTTGGTCAAAGACTATTTGAATGTTTAATTGACTAATTGAATGTTCAGTGGATAAAAGCCCTCATAACTACTACACGGATCAAGACTCGCATTAGGAACACTAATTTGCCCAGATAGACAATCAATCACTCTATGCACCATGGAGAAATTTGCCATCTGGCACATCTATGCATTTGTTTCTACCTAAGAAGAAGAATGGTGAGCTGAAAACTGGGAGACGCATGGCTGATATCTGCTGCAAATCCATGGTGCCATAGTAATTGAAGGAAAATGTGGCTGCATTAAAGTTAAGATAACTCCATAGTTGATGATCTGCCTGCAGTTGGTTGATGCAGGTGAAAAACTACTTGAAGGACTTTGATCTTTGTCCACATTTGGAGGGAAATTATAGAATGTGGACCCAGCAAAGAGAGAAAACTGCAAGGTGGTGAGTATTAATCATAGTGATACAGCGTGGAAATAGGTCCTTCTGCCCAACTTTCCCACACCGACCAACATGTCCCAGCTACACTAGTCCCACTTGCCGTGTTTGCTCCATATCCCTCTTAACCTGACCTATCCATGTAACTGTCTAACTGTTTCTTAAATGTTTGCATAGTCCCAGCCTCAACTACCTCTTCTGGCAGCTTGTTCCATACACCCACCACCCTTTGCATGAAAAAGCTACCGCTCAGATTCCTATTAAATCATTTCACCTTCTCCTTAAACCTATGCCCTCTGGTCTTCAATTCACCTATTCTGGGCAAAGAACTCTGTACATCTACACGATCTATTCCTCCCATGATTTTGTACACCTCTATAAGATTACCCCTATTCCTCCTGCGCTCCAAGAAATAGAGTCCCAGACGACTCAAACTCTCCTTATAGCTCAGACCCTCCAGCCCTGGCAACGTCCTCGTAAATCTTCTCTCTACCCTTTCCAGCTTGACATAATTTTTCCTATAAAATGGTGCCCAGAACTGAATGCAATAATCTAAATGTGGTCTCACCAACGTCTTATACAACTGCAACTTCTCTTCTCTGAACTTCTATACGCAATACTCTGACTGATGAAGGCCAATATGCTGAAAGCCTTTTTGACCATCCTACCCACCTGCGACTTGACCTTCAAGGAACCATGCATGTATTCCTAGATCCCTCTGCTCTACAAAACTCCCCAGAGCCCTTCCATTTACCGTGTAGGTCCTGCCCATGTCAGACTTCCCAAAATGCAACACCTCACACTTCTATGTATTAAATTCCATCAACCATTCCTCAGCCCACCTGGCCAATCGATCAGATCCTGCTGCAATCTTTCACAACCATCTTCACTATCTGCAAAACCACCCACTTTTGTATCATCGGCAAATTTGCTAATCTTGCCATGTATGTTCGCATTGATTATTGATCTCAAATCATTACTATCGATGACAATTGGTAGACATCGTGAGTTTGGGAGGTGCTTCAGAGTTGCCTGGATGAGTAACTGCTGTATTGGCCGAGGAAGAAATTAATGTTTAGGTTGTTTGATAGGATGTCAATCAAGTGGGTCACTTTGTCCTGGACAGCATTGAGCTTCTTGAGAGTTGTTGATGTTGCAATCACCTAGGCATGTGGAGAGCACCAGTCATTTCCTGACTTGAAAAGACCTTGGAATGTCAGGAGGTGAAATACTAGCTCTTCCTCTGACATTGCCTTGCAGCCATGTGGTATGTGGTTGCTCCAGTTCACCTTTTCGTCGATGGTGACTCCCACGCTGTTGATGCTGGGGGATATTTGGAAATGATGATGCTTTCGATGTCAAGAGTCATGTTGGACATGATCATTGCCCGCAATGTTTGTCGCATTAATGTTACTTGACACTTATCAGCCCATGTTTGACTTTTATCTAGGTCCTGCTGCATGCAGTCATGGGCAGCTTCATTGCTGAGGAGTAGCAAATCTAATTGAAATTGTGCAGTCATGAGCAAACAATTCACTGTTGATGCTGTGATGGGAGAAAGATTATTGATGATTTCAACGTAGTTGGGATATATTCGGCAATACTGTGCTGAAAAAATTCCTGTATTGATATTCTACAGCTGTAATGTTTGGCTTCTGCAAATGAAATGGATTGACAGTCAGGTCCTTTTCCCTAGGGTGGAAATGTCTAAACACTAGAAGGCATAACTATAAGGTGAGAGGGGGAAAGTTTAATGGAAATGCACAGGGCACGTTTTGTTACACAGTGCTGGGGGGCTGGAATGCACTGGCAGGGGTGGTGGTGGGGACACATACGATTGTGGCATTTGAGAGGTTTTTGGATAGGCACATGCAAATAGAGGGATTATGTACAGGCAGATGAGATCAGCTTAACCTGCCACCATATTCGGCACAAACATTGTGGACCGTATGCCTGCTGCTGTGCTGTACTGTTTTATGTTATATCCATCTTCCATTGTGTGATGTATGGTCACACCCACTGGAATGTTTAACACTAGTGCTCATTAACTTCAGTTTTATCAAGGCTACTTGATGTTCAGGCCAGCCACTTACTTTCTACCTTTAGAATTAAGTTCTCTGGTCCATACTTAGACAAAGGGTGTGATCAGGCCTGAAGCAAAGTGAATGTTCTAAAACCAAAATTGTTCATTGCCGACCATCACTTAAGTTTTGATAAAGAATACACTGATTCGCCAAGACGTAGGAAAAGAATACATGTTCTTTAAAGCAAGCAATACCCCAGAGGTGGAGGGGAGATTTGCAAACTAAATATATGGGTCAATAAAAGCAGCACTGCTGTCAGAGATTAGATGAGAGTGGGTGTATGGCAAGCTGTCATCTTGCACCACAGGACAAGCAATGTCCAGACAGAAAAAAATGAAAGCAATAGATTTGGATAAGGGGGCAGAACAGAGGTGCTGCTATTTGCGAGTCATTTGTTTGAGAACAGGATGCACCTGAGCAATTTTCTATGGTGTTAGATAGATTCCTGCATTGAAACTATAGTGGAACTTCTTAGCTCAAGGCAAGGGTAGTTCTGGTGTGCAGGTCAGTACGACAGCTGGGATGTTTTTGATGCAGTGGCCTTGCTGTATCCATTGTTTTAGGCTGTTTCCTGAATAACTTGTTTGATGGTGGGTGTCTCTGGTGAAGCCATCGTTTTCCATGATAAGACCACCCTGAGCAGAAGTTGATGGGGGATGCATCAAGTTATGGTGCAAGTGAAATTATGCTGTGTATTGGATGATGGGCAAGACAAACATAACACATACCAAGTACAATTATGCACAACTTAAGAAGGGAGTTTCTGCACGTAATCTTTGAACATGACATCCCATGGCCTGCATGCTGTGAGGAGATTTGTTTGCTTGGCTAATA
The DNA here is from genome assembly GCA_035221665.1 of Okamejei kenojei. Taxonomy (NCBI): domain Eukaryota; kingdom Metazoa; phylum Chordata; class Chondrichthyes; order Rajiformes; family Rajidae; genus Okamejei; species Okamejei kenojei. The sequence continues at coordinate 88,308,228 of CM069131.1, read as the reverse complement.
CTTTTTCCCTGATCTCCAACAGGAGTATTGCTTTTTCAACACCACTATCATATAGCATTAGGATCGCATGATGTTGTCTTCACCTTTAACCTCAGGGATATTGTTTGCTTTAAAGAACATGACAGTTCATCTGATACAGGTGCTGAATGGTTCTCAAAGTCAGTTATACATGCCGAGCCTCCCAATATAGCCAGTCAAGCCAGCTGCATTGTCTGACACTGATCCAGCACTGACAGGGCTAATCCTGATGCATGTGATGGCTGGAGATAAGTCAACACTGCTGTCCCTTGGCCCTACGGCTTGCTGTGCTATGCACACCCGTCACCAAACATGACAGCTTCACAGAAATGAGATTCTGTGTGAACAGTTGCGATGAGAAAATCAAATTTGCTATAGCAAGCTCAGCTATAACTTACCAAGTGTGAATCAACCATAGCCTTCAACATATCCTCATTACCAAATTGTAAGGTTGCCACAAAGGCCCTGATACACAGAATATTGTTTATGCTATGTAAGCAATTGTGGCTGAGGAAAGATCGGATAAGCTAGTGGCATTTTCTTTGGAACAAGCAGACTGAGTGGAAACATAATTGACGTGTATAAAACAATGAGGCATCCAGATAGATTGCCCTTGAATGTCTTCTAAACTGTATGAGTGTAAATAGTGATCCATGGATGTAAGTTAAAGTAATTGGTGGCAAGATTACAGGGGAAATGAAGAAGATGACAGTGGCTGCAAGGAATAGGAGGAGGTGGAGTGATGGGCGTACAAAATGACGGCAGACAGAAAGAAGCAGCGACTGGTGAGAGGAGATGGAGTCGCACTGTGGCTGAGCATGTCCTGTTGTTGACAGCGGCCTGAAGAAGGAGCTGGTGGCCATGTGCTACAACAAGAGCAGCAAAAAATGGCCGCATTAACCGGACCTTGCGGTAGCTGGTGAAGAAGTGCTCGCTGGCGTGGACCAGCAGAATCGGCGTCTAGTTTTAAGGTGAAACAACACAAGGTGCTGGAATAACAGGGCTGAGTTCCTAACTCACTGAATCTGTCTGAATCAGAGTCCTGACGTCAACTATCCATGTTCTCCTGAGATGCTGTCTGACCCGCTGAGTTACTCCAGCACTTTGTGCCTTTTGTGTATTAACCATCATCATGCAGTTCATTGTTTCAACTACCTGCAATGATAATACCTTACTTGGTTATGGTGAGTACTCAACATCAATGGACTCCACCCCCATGATGCACTATAATGAGAGTTTACTGTATTGCATGCAGTTCTTGTTGCCCCATTTCCGGATGAATGTGGAGGCTATGGAGAGGGTGGATGAGAGTTTTACCAGGATGGATTAGAGGTTAGGAGCTATAAGGAGAAGTTGAACAAACTTGGCTTATTTTCTCTGGAGTGCCAGAACCTGAGGGGAGGCCTGTTAAAAGTTTATAAAATCATGAGAAGCATAGATATGGTAGACTGTCAGAACCTTTTTTCCCCCAGGATGAAAAAGTCAAATACTACATGACAAATATGTTTAGAGGTGGAAAGTTTAAAGTTGATGTACAGGCCAGGTTTGTTTTAGAATGGTGAGTGGCTGGACTGTGCTGCCAAGGATGGTAGTGAAAGCAAATATGATGGTGGCACTGGAGGCTATTAGATGGATACATGGATAAGCAATGAATGGAGGGATATGGATCATGTGCAGGGAGAAGGAATGAGTTTAATTTGGCATCATTTTTGGTACAGGCATTCGGAGCCATAGGGCATGTACTTGTGTTGTACTGTTTTTGTTCTAAACGATAGATATTCATTTGCAAAACTCTACAGCAAATTCAAAGGCCAAAAAAAAACTAAATCTGAACAATACTGGTGAGACCGCTTTCTTCAATTGCTATTGTTTCACTTACTATATAGCCTTCAGCTCAGGTACGCCAAATTTTTCATTTGCCAAATAAAAGCTCAGGTTTTGACAGGCTGCAGTTCAAAGGTTGAGACAAGCAACAAAAGTAATTCCATCAGCAATTTAAAATGACAAGAGCAAAGAGGACCTGACAGTGTACCAGATCAAACTGACAATGAGGAACTAGGATTATACAGTATCTATGCAATGGGTAGTAACAGCAAACTATGAACAGACTCAAGTAAAACTGATTAACTGAGTAACTAATGAAATGACATTATTGCAGACTGAACAGTAATGTCTCAATAGCAAGATTTCTTATGTACCATTGACAGAAGTACAGTCACATCGAAAACTTGATGGAGTCAAGTCATCATCTAAAATTTTCTAGACCACGGTGTATATAATGTTTGAAATTATGGATCGTTGCTTGTGTAACCACTGCAATCTTTCAAATTTTACAAGCGCAGAAGAAATCTTGTGATTTGCGGAGGAAGTAAGCAGGAGTTCAGTGTGAAACTAAACGAAACAAACAATTTTGCAATAGGAAATTGTGTAGCTCAGATTGAAGGTTGATTCCTATGGCCTAGGACTCTTGAGGGAAAAGGTAGAAGACATCACCAATATATCAAAACCTGACAACATAATAGAATTAAAGTTGCTCCTGGAGATGGAGACACAAGGAACTGCAGATGCTAGTTTGCAAAAAAAGACACAAAGTTTTGGAGTAAGACAGCACGTCAGCCAGCGTTTCTGGTGTAGGTGCAGTAATAAGTCATGTGATGGCATTGTGGTCAGGGGAAACTAACCCATTTTTGTTTCCTGCACATTTGTAAGCAGAAAGTACAATTATGCACAAATTGAGAAGAAAGCACTTGGAAGTGTCTGAGACCAGGAAATTCAATCGGTTTTTACTAGGCAAAAAATCAGGTTGTTATCTTACCAACAGGGACGCTGCACGATTGGCAGCTCCGCCAACAGTCTTTCTGTTTCATCTTTTTTTTCATTTTTAGTACATTTAAAAGTTTGTGTCAATGTTCTCCGGTTTGTTTTATGTGGGGGGAGGGAGAGGGGGAAATGTCAGAGGAAACATTTTTTCAGTTTCTTACTTTGCCGGAGATGCAATTGTTCACTGGATCGCATCTCCGGTTGCTCTGCGGCCCCCCATCGATGGAGCTGGAGGCTTCCTTGGACTGACGTTGGGCCCCATCGCGGGGCGTGGACTTAACATCGGAGTCGATCCATTGTCTGGGATCGCTCCAATCGCGGCCAGCGGACCTTCCATCGAGAGCTCGCAGTCTCGGGAGAGGCTAGTCGGGAGCTCCAACGACGCAGTGGCTCGACCAGCCCTGCCTCGGGATCTGATCGTCCGGCGCGGGGGAGCTGACCACACCCCCAATGCAGGAGCTGATCGCCCTGATGCGGAGGGCCAAAACACCGCTGGCTACAGGAGTCAAGATTGTCCCGTCAACGGAAGGCTCATGGCCCCCGACCGCGGGAGAGGAAAGAAGGGAAGAGATTTTAACTTTTTTTTTCACCGTCCATCACAGTGAGGAATGTGGAGGAGTCACTGTGGTGGATGTTTATGTTAAAATGTATTTTGTGTGTTCCGTTGCTTTTTATTTGTATGACTGACTTGGCAAATGAAATTTCTTGTATGTTGCAAAACATACTTGGTTAATAAAGTATTACTGTGGTTGATTATGATTGTGATTGATTGTGATTGTAATATTAGCTCCCAAGTCATTAACCATGAAAACCATTAAAAATGTAATGAAGTGCAATCCTTCTATTTCAGTACAATGATGCAATTCAGTACAGAAATCCCAAGCAGAACTTCTTTCTGATTTTCAATTGCTGCATGCTACATGAGAAATCTGAAACTACAAGTGTGATTGACACATTAACTACTGTCAATGAGGAATTTCCACAAACTATGTTGAAGGTGTTGGAAAAGATCTATGAACAAATCAATGCAAAGAATTGTCATGCAAGTCAAGCACCTTATGCCATAATGTTAATATCTACCATACTGAGAGAAATTATTTTTTGACTGTAAAGTTCAGACTGAACACATTGGTCAATTGCAATAAGCTTTGTTTACTGTTCCTGTTTAGACCATGACCTCAAATTGTTGGTCAGCAAAATTGGAACAGGCCATAAAAGCGCCTTTGTCCAATAGCCTCCAAGACCTTTTCAGAGTGTATGTGGAGATTTTTGTGAAAAAGAAATGACAATTTCTTGGTACTGATCAATGTGTAGTGAGGTGAATCTCATGGGTTCTTGTGAAACCACTGAATGTACTTTAGATGATTTGATTTCCAGGACAAGGGGTCACAGTTTAAGGATAAGGGGGAAGTCTTTTAGGACCGAGAGGAGAAAATCGTTTTTCACACAGAGAGTGGTGAATCTGTGGAATTCTCTGCCACAGAAGGTAGTTGAGGCCAGTTCGTTGGCCATATTTAAGAGGGAGTTGGATGTGGCCCTTGTGGCTGAAGGGATCAGAGGGTATGGAGAGAAGGCAGGTACAGGATATTGAGTTGGATGATCAGCCATGATCATATTGAATGGCGGTGCAGGCTCGAAGGGCCGAATGGCCTGCTCCTGCACCTAATTTCTATGTTTCTATGTTTCTATGATACTAATGTTGCATGTTTATCACAATAACTCATTTTTTGGGGCTCTTAGATTTGATGCATTCTGTTCTTAAGCTGCATAAAACACAATAGTTGTAAATATACTACTGTTCCTTTATGTAATCTGGTGCCAAATGGAGCCATCAAGAGGTCAGTCAGAATAGTCAAGATTGCTCTCAAGCACCAAATGTTCCAGAAATGTTAAACGCAGCGTGAAGCATCACTTAACCAACATCACACTGTACCATGTGCAGAACTGGAGGTGAAGAGAAGATTGAAAACACTTGAGCTATGGTCATCTAAAGTTGGCTTCTAGAGTTGAAAAGAAGTCGGCTCATCAACTTCTCTATATTTGTCAAAATAATGGAGGAGATACAAGGAGCTGCAGGTGCTGGTTTACGCAAAAAGACAAAGTGCAAGAGTAAGATGGGGGTCATGCAGCATCTCTGGAGAACATGGATAGGTGAGGTTTTGGGTTGGGTCCTGACCTGAAACGTCACCAATCTCTAGAATGCTGCCTCACCTGCTGTTTCAGTTCTTTGTCTTTTTTGAGTCAAAAGAATGTTATTTCAAGGAAATTGAACACATCTGGTCCTTTATCAAGACCAGATTTCACAGGTGGGAGGTTTGTGGAACCAGGAGATATGATTAACACTGATGTCAAAATCTAATGTACTCATGTGAATCAAATGATCCCAGGTGGAAATGAAGCAAGCTTAGAGGTTAAATTGTACATGTGCGACCAGGTTGGACGATTCAGATCAAAGGAAATGGAATACCAAATCCAAGATAAGAATTAAACTTTCAGTAAGTTCAAATCCAGAACTTTGCTGGTATTATTGCAACATTTAGCGGGTACTATTGCAATGATTAAGAAACATTTAGACATGTACATGGATAGGATAGGTTTAGAGGAAAATTGGCCAAACACAGGCAGATGGAACTAGTGTAAATGGGGCATGTTGGTCGGTGTGGGCAAGTTGGGCCGAAGTGCCTGTTTCCATACTGTATGGCTCTATGACTCAGAACCAAATAATCTGTAAGTGGGTTCGACACCAAAAAGAAATAGAAAATCAAAAAGTTTCTAAAAGAAAAACTGGTTACTAGACAACATTTATATTTTCACTTTGTTAAATGCAGATCCAAATATATCACCTGTTTCTTGCTGTTACTGCTTCCAATCAGAAAGGGGAGCAGAGTGTAATAAATCTTAACCATGAAACATGGTGTATTCGTATTCTGATCTTGATTGAGCATGAGAATAATGTGCTGTGTCTGCTTCTCAACAATAGAACAGTTTTCGCAGATATTTTGTTTGCAACGGCAGTTTAAACCACAACATGTACAAATAGTGCTCCCATGCAAATAAATCTCTACTTCTTTTTGTATACATATACACTGTGTCTCAATGCATTCATGAAGACATTACAATTGCTTAATGCTTAGCTATGTCTAGTTTCTGATGGGCTCAATATATAGCTTCCACTCTTTTAATAAAAATCACTCAGGGGAAACTCTACTTTGCCACGGGGAAATCACCAGTTTCTTCGATTGAATTACTGCTGTCACTGCACAAACACAATCTTGTTTGATGTCGTCTTGCCATTCGTCTTCTATATGCTGTCTTTTATCTAAATCCAGAGTAATGCAAACTTCACCACTGTAACTCAATAACTTCTTCACAGGTCCTGTCATTTGGCATTGCCATTTATCTCAGAAAGCTCTCCAGTTATTGAAATGCCAACTATGATTTCATCTAGAAGCTGGTGTAAGGTAGTTTTGCAGGAGCACAGCACGAGATACAACTTAATGTGAAATTTCTTATTATATTGTGGTTGGAATTACCTCTGTTCAGCTTACCCGGCAGAAGTTATTTTTAAATCTGCAGAATTTTCATCAATCATCCCTTTCTTGTTTTTACTGCCCACTGCATATGTTTCAAAAAACGAATTAACTGCACCCATAGTTCTGCAAAAGGAAATATAATTCTTTATTTCTGCCTGGAGTATTAGGAAGCAACGGTTACTGTTAAAACAATAGTTACCAGGCAATTTTCAATCCAATTTCAAATAACAAATATAATATCAATTTTGACTAAAAATTTCTGCATTTCCCAATCTGGGTCAGTGATACACTGAGAAACAGAAAGGGAGTACACTATCCTTGTGCAGGTGTCAGAGGTTAACCTGCTGATGAAGCCAGCTCCAAATTGGAGATAAAGCCCTGTGCCACAAATGGGTCTTCATTTATGCTGTTACATCACAAAGAGGGAACAGAACAATGTAGAAACAGGGAACTGCAGATGCCGGTTTATACAAAAGGATGCAAAGTGCTGGAGCAACTCAGCGAGTTAAGCAGCATCACTGGATAACGTGGATAGGTGGGTTTTCAGGTTGGGGCCTTTCAGATTGTCAGCCTGGCCTGAAACATCTTCTATTCATTTTGTTTAGTTTAGAGATACAATGCGGCAGCAGGCCCTTTGGCCCACCAAGTCCGCACTGACCAGCGATCCCTGCACATTAACACGATCCTACACACACAAGGACAATTTACTCTTACACCAAACCAATTAACCTACAAACCTGTACGTCTTTGGAGTGTGGGAGGAAGCCGAAGATCTCGGAAAATACCCATGCGATCATGGGGAGAGCGTACAAACTCTGTACAGACAGCACCTGTAGTCGGGATGAAACCCACGTCTCCGATGCTGTAAGGCAGCAACTCTACCGCTGCACCACCATGCCCTTCATGTTCTCCAGGGATGCTGCTTCACCTGTTGAGTTACTCCAGCACTTTGTGAGTCTTTTTAGGAGCACAACAAGGCCTGCCCATGGAGTTGCTGAGGATCTGACAGGCAGATGTGTCACACCCTGGTTGTGTCAGCTATCCAAACCATCAGAAAACAAATTGTTCCAAAATGTTGCTTACAAGTTTTACCTGGGTTCCAACAGGGTTCTATTCGATTTCTAAGAACCATTCATACACCAAACAGTTTGCAGAACATAAAAGCAGGTGCCCAGCAATATATTTAAATAGAATCATAGGACAATTAAGGGAAATGTGTAGTTGAGCCAGGACGTTTAAGTCAACCATTCAGATATGGCTGGCCACTAAGTTCCAGAACTAAGTTTCTGTCGGTCTCCCAAACACATGTTTGTATGTACAAACTCTATATTTCAGACATTTATAACCTGAGGACGCATAGCATGCAAATCCCGCCAGAGGCACTCATGAAGCATCCGTAAAGAAAAGGCATAATTTGATCCAGCTCTGCATATCTTCAATTTCTAAGCCGAACATTATGCTATGGGCCTGATAAAGATTACAAATCTAATGAGCACACATACTTTGCAATCCCTATAAAAAGAGAACTACATTTTTGTATTTGAGGTAAATAATCTGGATAATTAATTGCTAATTTAACTTAATTGAAGGAAACCAAATGCATTGATGAAAACATTGCTCTCCAGCAGATTTCTTTGTGTGACTGCGCCAGGTCAAGCCCAGGCCTCAGGCACGAGCAAATGTGAGTCTACCCGATGCACGACTGAAATATAAACCTCTGCATAATGTATTTCTATAATTGTTAGACAGGTTTCTTTAAATTGTCACTTTTGTGTTGAAAGATAATGGGTTAAAAGCCCATTTCAGGATACGGAACATACCCACCAATTAGCCATGCAACACGCAAACACTGAGGAACTGTTGATTTTTCCAGAAATCCTTTCATCCTCCTGATGGTGCATTGAACTCTTTCCCCACAGTGGAAAATGCATTCTCCACATTAAAAATCTCAACACACTGATGAAGAAAACAAAAAGAAATTGACAACATTTTTTTCTGTTTATTTTACTCTCAGCAGTAAGAAAATGGCTCATTCACTTCCTTCTTGGTTTGTGGATTATTATTGTACATGAGATGCTATTATATTCACCCTATAACTATAGCAACATCTCAACAAAAACAGGGGCATATGGAGAGAGAGCACAGAAACAGGCCCCTTGATCACTGAGTCCGCGCTAATCATTATCCACCAGTTGACATTGATCTCATTTTTATTCTCCCCACATTCTGATCAACTACCCCCCCCCCCCCCCCCCCCCCCCCCCCCCCCCCCCCCCCCCCCCCCCCCCCCGTAGATTCCACCACTCATCCACACGAGGGATAAGTTGCAGTGGTCAGTTAATTGAATTGACCAACCTGCACAAGTCTGGGGATGTATACTGGAGCATGCCAAGGAAACTCATATGGACACAGGAAGAATGTGCACACCCCATACAGATAGCACCTGCGATCAGGATTGAACCCTGGTCACTGGTACTGAGACAGCAGTTCCACGCAGTACTGTTGTAGAATGTTTGGAGAGATGTGATGCAACTATAGATCAAAATTCTTTCTCAAATGCTAGATCCGGTGGAGTGTGTGTGGAAGATCGAGCGACTGTCCATATGGTGCCAGCACTATAACCTGGCCCTCAACACCAGCAAAACCAAGGAACTGATTGTGGACTTTGGAAGGAGTAGGATGGGGACCCACAGTCCTGTTTATATCAAGGAGTCGATGGTTGAAAGGGTCAAGACCTTCAAATTCCTGGGCGTGCACATCTGTGAAGATCTTTCCTGGTCCGAGAACACAGATGCAATTATTAAGAAAGCTCATCAGCGCCTCTACTTCCTGAGAAGATTACAGAGAGTCGGTCTGTCAAGGAGGACTCTCTCTAACTTCTGCAGTTGCACAGTAGAGAGCTTGCTGACTGGTTGCATCGTGGCTTGGTTCAGCAACTTGAGTGCCCTGGAGAGGAAAAGACTACAAAATGTAGTAAACACTGCCCAGTCCATCATCTGTACCTCTGACCTTCCTTCCATCGAGGGGATCTACCACAGCCGTTGCCTCAAAAAGGCTGGCAGCATCATCAAGGACCCACACCACCCTGGCCACACACTCATCTCCCTGCCACCTTCGGGTAGAAGGTACAGGAGCCTGAGAACTGCAATGACCCGGTTCAGGAATAGCTACTTCCCCACAGCCATCAGGCTATTAAACCTGGCTCGGACAAAACTCTGAACAATTAATACCCCTCCATCTGTTATTTGCACTTTATTAAATTTATTAATTAATGTGTGTATTTAAGTATATAACTGTAGTCAATGCCTACTATGTTTCTGTTGTGCTATGCTTTTGGGTGGGAGGCAATGCGAAGCTTGAACCAAGGCAGCTGCAGGCATATGTCTTGAACTGCCTGTGTTTGCTTCCGTGATACGGGGCCTAATATATATGGCTCCATCTTCATCCTTCATACATCCGAATGGGAGGACTTATGTAACCTGCACCAGGAGCTGCCTTAGGCATGTGTGCATATATGTTAGCACCATCTCCATCACTACGTTCAACCAAGTGGGAGGAATTGCAACCCTGAACCAGGCGTTTCTTCAGGCATATGTGCATACTTCTTTGGCACCATCTTCACCACTCCGCTCATTTGAGTGGGAAGAAATTTGCAACCCTGAACCAGGAGCTGCTGCCTGACATGCCTTAAGACGGAGCATTCTTTGTGTTGTAACTTGATTCATCAGATGTTTGTAACTGAGACAAGTCCCAACCTTGTCTGTCATAGATGTCCCAAGACTTGGCACTTTGCCCTGAGTTGGGGTTGTCAGGTTGCACCCTTCAGCAGCTGCCAGGACTAGCTGTGCAAATCGATGCTCTGTTGGTATCCTCATTTACCAAACAGGCGGCACATGCTAGAGCACGTCTGAGTCCTGCTCCTTTCCAATGCCAATACAGTGTACAGGGAAGGACTGGAGCGCCTCTAGCCCCCATACGCCAGACAGAGTTGGAGAAATACTGGAAGAAACCTGCCAGGTGTTTGTCATTAATGACGTTTACATGAATGAAAACCCTCATCCCAATTAAATCAGAGATTTGATCACTTTATTGATATGTATAAAGTTGGCGTCTTTAGGAAGAATCTTCCACAGTCCCCTTTAAAGAGCGGAATTACCATGACACCACCATGTGTAGCTCCCACAGGTGACTGATAGGCACAGCTCAACAGGGCTTCCCAAGCCAGGGATCTAGACTGCCATGGCAGGTCCGATTCCACTACACCTTTTTATTGGTGTAAGTGATAATAATTATTCCTTGTAATTTCTCTCTTCTAAAACATAAACTAATAAAACATAAACTAATAACTCAATTCGGTCAGTTCTCAGGATATAGAATTAATTGGAATAAAAGCGAAATCATGTCAATAACGGATCACAATTTACATATACTACAACAATCACCTTTTAAAATAGTTGAAGAAAAATTTAAATATCTAGGTATTTATGTAACTAAGGGGTATAGTTCTTTATTTAAATCAAATTTCCCACCTTTACTGAATAAACTAAATAAGAATATTCAATACTGGAAAACAGTATTGAATATAAACAGTCTATAAACAGACAAATACAAGATTTTTGCCTTCCACCACAGTGAGGAGGTGTCTGGTGAACTCACTGTGGTGGATGTTAAATATGTGTTTATTGTGTGCTTTGTTATTTACTATATGTATGACTGCAGGCAACGAAATTTTGTTCAGACCGCAAGGTCTGAATGACAATAAAGTTTTCCAAGTTCCACTTCCTATTTCAATGTTTGGTAGAATTAATGCTATAAAAATGATTTTTCTGCCGCAATTATTGTACTTATTTCAGTCAATCCCGATATATATTCCAAAATCTTTTTTTTTTAAAGTAGACTCTACTGTTACAAGTTTCATCTGGGACTACAAGAATCATAGAATAAATAAAAAACATTTATGTAAATCAAAGATTAATGGAGTTTTAGCTCTACCAATTTTTTTGTTTTATTTTTGGGCCGTTTATATTAAAAACATGAATTTTTGGCTGGAAGAAATGGATCAACAACCAGATTGGTTAAGGATGGAAAAGGAGGACTGTCTACCTTTTGAAATCGGTTCGATTATATTTGCACTGACAAAAAAAACCCTTGGGGAAAACCCTATAATATATAGTGGTACACAAATCTGGAAACAAAAAGGCTTTAAAATTGGATAATATACCACTCTGTCTCCCTATTGTAAACAATCCCTTATTCAAACCTTCCATGCTGGATAAAGGCTTTATACAATGGAAAAACTATGGAATCAAAAAGATGGAACATCTTTTTTCAGAAAGGCACTTATCTTTAATTTCAGGAACTGCAACAGATTTATGGATTACACTCAAATAATTTTTTTCGATATCTACAACTCAGAGATTATGTTAAATCAAATACACAAGATTATAGGAATAAGGAACCAGAAATCCTTGACGAATGTCTGAATAATTTTCCTAATACAGAAAAATGAACAATTTATATTTACAATACCCTTTTAGATAGCGAGATAGCATCGACGGAATCATATAGACATACATGGGAAAATGAAATAAATCAATCCATAATGAAAGATATATGGGACAAAAGTTTACAATATATACATCAATGCTCGCTAAACTCCAGACATGCTTTAATACAATTTAAAGTATTACATAGATTACATTACTCATTTTCATTTTCCCATGTATGTCTATATGATTCCGTCGATGCTATCTCGCTATCTAAAAGGGTGTTGTAAATATAAATTGTTTCATTTTTCTGTTAAATTAAATAGGATCTTTCCACAGATATCCTCTAACAGCGATTCATGTCAACATCCAGAGGCTAATTTAACACATACTTTTGCAAATTGTATAAAAATTAAGAATTTCTGGATTGAGATTTTTAGAATAACTTCTGAAGTTATTAATACTAAACTGAATCCGGACACAAAATTAATAATACTTGGAATATTAGAACAAAGTTTAACTCTTAGAACAAGTCAAAGAAATTTCCTATATTACAGTATAATAATTGGGAAGAAATTAATATTAAAATTTTGGAAAGGCCCTATATCCCCCACAACTAAAATGTGGATTACGGAAATGTCGGAGACCCTACACCTGGAAAGAATCAGATTTGCCCTAATGGACAAACAAGAAGTATTTGTTAGAACATGGTCTTCTTTCATTGATTACTTAAAAGGGTAGAATGGTTCGGCAGGGAACCCTAACTGAAACTTGGACTCAGGATTAGATGAAAAGTTATATTTTATATCCCTTGATCTTATCTCCTATGATGTATTAATAGTAAATTATTCCATTCTTTATGATTTTCTTTTTTGATGTTGAGTTTTAATTTATTTTTCTTTCTGTTTTTCCTTTCTTTAAAAAAAAATTATTAGTCAAAATGATTCACTTGACAATATTAATAATGTATGACCGTTGTACATGAAATATTGCTATCATAACATATGTTTGCTAAATCACTGTCTACATACTCCAATAAAAATATATATTTAAAAAAAAATAAAACATAAACTAAATTGGCATGATAATACATATTTATGATATTGCCAAGAATAAAATCTGAACTGATATAATAAGTCAGAGGATACCAGCATAATGGTGCAGCTGGTAGAGCTGATACCATAGCTTACAGACCCCTGATGTGGGTTCTATTCCCGTCCTTGATTTGGAGGGTAGGACTGCTGGGGTGCGTGGATTGCACATTTTCCCTGAGGGCCGGCTTGGTCCTAGGCCTGAAGACCTCTGCCCAGAGAATCAGCTTTCAAGCTGCCACAACTTCAGTGAACCGCTTACTGCCAATGGAGGCGTAGGGGTGTTTGTCACCAAAACATTGAAGCTTTGCTCATCGTTGGTACCTTGATTAGTCCGGCAGCTTATGCTTCCTCATACCTGGTTCTTTACTTGTTGGATAGGTCTTCCCCGAAGGGAAGATTCGGCGGCGGACATTGCTGGCCTTACATAAGCCTGCAAATTTGGACTCCATAGTGTCCCCAAATAGCGCTGTTCACTGCCGGCACTTTCCTCAATTTGCAGGTGTATGGTATTTTCTGTCACCTGTTTCTGTAATGTTGTGCCGTGAGGTAGCTGTTACAAGGCTTGTAACGTGAGGAGAACTCTGGATCCCGCCCCCCCCCCCCCCCCCGGATTTTCTTGAACCTCACGCATTAATTCCAGTATGTTCACGGACATACTTCCAAGTTTGGAGTCAGCCACACACTGACCCCTCGCACTCCCCTCCACAGAGAGGGAGATTTGTAAGCAGCCCTGAAACAGGTGCTGCCGCAGGCCCCCGGGGAGACCTGCGCTAATATGGCTCCGCTTCACGGACCATATCAGAATGGAGCATCACGTTTGTGGGATGAACGCCCAAGGACGCTATCCATGCTACATCTTGGTCCCATGTATGTCGAAGGGGAACCCTCCTGGCCTGGCTCGTCCCAGCCCAGACCTCTCCGACTCCGTTTGGCTGCCCACCTTTTTGGGGCTGCCGAAGTCGGAAGTCGCTGACCGCACAGTCAGCGACTCGGGTAGCGAACCCGACGGCCGCTGGCTACCCGCACTTCCATGGTCCATAGCCGGTTTCCCCGCGGTCCGTAGCCGGTTTCCCCGCGGCCCGTCTGGATTTCGCCCCGTATTTCAATATCCAGCAGGAAACTCTGCAAAAGAGATTCCTGTAAGCAAAACGACAACCTGAAAAATAAGTTCGAAACTTACCTGCAGGATTTGAAACTGACCGCTGGAGGAGCGACGCGCCTGCCAGCCAGTCGTGCGCCATGCGTTAGACGTAATGACGCGCATGCGGGCTAGCGGGCTTCTTCATGTAGTTACTCACGTGATTCCGAAGTAAAATCTGCACCTGCTGGAGGTATTTAATTTAAGAGGCCACCAGCTGCACAGATAGATTTTGGCAGCATTCATGTTGGTGTTTTAACTGGGGTAAGGCCAACTTTGAGGGTATGAGAGATGATCTTGCTCAAGTTGACTGGAGCAGGTTATTAGAGGGGAAATGAACATCGGCCAAGTTGAATGTTTTAAAAGTGTGCTGAAGAAAGCTGAGGATGTGTACATCCCCGCAAAGCAAACATAAAGAAGCTTGGCTGACGAGGGAAATTTGAGGAGTTGGTTAAAAACAAGAAGGGATAGGTATAGGATGCTGGGATCAAGTGCATCCCTGGAGGAGTTTCAGGAACTAAGGAGTAAACTGAAAAAGGAGATCAGAAGGGCAAAAAGGGGCCAGGAGATAGCTCAGGCGGGTAGCATCCCAAAAGATTTAACGAATACATAAGGGGGAAAAGGGTAACTGGAGAGAGAGTGGGACGGGTTTGGAGGATATGGACCAAGTGCAGGTAAGTGGGACTAGTGTAGCTTGGACAATGTTGGCCGGTGTGGGCAAGTTGGGCCGAAGGGCCTGTTTCCACACTGTATCATTCTATGACTCTAGATACATCTTCCCATTTTGCACTGCGTTGTTGGTCTTGTCTTGATAAACAGTACGGTTTATACAATTTCAGTTCAATTCAACTACATAACAAGTAGTGATAACTGCAGCACTCTGCTGGTGTGCAGGAAATGAAGATTGGAAAATGCATATACGTATAGCTTAAATATTTTCTGGATGCATTATTTATCTCTAGCAACTTAAAACAGTCTAATTGGGTAATTAATAAATGAGCAAGGACAGATTATATAAGACTAACTACAGCAGCATTCAATGGTTGAAATGTGTATGGTTTATGTATATTCTAGATCCAGTTGGAACTGCGTATATCATTTTAAATGATCATCTGGCAGTATATTTTTTTAGAATTAATGCCAGTTGCAAATCAGTTTAAACCTGGACCAAAAATAACATTAAAAAACAAGACAAAATGTTTATTTAGATCGAAGGAAAACATTTAGTCAAGTAAAATGTATTGGGCCTGCTCCGTTATATAAAACACTGCCATACTTGGCTTAGGATATAATCACTTGCATTTCTCATTTGGTAAAGCTGGATATAATGGTCCATCTGCACTGCTAATGGGGGAAAAAAGCATGAAAGCTGTTTGTTAAAACCATGACACAAAATGTCGTCAGTGTGATAATTGAGCAGTAAAAAAACAAATTGATTGTTCTTCACCATATTGTGCGTGTTTGCTGAGGGTGTTTGAATAATATAATAGTACTTGACCTTCTTGGATATTCTACACTTTAACGGAAAATTCTGGGAAATGATTTCACGTTGTTACATTTCAGCTTCACGTTGCTACATTTATTTAATTAAGCACCAACAAATCTTCAGCAGCGTTGCTTCCAGTCACTCTGCAGCCCTGGAGTGCATTTCCTGATAGTCAGCTACAGAACTACAATGAACATGTACAAAATGATTACAAACAATATTGCAAATTTCTTACAGCAGAATATTACATCATTGTCCTGGGATAAGACCATCTCACACCTTAATTATACAGTAGTTAATTCTGTTCAAAAGTATGTTTTGCCTGGTAGTGCTTCAGGATATCTTGAGACCATGAATAAATGTAAATCGTTTTTGATATTAAAAGCTATAGGAATCACTGTTATAATATATGTTTTATTTACGTCCTATTTTACTAAAGATCTTTAAGATGCAAATACGTTCATTACTATTTTCCCAAAGCCTCCTATTCTCAATTATATGGAATATAAAATATTTATGGCTTTGCATTGCTTTCTGTGGGTGAGTTGCAAAGTTTTCTAGAGGCTAATCTTTTTTATTCACCCTTCTATTCTCTAGAACATTATTTTTCTCTTAACAGTGTAATTTATATTAGGGTGAAACTGGAGAGAAATAAATTGAGATATTTTTACAGAGCAGATTATAATCACTTGAAATTTACTGCCTGAAATGGCGGCAGATTGCATGCAAGATGGTGCCAAGCCAAGCTACTCTCTGCGTGCTGGTCCCAGGAGTGGATCTGCAATCATTCATTACGCTCTACTCCACTCCAACAGCAGTATTTCTTACTCTAACTATGCCCCTCTTAATCTCCTCTCAGATCTGTTGATTCCCGGACTCCCGGGACCAAAGGATCTACCAGAATGACTCTTGGCACTGCCTGTACCCAACCAGTGAGGCCTACCGCGAACATTAATTGACCTGCAGCCTACTGACCTCCCAGAGCTTCCAACAGACACTACCGTCACCCCCCACTCCCCCCTTCCCGGAACTGCCAATCCCACTTCTGGTCCTCTGGGCCTATCCGTGAACAGACCCCCAACCGACAGATACCATCTCTCACATGCTCATCAGGCCTACCGCGATTGATTAGACCTGTGGCCTACTGACCTCCTGGAGCCTCCAGACCACTCGACCTCAAGAGTGGACCTGCGGGAACAGGCCCCAAAGTACAGTCAGCAGATGATTGCACTGGCCAATCTCGATGCCCCACGGACAACAGACTTTACCTCCTGATGGTGGATCCCAGCAATAGGGCCTGACCTGACCTCCGAGATCATCTGACACCTCGACCAAAGAGAGCCAGCCAGGACAGAGGCCTGACCCTTGGAAGTGCCCGACGCCCCCACCAAATGCAGCCACTCACCCCAGGGACCATCCAACCTACTGGAATCAGCCAGGCCAGAGGCCCAACCTTCCAGGCCGACCAACTCAGTCTCCAGGTCAGAGGCCCAAGGTAGGACCCGACAACTACTTCAGACATCGGGAGCCAGCCTGGCAGGAGGCCCAACCCGTGGAAGTACCCAACACCCCCACCGAGCACAGCCTCTTGCCTCCCAGGCGTCCAAGGGTCCAGACTCCAGGCCAAAGAACCAACTCACGAGGCCACGAGGCCGAAATACTGCTACCGAGTGAGGAAAAGAGGGAAGGGCACCGGATTACAAGTGAGGTTGAAACAACACGGTTTCAAGACTTCCCCTCCTCAGCATACTACTGGCTAATGTGCAGTCAATGGTGAACAAGCTGGATAAGCTGAAAGCCAGACTGACCAACAGTCTGTCTGTCCCTTCCTTCTTTGTTGTTTTTTGTAGTATGTGTTAGTGTTCTTTAGCTTGTTTTATATAAGGGGGGGAGGGGTGGGGTTGGGAGATGCGATTTTTGTCAGTATCATATCTGCAGCCTAACATCGAGGTGTTGGCGGACTCTGCTAGACACCCATTCTAATCAAGAATTTGTCTACTTCTGCCACTGACTTGGCCTCCACTGTCCTCTGTGGCAATGAGTTCCACAGAGTAACTACCCTCTGACTAAAGAAGTTCCCCCTCACCTTTCTAAAAGGGCACCCTTAAATTCTGATGTTATGACCTCTGGCCCTAGACTCTCCCACCAATGGAAACATCTTTTCCATATCCGTTCCATCAATGCTTTTCATTATTCTGTAAGTTTCAATGAAGTCCCAACCTCAACCTTCTAAACTCCAGCGAGTAGTGACTCAGTGCTGTCAAACGTTCATCCTATGCTAACACACTAATTCCTGGAATCATTCTTGTAAACCTCCTCTGGACCCTCTCCAGAGCCAGCATGTCCTTCCTCAGATATGGGGCCCAAATTTGCTCACAGTACTCCAAATGCAGCCTGACCAGCGTCTAATAGAGCCTCAGCATTACATCTCTGTTTTTGTATTCCAGTCCTCATGATTTAAACACAGAAACATAGAAAAATAGATGCAGGAGTAAGCCATTTGGCCCTTCAAGCCAGCATCGCCATTCAATATGATCATGGCTGATCATTTAAAATCAGTACCCCGATCTGCTTTTTCCCCATAACTCTCTCTTGAAAACATCCAGTGAATTGGCCTCCATACCTTCTCTGGCAGAGAATTTCACAGATTCACAACTCTGGGTGAAGAAATGTTTCCTCCTCTCAGTCCTAAATGGCCTTGCTCTTATTCTTAAACTGTGACCCCTGGTTCTGGAACCCCCCCCCCCCATCATCGGAAACATTTTTCCGAGCCTGTCCAATCCTTTAAGAATTGTATATGTTTCTATAAGATCTATAAGTAATTTTAGATAAGATTTCTATATGAATACAAGCCCAGTTGACCCATTCTTTCATCATATGTCATTCCCGCCATTCCAGGAATTTACCTGGTGAACCTACGTTGCACTCCCTAAATAGCAATAATGTCCTTCCTCAAATTAGGAGACCAAAATTGCACACAATACTCCAGGTGCGGTCTCATCAGGGCCCTGTACAACTGCAGTAGTACCTCCTTACTCCAAAACTCAAATCTTCTTGCAATGAAGGCCAACATGCCATCAGCTTTCTTCATTGCCTGCTGTATCTGCAAGCTTACTTTCAGTGTCTGATGTAGAAGCACACCCAGGTCTCGTTGCACCTCCCTTTTTCCTAATCTGACACCATTCAGATAATAATCTACTTTCCTGTTCTTGCCAACAAAGTGGATAACCTCATATTTATCCACATTATACAGCATCTGCCTTGCATCTGCCCAATCACATAATCTATTCAAGTCACCTCGAAGCGTCACAGCATCCTCATCTCAGCTCACACTGCCACCCAGCTTTGTGTGATCCGCAAACTTGGATATGTCATATTTAATTCTCTTGTGTATCATTAATATATATTCATTAATCATTAATATATATTGAAAACAACTGGGGTCCCAGCGCCGAGCCTTGCGGCACCCCACTAGTCACTGCCTGCCATTCTGAAAAGGACCCATTAATTCCTACTCTTTGCATCCTCTGCCAACCAGGTCTCTATCCATATCAATGCCCTACAACCAATACCATGTGCTCTAATTTTGCACACCAGTCTCTTGTGTGGGGCCTTGCCAAAGGCTTTTTGAAAGTCCAGATACACCACATCCACTGGCTTTCCCTTATCCATTCTTCTAGCATTGAATTTGCCTTCCTTACTACTGATTCGACTTGCAAATTAACTTTTTGGGAGTCCTGCACCAGCACTCTCAAGTCCCTTAACACCTTTGATTTCTGGATTATTTCTCCATTTAGTACCACTGCTACACATCCGTTGAAAATGCCTACTGCTCCATTCCTTGACCTCATTTCAGGAAATCTGTTCACTTGGCTGTGTTTTTACTCCCTGCCTACAAACAGGAAGGTGTGGTACAGAAACAGTTCCAATGCTGGTCTGCAGACCCGCATGACATCCCATATGACTGCTTTGAGTAAATGGACTGGGGGGTCCATGTCCAGGGGTTTTGTGGCCAACCTGAATGAGTACACCACTGTCGTGACTGACTTCATCAGCAAGTGTGTAGAGGAGTGCGTTTAGAAGAAGACAATCTGAGTGTTCCCTTGATGAACTTTGAGGTAAGGGCCTGTCCCACTTTCACGACCTAATTCACAATCTTTTTTCTCATGGACATTTTTCATCATGTTGAAAAAACGCCCCGACCTACTTGATGCCACGAATACCTATGACTAGCACCACAACCTACCTACGACCTACATACAACCTCCTACGATCTCGTGATGACCTTGCTGCGATCATGAGTCAAGGGCAAACTTGGCAGAGGTCGTGAATTAGCTCGTGAAATTGGGACAGGCCCTTTACATTCACAGGTGAAGGCCAAGTACACTGCATTCAAGTCAAACAATCCCAAATGGTATAAAAAAGATCGCTATGATCTTTCTGAGCGCTATAAAACAAAGATACTGGTGATTGTACGGCCCCACCTGATGAACTTAATGCATTCTATGCTCACTTTGAGCAGTAGGCCAAAGGGGCGATGACATCCATCTCATGAGATACAAGGGTGCCTCTTTCCAAGGTCACTTTTGCAGCAGCTAGATCGGTCTTTCTTAGGGTGAACCCATGGAAAGCAACTGGCCCAGACGGAGTCCCTGGCTGGGTCCTTTGGAACTGTGTGGACCAACTAGCGGGAGTGTTCACAATATTTAATCTCTCCCTACCGTTCTGAGGTACCCAACTCTTCCAATAAGACCGCCATCATCTGGATATGGAAGGCATTAAATTCAATCCAACAAACAACCTTGATCCACTGCAGTTTTCCTAACGATACAACAGGTCTACGGCTGATGGCCCAACACTCATCCCTGGCCCAACATTCATCCCTGGAACACCTGGATAAGAAGGACACCTATGTCAGGCTTCTATTCATGGACTGCAAATAGATTCCAGACTCATTATGTGATTCAAATACATCTTTAATCAGCACTGAAACTTAACAGTATAAAGCATGGTTAGTTGTCAGTACATCCTGGCTGCTCCAACTGCCTATGCTGGAAACAGGTGTTAGTATAAGTATCACAGTGTGGTGGAGTTAGAGATGCTGGCTGGTGTGTGATTGGTTAACATGCAACATCAATCTACATCCTTCCCCCTAAAGATTAAGTGTGGAAGAGCATGGAGTTAAACATACTCGCCATATCTGTCTGATGGTCTACTAACACGGCCTGAACGCATGTGGACCAAACCCTCCCACCCCCCCCCCCCCCCCCACCTGAAAGATGAGATGAAGAACCTGGAGGCGAGAATGACGCGGTGGAGGCTTGTGGTGACCAAAAGGGGAAACATGCGGTGGGTGAGGCCCTGTGGTTAGTGGAGGGGTGCAAGGCATGCAGAGACATGGCAAAAGGTGGCTGGAACTGGAGCGGTGGAGCATAGGGACCAGCAGGCGGTGGTCGCGGCTCCCTCACAGCAAGCAGGTGTTGTTGACTTCTCCGTTATACCGCTCCCTCACAGTCTACCAGGTAAGACCGTGGCTCGTCAGTGGGGTTGACAACAGTGCCCAGACGGGAATGTCCAGTTGAAGTTCGTAGACGGACGACCTGGCCCGGAAGTTGAGGCTTGAGTAGTCTGCTGGAACTGTCGTATGACCGTTTCTGGATGTCATGCTTCTCTTGGAGACGTTTTGGGATGGTGGCAGGCTTCAGCACCCGAGGGACCAGTTGCTGTTGTGCGATGGGTACTGGAGGCCTTGACAATCTCGACATCAGTCGTTGTGCCGGTGATCCCAAGGTTCCGTCCCTGACAACATTTCTGAGATTCAGGAGATCGAGGTAAACGTCTGACTTAGAAATCTGTGCTCGCTCCAGCAAGTGTTTGGCGTTTCTGACAGCGCGTTCAGCGAGTCCATTACTCTGTGGGTACTCGGGACTGCTCGTGACTTGCTGGAAGTTCCATCGGTCTGCGAAAAGCTTGAACATGTGGCTGGTGAACTGCCGACCATTGTCAGTTCTCAGGCTGACAGGAGCGCCAAAGGTAGAGAAGTGTATTTTCAGCTTCTGGATGACCATCTCAGATGTAAGGGGGGTCAGTTGGTCTAGTTCAAACCAGTTAGAAACGGAGTCGACTAGAACGAGGTAGTGCTTTCCGCACCATTCAAAAATGTCTGCCGCTAGCGATATCCAGGGCAGTGCTGGTGGGGGTTGTTGCAAGTGGGGCAGGAGGCTACGCGGTCCCGGATGTAACTGGCCAATCCCGGTCTCCGATTGGAGGCTTGGGTTCGAATCCCACTTCTGACACCATGTAAACAGACTCCAGACTCCGTACGTGATTCAAATACTAAAATCAGCACTAAAACTTAACAGTGTAAAGGATGGTTAGTTGTCAGTACATCCTGGCTGCTCCAACTGCCCGTGCTGGAAACAAGTGCTAGTATAAGTATCACAGTGGGGTGGGGTTAGAGATGCTGGCTCGTGTGTGATTGGTTAACATGCAACATCAACCTACATAGACTGTATAAAAAGGAACTGCAGATGCTGGTTTACACCGAAGATAGACGCAAAATGCTGGAGTAACTCAACGGTTCAGGCAGCATCTCTGGAGAAAAGGAATAGATAATGTTTTGTATCGAGATCCTTCATCAGACTGATCTGACAGACTGACCCGAAAAGTCACCTATTTCTTTTCTCCATAGATGCTGTCTGACCCACTGAGTTACTCCAACAATTTGTGTTCTACTAATAAACTAAAGCTCTGCTCATCTCCAAACTCATTGAGTCAGCACATAACTGGATCCTTAATTTCCTGATCAACAGACCACAATCAGTGAGGATACGTGACAAATCATCCTCTACGATATCCTCAACACTGGTGTCTGGCAAGGATACATTCTCAGCCCCCTTCTTTACTCCTTGTACACCCATATCTGTGCAGCCAGATATAAATCCAGATATAAAAACACTCAGATTGTCTTCTTCTACACGCACACTTGCTGATGAAGTCAGCCACGGCAGTGGTGTACTCGTTCAGGTTGGCTACAGAACCCTTGAACATGGACCCCCAGTCCATTTACTCAAAGCAGTCAAGTGGGATGTCATGTGGGTCCGCAGACCAGCATTGAAACAGTTTCTGTACCACACCTTCCTGCTTCAGTTTTTGTTTGTAGGCAGGGAGTAGAATCACAGCTAAGTGATCAGATTTCCTGAAATAGAAACATAGATAGAAACATAGAAAATAGTTGCAGGAGGTGGCCAATTGGCCCTTCGAACCTGCACTACCATTAATTGTGATCCTGGCTGATCATCCAAAATCAGTAACCCGTGCCTGCCTTCTCCCCATATCCCTTAATTCCACTAGCCCCTAGAGCTCTATCTAACTATCTTTTAAATTCATCCAGCGAATTGGCCTCCACTGCCTTCTGTGGCAGAGAATTCCACAAATTCACAAGTCTCCGGGTGAAAAAAATGTGGTCAAGGAATGGAGCAGTAGGCATTTTTAATCAACGTGTAGCAGTGGTACTAAATGGAGAGAGAATCTAGAAATCTAAGGTGCTAGGGGGCTTGGGATATAAATCAATGTCAATTTACAAATTCACAGGCAACACCACTGTAGTGGGCCAAATATCAACTAATTACAAGAGCGGGTACCAGAGGGTGATTGAGAAACTGGTAACCTGTTGCCAAGGCCACCTTTTCCTCAATGCCAGCAAGATACAGGAGATTGAGATTGACTTCAGGAAGTGAAGCAGTACACATTCCCCAATATACATTGAAAACACCGAAGTAGAGATGGTTGAAAGCTTCAAGTCTTAGAAGAAAATATCACCAGCAACATGTCCTGGACCAGCCACATAGCAACAATGGCCAAGAAAGTATACCAACGCCTCTACTTCCTTAGAAGTCTCAGGAACAGCAGTGGTAAAGTTGCTGCCTTACAGTGCTTTCAACGCCAGAGATGGGGGTTCTTTCTCGATTATGGGTGCTGTCTGTATAGAGTATGTATGTTCTCCCCGTGACCACATGGGCTTTCTCCGAGATCTTTGGTTTCCTCCCACACTCCAAAGACATAGAAAACATAGAAAATAGGTGCAGGAGGAGGCCATTCGGCCCTTCGGTTTGTGGGTTAATTGGTTTAGTATGAATGTAAATTGTCCCTAGTGTGTTTAGGATTGTATTAATATGCGGGGATAGCTGGTTGGCATGGACTCGGTGGGCTGAAGGGCCTGTTTCCGCACACTATCTCTAAACTAAACCATAACTTCCCAACAACACTCACCTACTTCTACAGATGCGCCGCAGAATGCATTTTATCGAGATGCATCACACCTTGGTGTGGGAACAGTTCCATCCAAGACCGCAAGAAATTGTGGATGCAGCCCAGACCATCATGCAAACCAACCTCTCTTCCATTGACTCCATCTACACTTCACGCTGCATGGCAAGACCACCAGCATTATCAAGGACAAGTCTCACCATAGACACTCTCACCTCACCCCTTCCCATCAGTCTAGAGGTATAGAAGTGTGAAAACGCATACCACCAGTTTCTTCACAGCTTTTATCAGACAACAGAAGCATTCTACTAATCTAGACAATGGTCCTGACCTGCCATCTATCTCATTGGAGACCTCTTACTATCTTTAATCTGACTTTACTGGACATATCTTGCACTAAATGTTCTTCCCTTTATCCTGTATCTGTACACTGTGGATGGCTTGATTGTAATCATGTACAGTCTTTTCACTGACAGGCCAACATGCAACAAGAAAAGCTTTTCACTGAACCTTGGTACATGTGACAATATGCTAAACTAAACTAAACTAATCTAAATAAAACTAAACTAAACTACTAAACTAAATCAGTGGATTCTAAAGGGAATTGGCTCAGCACTTGAAAAAAGTGACATTTGTGGGCGACTAGTAAATAAACCCAGGCACCGACAAGCCACCTACTGCAGGTCCTGATTCCGGAACATAAAGGGCAGATAATCTGACGTTATGACCTGCAGTTAGCTCAATACAATCTTTGTTTTTGATTAAAAGGTGGCTGGATTGGCGCGATGCTTGCCAATTGCAAAACTGGCCATCTTTCAAATGCTTGCTCACTGCAAAAGTGGGTGCCTCAACATACAATACGAGTGTGATCTGGAATCTCCTAGCCCTTTACAGCAGCTAGTGCCCTCCGACCCCACCTCTTCATCCCAGTGATCCAGCTCCACCAAGATTTCTCAGTGCAAGGGAACTGCGGGAAGCGGAAGGCGACACAAAAAGAGAGATCCTAGCTCTTTAGCTCCACCTCTGGCTTAGTTTGGGACTCTTGCACTTGTGCGGGATTCTGGGGAGGGAGGGGCAAGAGCAGGGAAGGATATTTGGTGTATATTGCCTTGTAATTATTTGAACAAATCACCATCCAACAAGGCAAAGATATTTTGGGAAAACAATTAAATTAAGATTCAACCCGGCCTTGAAATGTTTTTTCAATGTTTACAAAATCCTTTTTATTTGTAAACGTCCAACTCCCTCTTCCTCATTGATAATTTTTCCAGTTACATTTCTCATGTCCTTGTCGGCGGCTGGACAAATTTATGAGGCCACTCCACACCTCTGAAAAGCAGAAACAGCTGAGACATTTCACCAATGCTTCTCATCTGATTCATGTGTGAAACCAAGGAAGAAACAGCACCAGCCTGCACGAAGGCTGGCCAAGTGACTTGACACCCTGCTCCCAAATATGCACCGAGGAATATTCAATGTCAGGGAGTGTTATCCTAAAGGACATAGTTGGGATAGAC
This sequence comes from Okamejei kenojei, assembly GCA_035221665.1. Classification (NCBI taxonomy): domain Eukaryota; kingdom Metazoa; phylum Chordata; class Chondrichthyes; order Rajiformes; family Rajidae; genus Okamejei; species Okamejei kenojei. The sequence goes on along the minus strand of CM069131.1, from coordinate 88,282,868 downwards.
ACAAAACGCTGGAGTTACTCAGCGGGACAGGGAGCATATCTGGAGAGAAGAATGGGTGGACATTTCGGGTTGAGACCCTTCTTCGGACTGAGCGCCACGGGAGAGGGAGTTACAGAGTGAAGGAAGTATGAGGTCAAAAAGAGATGACGATCAAGGAAAATGTAGAATAGACCATTCTTAGCTAGGAGAAGGTGACAACAAAGCAAACGGAGACATAATGTGACGAGGGTGACAGTCAGCCTGGTGGGAGAATTGGGAAGGGGGAGGGATGGAGAGAGCGGGAAAGCAAGGGTTACTTGAAGCTAGAGAAGTCAATATTCATACTGCTGGGGTGTAAGCTACCCAAGTGAAATATGTGGTGCTGTTCCTCCAATTTGTGCTGGGCCTCACTCTGACAATGGAGGAGGCCCAAGACAGAAAGGTCAGAGTGGGAATGAGAGGGGGAGTTAAAGTGTTTAGCAACCAGGAGATCAGGAAGGTTGAGGCGAATGGAGCATTGTGTTTAGCAAAAAGATTGCCAAATCTGCGCTTGGTCTCGCTGATATATAGGAGTAGGTAGATGAGGTTGGAGGAGGTGCAAGTGAACCTCTACACAACCTGAAAAGACATCCATTTGGATGTTCAGTCACTACACCTTCACCAGGACGGACTTAAAGCCCCCCCTTTCTTCCTCGACTGCAGAACCAGCCAATTTCCCTCTTCCAACACACTCCTCCACTGAGCAGAGCTAGTCATTAGTCTTAACAACTTTTCCTTTAACTCCTCCCACATCCTCCAGATCCAAGGCATAGCTATGGGCACCTGCATGGGCCCCAGCTACGCCTGCCTCTTTGTAGGGTACGTCGATCAATCCCTGTCCCAGGCGTACACTGGCCTTATTCCTGAACTCTATCGCTGCTATATTGACGACTGCATCGGTGCTACCTCCTGCACCCATGCAGAACTCACTGACTTCATAAACTTCATGACTAATTTCCAACTTGCATTCAAATTCACTTGGACCATCTCTGACATCTCCCTACCATTTCTTGATCTCACCATCTCCATCACAGGAGACAATCGACTGACATTTATTATATACTTACAGAACTCCCACAGCTATCTAGACCACACTGCTTCCCACCCTGCCGCCTGTAAAGACTCTATCCCCTGCTCCCAATTCCTCCATCTATGCCACATCTGCACCAAAGATGAGGTGTTCCATTCTAGGACATCTGAGGTCCTCATTCTTTGGGGAACGGATATTTCCCTCTTCCATCATAGATGAAGCCCTCACTAGGGCCCCCTCGATATCCTGTAGCTCCAGTCTTGCTCCCCCTCCCCTCAGTTGCAACAGGGTCAGAGTCCCCCTGGTCCTCACCTTTCATCCCATCAGCTGTCTCATACAGCACACAACCCTCCGATATCTTCGCCACCTCCAACAGTTTCCCACCTCGAGCCACATCTTCCCATCTCCACCCTTTTCCCTGTCTGTCCCACTGAGTTACTCCAGCATTTTGTGTCTATCTTCAGTGTAAACCAGCATCTGCAGTTGCTTCCTACACAAAATCTAAAGACTGCTAGTCAATTCGGACACAATGGTCTTGTATTCCAAATCCTCTTTCTGAAAGAATAAAGGGATGGTCGACATTTCGTCGAGACCCTGAATCACGGCTGATGCAGGTTCTTGACCTGAAACACCTACCATTCCTTTGTCTCCAGAGATGCAGCCTGACCCACTGAGTTCTTCCAGCAGTTTATTTTGTGCTCCAGATTCCAATATCTGCAGTCACTTATGTGGCTATCAGAGATCATAGGGCCATCTTCTGAAATCAACCCATCCAGCAACTTTTATTTACATCAGCTAGCAAATACTTTTCTTCTTTATTATTTGGTGCAGCATGGCAGTGACCATCTGGGTTGCTATTTTTAATAGCAGCTGCAAGGTCAAAACGAGACAGGAAATCTGTGCTCCTTTAGGCTTTTGAAACCTGCAACAGCACAAAATGTTCCTCCCCTGCTATGGAGGGAACATCCATTCCTGGGATGCCCTGTCAGACCATTTAAATTAATTGGATTCAGAAATATGATTCTGTTCAGCTAAGGAATAGTTAGCTGCCAGTGACAATAGACAATAAACAATAGACAATAGACAATAGGTGCAGGAATAGGCCATTCGGCCCTTCGAGCCAGCACCGCCATTCAATGTGATCATGGCTGTCCATCCACAATCAGTACCCCGTTCCTGTTTTCTCCTCATATCCCGACTCCGTTACAGTGCACACATAATGAATTGTGCTTGAGCGACTATGATGGTGGTTTATGTAATCACTCTCAAAGTATCCTTGTGGCAATAATCTTTGCAATATTGCTTTATTCTATAAATATTTTTGACTAATATGTTTGCTAAATATCTCTCTGCGAAGAGCGGATGGAAAGCTCCATGGTCTGAAAAACCAGTGAGAACATCACAGAACACACAGAATGAAGATCATCACCTTTTCCTTTTCTCCAGAGATGCTGCCTGACCCGTTGAGTTACTCCAGCATTTTGTGTCTATCTTCAATGTAAACCAGCATCTGCAGTTTCTTCCTACAGAAAATGTAAAGACTGCTGCTCAATTTGGCCACATTGGTCTTGTGTTCCAAATCCTCTTTCCTGATTGATCTTTGCTGTCGTACTCTCCTGGTCCAAACATCTATTGATTTAGTCTTATATATATATTTAATGTGTGAGCATCTACAGCCATCTGAGGTGGACAATGAAAAAGATTTACAACTGTCTTTGTAAATAGGTTTCTTCTCATCAAGGTCATAAGTGGCTGAATCTTTATCTGGGAACTATGTTAAGTGTCGTCATTTTTCTTGTCAATAACTCTCAGAATTTTATATTGTTCAATGAAATTACCACTTATGCTTCTGAACCACCTTATCAACACTCAATCACTGGTCACAGTATTAACTCCATGGAAGCACAATTTTTATTTAACATGTGGAGGCAAGACTGTTCAGAATATACTCTATGAAGTCTCACCACAGAGCAATCTTCTTGCAATAAAGGAAAAAGTACTATTTTTCCTTATAATTGATCTTCTGGTTCATAACATACAGGTGGTAAACATACACATTTACCCTTATAGATCTCATGATCCAATGGAGACGCTAGTATGTACCAGTATTCACCGGTTCATCACTGTTTAAAATAGATCTTTTTTTCCCTTCTTTCCAAATATGTTCCCACATTATGCTCCATTTACCACCTTTTTATAACCTTTCTCTATCCTTTCACAGTTTTTTTTTTGGTGTCCCTTGCAATTCACTTTCCCTTTTGGACCAGCAACAAATGTGGATATTTTGGATACAATTATAGCTTCTAATCTTTATTCTATGCGTCTCATTCCATTAAAGTGAAGTTGAAGCAATTGTGAGGAAACTGGACCTATGTGGCATTTGTGACTCACAATTCCACATCCTACTGAGGTTAATAAGTATCAAATCTACCACAAAACAAAAGGTATTGGAAGAAGTTGATGTGTTAGGCAATATCTCTAGATGGAAATGGACAGGCAATGTCTCGGGTGGAGTCCTTTCCTCTGGACTATCCAGAATATCGGATCTCAATCAGAAATGTTGACTGTCCATTTCCCTTCACATTAGACAATAGACAATAGGTGCAGGAGTAGGCCATTCAGCCCTTTGAGCCAGCACCGCCAGTCAATGTGATCATGGCTGATCATCCCCAATCAGTACCCCATTCCTGCCTTCTCCCCATATCCCCTGACTCCGCTATCTTTAAGAACCCTATCTAGCTCTCTCTTGAAAGTATCCAGAGAACCAGCCTCCACCGCCCTTTGAGGCAGAGAATTCCACAGACTCAAAACTCTCTGTGAAAAAAAGTGTTTCCTCGTCTCCGTTTTAAATGGCTTACCCTTTATTCTTAAACTGTGGCCCCTGGTTCTGGACTCCCCCAATATCAGGAACATGTTTCCTGCAGATGCAGTTTGAACTGTTGAGTTACTTCAGCAGTTTGATATTTGCTCCAGATTATAATATCTGCAGCTTTTTGTGTCTCCAGTTCCAAATTTAGGATGTTTTTAGCTATATGCTACTCAAAAATTGCTTGGGGTGGCCGAACATTTCACAGTTAGCAAAATGAGAGGAATTTCATTCCATCCATGTGCATCAGAAGTACATATTTCTTCCTCTATCTAACTCACAGGCCATGGTGTTTAGTGCTGTATTATCCTGCGCTGTTTAAAGTTCCATTGCAGCCAACCATTCAGCCTTTTATCAATCCCACTTAAAGCAGCAAATACAACAGCATTATTGTATACAACAGCAACAGCAGTTATCCATTATGAAAAAATCAAGCAGGTATTTTCATTTAAATACTTGGGGGTAACGATAGATCATCAGTTATCATGGAATGACCACATTGAAAAGATTTACAATAAGACAAAACAAAGAATCTGGTTTCTCCGCCGACTTAGATCTTTCGGAGCAAGTAGACAAATCCTTTTGTTATTTGTTACCGCTGTGATAATGAGTGTTTTGCAATACTGTAAGATTACATGTACAAGAGTTTGTCTGCTACTACAAAATCAAAACTGCTCCAACAATTAAAAATCTGCTCTAAGATTGTAGGTCAACCACTTCAGAAATTGTATGAATCAGCCTACCATAAAAATATACTAAGGATGGCCAACAATATTTCTTCTGACCCCAACCACGTTCTGAACAGTGAGTACAATTTTTTACCATCAAACCGGAGATATAGGGTTCCAAAATTTAATAAGGTTAGACTGAAACAATCTTTTGCGCACCAGTCAATCCTCGAACTAAATATGGCACTTAATCCCAGATCAAATGCACGCTGATGGGCCTCAAATGTTGTCTTCTGTTATTGTGATGTTGTGTTGAATTTATATATTTTTGGGTCCTGTCTTGATGTCTTAATGCATGACTTTTCACGTTTCTTTTATCTTTTATGTGATGCTGTAAATGGAGCTGCTGCAAGGCAAAACAAATTTCAGACTTTGTTCTGACCATAACATAATATCGTATCGTATCGTATTAAATAACGTTATTAGATGGACAAACACTCAACATCTACCCGGGAGCAGTGGTTATAAAGCAGGCAATAGATAAATCCATGATTAACTGGGTGTAAACTTGTGATATCTGCAGTTGGAGATAAATGTAGATACCAGTCTCCCAATATAATTAGATCTAAGCATCTGATAAAACACCAAAAAAGTGCGCACTCCTTTTTGTACCTATTTCAAGTTTACCTCAAGATCAAAATGAAGTCTTTCAATATGGTCACTTCAGCTAGATTCCAGTTAGTACTCCGAGTTCTCCAATTCATATTGTGGTGCTTTTTAAAGATCTTAGCATCAAGGTCACTTAGGTAACAAATGTATGCCCTCCTCCACAGCCAGAGTGAGCAACACCGCAAGTTGGAGGAACAGCACCTCATATGGGGAGTCTGCATCCTCTGGGCTTGAACATTGAATTTTCTCAATTCTGTTAACCCTTGCTGTCTCCTCCCCTTCCCACCTCTCCCTCAGCCCTCGGGCCCTGGCATTCCCTCTCTCTCTATCTCTCTCCCCCACCCTAGTCGCACTAGCTTCTCATTTTCACACTACAAACAGCTTACAATGGCTTGTTCCCTTTATCATCGATACTTTTTTGCATATCTTTCATTCATTGTTCTTTATCTCTCCACATCACCGTCTATATCTCTCATTTCCCTGATCCCTGACCAGTCTGAAGAAGGGTCTCGACCCGAAACGTCGCCTATCTCCTTCGCTCCTTAGACGCTGCTGCACCCGCTGAGTTTCTCCAGCCTTTTGTGTACCCTCGATTCTCCAGCATCTGCAGTTCCTTCTTTAACAAAATGTATGGACATATTTATTTAAATTTGATTAAGTGACTGCCTGCAGTTTAGGTTTGAGGTATTTGACTTCTGACAGGCCAGTGCGTTCTTCCCCAAAGGCTGCTGACTGTTCTAAAAACATTTCCAGTTATCACTCCCACTGGAATTTAAAACTTTGCGTATCATGCAATGAGTGAACTTGAGATTCTGATATTCAGATCTTTTGGCTTTGATATGAAGTTTAGTTTAGTTTAGAGATGCAGCACGGAAACAGGCTTGTCAGCCACCGAGTGGCATCGACCAGCGATCCCCATACACTAGCACTATCCTACACTCTAGGGACGGGTTATGGGCCTGTCCCACTTAGGCGATTTTTCAGGCAACACTTCACACTGCCACCGAGCTTTGTGTCATCTGCAAATTTGCTAATGTTACTTTGAATCCCTTCATCTAAATCATAGATGTATATTGTAAATAGCTGCGGTCCCAGCACCGAGCCTTGCAGTACCCCACCAGTCACTGCCATTCAATGTGATCTCTCCCCCTCTCTCCCCATCTCTCTCTCTCTCTCTCTCTCCCCTCTCTCTCTCTCTCTCTCACCCCCTCTCCTCCTCTCCCTCTTTCTCTCCCCTCTTTCCCTCCATTTCTCCCCCTCTCTCTCTCCTCTGTCTCTCCCCCCTCTCTCTCTTTCTCTCTATCTCTCCTCTCTCTCGCTCTCCCTCTCACTCTCTCATTCTCCCCTCTCTCTGTCTCCCCCACTCTCCCTCTCTCTCCCCTATCTCTCTTTCTCTCTCTTCCTCGCTCTCTCATTCTCCCCCTCTCTCTCTCCCCCACTCTCCCTCTCTCTATCTGCCCTCTCTCTCTCTCTCCCCCTCCCTCTCTCACCCCCTCCATCTCTCTCCCCTTCTCTCACTCTCCCCCTCTTTCTCTCTTCCCCCTCTCCCTCTCATTCACTCTCCCTTTCTCTCCCACTCTCTCTCTCACACACTATCTCTCCCCTCTCCTCTCTCGACTCTCCCTCCCTCCCTCCCTCTCCATCTCCCCCACTCTCTACCCTCCCTCTCTCTACCCTCACTCTCTCACCCCTTCCTCACTCTCCCCCCCATTCTCTCTCTCTCTCCCCCCTCTCTATACCTCTCTCTCTTTCTCTCCCCCCCCTCTTTCTTTCTCTCTCCCTCTGTATCTCTCCCCTATCCATATATCTCTCCCTTTCTCCCTCTCTCTTTCTCCCTCTCTCTCTCCAATTCTCTCTCCCCCTCTCTTTCACTCTCTCTATCTCTCCCTCTCTCTCTCGACCCCTCACTCACTCTCTCTATCCCTCCCCCTCTCTCTCTCTACTCTTTCTCTCTCTCGCCCCTCCTCTCTCTCTCCCCTCTCACTCTCTCTCCCTCTCACTTTCTCCCACTCTCTCTTTCACTCTCTCCCCCCCTCTATCTATCTATCTCTCTCCCACTCTCTCACACCCTCTCAAACGTCCTAGTGGTGCAAAGATTATAGTGCGGGGCTTGAATCGGCCTGTTCCCGGGGCCTTTCATCACCCGGCGGGGCTTAAAATCTTCCGCGGGATCTTCCACCGCCCCGCGGTCAAATTGCTGCGTCGAGGTGATGAAAGGCCCGCGAACGGACCGATTCAAGCCCCACAATTCAGAGCGGACAAAGCTGCTGTTGCTGGAGTTCAGCCTCCGAAGCCTCACGCGTGTGTGTGTGCGCGTGCGGCCACCAATAAATTGAGTCCCCCCCATGTGTTGAAAGCGATTTCCGCCCCCTTCGGGGACAATTAACTTACAAACACTCATGTCTGGAATGTGGGAGGATTCAGGATCTAGGGAGAAAATGCACACGGTCACCGGGAGAACATGCAAACTCCACACAGACAACACTTAAGCTCAATATTGAAATTGGGTCCCTGGCGCTGTGAGGCTGCAGCTCGAGCAGCTGCGCCACTGTGTTGCCCCTTGTTCAGTCATTGACATCTCTCCAATTGTAGGTGCATTGCTTTGCTGCAACTAATGCTTCTACTCCTGTGAGCAATATGTCGGCCAACAAGCTTACAAGATAAACGTTTACATGGGTCAGCATTTGCAAACCTACGTGCTGCATAATAAGCGAGTTCGGTATTCCGACTGCGCTTGCCCAGGTTAAAGGTCACTATCCACATCTACATCTTAATTTCTTCCATTTTTTTCCAGCTTTGATTATTTGAGCTAAGAAAATACTGCTTTCAAACTATGAATTAGTTGTACTTATTGTTCCTTTGTTAAAAGCTGAGATTATTTTGTCATTTTTATTGCTTTATGCTTTGGTGAGATCGCGCTCGTCCTTGGTCGGGGTCGGGGGTCGGACACGAGTCTCCGGAAATGTAGGCACTGTTTAGTTGTTGCTGGGCCATCCCCGTCCCCTCCCGGGTGTCCCGTCCCTGTCCCTGTCCCTGGCCCTGTCCCTGTCCCTGTCCCTGTCCCTGTCCCTGTCCCTGTCCCTGTCCCTGTCCCTGTCCCTGTCCCTGTCCCTGTCCCTGTCCCTGTCCCTGTCCCTGTCCCTGTCCCTGTCCAGGGGCGGCCGGAGGTGTCGGGCCGAGCTAGCAGCCAATGCGGGGAGGAGGCAGCTGAGTTGCTGCAATGTTTTGTGTGTGTCCCTGTTGATGGCTGGTGCCGGGAAGGTTGGTCAACGGCCGCTGGCAGTCCACGGCCCGTCAGGGAACGGTTTGCTCAGGAGTTGGATTGGAGTAGACGCTTCTTCTCCGCGCTGGCTGTGGGCCTGGTGGCCGCAGACGTTTCCGGCCAGCACCCGGGCAGGGATGGGACACTGGGGGGACGGGGCGGTGCAGTGGCGGCTCGGCAATGCTTGCGGCACCGGGGAGCCGGGGTCGATCCTGCCTGCTGATGAGGCGCGGGTCTGTGTGCGTGCTCTCCCCTGTCTCCCACTCGCATCTGCCCCCTTTATCTCCCTCTGCCCCCTGTTACACCCCGCTCTCCCGCTACCTGTTCCTTTGTGGGCATGAGGAGTTGACCATTTATTCGGTGTGGCGGCACCTTGTGGCTGTGGCTCACCTGCAGTCCATCTGCCTTTTTTTCTTTTTTTTCATCTTGTTAGGGTATGTTTTCAGTTTATAGTTGTGTATATGTGGGGGAGGGGGGTGAAGGAAACTTTTTACTTTTTACTCCGATCCTTGAATGGAGGTGAGACCTTTTTCCTTGTCGTGTCTCTGTTTTGTTGGGGCCTAACGTTAGCAATGTTACAAAATTTTGAGATTTTAAAAATCAAGTCTGCAATTTATCCTATCAGATAAAGCATAAAAAGAAGTTTATTTTGACACCTAAATTCACTTTCATATCTTCAGTATTAAAAAAGTTATGGCCATTTTCATACTCGGAAATTAGCATCTTGTTCCCCATTGCCTTTCCGTTGACTTTACACAAAAGTTGTGATCGAGGACAGTCAAAAGCCCATAACTTTCTTAAAAAGTAAGAGAACTGAAAGAAATTTTCAGTTATTATAGATTGAAGCATTCTGAAACTAATATGAAACAATCTTACCTGAAATTATAGCATATAATTAGTTAGTTACCCAATTGTAGCTAATTACAAAATTCATTTACTAGATCTAAACATCTATCCATTTCTTAAGAAAATATTAACATTTTTTTTTAAAGCCTAAGTGTCCAAATAACATTCACACAAGAATTCACAATATAACATGATTTTTAAATCTAATTGTCATTAATTTATGGGCCAAATTGAAGGAATTTTGTGTTTAATGCCTGTAAATTAATGGGCATTTTAAACAGATTGCGAGTGGGATTTTCTGGAACGCGATGGATTGGAACGTTGCGGTTGCGGTGAATTTAAACCCAATATCGGCAGGAAAAATTCTGCCAGTTTGTATGGGGAATAAATCACCGTTTCGCAACATGAAATATTGATTAAAGTCATCTAAACAAGCAAGTTTATATGTAAAAATAAACAGCTTTCACTTACCTGTCCCCTACGTAAAATCCGTCCCCGTTGTCGCCGTTCACGGCATTAAGAGCTAATTTTTATTTTACTGCAGCGCAGAAATAGTCGGGTGATTAAAAAAAAAAAAATTAACTTACCGGCAGTCGGAATGAATCTCCAGAAATAGATCGCACTCCAACAAAATATTATTCCGGATGGCAAGGGAAAAAACGCATTTTAACATCCCCCCCCCCCCCACCCCCAAAGACGCCAAAGTCGCGCACACGGCCAGTGACAGAACTGCAGCACCGCTAAAGGTAAGTTTTGTAACATACCTACTAACATCGTGGAGCTGGTGACCTCCAACCGGAATCGACCTGAGGGCTCAAGTCGCAGACCCTATGGACTCGCCTACTACTCACCTACCATCACGGAGCTGGCTGACTCGGAGGCTGTGGTGACGCGGCAGCGGCGACCCGACTGCGGAGCCTTGGAGGACTCGGCCGCCGGTCCTGTGGATGGTAAAATCAGGAGCTCGCAGGTACCTGGTGGGAGATCGATTTCCGAGAGCTCCCGCAACAGCAACTTCGCCCGCCCCGAATCATGGGGTTTGAATCGGCCCGTCGCAGGGCCTTACATCACCCGGTGCGGCTTAATCGGCCATGGGACTTACCAACGCTTGCCGGAGGCTTTAACATCAGGAGCCTCGATCGCCTCAACGTGGGAGAAGAATAAAGAACAGGGAAGAGAAAATACTTTTGCCTTCCATCACAGTGAGGAGGTGTTTGGAGATTCACTGTGATGGCTGTTTGTATGAAACTGTGCTAATTGTGTGTTATGTTTATTTTATTGTTATGACTGCAGGGAACAAAATTTTGTTCAAACTTCTTTCTGTTTGAATGACAATAAAGGCAATTTGTATTTGTATTTGTATTTGTATTTATGGGAGTCTCTCTGGAATCGAGAATTTCATTGCTGATTTGTATTCATAGATGAGGCTGAAGAATTCCATTGCCTTGAAATTAGCAGAATAGTGAAATTTGATTCGTAAAATATCATCGTTGTGTTCCAGTCTGGAATACGTTAATTTTCCTATAATGTGACCACACGGCACCCCTGTTCCTCAGATTAAATATATTTTTACACATAAATTATGAATGAAGAGAAGAATTTATACACAGTTTCTTCAGCCACGCTTCATTCACTTTTTTTTTTAATGGTGAATGACCTTTGACAAATCCAATGATTCCTTGCGTTTTTTTTGGAATACCAAACTCGCTTATTGAATGAATGAATAAGTTTATTGGCCAAGTATTCACATACAAGGAATTTGTCTTGGTGCTCCTCCCGCAAGTGACAACATGACATACAGTGACAGTTAGGAATGACACATAAAACATGAAACATTCATAATAAAACATTATTGATTAAACATGTGCATTAAATAAAATACCAGAGCATAAGGAGGCGACAGATTTTTGGTTATTGAGTAGAGCTCCTCATGGAAAAAAAGCTGTTTTTACGTCTGGCTGTGGCAGCTTTGACAATCCGCAGTCGCCTTCCAGAGGGAAGTGATTCAAAGAGTCTGTGGCCAGGGTGAGAGGGGTCAGAGATGATCTTGCCCGCTCACTTCCTGGCCCTTGCAGTGTACAGTTCATCAATGGAGGGAAGGTTGCAGCCAATAACCGTCTCTGCTGATCGGATGATTTGCTGCAGCCTCCGGATGTCGTGCTTGGTGGCAGAGCCAAAACCAGACCATGATGGAGAAGGTGAGGACAGACTCAACGATGGCTGTATATAATTGGACCATCATTGCCTGTGGCAGATTGTGCTTCCTCAGCTGTCGCAGGAAGTACATCCTTTGTTGTGCCATTTAAGGTCCTTGGAGATGATGGTTTCCAGGAACGTAAAAGACTCCACAGATGTGACTGTGGTGTTGTTGATGGTGAGTGGGGTGAGGGGAGGGGGAGCTCCCCTAAAGTCTACAATCAATTTCATTGTCTTAAGAGCATTGAGCTCCAGGTTGTTGCAATGACACCAGGACTCCAGCTGTGACACTTCCTGTCTGTAGGCAAATTCCTCCCCATCCTGGATCAGTCCAATCAGGGTTGTGTCATCCGTAAACTTGAGAAGCTTGACAGAGGAATCAGTGAAGGTGAAGGAGTAGAGGAGAGGGGAGAGTACGCAGCCTTGCGGTGCTCCAATGCTGAGGGTTTGCAGGTCCGAGACGTGCTTTCCCAGTGTCACATGCTGCTTCCTGTCTGTCAGATCCACCGACAGAGGGGTTCAGGCACAGTCAACTCAGAAAGTTTGGAGTGTAGTAGCTCTGACACAATGGTTTTGAATGCAGAGCTAAAATCAACAAACAGGATCCACACATAGGTCCCCTCGCGGTCTAGGTGCTGGAGGATGAAGTGCAGGCCCAGGTTGACTGCATCATCCACTGATCTATTGGCCCGATATGCAAACTGCAGAGGGTCCAGCAAGGGGTTCGTGATATTTTTCAGCTTGCCCAGCACAAGTCTTTCAAGGGGCTTCATGACTACCGAGGTCAGTGCGACAGGCCTGTAGTCATTAAGACCAGTAATCTGTAGACTCGTGCCAGTTGTTTGACACAGAGCTTGAGGATAGTTGGAATGCAACTGTCCTCACAAAAACAGACATATGATGATACAGTGTCCATATACTCATCGAGGCTTGTGGTTTCTTCCCTGAACACATTCCAATCCGTGCAGTCAAAGCAGGATTGTAGTTTCTCAATGCCCTCGCTTGACCACCTTTTCGTTGTTTTGACCACAGGTTTAACAGATTTTAGTTTCTGCCTGTAAGTCGGAATAAGGTTAACTAGACATTGACCAGAGAGACCCGGACCCGCCCGGGGAACAGAGCGATATGCGTTCTTGATTGACATGTAACAGTGGTCAAATTTCACAATTGTGTCAAATTACTGCCGCTCAAGATGACTAGTCACATCTATCAGGAAACTGGCATTGGACAATAAAGCCCTGATTTGCTGTGGATATATTTCTGATCTGAAAATTATTTTTTAGAATATCAGTAAAGTCTGATTCATCCTTATGAAGAAAGAGGGAAATCGTTTTTTTCAGAAATCACTTATTAGCTAAAAAAATAGTTCTCATTGGTTGCACATTACTATAGAAGTTAAGTTTTTCACTCATTCATTGAATAATTTACAGCAATGGATTAACATAGAGGAAATTTTGGTCTTAAATTTTTAATAATACTTTATAATAACAGCTCCGATGGCTAGCCTGGTTAGATCATCTGTCTGAGTGAGACGCATTCAGTGATCAAAAGCCAAACAGCAGTACGGACTGGGAGAGGACTTGTCCAATTATTGGACTTCACATCTAGGCATCCATTACAGGAATTGAAAATGCCGGCTCCGGTTGGGAAATCTGCCATAGTTAATGGAATTTTCATGAATATTTTATTATAATTTTTTTAACTATGTGCAATAAATAACTTTTCACAGGGAATTTGAAATAACAAAACTTGTGGACTCAGAAGCTTCAGGACTTCATATATCTATTACCCATATCTAAATACAATGTTATTACCAAATAATGCCCTAAATTCAGCATCAATTTATTTTTTGCTTTTCCATTTCTTTGTTAACTTATACAACAATACTTATTTAATCTACAGCTTTATCTTTTTGTTAATTTTTTTTATTAATTGTAAGTACATATTAATAGAATATATTTCTTACATACATTCATAATATTATTAATATTAACATTTAAGACTTATTTGTATTTCTATACATTTTTTTTACAAGTAAGAAAAGATAGAGAAAAATAACATAGGAATAAGAAATCAAAAATAAAGAAGTGAATGGAGTATTAAAAAGTTATCCATCGTTGGAGATATATCCATGATTTGTTATACGTAATTCTTCATCTATTCCATTATTCAGGTTTCAGTCAGGCTCTCGCACCGAGCCACTTTGACCCTTTAGATATTCAATGTATGGAGACCATATTCCTCTGAAAAGATCCAACCTGTCCAATAGGACAAGCCTCAATCTTTCCAGATGAAGTGTCTCCGACATTCCTGTAATCCACATTTTGATTGTGGGGGATGTAGGACCTTTCCAGAATTTCAATATTAATTTTTTCCCAATTATTAAACTATAATCAATAAAAATTATTTGATTAATTGTTATTAATTGATCTGTTTCCAGTATTCCCAGTATTATTAACTTTGAGTCAGGAATCAGATTCATATTAACAACATTCGAAATTATCCAAAATATTTCTGTCCAAAATTTTGTAATTTTTGTGTCAAGTTAGCTTCTAAGTGCTGACATTTATCACATATGGCAGATACATTTGGAAAAAATATTATGTACTTTGGATTTTGAGTAATGTAGTCTATGTAATATTTTAAATTGTATGAGAGTGTCTAGCATTTAACGAACAGTGGTGTATATGTTGTAAACTTTCATCCCATATTTCTGGTCTAATAATTTGGCCTAATTCATTTTCCCATGATTGTCTATATATTTCTGTCAATGGGACATCATTTTCCAGTAAAATATTATAAATATATGATATAAATGTTTCTGCGTTCATCTGATGATGTTTATTTAGACATTCATCTAAAATTTCTGTCTTTCTATTTGTAATTTCCTGTGTGTTTGCCTTTACATAGTCTCTAATTTGTAAGTATCTAAAATAATCTTTTGAATGTAATCCATAAATTTGTTGTAATTCTTGAAATGAAAGGAAAGAATTTTCCCTGTAGAGATCTGCTGTCTTATTAATTCCATTATTTTTCCATTGTAAAAAGCCTTTGTCCACCATTGAGGGTTTAAATGTAACATTATTTACAATGGTAAGGGCTAGTGGTATACATTCCAATTTTAATGTTTTCTTTATTTGTTTCCAGATACGTATTCCACTTTCTATTATAGGGTTTTCGCTATAGGTTTTCTTACCTAGATTAATATTGGCAAATAATATCGAACTAATTTCAAAATGCGAACAATCTTCTTTTTCCATTTTTAACCAAATTGGATGTTTATCTGTCTCTACTAACCAAAAATTCATATTTTTAATATTAACTGCCCAGTAATAAAACATAAAGTTTGGTAGTGCTAGACCTCCATTTATTTTTGATTTACATAAATGTTTTTTTTATTTATTCTATGGCTCTTATAATCCCAGATAAAGTTGGTAACTAAAGAATCCACCTTCCTAAAGAAATCTACAGCTTTATCTGAGTATCTAATTACATCAATTCCATTATCAACATTACTTCATTCCACCTTTGGTTGACTTTACAATCAATTTCTGTGTTTTTAATGTTATCTAAATCCTTGTGCATGCATGCACACACTAAATATTCATTAATTGACCTATTTTCCCTGAGAGTAAAACTGCAGGGGGTCTGCTCGTAATGTACCTATACATTTGTACTAATCTTCATCATATTTTCTTCACTCCTTGCCTGTCTCATTCTGATTCTCTCATTCTCTCTTGTCTTGTTACCAATAATTACAATTTTAGGGAAATGTAATATGGAAGCAGGCCTTTACACCCGTCCCACCATCAACCAGCATTTAGATAAATCCTACATTAATCCTACTTTTTAAAAATTCTTCCCTAATTCTCATCAATTCTACCTCTCACCTACACACGGTGCAATTTACAAAGGGCATTGTGGATTTTGTGTATACAAAATCATGAGAGGAATAGATCAGATAGATGCACAGAGTCTCTTGCCCAGAGTAGGGGAAATGAGGACCAGAGGACATAGGTTCAAGGTGAAGGGGAAAACATTGAATAGGAATCCGAGGGGTAACCTTTTCACACAGAGAGTGGTGTGTGTATGGAAAAAGCTGCCTGGGAGGTATTTGAGGCTGGGACTATCCCTTAGTTTAGGAAACTGTTGGACAGGTACATGGATAGGACATGTTTGGAGGGATATGGACCAAATGCGGACAGGTGGGACTAGCGTAGCTGGGACAATGTTGGCGAGTTGGGCCGAAGGGCCTGTTTCCACACTGTATCACTCTATGACTCTATGACTATGGCAATGAAACTAGCAACTCTCACATCTTTGGGGTGTGGGAGAAACCAGAGGATGTGGAGGAAGCAAATGAAATCACAGGGAGAACATGCAAACACAACATAGGCCGCTCGCGAGGTTATGACTGAAAAGAGATGTTGTTCTGCGACGCTGTGGCTCTAGTAACAGTTCCACTGTGACACCCTTAGACTATACACATTTTTAATATTAGGGTTCCAGGAGTAACAATTAATTCAGATACCTAACACTAAAGTTTATTGTAGTACCACACTAACTACTTTGATAATTAAGAGGCACTTTTCATTTGCTGATTAATTTATAAGATGGGGAATGCCCCCAGAAATCAAGGGTTACAATTTTATAAAAGTTTGTAATTGATCAACCTCTTTCTCGTAAATTATTTTCAAAAGCCTTCAATAAATTTGTATTGATATTTTAACTAGATTCTGTTTTGATGACTCTCAGAAATAATGTTACGTGGTCTCAATTAAATAAAATAAAATGAGTTTCTTTTGGCATTAGACAATTTTTCTGTAATATAAATATTGCACTTTAGCTTCCCCATTTGTTATGAAATAAATGGCTATGAAAATAATTCAAAATACAAAGGAACTATGAAAGTGACCCAATGTCACAATTCATATTAAAAGAAGCCTTCAGAGAAAGCTGAACAAATTGTGTTTGTGAGCCTTCTCATAGAATCTGGCAGCTCCGAAGATTGAAAATTAAATTTAAGGTTACTGGTTTAAGATATCAAACATATAGTGTAAATAAAATGCCTACGGGGAGAGTAGTGTGTATTTTTGTAACAGCATTTTGTTTTTAGTTCGAATTTGTCTAAATGCATGAAGAACAAACTTAGTGTCAGACACTTTTACATCATGCTTATGTGCTTTATTGAAAATAAGACAGGCAACTGTTTAATGATTGGAATTTTCTTTAGAAGAATGAAAAAAACATGTTGAGCTAAATTCAAGTTAATTTGACCTGAGGACTTGCCAAATACCAATTAAAGTTAAGTTAATTTGAGTTTCACTGTACCTTAATCAGTACACGTGACAATTAAATGACCTTTGAACCTTTGAAGTCTAAAAGAACATGAGCCTTCAGCAGCTTATATTACCCACAATTTAAAAGTGTTAGACTTCAAATGTCAGAAACAGGAGCATGGAAGAACAGGAAAAAAAAGGGAGTCAGTTATCAATTGTGATTGAGGAGATATTGTGTAGGTGAATGGTACTGTGATTGTCGGCTTTTTTGAGGCTCAGACCCATTCAGGTATGACTAATGGAATGAGAGGTTGTTTCAATGCTTAGACACACATTGATCATGATACGTGTAATTTGTGTTGGTGGGTACAAAAGTGCAAAGACTTTTAATGCACAGTAGCCGATGCAAAAGATATATCCTCGTTGTTAGGTAAGAAAGTGCCATTTGTCAGATGATGCGGCAGAGATCGTTTGGAAGGAAATCTGAAGATTCATATGCACTTAGGAGGAGGATACAGACTGACAAGAAAGAAATTAAGTCATCGCACCAACTCATTCAAAGCAAAGGTGCCATTTTATACTTCCAGGTTACTACATTTCTGTGTCTAACAATTTCATTGACTAGCCACCTATACTGCATTAATAAGCTGCATTACTGCATTAAGACCATTAGTAAGTTACCGCCAGTCTCCTTGAGAAAGTGCATTGCTTATGATATCTTCAGCCTTTTTTCTCGAGAACCTCAGAAGATTTATTTCACTCCTTTCCTGTTGTGAATTCACGTACAAAAAAACATTGTACATGTATTATGGCTGGAATTTATTTATCTCAAATTGGTGAAGTACTAACGTATATTGTGTGGCAGATTTTAAAATATAGTGAAATGGAAAAGGGATAGTATTGCAGATTTACAGTGAATGCATGGTAAAGCATTAGTACATGAGTGGTAACTTGCTTTGTCCCAAGTTTTTCAGGAATTATAGTTTATAGATTCGACTATGGAAAGGAATGGAAGAATGGGCAACAACACAGATGGAGGGAATTCGCACCCACAAAAGCTCGGGAGGTAAAGACTCATCAGACGGAAATTGTGAAGCTACGCCCATGAAAACTCAGGCAGCTTGACAAGATTCTGGGAAGAAACATCATTGTTTTGTTATTGTTAATAGATGGAGAATGTAATAGAAACACATACATACATTTGGTTATTTGATTATCTGACTATTTGGTTATCATAAATGATGGTTTATCATATATGATAAATGGAAGGAATGTTAATTCTGGCCAAATTGGAGAGGCCAAGACACTAAAATTGAGTAAAAGCTTCTGGGCTGCTAGGCCATTTGGTAAATTTAAATGTGCCTTCTGCAGAAATAGGACAAGCTGCAGATTGTGCCAGTTTGTCTAGAGCCTAGATTAGATCTGCAGGAAGAGAATGAATCACCTGCACATCCTGACAAATAGGTGCAAATTGCATGGGATGGATTGGATGAATGCAAACCAGACATATACATTGTACATATTGTTGCAAAGCTTTACTTTGCTAGATGTTGATTGGATTAAATGTTGAGCCTTGTCTGGGTTTCTTGAATATCTTGGCAAATGCTGCTATGTTTGCTTCCTTTCAGAAGCTCCGTTTGAATACATTGTATTAGTTACTGTATTATTGGGTTAGGGAAATGTCTATCATGTACTGGGTTAATCGATATCTGTTATTGGACTGTATAGAGACCGCCACCATGTGGTTCGGCCCCTCAAGGTTCGGGGACCTATAAGAGATCGCTCCCACGAGGTCCTGTGTCGATCTTCTGGGAGAGCGCTTTGGACTATGTGACCTTCTGGAGTGTCTCTGCTTGAACAAGGCTAAAGAGGGCTTGGCCAGGCAGATACAAGGATCAAACATGCGGTGCTTAGGTACAGTAGTGGGAATTATAATTGTGTTTTGTCGAAATAAAGATTAGTTGCGCAAGTGCTTGACAGTGATTTGTGACTGAAACTAGACTGGGGGGAAGCTTAGAATGAGCTATTTACATTGGGGGCTCGTCCAGGATCTCAACAGATCCCCAAACACAAGCTTACGATCAAGGGTGTTGAGCTGTTTCGATCGCAAGTGCAGAAATCGGGCCCACTGCGGTTTTTGCATGGATTTTCGGCACTACGCTGGTCGGAGCAGATAGATCATTCGCGGGCTTGGGAAAGGGTCTAATCAAGATCGTTAGAACACAGTCTAGCAAGCATGGGAGGGTGGGTGGTTAGCGCTACTTTGGGTTAGGGGCCCATAAAACAGGGCGAGGAGTGCCCCAAAACGTGGTCGTAGTTGGCAAACTACAGATGCTTAAAGAGAGCCTGATGCGCTTCGAGGGTGAGGAGTGGCCCATTGTCCAGATTTGGTATCCAATTGGTGGGGTATTGAAACAGGTCTGGTCTACGTATTGATCTATCTTTTCCGGGAGCACTGATTGGAAAGGTGCGTTCTGGAAAACAGCGCGAAGAGGCTAGACGATGAAACCTTGGTGCCCAGCAGAGAGGGGTGTCTGTGTGAAGGTATCTGAGTCCCTCCCTGGAGTGACGGATGTGGAATCTTGTAAAGGCACTGGGCTCGGTGGCTAGAGTATAGATTGGCTGGGAATATTCTAGTCCATTCGAGACTTCATTGGGCTATTTGAATTAGAGAGTCCGTGTATGTGGAAAGATACGCGCCAAAACTAGTTGGTCCGACAAAGAGTCTAGATTTACAGAATCAAATTTCCAAATACACAATTTCACATTGAAGTTCTGCCCGTACGGTGGAATTCGAATTCTGTGTAAATAGAGCTTCGGAGTTTGTGCATGTTTAAGATCGATTCATAACAGTGGCTAATCAACAGTGAATAGTAACTCTCTGATCGATTGTTGATTAGTACCTGGTAGCGAAGAGTAACTGAGAGACGGGAACCTGGTTTACTTGGTGAAAAGTACCCGGATGTGAAGGGTACCCCTAATTCTGTAGAACTTAGAGAGGAGGGATAGAGGTCCCCCTATATAAGTACAGTCTTAGCAGGAGGAAAGTAACATTTAGGAAGAAAAGTAGTCATTTAACAAGAAGTACCCCGCAGCAAAGAGTACCCTAGGAAGGGGAAAATCTTCGGTATCAGAGGGAGAGGTTCACTGATTGATAACAGCGTGACGCGGCATTGAGATCGAGTGTTTTGTAAGCTGTGCACTAGCATTTTAAATTATTATTGTTAAATTATTATTGTAAATTGTAAAAATCCAGCATCGTCTTTTTTAAACATTATTGGATCTGAATTGTATAAATACTTTGTGTATGTAAAAAGATTTAGAGTGTATTAAAATTTAGAAAGTTAAGATTTAGAAAAGAAAGAATTTTGCGAAAGACACAAAAAAGAAAAAAAGAAAAACCCCAGAACTAATGAAGAAGTGAAAGAAGCGGAGATATATCCCACTGGCCTATCATACGCCCGCTCACCCGACCCTAGCATCGGTTTTGAGTTTGTGTTCAACCATTATGTTGTTGAAGAAGTTCAATAAAAGGAGACCATATTTTGGAAAATTGATCTGGTTTGTCATTCAAGACAAGTCTTATTTTTGTAGATGTAGTGTCTCAGTCATTTCTGTGATCCACATCTTCACCGCGTGGACTGTTATCTTTTTCCAGAATTTAAGTATACATTTTTTCCCAGTTATTAAGCCATAGTCAAGGAAGCGTCTTTGAGATATAGTTAGATTGGGGCAGCCCTCTGACATTCCTGATATTATTAGTTTTGAATCTGGCTCCAATTGAATTTTAGGTGTTTTAGAAATCATATTAAATATTTCCGTCCAGAAGTTTTGTATTTGTATACAGGATACAAAATAATGAGTTAGGGTGGCTTCTGGAAAGCATTTATCGCAAAGAGGAGAGACAGTTGGGAAGGTCTTGTGCAATTTGGTCTTCGAGTAGTATAACCTATGCAGTACTTTAAATTGTATCAGGCAATGCCTGGCATTTAAAGAACCGTAGTGTATGTATTGAAGGGTTTCCTCCCATATACCTTTCGAAATGAGTAAACCCGCCTCGTCCTCCCATGCTCGCCTATAAATCTCAGAAGGTGGGGTGTCAATATTTAGAAGAGTGTTATAAATGTAAGATATCAACTTACTTGTATCAGCATGTCTATTCAAACAATTGTCTAATATATCTGGACCCATAAGAGGACAGTGTATATATGTTTTCACGTAATCTCGGATTTAAAGACATCTAAAAAAATTATTGCCATTCAAATCATATGTCTCCTGTAGTTCTTGAAAAAGGGAGCGTCCCCTTCTTATAGAGGTCTCCCACAGTATTGATTGCCAGGTTCTTCCATTGAACAAACACCACATCTAAAGTAGATGGTTCAAACGAGGGATTATTTGCAATAGGAAGAAGGAGAGACATATTTCTCAATTTAAGACTGAATTTCAGCCATTTCCAGATACGGATAGTGCTATGTATTATCGGATTTTGCTCATAGGTTGACTTATTCAGATGTATTGGAGATTGGAGTATCGAGCCTATACAAAAAGCCAAACAATCTTCCATCTACATTTTTAACCAATTTACATGTTGACATGTATCGTCCAACCAGAAAATTATATTTTTAATATTAGTTGCCCAGTAATAAAGAAAAATTAGGTAGAGCTAATCCTCCATTTTCTTTGGATTTGCACAAATGTATTTTATGTATTCTGTGGGTTTTGTAGTCCCAAATAAAGTTAGTGACAATAGAGTCATTTAAAAAGAAAAAAGCTTTTAGGGAGATATATCGGTATTGATTGGAATAAGTATAAAAGTTGTGGAAGGAAGATCATCTTTATGGCATTTAATCTACAAAAAAGGGAGATAGGAAGTGTTTTCCAAAATTGGTTGTAGGCATACAATTTAGTAATTAATGGTGGGAAGTTTATTTTAAACAAGGAGGAATATTTTCTAGTCATGTAAATTCCAAGATATCTGAACTTTTTAGTAACGATTCTGAAAGGAAATTGTTGGAGTTAAGAAGGGTCTTGTTTTTTTATTGGCATTATTTCACTTTTGTTCCAATTTATTCTGTATCCAGAAAAATAACCAAATTGTTCTATAATGTTTAAAACATTTGGAATACTAACTTGGGGATTAGTAATGTATAAAAGTACATCATCTGCATATAACTAAATTTTATTGGAGATATATTTGGTATTATATTCATAAATGCCCGAATGGGACCTGATACTCTCGGCAAGGGGTTCTATGGCTAAAGCAAATAACATTGGAGAAAGAGCACATCCTTGTCTGTTACCCCTAGATAAATAACATTTAGGTGAAAGCATTTGATTTGTCAATATTCTAGCTGTCAGATTAGTGTATAAAAGCATCACCCATAAAGTAAAGTTTTCTCCCAATTGGAATGTTTCCAACACTGAGAAAAGATAAGACCATTCCACTTGGTCTAAAGCTTTTTCTGCATCTAGAGAAATAATTGTTAGATCTTTGTTTGGCATTCTCTGCAAATATATTATGTTAAACAAAGTCTCAAATTATAAAACGAGTGTCGTTTAGATATAAACCCAGTTTGGTCTGGATGTATTGTTTACCGATAACTAGGCTTAATCTACGAGCCAAAGTTTTAGCTAGTATCTTCTGATCTGTATTTAAAAGGGTTATTGCCCTATAGGATCGAGGCTCCTCAAGATTTTTATAATTTTTTGGAATTAATGTAATAGTTGATTCAGCAAGAGTTCGTAGTAAAGTCTGTTCTTTAAATGCTTGAATGTAAAGGGCTTGTAAGCTTGGAGAGATTAAATCATTACATCTACAGTGGCTTGCAAAAGTATTCATACCCCTTGAACTTTTCCACATTTTGTCATGTTACACCACAAACGTAAATGTATTTTATTGGGATTTTATGTGATAGACCAACACAAAGTGGTGCATAATTGTGAAGTGGAAGGAACGTGATACATGGTTTTCAAATTTTTTTACAAATAAAAAACTGAAAAGTGTGGCGTGCAAAAGTATTCAGCACCCTTTACTCTGATACCCCTAAATAAAATCCAGTGCAACCAATTGCCTTCAGAAGTCACCTAATTAGTAAATAGAGTCCACTTGTGTGTAATCTAATCTCAGTTGTTCTGTGAAGGCCTCAGAGGTTTGTTAGAAAACATTAGTGAACAAACAATGTTCCTTGGGCATAATGAAGCCCAAGGAACACACCAGACAGGCCAGGGATAAAGTTGTGGAGAAGTTTAAAGCAGGGTTAGGTTATAAAATATATCCCAAGCTTTGAACATCTCACGGAGCACTGTTCAATCCATCATCCGAAAATGGAAAGAGTATGGCACAACTGCAAAACCTACCAAGACATGGCCGTCCACCTAAATGACAGGTCTGGCAAGGAGAGCATTGATCAAGAAGCAGCCAAGAGGCCCATGGTAACTCTGGAGGAGCTGCAGAGATCCACAGCTCAGGTGGGAGAATCTGTCCACAGGACAACTATTAGTCGTGCACTTCACAAATCAGGCATTTTTTGGAAGAGTGGCAAGAAGAAAGCCATTGTTGAAACAAAGCCATAAAAAGTCCCATTTGCTGTTTGCCACAAGCCATGTGTGGGACACAGCAAACATGTGGAGGAAGGTGCTCTGGTCTGATGAGACCAAAATTGAATTTTTTGGCCTAAATGCAAAACGCTATATGTGGCGGAAAACAAACACTGCACATCACCCTGAACACACCATCCCCACTGTGAAACATGGTGGTGGCAGCATCATGCTGTGGGGATGCTTTCTTCAGCAGGGACAGGGAAGCTGGTCAGAGTTGATGGGAAGATGGATGGAGCCAAATACAGGGCAATCTTGGAAGAAAACGTGTTATAGTCTGCAAAAGACTTGTGACTGGGGCGGAGGTTCACCTTCCAGCAGGACAACGACCCTAAACATACAGCCAGAGCTACAATGGAATGGTTTAGATCATAGCATATTCATGTGTTAGAATGGTCCAGTCAAAGTCCAGACCTAAATCCAATTGAGAATCTCTGGTAAGACTTGAAAATTGCTGTTCACAGACGCTCCCCATCCAATCTGACTGAGTTTGGGCTATTTTGCAAAGAAGAATGGGCAAAAATGTCAGCCTCTAGATGTGCAAAGCTGGTAGAGACATACCCCCAAAAGACTTGTAGCTGTAATTGCAGCGAAAGGTGGTTCTACAAAGTATTGACTGATGGGGGCTGAATACTTTTGCACGCCACACTTTTCAGTTTTTTATTTGTAATAAAATTTGGAAACCATGTATCATTTTCCTTCCACTTCACAATTATGCACCGCTTTGTGTTCACATAAAATCCCAATAAAATACATTTACATTTGTGGTTGTAACGTGACAAAATGTGGAAAAGTTCAAGGGGTATGAATACTTTTGCAAGCCACTGTTATCTTTATATATTTAAAACACGTTCGTGGTTTTGTTTTTGTACGGGTTTTATTTCATGAAAATTGTTTTAAGCTGTTTTGTAAATTTACTCCTCCACCCTTTGCCGTAATGGAGACATTTTTACATATTCATGTAGAGTTTTTCCTCCTCCACATTTTGTTTTGAAAATTAGAACATTGGTTATTAATTTCCCTGCTTTTTTTAGCAAAGAACATCAAAACATTTAAAAATCAAGCAGCTGCATGAGTCACAAGGCCATCTTCTTGGTTGTTGGTTCTTGGTTTCTTGGTCCTCCAAAATATTCCAAATGGAATTTAAACAGGAGGTGGTGGAGGGAGGACTGAAGCCAGAAAGGGTTTTTGGGAAGAAGGAGCGACCTTAAATTTAGTTGTATCTGGTTGGGTAACTATAGTAGGGTGGAGATTATTCCATGCTTTAATTGTGCGGGGATGTCCAATCTCACAGATGTCCAATCACAATAGATCTAATTTACCTATGATATGACATCACAATGGGACAGGGCTGGGAGATTGGAACCTTCAGGTGGTTCCACTAAAATCAAGCAGCTGCATGACTCACAGAGCCATCTCAACAGATGTCTAATCACAATGGATCTCATTGGGACATGGTGCGGGGGTGATTGGAACCTTCACGTGATTCCCACAAATGCAATCAACCTGGCGTGCACAATCAAATAGAGCAAGTCGTCCTACCCCCCTCCCTCTCTAACTGCCCTCCACTCCCCAACCAACTCCCCCTCTTCTCTCCCTTCCCATCTCCTCCAACCCCTCACACACCCCCTCCTCTCTCCTCCCCCCCTCCCCCTCTCCCCTGTACTCTCCCAACTCGATAACCCTCTATTCTCTATCTTCCCCTCCCCCCCTCCCTCCCTCCCCGTGCCTTCCCCCTCTCCATGTCTCTCTCCTCCTGCTCTCCCCCCTCTCTCTGCCCCTCCTCCCCTCCTCCCCTCCTCCCTCCTCCCCCTCCTCCCCTCTCTCTCTCTCCCTCTCCTCTCTCTCCTCTCTCCCTCTCCTCTCTCCCCAAATCTCTCCCCAAATCTTCTCCCCCTCCAATCTCTCCCCACCTCCCCCTTCACCCCATCCCCTCTTACCCCCACCTCTACCACCCTCTCTCCTCCCTCCTTTGTCCCTCCCCTTCCCTCCCCCATCCCCCATCCCCCCTCACGTTCTTCTACCCCCTCCCTTCTAGCACTCTCCACATCCCTATTTCTCCTCACCCTCTCCACCCCCCCTCTCCACCCTCCCTTACCTCCTCTCCACCTCCCCTCTACCTCTCCCATCCCCTTCTCTCCCCCACCTCCCCCTCGCAACTCTCCCCCTCCACCCCCTCCCTCCTCTTCTCTCCACCCTCCAACTCTTCCACTCCTCTTCTCCCCCTCCAACTCTCCCCTCACCTCTCCTCTCTCCCCCTCCCTTCCCCTCTCCCTAATCACTCTATCCCCTCTAATCTCTCTGTCTCCCCTCTAATGTCTCTCTTCCCATTCGCCCCTCCCTTCCACTCCCATGCCTTTCTCCCACTCCCCCCCCTCTCTTCTCTCCCCCTTCTCTCCCCCCCTTCTCTCTCCCCCTTCTCACTCTCTCCCTTCTCTCTCCCCTCCTCTCTCTCCCAATCCACTCTCTCTCTCCCTCCTCTCTCCCCATTCTTCTCTCTCCACCTCCACTCTGTCCTCCTCCTCCGCTCTCCCCCTCCAATCTCTCTCCACCTCCCCCCTCTCCCCCTCTCCCCTCACCTCTCTCCCCACCTCGACACCTCTCCTCCCTCCTCTCTCCCTCCCCTACTCCCCAACTCTGGCCCCCCTCCCTTTCTACCCCCCCTCCCTTCTAACCCCCCTACGCCTTCTACCCCCCTCACACTCCCCCTCCACTCCCCCTCCACCCCAACCTCTATTATTCTCCTCCCCCCTCCACTCTCCCCCCTGTCCCCAGCTCTCTCTCCCCTCCACCTCTGCCCCTCTTCTCTCCCCCCTCCACGCTCTCCCCTCCACCTCCACCCCCCTCTCCCCATCTCCCCATCTCTCCATCTCCCCATCTCCCCATCTCCCCCCTACCACCTCTGCCCCTCCTCTTCTCTCCCCCTCCTCTTCTCTCCCCCTCCTCTTCTCTCCCCCCTCCACCTCTGGCCCTTCTCTTCTCTCCCCCCCAAGAGTCCAACTCTCCCCCTCCACCTCCCCCCTCCACCTCCACCTCCCCCCTCCTTGTCTCTCCCCTCCAACTCTCCCCCTCTTCTCTCCCATCCAACTCCCCCTCCCCTCTCCTCCCTCCCTTCACTCACCCCCTCCTCTCTCTAACCCCTCCCTCCCCCTCTACTCTCTCTCCCCTCTACTACTCTCTCTCTCCCCTCTAATCTCCCACTACTCTCTCCCTCCCCACTTTTCCTCTCCTCTCCCCTCCTCCCCTTTCCTCTCCCCTCCCCTCCCCCTCCCCTTCCCCCACCCTTCTCTACCCCCATCATCCACCCCTCTCTTTTCCCCCTCTACTACCACACCCCTCCCCCCCCTAACCCCTATCTCCCCTTTCACCCTCCAGCTCTCCTCCCCCTCCCTCCATCCTCATCTCCCTCTCTCTCCCCCCCCTCACCCCTTCCATCCCCTCTCCTCCCCTCCCCACTCTCTCCCCCCTCCTCAACCCTCTCTCCTCACCCCTCTCCCCTCCACCTCTCTCTTCCCCTCCCCTCTCTTCCCCCCCCCCCCCCCCCCGCTCCCCCTCTCTCCTAACCCCTCTCTCCTCACCCCTCTCTCCTCATCCCTCTCTCCAGGTGGTTAGTGTGCGTGTGAAGCCGCAGCCCCCCCCCCCCCACCGTGCGTTGGGGGGAACAGACCCAGCAGGTCTGCACTTGGTCTAGTATACTTTTAAAACTCTGTGTGTGTGTGTGTGGGTGTACGGCATTTCGCCTTTGAAATGTATTTCCTCGAAAACCTGACACAAAAATGCGGGAGATTTTTTACAATTTCGGTAGTGATTTATCTTAAGAGTTCAGAAAATCCATTCCTTGGTCAAATATTTCCCCAGATTTTGAATAAAATTGATCACAAACTCACTTAAGAAAAAATAAAATCGCCGCTTGAGCTGCTGTCGTCACAATGCCTACATGCCCACCAATCGAGGCCCACGTACCTCCAGCCCCTGCCCCCCCACCCACGCCACTGTGGACTAAAGCCCCGCGCCCAGCACAAGTAAGCTTGTGCCATGTCTCCCAAAGCTGGACTCCCTCGCCCGCCCGCCCACTCACTCCAACCCCCCACCCCCACCCCCCCCATTCTCAAAATGCGCAGAAAGAACCAAAGACCCGCTATAGGATCTTTGGAAAGAACGAGCGTTCTGCAGATCGGGTGGTCACCAGAGGTCACAGCAGGTTACAGCCGGTCACCGGAGGCCACTGGCTTGCTTCTGAATCCACTCCGTCTCCCCCACCCGATGGTACAACATGGTGGCGGCCCTTAATCCCTCTAGGAAACATGCAATTCCTCCGTTGATCACAGGGACATGGGGAATCGTCATGTGAGAGCTGCCGAGGCTCACCACGCCGCCCGTGGTCGGTCCCGTCCGAGCCGCCCGCTCACCGAGTTCAGGTCCGCCCTCTCCCTCTCTCCATCCGCTCCTCATCCTCCTTCCCTCTCCCCCCTCCCCCACTCCCCCTCCTCCCCCTTCCTCTCCCCCTCCTGTCCCCCCCTTCACCCCCACTCGCCCTCTCCCTCCCCTTCCTCCCCCTTCCACCCCTCCACTATGTGTCAGTAGATAGGGCTGTTATGGGGTAAAAGGAGCAAATTAATAATATTAATATAATATCAAGGGGGTAGTTAGCATGTGTGCAGGGGGAAGGAGTAGTTAGTGTGTGTGTGAGACGCCGCATGCTTCCCCCTATATTACTAAAAGTCTGATCTTGACCGCTTTTGGCCCACTGTGCTGCGATTTCCGAGAGAACGCCGCCACCTACGGCCATCATTTTTGGCCACCTCGCTCAGAGCCCCCATTCCCCTACGCCTTACTGGACCAGAGGATTTTTCCCATCGATGAAAAATGAGAGAGATATTAATGTTTTTTTTTAATTCCCCATTCTCTCTGTTCTCTCTGCTGCCCCGCTGGCGGGAGGGGGGAGGGACTATAAAACCCGGAGGTGTCGTGCCTTACTCAGTCTCTGCTGGACCCAGGAAACGAGAGGGTCACGGCTCTCTGAGCAGTGAATAACACTGAACGGACGTCTACTCCACGGTGAGTCCCCTTGATGTGGCGGCTGCCAAATTGTTTACCTTTTTTTACGTTTGTGTTCACAAAATGAATTTTGGTTGCCAGGTGACTGCTTGCTGCCCTATTGTTTGCCTCGCCTTTTTAAAAAAAAGTTTGTGTTCACAAAATTAATTTTGGTTGTCAAGTGGCTGCTTGCTGCCCAATTGTTTGCCTCACCTTTTTAACAAAAAATTATTGTGTTCACAAAATGAAGTTTGGTTGTCAGGTGGCTGCTTGCTGCACAATTGTTTGCCTCGCCTTTTTAAAAAGGTTGTGTTCACAAAATGGATTTTGATTGTCAGGTGACTGCGGCCCAATTGTTTGCCTCGTCTTTTTTAAAAAGGTTGTGTCCACAAAATGAATTTTGGTTGTCATTTGGTTGCTTGATGCCCAATTGTTTCCCTCGCCTTTTTAAAAAAAAATTGTGTTCACAAAATTAATTTTGTTTGTCAGGTGACTGCTTGCTGCCCAATTGTTTGCCTCGCCTTTTTAAAAAAAGTTTGTGTTCACAAAATGAATTTTGGTTGCCAGGTGGCTGCTTGCTGCCCAATTGTTTGCCTCACCTTTTTAAAAAAAAGTTTGTGTTCACAAAGTTAATTTTGGTTGTCAAGTGGCTGCTTGCTGCCCAATTGTTTGCCTCGCCTTTTTAACAAAAAACGTTTGTGTTCACAAAATGAATTTTGGTTGCCAGGTGACTGCTTGCTGCCCTATTGTTTGCCTCGCCTTTTTAAAAAAAAGTTTGTGTTCACAAAATTAATTTTGGTTGTCAAGTGGCTGCTTGCTGCCCAATTGTTTGCCTCACCTTTTTAACAAAAAATTATTGTGTTCACAAAATGAAGTTTGGTTGTCAGGTGGCTGCTTGCTGCACAATTGTTTGCCTCGCCTTTTTAGAAAGGTTGTGTTCACAAAATGGATTTTGGTTGTCAGGTGACTGCGGCCCAATTGTTTGCCTCGTCTTTTTTAAAAAGGTTGTGTTCACAAAATGAATTTTGGTTGTCATTTGGTTGCTTGATGCCCAATTGTTTCCCTCGCCTTTTTAAAAAAAAATTGTGTTCACAAAATTAATTTTGTTTGTCAGGTGACTGCTTGCTGCCCAATTGTTTGCCTCGCCTTTTTAAAAAAAGTTTGTGTTCACAAAATGAATTTTGGTTGTCAGGTGGCTGCTTGCTGCCCAATTGTTTGCCTCGCCTTTTTTAAAAAAAGTTTGTGTTCACAAAATTAATTTTGGTTGTCAAGTGGCTGCTTGCTGCCCAATTGTTTGCCTCGCCTTTTTAACAAAAAACGTTTGTGTTCACAAAATGAAGTTTGGTTGTCAGGTGGCTGCTTGCTGCCCAATTGTTTACCTCGCCTTTTTAAAAGGTTTGTGGTACAAAATGAATTTTGGTTGTCAGGTGGCTACTAGCTGCCCAATCGTTTGCCTCACCTTTTTTTAAAACAATTTGTGTTCACAAAATGAATTTTGGTTGTCAGGTGGCTGTTTGGTGCCCAATTGTTTGCCTCGCCTATTTTTAAAAAAGGTTGGTTCACAAATTGAATTTTGGTTGTCAGGTGGCTGCTTGCTGCGGAATTGTTTGCCTCGCCTTTTTATAAATTTTGTGTTCACAAAATGGATTTTGGTTGTCAGGTAGCTGCGGCACAATTGTTTGCCTCGTCTTTTTAAAAAGTTTGTGTTCACAAAATGAATTTTGGTTGTCATTTGGCTGCTTGATGCCCACTTGTTTGCCTCGTCTTTTTTTTTAAATATTGTGTTCACAAAATGAATTTTGGTTGTCAGGTGGCTGCTTGCTGCTCCATTGTTTGCCTCGCCTATTTTAAAAAACTTTGTGTTCACAAAATGAATTTGGTTGTCAAGTGGCTGCTTGCTGTCCAACTGTTTGCCTCGCCTTTAAAAAAAAAAATGTGTTCACAAAATGAATTTTGGTTGTCAGGTGGCTGCTTGCTGCCAAATTGTTTGCCTCTCCTTTTTAAAAAGTTTGTGTTCACAAAATGGATTTTGGTTGTCGGGTGGCTGCGGCCCAATTGTTTGCCTCACCTTTTAAAAAAAGTTTGTGTTCACAAAATGGATTTTGGTTGTCAGGTGGCTGCGGCCCAATTGTTTGCCTCGCCTTTTAAAAAAGTTTGTGTTCACAAAATGGATTTTGGTTGTCAGTTGGCTGCGGCCCAATTGTTTGCCTCGCCTTTTTAAAGAGTTTGTGTTCACAAAATGGATTTGGATTGTCAGGTGGCTGCGGCACAATTGTTTGCCCCGCCTTTTTAAAGAGTTTGTGTGCACAAAATGGATTTTGGTTGTCAGGTGGCTGCGTCCAAATTGTTTGCCTTGGCTTTTAAAATCGTTGCAACAGTTGGCTTCCAGCCCAAGAATCCATTCGGCCCACAATATCTATACTAGCCCTCTGGAAACTAGTACTTTCGGCCCGCAACACCCATACTAGCGAAACCGAAAGTCCCCCCTCCCCACTGGGCGAGCAATATTGGAATTGGTGTAGAGGTGGAATATTGCGTTGGTGACCACGCTCCCGTGTGATGCTGGGACCCAACGGGTCCCACTTAGTCTAGTTTTTTATAAATTCGTTATTAAGCCCGTCCGGGCCAGGTGTTTTTCCACTTTTTAATGATTTAATAGTCTCTACAATGTCTTTTGTTGTTATCTCTGCACCTAATTCATCCCGTTCCCCCTCATTAAGAGATGGGAGATTGTAATTCTCAAGAAAGCTTTTCATCTTTGCAGAATCTACTGTTGTTTTGATGAATATAGTGTGTGGTAGAATTGTAAGAATCTTTCATTGATATCTTTATACAATGTAAGCAAATCTCCCTTTCCTGATCTAATTTTGTGTATAGTACGGTCATTCTCTAATTTGTGAAGTTGGCGTGCAAATAGTTTGTGTGGTTTATCACCAAATTCAAAATTTTTTTGTTTAGTATTTTGAAAAACCCTAATAATTTTTGCTGAGAGAACTGGTTTAATTTAAATTTTAGTGCAGCTATCTTATGTTTTGCAATGGTTAGGTCAGCCGCATTTTCTCGGTCTAATTGTTTTATCTGTTATTCGAGCATCGTCTTTTTAACATTATTATTGGATCTGAATTGTATAAATACTTTGTGTATGTAAAAAGATTTAGAATGTATTGAGATTTGGAAAGTTAAGATTTAGAGTGTTATGTTCGCGCAGCTCTATTTGTATTGCTTGTGTGAGTACTTAATGATTTTTGGGTGTTAGATAATTGAAGTAAAAGTGCGTTTGAATTTAATATTTGTAATTGTTTAGATTGTAGTATTGTTGGAATCCAATTCGTGGTGATTCGATCAGGATTCGTACTCTTTCGATCGCTGTGTCGGGGGAGGAGTCGTTCCATTGACCGAGTATACCACGAGGAAGATTTATTAAAGTGTGATTTATCGGTATAATAAGTTGATGCTTATAGTTTATATTGGGGTGTGTCTGGGGTTACTTGTAATTGGGGGGATACTTTCTTTTTGGATTATAGTCTTACTGGCGTGGTTCGGATTTGTTTGTTTGTGCGAATTTAAAGTGGTTTGAGTGGGAGAGATTGCTACCTTGGAGAGATTATGATTAAGAGCTGGAGTCTTAGTTTGAGAAATCGGAGATTCTTTGTTTGAAGGTTGAGTGTTGAATGAAGTGATTGTGATCTAACTGATAAGAAAGTTGGGAGCGCAATTGAGTACGGGCGATTGATTTGTATAATTGAATAGGAGCGATTGTGTGGGGGATTGAATAATGGTTGGAAGGGAACAGTTGTCTGAGAGGTGTGAATCTGGAAGATGATTAGCCATTTTGTGGGAGCAATTCCATTGACCTTGAAGTCTGAAAGGAAGGAGCGAGTTTGAATAGGTGTGAGTGTCTGGAATTTTATTTTGTATTGTGACTATTTATATGTATTTTATGATGTTTTTATATGCAATGTATTTTTATGTAATGTTGACCCTTGTCTGGACATTGAGTCTGAAATAAAGTTTATTATTATTATTATTATTATTATTGTGCAGAAAAATGGGGAATGTCTCAGAGAAGGACCTATCAAATAGACCCAAATGTCCGATAAGAATAATTTGTGAGAAACTTCCGCATGAAGCAGAAAGATTAAGAGGATTATCTGGAGAATTAAATGCAGTTTTGAGGAGCGAACTTTTTGCCGATAGGTGGACTAAAATCCGTGGTAAGAATAACCTACACACGATAGTTATTAGACGATATGGAAACAGTGAGGAAGGGAATGAGCTTATTGGAATATAGAGAATGTTCTTCACTAGAAGAAAAATAAATGAAGAGATCGTTCTGCTTTCTACTCTTAGAATGGCAGCGTTCAAGTTAGTGATTAGATGGGAACACGAGAGAACTGGTCCTTCTCGGGACATTCCGGAATGTGAAGGAAGATAGTGGAAGCCAACAGCAGGAGCAGGAGGGAATACCAGCTTCTAAGAGAGAAACGACTGAGATGGCTCTTAAAGGGGAGGTGCCGACTAAAATGAAACCTATTAAATTTAGTAAGAGTGCAGCGATCTGTAGATCTCGAAGGGAGAGAGGCTCGGTATATGCCAGGGTGTGAAGAATTTTTCGGACTGGAGCCACAACATTCATCACAGCACTCTCATGTTCTCAGTTGGGAGACACCATGCGCAGCTTGCGAGCAGCGCACTCGGAAGGAGTCAGCGGTATCTTTGAGTCCGCCCACTAAATACAAATCCAAAGTGGAAAAATCAGGGAAGGACTCTCTAGCTCCTATGATTGCTCCACTAGTGGAGGATAGTATGGGAGATCAAGGAGCTAGAAGGAAGATTCCGCCAAAGTGGGTACCAAAATTAATTAGGAAATCTAGTGGGATAGTGAAAGAATCCTCCCGAAGTACAGAGAGAGAACGAGTAGCTTTTCTGAGGGTGAGACAGCAGGAGGATACGAAGTGGCTGATCCTGACATTGATGGTATTATTAGGACGGAGCAAATTCCCGACCATGGGAGTATAGAACAGATTCCACGTAGGCAATTCCCTTGCAGGAAGCTGCCTACTCCACATCTGGTATTAGGTCCTGCAGAACATGTAAATAATCCCCGGGCCACAGACGTCCACACTGCAATGCAACTTGGTCTGACGGCAGCTCAGTGACCCATACTAAGAATCCAGAAACAGGAAATAACTTCAGAGGAAGATAAGGAGGAGGAGGATCTTAAAGCATGGATAGACATGCCATTCCAAGAGCCGACTGTTCCTCGGTTTGGTTGGAGAGAGTATAGAGCTGTTAGACCTGAGCAGTGCTACAACTGTGGGGAATTAGGACATTGGAGCCGATCTTGTCCTGTGAGGGAATACCAAGAAGGAATGGGGCAAAAAAGAGGGCCACAGGGTTTCAGAAGTCAGTGGATCCCGAGAGGTTACCAGGACATTTGGGATCCCGAAGGTAGAGAAAGAGGACACTGGCCAGGAGATCAGGGAGCAGGGACATTTTGGCAACAAAACCCATTCCGGTAGCCCTGACCTGCCAGCTAATGATGTGCCAGCTAATACAACATATGAAATCTGAAGGCATCCTCACATGGCCCAAAGATAACAATAAAAACCAGAAAGAATCATCACCCCCTTCCAAATCCTATGAGGAGAGACACAAATAATCTAATTGGGATCAAGAAACCTCACTAAAATGAAGGACTACGAAAAGGGAAACATAGTAACTTGTGGCAACGAGAATGGGAACTGAGGAGAACGGAAACGGCACTAGGGAGAGAAGAAACAAACTTATTGTGCAGACGGTATGGGAGTGGGGAAAGGAGCTATTATATTAACTTGTTACTAAGTTTGTGCCTGCAGGACAGTATAATCGACAACATACTATCTGGGGAGTGAGGTAAAGAATATACAGACCCCTTGAGAACGGGCAGAAGACAGCTCGGGTAATGTAGCTCCCCAGAAACAGGAATCAACAACTAGGAGGAAATGATACTGTCCTGTCCCTTTAAGACAAATCTGGGAAGGCCAACAGGTAGAGAAAGCTGCTGCTCAGTATCCCTACTCCTTTGAAACTGACATCAAGAAGAAAAAGATACCTACCCGAGTGCCCAACTTTAATATCATCTGGCTTTTGATACCAGTGAAGGAAAGGAAAGTAACACTATCCAATCTTTCCTAAAGAAACAACACAGACAACATATAACGGCATGGGGTGAGCTCCACTTTAAAGAACTGAATTTGACTTTGAAAGTAGACATTCCTCTGTGTTTTTTGGCAAAACACCTACTTTGCGTCTAAATTATGATTATTACAAATAAATTGATAAACATTTGAATTTGGTCTCTAAATTGTATGGTAATGAATTGGAGGGACATTAAAGTTTGAGATTTGGAACCGACTTGTGAGATTTGGCTTAGGAATATTTAGAGTTCGACTATTAATTGATATTGTTATTGTCTCATCCCCAGACAGGCAGCCAAAGATGGGAAGGATTATTCAGAGATCATCAGGAAGGATGGAACTTGGGAAGATGTGGTAACATGGAAATTATTCCGGGAACATGAGAGTTGGAATTGGAAATTGTCAAAAGAGGAACTGTGAACAGCAAGGCTTCCCTTTAAGAGACCATCTAGAAATTACTCAATGGTTAGGAAACTAGTATAAGAGAGAACCCCTATGGATTGAGAGCCAAGCCAACATGCTAAGGAAGAAATACTGGAGAAGTCTATTGAATTAGAAAGGGAAACTTAAATGGCTGTTGAGATATCAGAGTTAATGTGTTTGACCAGTGGATCTAAATTGTTTAACCCTTGATAGTAAAGCAGCTTGTATTATCAAGGTGGAAAGAAATTGTCCCTAGAATTGGCATTCTTAATTGGATTTATGATGAAATTGACAACATAGGGAAATTGATTGATTACATTTGAACAGCTGGGAATTCCAGAGGAATTGGAATGGAGTTGTGCTATTGGCCCCAATGCTGTGGAATGAGAAGGATGAGATGGACACTGAAATTTAAAATATTAAATTGAAGGCTGAGACTGAATTTGGTTGAATTGAAACATTCATCATGGTTTGCTTTAAATAAGTCACGCCTGTGGGGAAATTTGGATTGAACCCAGCTGAAACTTATATGAGAAACCATCATCAGATATACGTATAACATTCTGTGAATACGGAGAGGGCTGATTAGTGTTGATCTTAGGATAGAGTAGAATATAATAGAGCAGAATAGTGAAATGGAAAAGGGATAGTATTGCAGAATTACAGTGCATGTATGGGAAAGCATTAGTACATGGGTGGTAACTTGTTTTGTCCCACGTTTTTCAGGAATTATAGGTTATAGATTCGACTATGGAAAGGGATGGAAGAATGGGCAACATCACAGATGGAGGGAATTCGTGCCCATGAAAACTCAGGAGTTTAGGACTCATCAGACGGAAATTGTGAAGGTACACCCACAAAAACATGGGAAGCTTGACAAGATTCTGGGAAGAAACATCATCGTCTTGTTGTTGTTAATAGATGGAGAATGTAATAGACACATGTATGTATATCTGGTTATTTGATTATCTGACTATTTGGTTATCATAAATGATGGTTTATCATAGATGATAAAAGGAAGGAATGTTAATTCTGGCCAAATTGGAGAGGCCAGGACACTAAAATTGAGTAAAGGCTTCTGTGCTGCTAGGCCATTTGGTCAATTTAATTGTGCCTTCTGCATAAATAGGATAAGCTGCAGAATGGTGCCAGTTTGCCTAGAGCCTAGATAAGAGCTACAGGAAGAGAATGAAACATTTGCAGATCCTGACAATTAGGTGCAAATTTCTTGAATATCTGGGCAAATGTTGCTATGTTTGCTTCCTTTCAGAAGCTCTGTTTGAATACAATGTATTGGTTACTGTATTATTGGGCTAGGGAAAAGTCTATCATGTACTGGGTTAATCGATATCTGTAACCACCCCCATGTGGTTTGGCCCCTCAAGGTTCTGGGACCTATAAAAGACCACTCTCACGAGGTCCTGTGTCGATCGTCTGGGAGAAAGCTTAGGAATGCATGACCCTCTGGAGTGTCTCTGCTTGAACGAGGCTAAAGCGGGCTTGGCCAGGCAGATATGAGGATCAAACATGCGGTGGTTAGGTATAGTAGTGGGAATTGTAATTGCGTTTTGTCAAAATTAAAATTTGTTGCGCAAGTGCTTGACTCAGTGATTTTTGACTGAAACTAGATTGGGGGGAAGCTTAGAACGAGCTATTTACAGAACAAAATGATGGTGCTAAAGAAGAAGAGCCAATTAATACATACATTAAACAATTAAGATATTAGTAAGGGGGCGTGTGGGACCACACAAGGACAAAGGAGGGAGTTTATATCCATAGCCATGGGTGAAAAATGAAATGAGTACTTTACATCAGGTATTCCACCAGGGAGATGGACAGGGAAGATAGTGAGGTCCGGGAGGAATATGCTGATATTCTGCAGAATAGTGAAGACAAATGATTTATGTGTTTTTCTTAAGTGGAGATTACTGAGGTTTTTAAGATAAATCTTTGTCTTCTTTAGCTATGTTCCTTTGTTTAAGAAGGGCAATGGAGACCAACAGGAAATAATAGGTCAATCATAGACAGGCTGATTAGGGATAGTCAGCATAGTTTTGTACATGGGAGATCTTCTTACAAATATGAAGAATTTGAATGTGAGTTATTTGAAGAACTGTGCAAAATGGTTAATGAGGGCAAGGCCACAGACAGCATTGATATGGACTTCAGCAAGGCCTTGGATAAGGTTCCATATAGTAGGCTGCTCTGGAAGGTTAGATTGCATTGGATCCAGAGATAACTAGTCAACTGGATTAAAAAATGGCTTCCTGGAAAGAAGCAGAGGGTGATGGTGGAAGGTTGTTTTTCAGACCGGAGGCCTGTGATTAGCGATGTGTTGCGCATAATGCTGCTTGTTGTTAATAGTAATGATTTAGGTGAGACCATACAACGCATGATTAATAAATTTAGCAGATGACACTAAAGTAGGTGGTATTGAAGACAGTAAAGATGGTTATCACAAATTACAACAGGACCTTGATCGGCTGGGCAAGCGGGCTAAGGAATGGCTAATTGGATTTTGGGTAGTCAAACCAGGGCAGCATCTTCACGGTGAATGGCAGTGCCCTGGGTAATGTTGTAGAGCAGAGGGATTTAGGTCATGTGCATATATCCCTGAAAGTGACATCACAGTTAGATCAGGTGGTAACAAAAGGTTTTTGGTTCATTGCCCTTTCTCAGTCAGGGTATTGGGTATGGAAGTTAGGACATTGTGTTACATTTGTACAGGATGTTGGCGAGCTTGCCACTGGAGTACTATGTTCAGTTATGGTCATCCTGCTATAGGAAGGATGTCATGAAGCTGGAAAAAATGCAGAGAAGATTTACGAGGACGTAGGTTTAAGGTGAGACGGGAAAGATTTAATCAGAAATTGAGGGGCAACATTTTCATTCAGAGGTATATGGAACAAGTTGCCAGAGGAGGGAGTTGAGGCAGGTACTACAACTGCATTGTAGTACACTTGAGCACTTGGTCAAGTATATGGATAGGAAAGGTTTAGCAGGATACAGGACAAATACATGTTTGCCATGGGCAAGTTGGGCGGAAGGGCTGTGCTCTATGTATGACAGTAGCAGGGAAATTATGGGAGATACATTTTAGGGATAGGATTTACACACATTTGGAAAAGCATACTTACTTTTATCGGTTGGACCATTGAGTATAAAAATTGGGAAGACATGTAGCTGTATAAAACTTTAGTTAAGCATCATTTGGAGTATTCTGTGCAGTTTTGCTTTCTGCATTACATGAAGCATGTAAAGGCTTTGGAGAAGGTGCAAAGGAGTTCTACCACAATCTTTCCTTGATCATCGTTGCTGGCTTTGATTTGTTTTTGAATTGTGTTTTGCACAAATGTCTTAGTTTTTGTAAACACTTATTGCCTTTTCTGTTTTGCAGAATTTATATACAATTTATGTTTTAATGCATTTACCTGAATCTACAGTATGTGCCATTGATACGGCTGTCACCCATTCTTTCTCTCCAGAGATGCGGCCTGATGCGCTGAGTTGCTCCAGCATTTTGTGTCTATCTTCGGTGTAAACCAGCGTCTGCAGCTTCTTCCTAAACATTCCCTCACCATAATGTTACCGGGATTAGAGTATTTTAAGAAAAGGGTGAAGTTGGACAAACATGGATTGCTTTCTTTTGAATGTCAGAGGCTGAGGGGTGACCTGATAGAAGTGTATACATTTCTGAGAGGCATAGATAGAGTAGATGTTCACATCTTTATCCCAGAGTGGAGTTGTCAAATAAACTTGAGGGCATACATTTAAAGTGAAAGGGTGAAAGTTCAAAGGAAGTGTGCAATGCAAGTCTTTTCATACAGACTGGAATGCACTTACAAGGGAAATGGTGAAAACAGAAACAATAGCAATTATAAAGAGATCGTTAAACAAGCACATGAACAGACAGGGATGGAGGGATATAGACCATGTGCAGACAGATGGAATTTTTTTTAATTGGCATCATGGTTGACACTGTACAGGGATCTGTTCCTCCCCTTACTATTCTATTTCCTATGTTCTATTAAGGGTAGCCAAGACATTATTAAGTGGTTGAGCAGGCTTGAGAAACCAAATAGCCTACTCCTGATCATGTTTCTATGTTGCACACTGATCAAAGTTTTTGAGGTGCACCATCAAGGGTGATTCTTCATATAATCTGGTGTATAAATGTGATTTTTGTTTGTCAGCATTTATTTAATGCACTACTGAATAAGTGCAAAATATTAGAAAGGAATCAGATTTAAATGATACAAGCAGCCAGTCTAATTTGTCCACACAAAATTAGTAATGTACACGTTAACATTAAAGCAATAGTTCCCAACATTAAAGAGATGTTATGTTACATTAGCCATTTGGTATCGGCTCGAGAGACGGCTTACCAGCAATATTTATGGAGACTGATCTCTTCACATATTCTCCAGCTAACCCAGCCAGCATTCGCTTCTTTGCCAAGAGATCAAAAGGTCAGTCTTGGGTGCAGCAGCTTAGATTGCTTGCCAATTGGAGATCATGTGATACGACTCAAGTCAGCGTGGATACTTCTTTCGGCAGTTTGTTTTTTTGTTGTCCATATCAAAACATTCTATTTTCACTGCAATTTTTTGGAAAACCGTTCATTGAAAAGGATAATAAAAATATGGCTTACTTCTAACAGGTTGCTAATTATTTTTGCATTTTTATCAATAATGTTTGTTTCCATGTTAAAAAAAATAAGGTATCTTGTGCTGTGGCCAATATTATGCTCTTTATGAAAACATGGCTCTCATAACGAGATTTCACACAATCTTTAAACCAAATCCAGCATCTTTAATTATAACTGCTTCTTCCACAATGTCCTTCAATTGTATCTCCCATTTTGTGGCCACAAAATTCCATCTACCTTGGATGTTCATGTCAATTCACGTTGAGCTTATTGTCATATGCACCATGAGGTACAGCTACAAACAGAATCTTGCTCGCAGCAGCATCACAGGCACAGAGATAAATGCACACAAATTAGATATCAATTACTCGTAAAATTCTGCAAGACAGTAAAGAGGAAAAATGTGCAAAAAAAGTCATTAATGCAAAACACAATTAGAAAATAATCTTCCCTCATATTGGCTGAGATGGGTAATTACCAGGAGTTTACTTTCTGATTCAAGGATAATGGCATGGTGAGCTATCTTAAAATGAACTTTGTGGCAGTTTCCAGCAAAGTGAGTCTTCACAATGTTTAGTTTAGTTTGTTATCATTGTCACATGTACAGTGGAAAGCTTTTGTTTACATGTTATCCAGTCAAAGAAAAGACTATACACAAATCCAATCAAGCCATCCGCAGTACACAGATAAAGGATAAAGGTTACAACGTTTAGTGCAAGATACAACATTGTACTCCGATAAAGTTGAATTAAAGATAGTTCAAAGGTCTCCAATGAGGCTGCTGGTCAGAAACAAGTTGCACGCGTGGTAATGGCTCACAGTATAGAGATCAAATTCATGTTTGGTCTGTGAGTCCCCAGGCTTTGGAAATTCTGCATCTCTGCATTCTAGCCCAGTCATGCTACAGTTCTATAGGGAAATAGATGAAATTGCTATCTCTGCCAGAATTATGCATCTTTCACGTGCTAATTACATCTGTGCACAGTTGATTGGCAACTGCTAGTGATATTTCCTGTGTGATTTAAAAGTTAGGTTGCTGAAGTGAGCTTTACTTGGAAGTAAGCAGCGTAATTCCCGAGGTATTAATCCCAGGAAAGCATGTGGCAGTGATAGCTTGGTAAAACAGCATTTTTTAAATGCTGCACTCAGCACACTAAGGTAAATGTACTTTTCCATTCACACCTAACATCCCATATGCTCACTTTATATGAGTAGGCACCACGATCCATATAAAAATGTAGAATTGGGAAGAAATGGAAAGTAAGATGCCACTTTTTTCAAATCTACAAGTTATCAATCTTCAAGTTGTGGAAAATTGGAGTTGAAATTGACCTGGACAAAAAAGTTCAGAGAACAGTTAGAATACCATTCTGTCCATGTTACCTAACTGGGTCCATCTAGCTTGTAGATGTAAACAAACAAAAAAAGCTGCTTGGATAATTTGGGTTCAATATTTATTTCCTTTAACGAATCCACAGCTAAGAAAATGATGATGATTCTTCATTTGAAGAGAGATTACTGAACCCTGTCATAAGATATCTAAAGCATCTTTGATATTAGAGACAGGTGGCTCCCTACATTTACAGATCTCACATAAAGTGTACTTACTACAAACATTAGATTAAAAGTAACATAAAAATAATGAATAGCTGTAAAACAACCCTTGCGATGAAAATAAATATCCTTTCTCAATCAATGTATAAGTAAAGCAGAAATTTTCTCTCCAATCCGCTTAAAGGAGGTAAAATGACTTCTGACAGGGCACAAAAGGTTAAGTAATTGAATTGTCTTAGTTAGCTGGTTATGTTGTAAAAGCCAAGCTCTTTCTAAACCATTTCACTCTGTAGCTAGATTAAAGTGGGGATAAAACTTGTCCCCAGATTAAATTAACAAATGGAGAACTTGAATAAAATGTTTCTGTGATTTCAGATTCAAGTTATGCTTCTGAATAAATGTATGAGGATTTAATTCTTCACGTAGATATCTGGCTATGGTAACCACTATCTTCAATTCACTATCTTCACTATAATCAAACCAGTGTCAATTGGCAAACCTCCATTCTAATAAGTTGTATATGTCATTCTGTTTAAGAAAGAACTGCAGATGCTGGTAAAATCGAAGGTAGGCACAAAAAGCTGGAGTAACTCTACGTGAGGCAATTATTGCCATTATTATGACTTTGCTCTGGAATCAAGTCAGAAATAGTTTTACACCGTTGGAACAGCTCTTTGAAATATATGATTATGATGTATTTTCCTCGTGAATTTCTCCAAATAATGAGTCGTGAGAGGAAATATATGGAGAAAGAAATATAACCCGTAGATTAAGATGTCTTTCACAAGATTAATTTCTCCATTGCTTTCATTTGTAAAGAAAATGGATATAAAACAAGACCTCACATGATATAAATTAAGGTATTGATTGCTTCGTTTTGGATCCAGTTCAAAATCAATGTTCTAAATTAAAATATATGTGTAATCCAACATCATTGCTATTAGGGTCTATCAAGAAGTAAACAGGGCAGATTTATTCAAAACCAGTTATCTGCCTGAAATGTATCATGCAAATGTTACCTATGAACTCATATTTATTATTTATCACCATATGAAATGAAGTGGTCTTATTTCGACAATGGAACACAAATATCCACCAACTATTATATGGCAGCAACTATTATATGGCACAACTATTATGTTGTTGTAATTGTGTTTTTGGATTAATGCCTTGTTTTTTACAGTCTTCCATGCACATAAATTTATGCATACAGTTTATGCACAATTTACGTATAATTTGTATATAAATTGTTTTTGTGTGTTTGAATATATGCCTGCGATGCTGCTGCAAACAAGATTTTCTACTGTAGCTCAATGGCAGTGTGCATAAGACAACAAACTCGACTTGGCTTTATAAGTTTCCTCTGGTATTGCACTTTCTTAAGATCATAACATGCTCAATTCATGTTTTACAGTAAGTAGCCAATTAGTTGCAGTTTGTATGAATTGGTCTGATGGTGAATTATTAGTGTTAGATATTCTTCAAGTTTTTTTAAACTGATGTTGGTTGAGTGATAAATGTTCGTCAGTCTACCATAAAAAGTAATTATTCTTCAAACACTGTGATGGAACCTTTTACATAAATTTGCAAGATCAAATTAGATTCAAATGTAATGTCTCATCTGAAAGATGATTCACATATTGATAAAGTATCATAATGATGTACTGTTAAAGAGAATGTACAAATTTATCTGCGTGCTATTTAAAACTGCGTAGGTCATGATCCATCCACAACAAAATAATCATATAAAAAATAAGAACCTGGATGCTTTACGCTTTGATAAATATGCTTCAGTGTACAATGTTAATAATTTTGATGTCGGTCATCAAATGTAAGAGGTGCTTTACTGAGAAATGAGTGAAAATTAGGCTGTCAATTAGGAAAAGAGAGGAAGAATACAGATGAGAAGTCATTATTGCTGAGGGCGATCTTAAGAAACATGAAACTTTGGGGGAAAATGATAAATATGGGTGAAGAGAGCACCAAAAGACAGAGTCCGTGCAAATGGCAGTGACCATGTTGGAGAAAAATAAAAGACATGCAGGTTAGAGACCAGATTTTCCACCATTGACTCCATCCACACTTCATGCTGCCTCGGAAAAGCAGCCAGCATAATTAAAGACTTGTCCCACCCTGGTTATTCTTTCTTCTCCCTGAACCCATGTGGCAGAAGGTACAGAAGCTTGAAAGCGCACCATCAAGAACAGTTTGTTCCCCTCCGGACTATCAAGCTTCTGAATGGTCCTTCCATTAGCAAGTGTATTGTTTGATTCACATCTACCCCATTGAGGACATTAGACATTGTCTACGAAACTGATGTTTTACAATGCTGAGGACTCTCCTCTGTACTGTATCTTTCCCTTTGCTCTATCTCTCAATGCATGGGCGGAAATCCCGTGGGGGCACATCGCCCCCAAGTTTTGAGAGGCAGGGGACAATCCTCCCCCCCCCCCCATGTTTGTAGTCTGGATTTTAAAACTCAGTGAAA
This sequence comes from Okamejei kenojei, assembly GCA_035221665.1. Taxonomy (NCBI): domain Eukaryota; kingdom Metazoa; phylum Chordata; class Chondrichthyes; order Rajiformes; family Rajidae; genus Okamejei; species Okamejei kenojei. The sequence goes on along the minus strand of CM069131.1, from coordinate 88,239,108 downwards.
AAAAAATCTATAAAAATTTCTGCTTTCCGCGAGACAGTGGGGGTGGGACTGATGATCAAGGGCGCCGATTGGACGAGAGAGACGTCGATCAGCAGGCAGTGGGGTGGATCATGCTGATTCAGCACGATGATTGGAGGAGGGAGGTGTCGGTCAGAGGCGGAAGTAGGGGGATGGGACTGAGGATAGAGCACGGTGAATGGAGGAGAGAGACATCCTGGTGGAGCAAAGATCATCAAGCAGAGCTTGAATCGGCCCATTCACAGGGCTTTTCATTGCCTAGCGTGGCGCAGCTTAAAATCGGCCGCGGGATCTTCCACAGCCCCGCGGTCAAATTGCTGCGTTGAGGCGATCGAGGCTCCCGATGTTGAAGCCCCCGCTGGGCAATGAAAGGCCCTGTGAATGGGCCAATTGAAGCCCCATGATTCGGGACAGACGAAGCTGCTGGTGTTGCTGGAGTTCGGAGTCGATCACCAACCAAGTCAGCTCTCGATGTTATCGTCCACTGGGCCCACGGCTAAAGCCTCCAAAGCCTCGTGCGCGTGAGCTCGCGGCGCAAAGAAATTGTGTCCCCCCCCATGTTTTTATAGCGATTTCCACCCCTGTCTAATGTGTGGTATATCTGATCTGTTTGGATAAAGTGCAAAAACAAAGTCCACTGTTCCTCGATACATGTGACAATAATAAACCTCAACCTAACAGAGGAGCAGGAATTAGTGGTGGCAGGAGTTAGCTACAGAAAACTGGGTCAAGTAATACAGTGAGCTAGAAAATGTCAATCAATCAATCAATCAATCAGTTTTATTCATCACATGTGCAGTGAAATGAATTTGCCAGCATTGGTACAATAAAAAAAAACAACACACAGGACACAATAAAATTAAACACAAACATCAACCACAGCATTCTTCACTGTGGTGGAAGGCACAAAGTACAGTCAGTCCTCCTCCATTGTCGGGGTCATCAAGGCTTTTAAAGGTAATTTGTTGGAATAGGAGAACCCAGTAGCATAGAGTGGAGTGGTAGGGATTGGAGTATTGATGTGAAATAGATGTGGCCCACAGAACATTGTATACACTGCAGTATGTAGAAGGTGTAAGTGTGAAAAATAATGAACAGTCTGTTGGAGAAATTGAGCCCTGAGGTCAGGTAAGAATTTCCCTAGCAGAGCAACAGCTGATGTTACCGAGCTGAGAAAATAAATGCTTTGAAACAGATTGAGTTTGGGGATAAGTGCTGAGATGAATGATGCTGCCAATAAATGTTGCCAATCCAAAACAAAACCCCAAAAATTTCTCTTCTCAATATTTTCTGGATACCTATCAGTTTATAGCATGGTTTACAGTACAATGCCCTTCCCTGCTGGCATCATGCAATGTTAAAGGTGATGGGGATTAGAGTCTAGATGTAAAGTGAATGAGGGTGGGACCCACAAGAGTAAAAAGGTAAATTAAACTGAAAAAAAAATTCTGTCCATTTATTGTGTATATCATTCAGCAGGCAAGGGGAATATTTGAAAGTAAAATAACAGAAATGGGTAAGGTTTGTACGACAATCCAGTGTGCCAGGATGAGGTGTGCCTTATGTACTGTAGCACCCTCTTGTGGTCAGTTCACAACTGTTAACGCAGAAGCAAAATATTATTGACACTGAAAATCTGATCGAAAGACAAGAATCGTTGGAAATATTCAGCAAATAGACAGCATCTGTGGTAAAAGTAAAACAGTTAAACTTTCAAGGCAATAGCCTATCTTTAATGACAGGATGAGGTATTTGTGTAAAAGTGGCCAATAGGACAAGCTAGATCAATTCAGAGGAATATGGTCTCCATTTATTGAATACTTAAAGGGTCAAGGAGGTCCGGTTCGAGGGCCTGACTGAAGCCTGAATGAAGAAATAGATGAAGAACTATATACAATAGACCACGGATATATCTCCAATGAAGAATATCTTGCTTAATACGCCACTAATTTTATCGATTTTCTACTATTTTATTTATTTTTATTATTTCTCTTTACTATTTTCTTTCTGTTATAAAATAATAAAAAGTATAGAAGTATAAATAAGAACGACTGTAAACTTTAAAAATATTAAGAATGTATGTGACGAATAATATGTTTCTTCTTTTTTGATGTTATGTTATTCCTTCTTAATATGTATTTACTTTAATAAAAATATTTTACAAAAAAACAAAAACAAAAAGAATTAGGAAATGTTGGAGGTGTTACAGATATTTAGCAAGTACAGAAATTCAGAAATGTGGTTTGGATGAAAGAACATCCCTCCCCTCTCTGCAACTTAAAAGTTGTTTTCTCACTTTTCCAATTCTAACGAAGGGTCATTAACATGAAATCTTAATTTTGTTTCTCCCTCCACATATATTGGCTGACTAATGACTGTTTCTAGCACTTTCTGTTTATAATTTAAGGTTAAATTAATGTATGATTAATAGTAGGCATCAGACTGGTCAATAAAAGACTCTAAAACATCTATAATAGATGCAAAATGCTGGAGTAACTCAGCGGGACAGGCAGCATCTCTGGAGAGAAGGAATGGATGATATTTCGGTTCAAGACTCTAAAACATCTAACCCTATATGTTTAAACACTCCATAAATTTCCCGGTCACTCTTTTTTTAAGATCCATGTCTGTCCAAACTTAGTTATCCTTTCCACCTCCATACATTGAGATCTGTTACTATGCAAAAGTTACCAATTGTCATTGTTGCTGCTTTTGTTTCTCCATACTAACATTATAGCTTTGAGTTTGGATAGGTATGCAAATGAACATTCCCAATCACCTTCAGGATTTGCACTTAAGGATGAGACATTTATGTGGCAGTGGCCAGCAAGATGAATGAGGGTTTGCCTAACAGCAAATTGTTTTTCTGAGCATCAATTAGGGAGAGTTAAAGCATGTTAATCACACCTTGTATTATCTGAGGTCAGTTGTTATAAAGCCAAATGCAGAATAAGATAAGTTAATCGGCCAAACAACCTGACACTTCTCAACTTAAATACATTTTATCATCCAATCTGGGTACTCACAACTTTCTCTCAGGTCACATTTTACTGCCAAGTAGTACTGACATGCATTATCCTCATTGGTTTCTGATTGTAGTGTGCATTCCTAACATTCTTACCAACAGACAATCTAGAATTTCATTTGCTCAGCCATGATGTAAAAGGCACACACGTGCTGTTTATTTCCTCAAGAAACGCGAGAATTTTAAAACTAAAAAAAAAATAAAGCCTCCCTTTACGTAGCATTTTCGTAAAACAGTTACAAATATGTTTGTAGACTAGTGTTAATTGTGCCATAGTTGGAGTACTGTGTACAGTTCTGGCCACCCTGTCATATGAAGGATGTCATTGAATTGGAAAGGCAACAAAAATGGTTTATGAGGATGTTAGCACATCTGGAGGGTTTGAATTATCGATATAGGCTGAATAGGCTCAGAGCTTTTTCCTGTAGGATGTTGATTACTGAACTTAAAGCGTGTTATAAAATAATGAGGGGCACAGACAAGGTGAATAGTGCAGCTTATTGTCAGAATAACAGAGATTAAAACTAGAAGGCATAGGTTTAAGGTGAGAGGGGAAAGCCAACTTTTTCACACAGAGGGTTATAATATGGAATTAACTGCCAAAGGAAGTGGTAGTGGCAGGTATAGTTACAACATTTAAAATACACTTGATGGTTACATGTATAGAAAAGGATTTAGAGGATAAAGGTCAGGAGCAGGCATGTGGGATTAGATTAGTTAGGCAATTTGGTCAGCATGAAAAAGTTGGGCCGAGGAGCCTGTTTTTGTGTTGTATATATCTCTATAGCTCTGAATACAACAACTCTAAGCAGCTTATTTTAATGTGCCACAATTTGCTCACCACAGCAAGCTAACTGTTCATTTTACTATCTGATGCTTCACTTTTGCAGATTGCTGAGTAGCACTTTCATTTGAAGCTGCCCAGGCCCTTGTTGGTAAGGCCCTTACAAAGGGAAGACCATACAGCCATATGTGTCATCACAAGCGTGCGTCAAAACCTTGGCTATACCATGACTCTGGATTAGCTGGTTTACAAATCTTTCTAAAACATTGAGATCTAGATATTTCATTCTAGATCCGATCACACAGTTACTTTCAACACAATCAGTTCAATGTGGCTGCACAAATGACAAAAAGGGGCCAAGGAAAGAGTGTTCACATCGCAGCCCTGTTTCCACTCATCTTTCCACCACCACGCACAAGAAGCACAAGAAGTGCAAGGCAGACACCATTGTATGCAGATGCCAAGAAGTGCATTCAGCTCTGGCTGAACAACCTCTAATCTTGTGTGTGGACTCGACAAGAAGAAGAATGACAAAACTGCAGCTAAAACTTTTCTTAATTGCAGTTAGTATTGCATCAGTAGTTCAACCAATTGCTTCTAGTTATGTTTTACACATAACCAGAGTACTTTAATGATTCCATGTGCTGGAGTAACTCAGCAGGTCAAGCAGATCTTTAGATAACATGGATAGGGGACGTTTTGGGTCAGGACTCTTCTTCTCCCCACCTGAAACCTCACCTATCCATATTCTCCAGAGATGCTGTCTGACCTGCTGAGTTACTCCAGCACTTTGTGTCTTTTTGTGTAAATCAGCATCTGCAGTTCCTACTTTAATAGTTCAGTTTAGAGATACAGCAAGGAAACAGGCCCTACGGCCCACCGGATCCATGCTGACAAGCGATCCACGCATATTAACACTCTCCCACACACACTAGGGACAAATTTCGCATTTACCAAGCCTATTTACCTACACACCTGTACGTCTTTGGAGTATGTGAGGAAACCGAAGATCTCGGTGAAAACCCACGCAGGTCACGGGGAGAATATACAAACTCCGTACAGACAGCACCCGCAGTCGGGATCGAACCCGGGTCTCCGGCGCTGCAAGTGCTGTAAGCTCTACCACTGCGCCACCATGCACCACCATGCCATAATGATTTTATGTGCAAATTTATTTCGGGATGTTGAACAAGAAGTTGAATTACATCATTTTGTAACATTCTGATTGCTGTTCACTCCAAACACAATCATGTTTTCTTAATATTACACAGGATGAACTTCCCTAACAAGGTAATCGCTTGCATGAAATAATTTCTATCCATCCCACCACCCCGACACCTAAAACCATGAGTTTTGTGCACTTGGATTTTGTCCCCCAATTACCAACCTCACCTGACTCTTAATCCACCTCCCTCCCCACCCCTCCCCTTACTAGACCCAATGCACCAGGCTATCGATCATAGATGCCAGACCTCTAAAATCTCAACCACACCTTTTCCCCACGAACTATCGATCCCTTCTTTTAATCCTCACTCATTATTTTCCCCCATCTTCTCCAGTCCACAATCTCCAGCCACCGAGGCCATGAACACTCAACTCAATTCTCCCACCCATCACCAGGGTAGGATTAGGAAAACCTTGCTCCACCTACCTTTGACTTCCTAGCAGCACCCACCACCTGGATCCAAAGACACCTGGATCCAGTTTGTTTATGTTCAGAGTTACAGCATGAAAACAGGCCCACCGATTCTGCGCCGACCAGCGATCCCCATACATTAACACTATCCTATACGCACTCTGGACAATTTTTACATTTACCAAGCCAATTTACCTACACACCTGTACGTCTTTGGAGTGTGGGAAGATCTCAGAGAAAAACCACGCAGGTCATGGGGAGAATGTACAAACTCCGTACAAACAGCACCCGTAGTCGGGATCGAACCAGGGTCTCTGGCACTGCATTCGCTGTAAGGCAGCAACTCTACCGCTGCATCACCGTGACCGCCATCGCCACCGTGACCTCTGAAGATTGAGACATTCAGCACTGCTCGGTATTATGGAGATGGATCCACAACCTACACAGTTGTAGAGCCCTTTATGTCTGTGCACTGTTAGGGCAACACACTTCTCCAAATTAATTAAGTATGTTCAGAATTAAAATGTTGTAAAACTTCAAATTAATGCAACAAAATTAATACTTAAAATTAATTGAAATATCCCAGCACAGCTAAATGTGAAATATTTCAATTACATGAAGCTTATCATAGTCCTTCACAGCTATTTATCTTTATTGAAATGAATGAAGCCCACTGTTTATACACCAGTTATAAAATGAAACAGGATGAGCAGGCTGATTCAATGTTATTGCCACGGGGAAAGCATACAGTAGGAAGTTGACATTCTGTGATTAGACACAAGGAAGTGCAGTTGAAAAAAACATGGCTTGGGAGCTGTCAAGCGTGTTAGATCTGCTTTGATTTAAACATGTGTGGAAATCCTGAACTTGCCTACATTTATCTAGGGAACAGCAGCAATTCCACATGGGGAATTTCTCAGAAAAAAAACAAGATAATGGGTTTGGAAGTACTTGTGATCAAACCAGAAAAACAAGATATTTCAAGATTTAAATGTAAAACAGATACTTCAAACAACAATAATAACTGTAAATATTTTCATTTTTAACAGGTTGGTGTATCTTTATGTCCTGATCAGTTTTTAAGACGATACACCTATAGTTATTGTACATCAACATGTATAGGAAAACATGCAACTTTTTACCAACTCCAGTCTGTATATTCCCATTTATACTTCTTGAAGTCCTTCGTTTACAAACTCATTCGAGTTTAATCTTGAAGGATTGGGCTCTAATCTCTCTGCTGCGGGAATGTCAAGCATTCGCAAATCAAGTATTCATTGATAATAGGGAAGCTCTTACAAAAATATTATTTAAATGGAAATACTCATATGACAACTTACACCTGAGTATTACAAGTATTAATGTGAGCGATGACAGAGTAACGAGCAGCAGAGTAATGACACTGCCAATACTTGAGGTTAGTTAGTAACGAACAGAAAATGAATGACCATCAGTTTGGCAGCACTGGTCTATATTTATTGGCTTCTTACCATTTAATCGTTAAGTTGTATCTATTTCTTATAATGCCATCCAAGATAGGGGAGTGGTTGACTAATAGAAGCCAGATAAATGGAATACATGGGGCATTTTCAGTTTGGCAAGGTGTAACTAGTGGGATGCCACTAGCATGGGTGGTTGCACCCCAACTACTTACAATCGGTTTTGATGACTCAGATGAAGGGATCAAATGTAGCCAAATGTACTGATGATTCAAAGACCGGCAGGTTAGAACTTGTGATCCTGCGAAAGGTCACATATTTTCAGTAATGAACAAGCAAGTGGCAGATGGAATATAATATGAGAAAATGAGAGGTTTGAAAGCTATCCATAACTAAAACTCTGATCTTGTGCTCTTCCAGTTTGCGTGGATTTTCTATTTGTTCAAAAACAGTACACGGTAGCGCTACGACTTTTTGCCACCTTTCTTCACCATTTTCCTGTGCTGCAGTGCAACAAGTTTTGTTCCAATCGGTGGTATGTTTTAAAAGTTATTAAGGTTGAAAGATCTTAAATACCGTGCATGCACAGATTGGTTTCTTCTCCTGTCAGTCAGCGCCACGCAGATTGGTCTCCTGTCCTGTCAGTCAATAGCACGGCCGGGATGGTGATGCCCCTTCCTGCACCGTGGCCTCTCCCACCTCACTCACAAACTCCTCTCTCCCCTCCACACATTAACTTGTCTACCGTCTCCCCCACTACCGGCGGCGGCCACTGCGGGGGTTCAGTGGAGGCCCTGGTCCCGTCTCTCTCCCTCACTCACCCTTTCCCCCACCCACCCTCTGCAGCAAATGGTGGTCCCGTCAACCCGTCCCCCTGGGTGAATGACTGCAACCATTCATCTCCTCCGCTGCTGCCACGGTAACTCACCCTCACGGCCCACTTGGAGGAGATCTTCTGCACCAGCTCATCGAAACTTGTGTTGCCCAGCATGATGAACACAGACTCCATCCCCCCCACAGCCCGGCCCGGCCCAGCGGCGGCAGTGAGCACACAGGCAGGTAGGCGGGTGGGCCGGCAGGTGGGCATGCAGGGTGCGGATGGGCCGAGCGGGAGGGAGAGTCAGGTTGCAGGGTGGCCGAGCAGTTTGCGCAAAGTTTGAGTAACTCACACGCACACACGATGCAAACTGGCCCAATCATCAATCAACAGGATCTAAAACAATGAATGACCTGTGGAGGAAGGAACTGCAGAAGCTGTTTTTAATGGAGGGAGGGAGTGACGGAGGGCAGAGGAAAGGAGAGGGAGGAAGAAGTGAGGGAGGGATTGGGGGTGGGGAGGAGGAGAGGGGAAAGATCCTGGTGAGGTGAGAAGGGAGAGTGGGGGATTGAGGGAGAGGAGGGGGTAGGGAGAGAGCTGGGGGAAAGTGGGGAGGTGAGGTGGGAGAGTGGGAATAGAGGGAGAGGAGGGGGGAGTGGGGGAGGTAAGGTGTGGAGAATAGAGTGAGAGTGGGGAGGTCAGGAGGGATAGTGGGGGGGTTGGGGGAGGTGAGGAGTGGGGGATAGAGGGATAGGACAGTGGTAGGGCGGGGAGAGGGGGGAGGAGTGGGGAAAGAAGAGGGAGAGTGAAGAGGAGGGGGAGGGAGTGCTGGGGATGAGGGGAAATGAGACACGTCTGCACAATTGGGGGAACGAGTGACAGATGGAAAATTGTGTTGGGGGAGCAGACTAGTAAAGAATTAAAAAAACAACCTATTATTTAAATAGAAACATAGAAACATAGAAAATAGGTGCAGGAGTAGGCCATTCGGCCCTTCGAGCCTGCACCGCCATTCAATATGATCATGGCTGATCATCCAACTCAGTATCCTGTACCTGCCTTCTCTCCATACCCCCTGATCCCTTTAGCCACAAGAGCCACATCTAACTCCCCCTTAAATATAGCCAATGAACTGGCCTCAACTACCTTCTGTGGCATGTAGTATGACTGCAAAACATTGTGGTGCAAAGGAGTCTAGTGACCCTAATACAAAATAATAGCAGAAAGACACGGCAATAAATCAGGCCGATTCATAATTTGGAGTATAAAAGCAGGAAAGTTTTGATGCAACTTTACAAAACATTGGTGACATTTCACCTGGAGTAAAGAATGCAGTTTTGGTCTCCAATCTTAAGAAATGATATACTCGTAGAGACAAGACTATTTATTGATTCCTGGGATAAACATTTTGATACATGAAGTGAAGTTTCACACGTTGGGCAGTAACTCATTGAATTTTTGAGTCTAGAGAATGAGAGATGATCTCATTGAAACCTGCAAGATTCTGAAAGGATTTTTCATGGTGGATGCAAAGATGATATTTTCCCCATGACGGGATCTAGAACTAGGAGGATGGGGGTTGTCAGAACAAACACTTGACCATTTAAGATAGAAATGAGGAAGAATTTATTACCACAGAGGGCTGTGAATATCTGGAATTCTCTAACCCCAGAGAGCTTTGCAGGTGATGTCATTGAATGTAGTCAAGGTGAGGTCTGACAGCCATTTGAAATACAAGGTGCTATGAAGAGAGAGTGAAAAAAGCAGTCAGGTCAGCATGCTCTCATTAAATGACAAAGCAGGCTCAAGTGGCCAATAGGCCTACTACTGCTCTTATTCCTTATCTTCCAATTTAATCTACTAGGACGTGCCTTGTTCCTCCTGGATTTGCCACGATATGGTCCCCTAGATGATTTCTGGGGGACCATTTGGGCAACAAAAAGAGCAAGTTAGCCACACACTGTCTCATCCGTCGTATCTAATCAGTAAATTAATGTGTACTTTCAATCTCTCTTGGAAACTGGGCTGCTTTGCTTGGGTTTTACATTTTCGATTATAGTACCAAAGTTCTAGAAGTAAGATTTTAGACTTGCCCATTTTATCAGGATTACTTGGGCTTGAGTAGAATGCAGGGTAAGAGAGGGAGCTGAGAAGTTTCAGAGAAATTCCATTCCTTTCAATAAAGAACAAGTAACAGCAGTGGAAGAACGACAAGAAATAAAAGCTGCAAGGGGAGCTGCAGGGCAGCATGGTGGCACAGCGGTAGAATTGCTGCCTTACAGCGCCGGGGACCCAGGTTCGATCCTGACTACGGGTGCTGGCTGTACGGAGTTTGTACATTCTCCCTGTGACCTGCATTGGTTTTCTCCGAGATCTTCAGTTTCCTCCCACGCTTCAAAGACGTACACGTTTGTAAGTTAACTGGCTTGGCGTAAATATAATTTGTCCCTAGTGTGTGTAGGACAGCGTTAATGTGTGGGGGTCGCTAGTCGGCGTGGACTCAGTGGGCCAAATTGCCTGTTTTCATGCTGTATCTCTAAACTATACTAAACTAAACTAATAGTAAACAGTCAAAGACCAACATTAAAATAATTAGTATTGTTCTTCATCAGCATTTTCAAAATGAATTGGTATCATGCAATCATAGAGATGCTTGGCACAGGAGGGGCCATTAAGCCCATTACATAATGTCAGTTTTTTTTAACACAGGTGTCCAGTCAACCATGTTCTGTCATTATTCCTCCATGGCCCTGCATTCAATTATTTCTCCATCACCTATCCAATTTCCTTTCTGAACTTGTTTCCACCACTTATATAGGCAATGAATTGCAGATCATGGCTACCCTGTTTAAAAAGCTTTTTCTTCACATACTCCTTGCCTAAAACTTTAAGGCGGCAGTCCATCATCTTAACCCATCTGATCGTGGGAACAGCTTCCCCCTATTTTCCTGCCATTCTCCACTTAACCGTGTTTGCTCAAAGCAGCTTCTCCACTATCATTCCTTGTGAAAGTTTTTCAGCTTTGAACCATACGAGTAAATCTTTTCTGTATCTTCGCCAAATGTGACACTGCGAATTGGATGCAGTTGTCCAGTTGTGACCCAATCAGTGTTTGCACAGGTTCAACATATTATCCCTGTTCTTGTGTTTTTGAATCCCAAGATCCTACCTACTTCATTAACAATGCCATCAGCATGTTCGGCCATGTTCACAGATTTATGTACACATACCTGCAGGTGCTCTGTACCTTACACGTTTTAGAACTGTGCATTATGTCTATGTTGTCTCTCTTTTTTCACATGTTTGGACAAGGAATACATCATCACAATGTTACCTTAATTATTCACAAAATACATATCAATATTTCTGAAGAAACTTTCATAGTTCTGAATTTGGGGATAGCAACAGAATTGGGAGAATAATGTGCGGTCATTCTGAATTGTTAGAAACAGAATGAGAAGAGCAGAGGGAATAGTGGAGAGTGGGAGAGAATTGGTCGGGCTGCTTCATTGTTTCTTGAGCACGCATTTTGATTTGATTTGTTTTAATAAACTGGTATCCCCACAGACAATCTGTGCAAGAATAGACATGATATTTAATTTGCATGTTTGACAAGTTAATGGGGAAAATACCATATAGGTTAAAATCAACAGCAGTGAACAAGAATTAAATTAAAATGTGTGACTTTTGAAATAGCGTTTGGGATTACAAACTTAATAATAATCCCTTCTAATATTGCAATATTTTTCATAACTATCTTAGTTTTGGAAGAACAACAGATGCAGTTTTCTTTTTCAAAAGGTATCAGGAACTGATTCAAATCAAATTATGTAAAGATTTTGTAAGCATTGCAAGAAATATAATTGATTTATCAAAAAAATCCTTGGTCACTATCAGGCAACTACATATTACCTGGTAAACTTCGGAACATAAATGGCTATTTTTGGTTTAGTAATTGTCTATAAACCACCAATGATTTCCAGTGAGAAACAAAGCTGAAACAATTCAATTTATTTAGATAAAATAAATTACTTTCTACTTTACTTTGTAATTTTGCCAGTCGGAGACAACAATGTGGAATTAAATCGTCCTAGTAATGACAATCACAAACTATTGGATTACAATTACAACCCATCTGGTTCAATCATTCCCTCAGGGGAAAAAGCAAGTCTGCCACCCGTAAAAGATTGGGCTATTTTGGGAAAGCAAGTTCCGCTTTGCTTCTCATGAGAAATTAATGTCCCTCAGAAAGTTAGAAATAAGACCTCTATTCTCAGATGGGCTTTCTGATCAGAATCCTTCAACATGTATTCTTGCCTCTTGTGGCCCTCAGCCTTTTTTCCTGTCATGGCAATTAACAAAGTGTCTACTTATCTGAGCAAGTGATTCTCCATGAGGCCCAGAGTACCATCAGGCAATTGAAATGTGTCTTACGTCCTCCAAAATGTTCTGTTCTCTAAATCTCACTGAGCAACTTAATCACCAACAAATCTGCATATTATTGAAATGCCCCTTCAACCCCCTTCAAATGCCCCAGATGGACATCTGGTGGCGCTGTAAACTGGCTGCCTCCGCCTTCAGTCTGGGATCTTTTTTTGTTTTTTGTTATGTTTGAGAATGTTTTTTGGTATTTTGTTGTTGTTTTGTGTGGGGGAAGTGGGTACTGTAAGGGGGAAACCGTCCTTCAGTCGCTTCCTGGAGAGGATGCGACTCTTGTTCGAGTCGCATCCTCGCCCCAACCCCCCCCCTCGCGGCCTACCTACCGGATTGGCGCAGCCTTTCCTGCCGGGACCGACCAGAGCTCCAGCAGCGGCGGCGCAGCGGGGGATGCATCACGGAGCGGGCGATGCCTTACCTGGGATCGCCGTTTGGAGCTCCGGAGTGTTGGGCCTGCTGCATGGACATCGCAGGGCTGTGGTTCGCGGAGCTCCCGGCACGTGCAGCGCTGTCCAGCATTGCGGAGCCCTGCGATCCTTTGTCAGGGGTCTCCGGCATGAATCTCCGCCCAGCTCAGCCTGTGGACTTCAGGAGCCGCGGACTCCGGTGGGAGGTGGCCGATTTAGAGGTCTGGGCCGCGGAGGATGTTCTTCCGTTCGACGTCGGGGTTCCATCATTCCCGGCGAGAGGGCCTGAACATCGGGCCACCCAAAGTGGTGACTGTGGGGTGTTCGGGAGCCCCCCGACCACGGATGAACATTTGGACTTTGGTTCCTTCCCACAGTGGGGAACTTTGCCTTGCACAGTGGGGAACTTTGGTGCCGCTGTGGGGATGTTTGTGTCATGGTCTTCTGTGTTTTGTGCTTTTTTAAATTTTTATTACTGTAAAAGAAAATGGCATTTTGTTGTCTCTTGCGGGACAATGACAATAAATTGAATCCAATCCAATCCAATCCAATCCAACAGTGCAAACTTGTAACATTGGAGAACTATTCCAACTGGAAAAATATTCATTTCTGGGCAGTATATTCAATTAGCACATGTAATAGTGAAATTTGGCATGAACAAATATTAATATCACTAACTACCTGTTGCACATACATCTGTATGCATCCTGAGCAGTAAAATATAATGTAACAACAGGAAGCAGATAATTTCTTGATTCACCACTCCATGTTCTTACCCTGTGGCCCGACTTGCATGAGCAAAGAATCCAATAGTTCTTTCAAGCTTATATCCTAGGCACCCATGAGAAACTTACTGATTATGTGGAGGATGATACTTTGAGTGTAGAATGTATTTCATGCACTACCCAGTAAATAAGGAATTTATTCACACCTGTAAAACAAAATTATGTGTTCTTCCCTAAGTACAACTGTTCAATACTGAGATTTCTCATTGCGACATTAACAATATAGAAAATTCATTAGACCTGCTTCCATTCCATCAGGCCTAGATGAACTAGTTTTCAATTGAACGTCTGGCAAAATGTACCAGACATTGAGTTTAATTTTTTCCTTAATTTTTTCCCATGGTATGAAGGCTGACCTTAAACATTGATTCTTAGAACAGCTGTCATCCCTACTGTTAATAGAGTAATATCATTGCAATTGTTTTGATAATCCCGTACTCTGATATATGCATTTTTTCCCAAATCTTTTCCTATTTATCTTGATTAGTTATTGTCAATATGCTCAAATTGGAGAAAACAATAACCTGATGGGCTTGTCCCACTTAGGCGATTGTCAAGTTGCCGGTATCGCCTGAAAAACTGGGAACTGGAACGGCGACTGTCAGAGTGGAACACACACAAACACATCGCATCCTTCACGCTGAATTTTTTAGACAGCGCTCCCCCTGCTTGCCCTGCCTAAAACATTCACACGTTGCAAAGCCAAGATGATACAGACACACACCGCGATGAACAGGAAAGGTTGGCGCTGTAAAAAGATGGCAAAAGCACTGTGTACGATAAATCCTTTAAAAGAGGGGGGGGGGGTGGTTAGGAGGGGGAAGAAGGGAAGAGAAGGAGTGGAGACAACTTTTAAGAAACCAGAGATACACGGCTGTGAAGCTTGGCGGACATTTAACATTATCGGTTATACTTGGTTTTGAAAACTACTGCTTACCTTTTTTTCCCCAATGAGCCAATGAAATTCACCGGTCAGCACCAGCTCCACCCTACGAGAACCTCCGAGAACCTTCGACCTCCTGGCAACCCACTAGGACCTCCTGGCGACCCACCTACGGCTCGAGAATTCTCGCTACGACCATGAAGGCGACTCCCCGGAAAATCACCCGCGAACAGGTGGGAGCCATGTGGCGACTGCATAGTCTCCTGCAGTCGCCTAAAAAGTCGCCTAATTGGGACAGGCCGATAAAGAATCCCTTATTTTATTTCAGAGTCACGTGAGTGACTACGTGAAGAAGAACCCCGTCCAGCCACACATGCGTCGGTTTCATGGGCGGCAGCAGCACCTTTGCTCAGGGCTGCTTCATGGGGATGCCGAGGCTATGGCAGTACCGGCCTATGAGAGAGGCTGCACCAGCAGCACCTTAGACGGGGCTGCTTAGTGGGGATGCGAAGTCTACGGTAGTGTGGCCTATGGGAGAGGCCGCGCCAGCAGCACCTTATAGCAGGCCTGCTTAATGTCTCCCTCATGTAAGAGGAGAGCATGCCGCCGGCTCAGTATTAGTCTGACGCCGAGTCCATGGCAAAGTCGGCGTATTGCTGAAGCTGCGCCAGCAGCGCCTTGTAGCAGGGCTGCTCAATATCTCCCTCATGTAAGAGGAGAGCATGCTGGGTCAGTGTAATCTAACGCCGAGTCTGAGCGTATAGCCGCGGAGCATTCCCAAGGGATGCAGGGCACGTACCAGAAGTACCATGCCTCGCAGCAAGGTTGCCATCCCAACACATATGCAGTGAACACCGCTATCATAACCATATAACCATATAACAATTACAGCACGGAAACAGGCCCTCTCGGCCCTTCCAGTCCGTGCTGATCAGTTGTTTTCCCCTAGTCCCATCTAACTGCACTCAGACCATACCCCTCCATTCCCTTCACGTCCTTATACCTATCCACTTTACTCTTAAATGTTAAAATCAATCCTGCCTCCACCACTTCTGCTGGAAGCTCATTCCACACAGCCACCACCCTCTGAGTAAAGAAGTTCCCCCTCACGTTACCCCGAAACTTCTGTCCCTTAATTCTCATGTCATGCCCTCTTGTTTGAATCCTCCCTACCCTCAATGGGAAAAACGTATCTACGTCAACTCTGTCTACCCCTTTCATCATTTTAAAGACCTCAATCAACTCCCCCCTTAACCTTCTGCGCTCCAAAGAATAAAGACCTAACTTGTTCAACCTTTCTCTGTAACATAGTTGCTGGAACCCTGGCAACATTCTAGTAAATCTCCTCTGTACTCTCTCTATTTTGTTGACCTCCTTCCTATAACTAGGCGACCAAAATTGTACACCATACTACAGAATTGGTCTTACCAATGCCTTGTACAATTTTAACATTACTTCCCTACTCCTATATTCTATGCTCTGATTTATAAAGGCCAGCACACCAAAGGCTTTCTTTACCACCCTATCTACATGCGATTCCACCTTCAGGGAACTATGCACAGTTATTCATAGATCCCTCTGTTCCACAGCATTCCTCAATTCCCTACCATTTACCATGTACGTCCTATTTTGATTTGTCCTGCCAAGATGTAGCACTTCACACTTAACAGCATTAAACTCCATCTGCCATCTTTCAGCCCACTTTTCCAAATGGCCCAAATCTCTCTGTAGACTTTGAAAATCTACTTCATTATCCACAACACCACCTATCTTAGTATCATCTGCCATACTTACTTATCCAATTTTCCACCCCATCATCCAGATCATTGATGTACATGACAAACAACAGTGGACCTAAACAACAGATCCCTGAGGCACCCCACTGGTCACCGGCTTCCAACCTGACAAACAGCCATCCACCATTACTCTCTGACATCTCCCATTCAGCCACTGTTGAATCCATCTTGCTACTCCGCCATTAACACCCAAAGATTGAACCTTCTTAACCAACCTTCCATGGGGAACCTTGTCAAAGGCCTTACTGAAATCCATGTAGACAACATCCACTGCTTTACCCTCATCAATTTCCCTAGTTACCGCTTCAAGAAATTCAAGAAGGTTTGTCAAACATGACCTTCCAGGCACAAATCCATGTTGACTGTTCCTGATCAGACCCTGTTTATCCAGATGCTTATATATATTATACTAGTGGGTGAATTATATTTTAAAAAAAGTGATTGTTCTCAATGACCTGCCTCATTTCCTAACAGGAGGTCCAGCACTGCCCCTTTTCTGGTCGATACCTCTATGTACTGCTGCAAAAAACTATCCTGCACACATTTTACAAACTCCAAACCATCCAGCCCATTTACAGAATGTGTTTCACAGTCTATTTTTTGGAAAATTGAAATCTCCCACAATCACTACCTTGTGCTTACTACTAATATCTGCTATCTCCTTACATATTTGCTCTTCCAATTCTCGCTCCCCATTTGGCGGTCTATAATACACCCCTAAAGGTGTTGCTACACCGTTCCCACTTCTCAGTTCCACCCAAATAGCCTCCCTAGACGAGCCCTCTAATCTATCCTGCCAAAGCACTGCTGTAATATCTTCTCTGACAAGCAATGCACACCTCCCCCTCTGGTCCCTCCAATTCTATCACACCTGAAGCAACGAAATCCTGGAATATTTAGTTTCCAATCACAGCCCTCCTGCAACCATGTTTCACTGATTGCCACAACATCATATTTCCAGGTGTCAATCCAGGCTCTAAGTTCATCCACCTTACTTACAATGCTCCTAGCATTAAAATATACACATTTTAGAAACCCACCATCCCTTATTCTCTGTTTATTATCTTTTCATCTTTCTCGCCTACATTTTGGATCCGAGTGCTTCCCTTCTCTGCCTCTTGCCCCACACCCTGACCCCTAGCCCCCTCTACCCGAGTCCCTCCCCCCAGCCTTTCTAGTTTAAAGTCTCCCAGTAGCCTTTGCAAATCGCCCTGCCAGGATATTGGTCCCCCTCGGGTTCAAGTGCAACCCATCCTTTGTGTACAGATCATGCCTTCCCCAAAAGAGGTCCCAGTGATCAAGAAACTTGAATCCCTGCCCACTGCACCAGTCCCTCAGCCACGCATTTATCCTCCACCTCATTTCATTCCTACAATCACTGTCACGCGGCACAGGCAGTTAATCCTGAAATTGTTACCCTTTTAGTCCTTCTCCTTAACTTTCCCCCCAACTCCCTAAATTCTCCTTCAGGACCTCGTCACTTTTTCTGCCTATGTCATTGGTACCTATGTGTACCACAACATCAGGCTCCTCTCCCTCCTTATCAGAATCTTTTGGACACGTTCTGACACATGCGAGACCCTGGCACCAGGGAGGCAAACTACCATCCGGGTCTCCCGACTGCGTCTACAGAATCGCCTATCTGACCCCCCTAACTATAGAGTCCCCTATTACAATTGCCCTCCTCTTTTTGCTACCCTTCTGAGCATCAGGGCCAGTCTCTGTGCCGGAGGCCCGGCCGCTGTTGCTGCCCCCAGCTAGACTGTCCCCTCCAATCGTACTCAAACCCGAGTACCTATTTTCCAGGTGTACGGTCACAGGGGTACTCTCTAGCCCCTGCCTCTGCCCCTTGCCCTTCCTAACCGTGACCCACTTGTCTGCCTCCTGTGGTTTGGGAGTGACTACCTCCCTGTAGCTCCTCTCTATTACCTCCTCACTCTCCCTGACCAGACGGAGGTCATCGAGCTGCTGCTCCAGGTTCCTAACACAGTCCTTTAGGAGCCCCATCTCGACACACCTGACGCAGATGTGGACGTCTGGAGGGCTATCAGATTCCCTGACCTCCCACATCTGACATCCAGAACAGTACACTGCCCTGGCCTTCATACTGCCCCCTTACACAGGATACAATAGCAACACAATACAAAGTACACAACAAACTGCTGGGATCTGACTGCCAATCAGCTGCTTACCCTGGTCCACTTCCCACCAATCAGCTGGTTACGCTAGTCCACTTCCCACCAATCAGCGGCTTCCTCAAAAAAAAACCCACTTCTCCAAATGGAATGTTATGGATTTCGGTAAAAACAAGCCCCGCGCTTGATTTTTAACCTTACCGGTCGGGTATCGCTCCTCCCCCTCCTCCTCTTCCAACTGCTCCTGTGGGCCTCCGTTAAACCTTACCGGTTTAAAATCCTGGGGACATTAAAATCCAGGGGACATCATGGGGACATTAAAGCCGGCTGCCAAATCTTCTATTCAGGTAAGACCTTTTCAAAGGCGAAACCTGGAGGACGAAGCACAAGCTATTGGAACGAGTAAGGCTTCATAGTTTTGGTGACAATGCACCCCACGTCTTCATTGGCTGCAAGCGGTTCACTGAAGCTGGTGGCAGCATGAAAGCTGGACAGAGGTTCCACGCACACTGCCTGTGCTACTCTACAACTAAGGGACCACTTACAAATTGGTAAGATGTACACTTGGTTGTACAATATAAATGATTGAGACATTATCATCTACTTCAAGGGGTCTAACCATGTAAAACTGGACAATAGTAGCATTCCAAACAGGTTGGAATTGGGCAGGCTCAGCATAATGGCCAGGATTGTCTTGCAAGGCTGGCTCTGAAATTGGGCCAGAGTTGCCGTTCACGGCAGACACAAAATGATGGCAGGCATGGCCTGTTCATTATGAAAGGTGGCTGATTAACAACTGATTTTATAGTGTATTCCCATTTACAGTGATCATGGGGGATATTTGAGGAGGCATTGCTAGGATAAGGCAATATAACAGAATGATGACAAGAAAGCATTCAAAGAGGACTACTCAGAGTTCAAAAACACTGGTTATGAATTATCTCAATGATATTTTAACACTGTATTTTGCTAACATCCACTGTTTAAATCTCAAACTATATTTGAGAAATTGGGCTCCTCTATCCAGTTAAGATTAAGTTGTTAGCAAATAGACTTGTTGGACATTGGGATTTACCTTTAACTATTCAATTGGCCTGGGCAATAGATTGCTATCAATAGACTCCTGTAACAGCCTTGTTATTATAATGCAGCCTTCTATTTCATTAATTGCAATATAATAGATGTGATTCAGATGTGCAAGTGATCATCTGTTATACGATGAGGGACTATGTGCCCTCCGCTCCCAACCCTCATAAATGTCATCTGGTAGTTCTAGTCTTCTGTTACCTTACTATTATACTTCAGTCACTATTACCGGTGATTTCTCACCGCTGCTTTGAAGATTGACGCACGTGTGGCTGGACGGGGTTCTTCTTCACGTAGTCCCTCATCGTAACTCCTCATAAAATAAAGATCAAACTTCAAAGTGGTAAGTTCTCATTTAATCTTACTATTCTCAACTCTTGCTCAGTACTAAGTGCCAGGAATTAATTTTGAGATGAAGAAAGTAGTATTTATAACTGCAAATTGAAGGACAGCAGCAACACACAGTTATGTACACATCAGCAAATGTGATTGCATTTACAATTTACTGAACAACAAAAGTGTCAGCTGTTTAAGATCACACATTTGAAAATGAGGATAAGCTTCATCTCCTGCAACAGAAAATGGATAAGAAACTTCTGTTACTGAGGAAGTTTCAAAGTCGACTACTGAGGTAAACTTTATCCAGAAATAAATAGGTGGCTAATTTGTGTGGAATTTTCCATCAATGTAACAAGATAAATTGATGCCGCCCTGACATTAATGGTAAGAATGAGAACTGCAAATGATTATGAAGTCATAGCAGGAAAGTGATGTGACAAAGTTGCTTACTGATGAGAATTGGAAACTAAGTTGGGATTTGGTTCATCGGTAATGTAACCTTGTTTTACCAGGTTTGTTAAATATGAGAGACACGCCCAGTGAACTACCCCTCAAACTTGGTGGTTACCTACTGGTAAACTGGGTCAGCATGAAGCCCTTAAGGGACAAAAAACACAGAGATGGAGGAACTCGGAAAGCTGAGCAATATTCTGTAGCTGCAGATGCTGCTTCAAGGTTTCGAGGTCAGTTTATTGTCACGTGTACCTTCTTCTTCTTGTGTTTGAGGCAGCAGAAGTTATGTAACACCTTCCAGACGCTTTAGCCAGTTCAATGTGCTGTTGTCGAGGGCCGAGAGGTCTACACCTCCACCAGGGGTACCAATTAAATTACAATTAAGTTACAGTGATATTCAAATTACCATACAGCCATTCTAAAAAAAAACAAGACACACAACTACATAAAAGTTAACATAAACATCCACTACAGCAGATTCCCCTCGTTCCTCACTGTGATGGAAGGCAATAAACTCCAATCTTCTTCCTCTTTATTCTCCCGCGGTCGGGGCAGTCAAACCATCTGCAGTCGGGGCGATCAAAGCTCTCGTGTCGGGGCGGTCGAAGCTCCTGCGGCTTGGAGTTCCCGAAGTCGTTCTCTGACCAGAGACCACGAGCCCCACGATGTCGCAGTGCGGACGGAGATACGATACGGAAAAATATTGCATCTCCACTGAGATAAGAGATTAGGAAAAGTTTCCCCCAAACCCCACTCCCATGTAAAACAAGCTAAACAACTCTAAAAACATACATTTAACACATACAAACAAACAACAAAGCAGGAAGGGACAGACAGACTGTTGGCGAGGCAGCCATTGCTGGCACCACCCGGTGAATAGCTTGACCTGCTGAGTTCCTCTAGCAGTTTGATTTTTACTCCAGATCCCAGCATCTGCAGTCTCTCATGTCTCCATTCTTAAGGGACAATTTTGGCCGCAAAGCATGATGCAGACTCAAATAGCCAAGAATAATCCAGCGATTGTGTCTTCAAGATTTAATGCGTTTCATATGATATATTCTTGACTGTTGTAGATTGTTCTGCCTTGCGGCAATAATTCATTACCTAATATGGGAAGCTGTTATCTCACTCACACAGCAGAGGGAGCCCTTGTTCTAACCAACAGCAGTTGATCAGGGGTTAAGCACATTTTATTTTATGATCAGTTATTCCTCTAAGAAATACTGATTTAACAATGCACCACAAAAATACTCTATTGTAGATATAAAATGCAAAAGTAGTTCATAAATTTACTGAAAAGAATGCCAAAAACAAATTCCTGAGACACTGTTAGCAAACGAGATTATAAGTTTGTTAGAAGCAATGCACCTTACAAATATTTACACTGACTTTTTATAGACTTGTCAAAATAGTATATTTTTGGATCATCTGAGTACTCCTGTTTTCATGACCCCACAAGTAAAGATTATTTTTACACTTTCCTATCTTCTGATTTCATCCCAGGCCTTTTCCTGCTCGGTGCACCTGGTGTCATAGCTATTAAACCACCCGGTTGAGTTCACTATTTAAAATTGCAGTCTGGATTCAGTGACGGAATTTAGCACAGCTAAAGAAGCTACAGCCAAATGCCCTTGCCATCTGTTCAAAATAGCTGGTTAAAATTAGAAGACAGCATGAACAAGATGGGATGTAATAAAGGAAAAGTCGACTGCTTGCCTGTTTTCCACTCTTTGTATGGTGTTAAAAACATCCCCTGGTGTTTAGCTGAATGTTGTCAGGGTTGATGTTGTGATGATGTGTATGCTAGATGGTTACAGATGTTTTAAATTAATCTTAACTGCCCATCAGCTAGATCAAAGTATGCCACAAATGGCCAATGTCTCTCATTGAGTTATGTAGCATTGAAACAGGACCTCCAACCCAGGAAGTCTAACACAACCAGCAAGCATCCGTCTACACAAAGCCCATTTTTTTTTGTCCCCACATTCCCAAATCCCACTGCCTTGTTGTTGAAACAGCCAACGTCGATTTAAGTAGCAAATTAAACTACTAACCTGCCGATTTTGGGCTGTGGGAGAAAACTGAAAATAACCCAAGCATCACAGGGAGAATATACAAACACCACACAGACAGTTCCAGATGCCAGGGTTGAACCTGTGTCACTGGAGCTGCATGGCAGCAACTCTACTGGCTGAGGCAATGCCATAGAGAAATACAGCACAGAAACAGGCCCTTTGTCTTACGCTGATCATCAACCACCTAGTTACACTAATCCAACGTTAATCCCTCAGAGTTTTAACATTTCCCATGTTCTCACCAACTCCT
Source organism: Okamejei kenojei (assembly GCA_035221665.1). Classification (NCBI taxonomy): domain Eukaryota; kingdom Metazoa; phylum Chordata; class Chondrichthyes; order Rajiformes; family Rajidae; genus Okamejei; species Okamejei kenojei. Next base: position 88,216,743 of record CM069131.1, on the reverse strand, counting down.
TCAAAATGTTACCAGTCATCTACATACGAGGGATAATTTACAGTGGCAAATTAACTTACCAACTTTTTGCATGTCTTTGAATTGTGGGGGAAATCAGCACCTGAGGTGGAAATCCATGCTGCCACAGGGAGAAGGTGCAAATAGAGGCAGGACCTGAGAGCAGGAGTGGACCCAGGTCTCTAGTGCCGTGAGACAACGTGTCTTCTAGCTGCACCACTGTGCTGCTACAGTATTTTATGTCTGTCCTGCCACAGTAAAGGACCCGCCTTTCCCAAGTAGCACCAGCTGGCACTTCCAGAGCCAGGTTATGAAAGGTAAAGACTGGTGTAGCGCATGGTCTTCCTGCACTTTGTGGAATACTCTGCTTTGACACATTTCCAAGCTCAATTGTAGTCAAAACTGTCAAAGAACTGGGAAGTTTCTGACACTCACAAACATACAAAGAGTATTAGAAATTCATAATGTTATATAATAGTTACTACACAAAATTAACTTTGTAAAAGTAAAATAGACAAAATAGGAGAAAACATTAAGACATTAAATTCACTTATTTATATTTGAATAGATCTAAGTTAAATCAGCTAATTAAAAAAAAATGTAATAGACATTACATTAACATGGCACAGGTTCCCAGACTTCACTGAGAGGAAACTTTGGGCAGCTGACGTTCACCCACCAGACTCCATGAAGAGGGCAGCGTCCGGGCAAAGTCAGAAGGACAACACTGTGAGGATCTTTCAGGAAGTTAATTTGTGTAAGCGGTATTCAGATGTAATTCAAATTGTCAACCCAGCTCTTTCTGCTAAATGGCTGCACAACGAATGAAATACTGGAAAGCCCAGTTTCCAAAAGAACATGTCAGAAACAACTTTCAAGTTCTGCACCGAGGTCCAATGTTGAGCACAATTATGTGAAATGTAGGTAAATAATGATTCATTTCTAATTATGCACCAGGCCGAATGATATGCAAGGAGATCTTCAGAGAATGTTGTTGAAACAAATAAAAGATTACACGCTACTGTATTAAATTATAATAAATGATCAATCCTTCACCTTTCCATTTATTTCTTCAGAGACATTTTTACCTCCTTTGGTATACACAAAATTCTGAACTCTAATATCACTTGTACTTGGAACTGACAATTCCAGTTTTTAGGATGACAGTACAGCAAGGCCCAGCTCCTACAGTTCCTCGTCCTCTCATCCACACCATCATTAAAGAGATCATTGAACTCCAGCATATTTAGACCAATTAAGCATTCTACATTATTCATTCCTGACTCAACACCTTCCTCAGAAAAACATTTTTATTCACGACAACCCAGGGATACTTGCACATAGTTGAGAAACATCCAAGTTATGCAAGAATTTCTGCATGTAGATTTTCATTATCTGAAAAATTAAGTTTCTTTGAACATTTCCAAAATGTCAAGAGTTTGCCTGCATAGTTTGTTGATAGAAAGCGAAAGAAAATAATGCATGAGGTAGATTAGTCCATTTGGTTGCTTAACGTAATGTTCTCCTTGGATTAATATGTACCTCAAAAAAATAATCAGAGTTTAGGTTACCAAACAGCAGCACTTAAGAGCACCGACTCTATTATAATTTACTGCAAAGCCCAACGTATGGTGAATGACGTCCTCAACTGTGTGAACTTTCATCTCCAGTCTCCTTCACGAACAAGGATTCTCATTCCATTAACTTGCACCTTGAATGTAATCATAGCAATAGAGAAGCTCCTGTCATTATCTCATGTAACGAAAAGCTCAGATGACATCCCAGGAAACAAAATGATGCTCTTCTGCACAGCACCTTCAGGCAGCCTTGAAAAATTATTGGTGGTCAGATCATTGGAGCAAAAAATTATTTTTGCATTGGATCATTGGAGTCTGAAGAAGGGTTTCGACCTGAAACGTTGCCTATTTACTTCGCTCCATAGATGCCGCATTTGTTTCCCCAGCATTTTTGTGTACATTCGATTTTCCAGCATCTGCAGTTCCTTCTTAAACATCATTGGAGCAAATTATTGGGTTATTATTGAGTTATTGAACACACTCTATTCCCTGAACATTTAATGGAAATTTTGTAGTAGGAAGTTGTGTCTGCACACCCTGGCAAAAGTGTCCAAGAGCACTGTGCGTTGCAGCTTCTTTCAGATGAAAAAAGATTCACCTATCACTAATGGCAAAAGCGGACAAGAATCCAAGTGTGCAGAACCTTCTTTTTAGACAAACAAATTCAGATTGTAGGTACACAAAAGGCTGGAGAAACTCAGCGGGTGCAGCAGCATCTAAGGAGCGAAGGAGATAGGCGACGTTTCAGGTCGAGACCCTTCTTCAGACTGGTTAGGGATCAGGGAAACGAGAAATATAGATGATGATGTGGAGAGATAAAGAACAATGAATGAAAGATATGCAAAAAAGTATCAATGATAAAGGAAACAGGCCATTGTAAGCTGTTTGTAGTGTGAAAATGAGAAGCTAGTGCGACTTGGGTGGGGGAGTGATAGAGAGAGAGGGAATGCCAGGGCCCAAGGGCTGAGGGAGAGGTGGGAAGGGGAGGAGACAGCAAGGGTTAACAGAATTGAGAAAATTCAATGTTCAAGCCCAGAGGATGCAGACTCCTCAAGCGGAATATGAGGTGCTGTTCCTCCAACTTGCGGTGTTGTTCACACTGGCCGTGAAGGAGGCCCAGGACCGAGAGGTCGGAGGGGGAGTTGAAGTGCTGAGCCACCAGGAGGTCGGGTTGGTTATTGCGGACCGAGCGGAGGTGTTCGCCGAAACGATCGCCAAGCCTCCGCTTGGTCTCACCAATATAGATCATCTGGCATCTGGAGCAGCGGATGCAGTAGATGAGGTTGGAGGAAGTGCAGGTGAACCTCTGTCGGACCTGGAACGACTGCTTGGGTCCCTGATAGGAGTGGAGGGGGGAGGTGAAGGGACAAGTGTAGCATCTCTTGCGGTTGCAAGGGAAAATGCCCGGGGAAGGGGTGGAGCGGGAGGGAAGGGATGAATTGACAAGGGAGTTGCGGAGGAAGAGGTCTTTGCGGAAGGCAGACAGGGGGGGAGATGGGAAGATGTGGCGAGTGGAGGGGTCACGTTGGAGGTGGCGAAACTGGCGGAGGACAATGTGTTGTATGTGCCGGCTGGTGGGGTGAAAGGTGAGGACCAGGGGGACTCTGCCCTTGTTGCGAGTGGGGGAATGGGGAGAGAGGGCAGTGTTGCGGGGTATGGAGGAGACCCTGGTGCGAGCCTCATCTATAGTGGGGGAGGGGAATCCCCGTTCTCTGAAGAATGAGGACATTTGTGATGACCTGGTGTGGAACACCTCATCCTGGGAGCAGATGCGGCGTAGACGGAGGAATTGGGAATAGGGGATGGAGTCCATACAGGAAACAGAGTGGGAGGAAGAGTAGTCCAGGTAGCTGTGGGAGTCAGTTGGTTTGTAGTGGATGTCGGTGAGGAGTGTATCACCTGCAATAGAGATGGTGAGGTCAAGGAATGGTAGGGAAATGTCGGATATGGTCCAAGTGTATTTGAGTGCTGGATGGAAGTTGGTGGTGAAATGGATGAAGTCAGTCAGTTGTGTGTGGGTGCAGGAGGTGACACCAAAGCAGTCGTCGATGTAACGGAGGTACAGGTCGGGGATGGGGCCCTGGTACGTCGAGAACAAGGATTGTTCGACGTACCCGACAAAGAGGCAAACGTAGCTGGGGCCCATGCGTGTGCCCATAGCTACGCCTTGTGTTTGGAGGAAATAGGAGGAGTCAAAAGAGAAGTTATTGAAGGTAAGGACCAACTCCGCTAGGTGGAGGAGTGTGTCAGTGGACGGGTATGGGTTGCTCCTCTGGTCGAGGAAGAACCGGAGGGCTTTGAGACCATCCTTGTGGGGGATGGAGGTGTAGAGTGACTGGACATCCATGGTGAAGATGAGAGGATGGGGGCCTGGAGAATGGAATGTGCGGAGCCAATGGAGAGTGTCTGAGGTGTCTTGAACATGGGTGGGGAGGGATTTAACAAAGGTGGATAGGATGGAGTCAAGGTATGTGGAAATGTGTTCGGTGGGTCACGAACAGGCGGAGACAATGGGACTGGTTTGTGGATTTTGGGGAGATGGTAAAATCGGGCTGTGTGGAGCTGGGAAACAATGAGGTTGGGGGCTCGGGGGGGGTAGGGAGCCAGAGTTGATGTGTGGGTGTGGAAGAGTTGTGGTGTGGGTGTGGAAGAGCAGGGGTTACATGGTGGGTGGGGGGGGATGGGGAAGACCCAGTGGAATAGCCACTGAGGTTACTGGGGCTGAGGAGACGGGCACTAGGATCCAGTGCCGTTAAAAACAGAGTGGTGGGAGGAGTTAACAACATGGAGGCTTCAGGCCTGCTGCAGAGTCTGGTCTGCAGGTGAGGCGACGGCTGCGGGCTGCTGGAGGGCGGTGGAGTGTCGTGGGTCGGCGGACCCGAAGGTTGGAGTCCGCGGGCAGTGGAGTCGGGGTCGGCGGGCGATGCGTGGGAGGTCCTGCTGGGCGGGTGGTCGGTTGGGCGGCGCAGTTCGGTCCGACCAGTGAGGCAGTGAGGTAAGTGGGGTGCTGTGCGGCGGCCATGTTCGGGGAGCCCCGGTCCGGCGGCGGTGCAAGAAGAGGCCGGTGGGCTGTGATTTTCTGCGGGCCCAGTACAACGGCGGGCCCAGTACAAAGGGAACAATTCTTCCCTTCCCACCCGTTCCACCCCTTCCCCGGACACTTTCCCTTGCAACCGCAAGAGACGCTACACTTGTCCCTTCACCTCCCCCCTCCACTCCTTTCAGGGACCCAAGCAGCCCTTCCAGGTCCGACATAGGTTCACCTGCACCTCCTCCAACCTCATCTACTGCATTTGCTGCTCCAGATGCCGGCTGATCGATATCGGTGAGACCAAGCGGAGGCTTGACGATCGTTTTGCCGAACACCTCCACTCGGTCCGCAATAGCCAACCCGACCTCCCGGTGGCTCATCGATTTCCTTTATCATCGATATTGTTTTGCATATCTTTTATTCATTGTTCTTTATCTTTCCACATCACCGTCTATATTTCTCGTTTCCCTGATCCCTAACCAGTCTGAAGAAGGGTCTTGACCCGAAACGTCACCTATCTCCTTCGCTCATTAGATGCTGCTGCACCCGCAGAGTTTCTCCAGCCTTCGATTCTCCAGCATCTGCAGTTCCTTCTTTAACACAAAATTCAGATTGTATCTTACTGCTCCCATTAACTCTTGTAATGCAAAATGCAACAGACATGTTCCCAATTAATCACAGTAAATCAAAATCTCACATTTGACCTCAGACTTACATCAAGCATCCAGTGTAGTGCTGAATAATCAGTCGCATGGGCGGAACACCCGGGTGGGGGTGGGCATAGGGTTCTCACCCCCAAGTTTTTGTCATCCGGATTTTAAAATCTCTGCTTTCCGCGAGACAGTGGGATTGCTGATCGAGGGCGCCGATTGGACGAGAGAGACGTTGGTCAGCAGGCAATGGGGGCGGGACATGATGATTCAGCGCGATGATTGGAGGAGGGAGGAGTGGGGGTGGGATGGGATTGAGGATAGATTGCGGTGATTGGAGGAGGGAGACGTGGCACAGACCTGCGCCTCATCCACAGTCAGTGGTCCAGAGCGGAGTGGAGAGCCAGCGAGGTCGCATCCACCGTTGATCTCTTGTGGCAGTAAGTGAACCGCAGTGGGTCCAGGTTTTTGTCGAGGTAGTAGTTGATTTGCGCCATGATCAACCTCTCGAAGCATTTCATCACCGCAGGCGTTAGTGCCACTGGTCGATAGTCATTGAGGCACGTCACCTTGCTCTTCTTGGGCACTGGTAGAATTAATGCCTTTTTGAAGCAGGTGGGAATCTCAGACCTCAGAAGTGAGAGGTTGAGGATGTCCGTAAAAACTCCAGCCAGTTGGTTCGCACAGGTTTTTAGAACACGACCAGGTATACCATCAGGTTCAGATGCTTTTCGAGGGTTCACCCCTCTGAAGGATTTCCTGACGTCGGCCTCTGTGACTGAGACTGAAATACCATCACAGCGAATGGGGGCTCGGGAAGGCACATCGGTGTTCTCCCTATCAAAGCGTGCGTAAAACGCATTGAGCTCATCAGGGAGTTATGTTTCCCTGTGGATTGGTCCCTGTGAGATCTCCACGACCTTAGCATATGAAAGACCTTTGGTGCTAACCTATTGGCCAGAAGGTTTCTGATCTTGCAACTTTCAGAGTTTGCTACTCTGAAAGTTCCTCTGCCAAATGAATATTTGAACCCATGTGATGGATGCACCTGGCCTGATTGACACTGAAATTAGTTTGAGAAGCACAGGCCAATGTGCGAGCATAGATAATCATCTTGACAAGATCCTCTGATCAAGCAAAGCCAATGCGTATTCAAAAATTTACTACATTCCATCTTAATGTAATGCTGGGATTATATTCACAAGCAAATACAAATAGTATTAAATGTATGATCTCACTCACGCCTGCAGATTATATCTGTCTGTAAGTGGAACCTTGCAACTTCCTTTCAAACCTGAGCCACTACAGTACACAACTTGTGATAAATAATAAAGACATTGCTTAATCATGTGCATGTGAAGGAAAATGGAAAATTCATTATTATTAAGTGTACTTTATTTCTGTGCAGTTTAAATCTATTTACCAGAGTGGTTCCATTACACATGGGACGTATGCCAGAGCGCAAATTCATTAGATTCAATACATACATTGATTGATATACTGTTCTAATTTCAAATATCATGGTAGATTTAACATAATATAACTTTAATATTAAATGTTAGGATGACTTTTGCCAGAAGTGAGCTAATTATGGTGAATTCAAACTGAGTATTGTGCTGCAAAAATGGCTTGCAAATACAATTGGATGAAATATGAATTGAGATCAGTATAAAGGCATAGCCATCACTTGCTGAGGGCTATTTCTGTTTTCATCTTATCTTAAAATATGAACGTTTTTTTTTTGTATTGTCTGCCTGGATGGCTATCTGGCCAACTTGCTCACCAGCCTATCTGCATTAAATTCAGTCCAACCTTGACTTTAAATTAATCCCCTGCTGATGAACTTGGAAGATTTCACTGTGCTGTTAGTATAATCACATATTGCCAACATGCAAATACAATCGTTACTCAGTTTGCTACAGAGCCAAATCATGGGTAATAACCATTTATTAAAAGTAAATGGAAACATTTCAATCCATTCAAATCTCCTAGTTCCTCCTCCCAAAAAAAAGTGTCACATTTGTCAAATTTCTAAAGACTCTGGTAATGTTCCAGCTTCTGTCAGGGACCAGCAAAGTCTGTTTCAATTGATTAATTTCAACACCCAGACCAGCCATGAAAGAGTTCTTTTTTCTCCGGTCATTTTTGAGATTATCCACTTTTTCTTTCGATGCCAAAACATCTATTACAGTGTGCTAAGCTTCTAGAATCATTTTTGTTTGAGAGCTTATTATTTTACACAGCAGTACATCTTCCCATAGCTGAACAATTATTTTTACTAATTTTTGGTGAGGCTTTCAGGTTTGCAGTAGGCAATCGGGTTCATCAATCCTCGTTGACGCTAATAGTAAATGAAATATCTTCCTTATCACAGTGACATTTGGCCAACAGGAACAAAAGTTCAAATTGAAATTATGGGAAGAGGTGACTTTGGGAACTATAAAAACAAATAGTTGGAGTGACTATTATATGCCTTACAATTCGGTATTATTTATTGTAACATAAGGCATTACTCCCATACCAGTTGAGGAAGGAAACTATATTCCCTTTCTTGCGACTGTTCTTGTTTCCTTGTCACATGTTATTCTTATTGATCACCACTGCAACTGAGCATGTGATTGAAATAGCAAATGATTCCAATCCCATTTCATTCACAAACTAATTTTATCAAATTAAACAAACAAAAATGGTTTCATGTTCATCCAGAGAAGAAAGGAAAAGACAATACAGGATAAAGTAGTCACTTTTATGGATATTTTGTGATAGTCCTTGAAAACACTATAATATCACATGAAGTAGCGGTCAGGGTACAATGTCCAGCATTTAATAATGATAATAAATACATTTCTGCTCTTCATTGAAAATCATCAAAATTATGTAGGGAATCTGAAATAAACAAAAATAAAATGCTGGAAAATCTCAGCAGGTCATATAGCATTAGTGGAAATTATTTCTGGCCTTTATTAATCATTGCAGAAACTTTGTAATAGCAAAGACACATGTCAGTTTTTAAGATATTTGAGATTTCTGATATAAAACACCACCTTCTGCATTAATTAATTGATTACACGTAGATATGTGTGATTTAGTTTAGTTTAGTTTAGAAATACAGTGCGGAAACAGGGCCGAGCCTTCGGCCCACCGAGTTAACACCAACAATCGATCCCTGCATATTAACAAAATCCGACACACAAACTAGGGACAATTTACACATACACCAAGCCAATTAACCTACAAAGCTGTACATCTTTGGAGTATGGGAGGAAACCGAAGATCTTAGAAAAAACCCATGCAGTCATGGGGAGAATGTACAAACTCCATACAGACAGCACCTGTAGTTGGGATCGAACCCGGGTCTCCGACGCGGCAAGCGCTGTAAGGCAGCAACTCTACCGCTGCTCCACTGTGCCGCCCAGTTACAGAATGAACCCACAGTCATCAGACCCATTGATGACCACACAAAAGGTTCTGCATAGATTTCACTTTATTGGTGCAGTGCAGTACACCCATGTACTGCTGATTGTGCAGTTTCACATACTGTATCAGCACACAATCACAAGGTGCGATTTCTAGAGCTTCTGAGACCGAGAGAATCCAACCGGCATTGACTGAAGTGATCTTGCATCGCTTTAAAAAGAAGGTCCCATAATCTCCAAAATAAAAACGGAAAGTGCTGCAAAACTCAGCCAGTCAAAAGATTCAGAGGAATGAGAACACTGAACAAATTGGGCCAGGAACGCTTCCTCAGACGTGGAAGAACTGTGTAGAGTTTACAGTTTTCATAAGAGCTGGAGGTAGGAGTGAGGTGTAAGACAAAAAAACTACATGGAAATTCAGTGAGACAAATCAGGTGATAAGAGGCATATGTTTTCCATAACCTCCAATCTCTCCGGAAGTCACTGAGCCAGATCATTTGATTGGATGTCCACCTATCACTCACCAATGGTTTGCGACTGCAAAGACTGCCACTCGCCTTTTGCCAATAAACCTTCTTGGTGCCAAATGGGGTTGGTAATTTGAGCCTCTGGAAAGATCAGCTGCACTTGCCAATCTCCAGGGATTGGGGAAAACCACTTGTCCTGTTTCCTAGGCACCGATAACGAGCAAAGCTCAGCCCTGCCAGGGGATAGACAAAAAGCTAACAACGAAACTCTCAGCACGTCCTTTTTGAGAGTGGGGTGGGGTCTCTCATCTTCTCTCACCCTAAACAAGGGCACAGCTGTGAAATGACGACAAGGTTTTGGATGCCAATCACTGAAGAGGAAGGATACACAGCCTGATAATCTGGCATTCTCAGGACTTTGCTGGTGCTGGATGGACAGATTTTCCAGGCTGTTGGATGTTAGTCCTATTAATATCCCAACACAATTTTAATTTACCATTTTAAAGATTTTACACAGGAATATAATTAACTTCCCAAAGAACCCTGTGAATTTAAAGGCTGGCTAGACACTGGATCCAGTGTGTTCAAAGGGCTGTAAATAGAACCACGGTGAATTTAAGAGCAGCACAGAAAACAGAGCCCCACTGAAACCATAGCGCCTTGGTGACTTTAAAGAGAGCACAGGAACCGTAGCCCCAGTGAGAGCAGGAAACCGAGTCCTGGTGAGGTTAAAAGATCGTGGGAAATAGTGCCTGTAGGTTTAAAGCGAGCATGGGAAATGGGGCCCCAGTGAGTTTGAAAAGGAAAGGAAAATGCATCCGGTGAGCAAATGCTAATCCATCAAGAGTTCCGAACAACGAAAGTGAGTTAGTGCATTTTTACTGCATTTAGAAACTGATCATGCAAGATCATGTTTCGTCCACTTTTAAATGCAGAAATACCCCTGATCCCCACTGCATTGTGCCTCTTTCCTGTCATCATCCCCACCCATTCCAGTTATCTCCACCCCAGAACACCCTACCCATCACACCTCTCAGGTGCCAGAGTCCCAGACGGAACCATAAAGCCCAGTCCTTCCCAGGATCTCACTCCATCAGGAGTCTCTCGCCATTCAGGGATCCAGGTGGGCGGTGAATCATCAGCAGCGACTGGTCACTGAACGAACAGGCATTCTACCGATGTACAGCCCAGGAGCTTATGCTCTCAATGGAGTGGCAAGACCCTGACACATTAGAAAAGTGAAAGGCTTGGTTGTTCAGTGATTCTCCAAGAACTCTGCGGATTGCACCACCCTCTGACCCAAGGTGGACATGTGCCTGCCCGCAAGTCGAACAATCAGTTCCAGTCTTTGTTTTATAAAGTATTTCTGATGTTTATGACAAACACCAGATTCTCATGCACCACACCAAGCAATATTATGCTCAGGGTGGAAAATGCTCTCCAGTCCAACAAAAAAGTAGTGGTGAAAGAAGGTGGTCAAGCAAATTAGAACCAATAGAAGGCTGCATCTTGAAAGAGGCTCAATGCCCCTCTGCCTGCAGTTAATGTTGATGAAAACCAACAACAAATCCTTTCGACCAAAACTCATATGCACACACACATCTCCATCATTCATTCAGCAGCAGCCTCAATACATCACCAATCCGACTGAACAATCATAAGGCATATCTTCACACACGTTCCAATTCTTGGCAGTAGAAAAAAACATCAAACAGCTTTCACATACTGTACCGCCAGCCATCTACACACGGCAGGTAGATCATGTTGGCGCATTGCTTTCTGCTCAATCATGCCGTACAAGTCTGGCCTGCAGAAGAAATGACACACAACCAGCTTCAACAACAGCATAGCGGTGGCTGAATAACTGCGTGTGCACCCTGACTGCCCTGGAATAAAGGCAGCAGCTGCCACACAGACTGTGGCCAACAACAATGCACTGAAGATTTCTGTCAGACTTATTACAGAAGCTTTTTTTCCCACATCTTTCTTCACTCCTCTTCAACCATTTTTCTCTAGTAGAAGGTGCAGATGGTTTAACTCTCCATCTATCACTTACCCCATTCTCTTCCCAATCATTACCCAGTGCCACTCTTTTCTCAGTGAACTCCAGAGCGGACGACAGTAACTTTACGGCAGGATATGTGGTTAGTGATTAGATACAGTTGGCCTGTGGTTGGGACTCGGTGGAGGGGGGAGGGGAAGGATAGCTTACATGACAACGTCTTGGAGGGTGAGTGCTGCTCCAGCTCCTAACATGCGTGGAATTTTTCTTGACGTAGAACTAGTGTTTTCCTGCTTGGAAATAGCAGCTCATCCATGCCAACACATGTGGATTGAGACATAATGGAGCATTGATGGATGAAGTCTTGGCATAGGCATGTGTCTGAATACACCAGTGGGAGCTCTGGCTTTCAGTCTCGGACTGTTGAGGCCCCACTATGGAGCAATGGGAACAATTCCATGGATTGTGAATAAGCAATCGTCTGTCATGGAAGCAGCGTTTGTCAAGTTCACTCCAACAGTACCCTCATTGTTGGCCGCCAGTCAGTTGCTCCAGACTGTAGCTGATCATGTGGAGAAAGTGCAGTGAGAAGCCAAGTCACCTCAGCTCAGAATTACTCAAGTCATCTGTCACAACCTGCAGCCTCCTTCATGCAAGGAAATAATTCTGCATCAGTTTGCTAATCCCCACTTTTGCACCTAAGTATTGCGATGGACAAAGACACATGGCACCAGGGGTTTACTCAAGCATGATTGACACGTAGAATATTTGGTTCTCGCTTTCACAAATTGTGGCAAAATGGCACTGAATTGATCGGTGGCATTGGGACAGTATTGGTATGGAGATTTGAGTTTCTCTCTACTAGTGTACATACATAGAATGAGCACGTGGCTGGTATGCCAGTGTGCAATGATTGTCTCTGATTGCTCGTGGGGAGGTGCTGAGAAATACTTCTTGACCTTTAGGAATGCTTGTGGTGAGCTGAAATAAAGTTGCAATGTAGTGATCATGAGGAGTGACAATGTCTTTACAACTCAGAACGATATTAGTGCTGTGATGGAACATTTGGTAAATAATTGTCATTCTGGTTTGTAAATGGTGTACATTGTTGCCTCTGTGCATAGGTAGTGGCTATCAGTTCAAAATAAAGATAAGAACTAAGCAGGGCGATTGTCCTGAATGAAGTCAAGCCTCTTAAATATCTTTGGAGCTTCAACCAAGGTAAGCAGAGAATATTTTCAAGTGTGGTTGGAGCTGCAAGTGGAACATAGAAGTTAGACATGGTGAAAAATATGTTCTTGGAAATAACATAAACGTTTTTTTTAATGTCAAAAGTTAAGTCTCTCAGTGAAGAATAGACAACCTCAGAGATGTTGTTTCATTTTCTCATACAAATAAATCAATTACTGGATTGAGGTCAGTTTCTGGGTAATGGTGGTCCTTGGGAAGCTGGCAGTGGGAGACTGGGCAACGGTAATTGGGTTGATTGCATAATCATCAACTGGTACTTGTGTAGTGAAAATATTAGTTTCTAAATTCTCCTACATCTGAATATTATCAAGGCCCTGGAATGTACAGGCACGGCTGTCTCTTTTTCTGAGCTTCTCTTCAGTGGACTGTTATAGATGTCCCATGAGTACTTCCAGTCACACCCGTTGGAGAGGGACTCTGTGGATCCACTATAATACGTCTGATAGGCAAGAACAAGCAAGTAAGTAAGTAATTTTATTGGCCAAGTATTCACATACGAGGAATTTGCCTTGGTGCTCCACCCACAAGTAACAACATGACATACAGTGACAGTTACTCAGAAAACACTAAACATTAATAATAATAAAACATTAATGATAAAACACCATTGATCAAGCATGTGAACCAACAAAATACCAGATCAAAGAGAGGCTACAGATTTTTGGCTGTTGAGTAGAGCAACTACTCGTGGATAAAAACTGTTTTTTTGTCTGGCTGTGGCAGCTTTGACAGTCCGGAGTCGCCTTCCAGAGGGAAGTGATTCAAAGAGTTTGTGGCCAGGGTGAGAGGGGTCAGAGATGATCTTGCTCGCTCGCTTCCTGGCCCTTGCAGTGTACAGTTCATCAATGGAGGGAAGGTTGCAGCCAATCACCTTCTCTGCTAATTGGACGATGCGCTGCAGTCTCCAGGTGTCGTGCTTGGTGGCTGAGCCAAACCAAACCATGATGGAGAAGGTGAGAACAGACTCTATGATCGCCGTGTAGAATTGGACCATCATTGCCTGTGGCAGATTGTGCTTCCTCAGCTGCCATAGGAAGTACATCCTCTGTTGTGCCTTTTTGACTGTGGAGTAGATGGTAGCCCCCCACTTAGAGATGATGGTTCCCAGGAACATAAAAGACTCCACAGATGTGACTGTGGTGTTGTTGATGGTGAGTGGGGTGAGGGGAGGGGGAGCTCTCCTAAAGTCTACAATCAATTCCACTGTCTTAAGAGCATTGAGCTCTAGGTTGTTGCGACGGCACCAGGACGCCAGCTTTGTAGGACTAATGATAAATCCGCTTCCTGTCTGTAGGACTCATTTCACCATGAATGAAATGTGGAAGGCACGGACTGTTTTGGAATGACAGTCTTCAATGCCTTCTAGGTGTACAATCATGATATCAAGACATTTTCAGGAAGACACACAGCTTTGCAAAATCAGGTATGCCATAGCCTTTTCACTTAATGAACTGATTAGGGTTCCTGTACAACATTTATCATTTGCAGGATTGCAGTCTGTGATTTGTTTGAATCATCAAGTTCAGATTATGTTGTATTCTCAGACATAGGTTTTGCAATGCATGGTTTGTCAGGTCTTTCAGATTCAATCTTTTTATAATGAGAACTTTATAATTACACCGCTTCAAATATCATTACCTCAGAACAATCAGTCTGTTCAAGCTACCTCCTCTTGTCAATTCAAGGAAAAAGAAGAATTAATTTATTGAATGGAGATTTACTCTGAAAATTCAGCAATACAATGTGAACAATAACATGACAAAACAGGCCCAAAGCCCAAAATAAAAGCATTACAATGTTCTTCAGTTTCAGCTTCATCACTTCATATTCAATGTATCACATGATTTATGTTAAACATGGAAGACACATGCCATTAATGGAAAACATTTAGTATCTGTGAAATTTGGTTTAATAAGATGTACCAATTTCCATTCAGTCTGTTTTTTTTGTTTTCTCTTATTACGCTTGCTTTAATGAAATGACTTAGGGGACAAATAAAAATTGATTTAATCAACTCTTGTACCTGCCTGAAGGGAGATCTGAAAGAAAGCAAAGCAATGAATTGTGAAACACAACAGAGGATGTCCATTAACTGCAAATGTAAAAATCATTCCCTAATTTCTTGGAATGCTCCGATTATATTGCACTCTCAGAAATAAGTTTTACAATGCATCATTTATCTAGACTAGCAGGTAAAAAAAAAATTATGACATGAACTCCATAATTCTACTGCTTAATTATCTTTGTCCTTTTCTTTTTAATATTTGGATTGTCCATAAACTGATGTCAACTACCGCTCGGTCCGCAAAAAACCAACCCGACCTCCCGGTGGCTCAGCACTTCAACTCCCCCTCCCATTTCGTATCCGACCTCTCGGTCCTGGGCCTCCTCCATGGCCAGAGTGAGCAACACCGCAAGTTGGAGGAACAGCACCTCATATTCTGCTTGGGGAGTCTGCATCCTTTGGGCTTGAACATTGAATTTTCTCAATTCTGTTAACCCTTGCTGTCTCCTCCCCTTCCCACCTCTCCCTCAGCCCTCAGGCCCTGGCATTCCCTCTATCTCTATCTCCCTCCCCCACCCTAGTCGCACTGGCTTCTCATTTTCACACCACAAACAGCTTACAATGGCTTTTTCCCTTTATCATCGATACTTTTTTGCATATCTTTCATTCATTGTTCTTTATCTCTCCACATCACAGTATATATATCTCGTTTCCCTGATCCCTGACCAGTCTGAAGAAGGGTCTCGACCCGAAACGTCGCCTATCTCCTTCGCTCCTTAGATGCTGCTGCACCCGCTGAGTTTCTCCAGCTTATTGTGTAACCCTATGGCAAAGTTGAAACAAGTTAACCTTACTCACTACTAACAGTTTTACAAGATGGCCAGTGGTTTGGTTACGGCTATGTGACACTGGAATTTTTTTATGAGTTCTGTAACCTGTAAAGTCTATGAGTTATGTAGGAAGGAACTGCAGATGCTGGTTTACACCAAATATAGACGCAAAATGCTGGAGTAACTAAATGGGACAGGCAGCATCTTTGGAGAGAAGGAACGGGGGACGTTTCAGGTTGAGACCCTGTTTGAGGCAGATTTATCTTTTAGGGTCATATATCCTGATCTTAAATCCAGGCTTTGTTTCAATGGGTAATTAGAGTTAGAAAGTAACTCACTGTTGCTGCATCCTGCTGTGAAGCCAGTAAATTTTGGTGAGTTTTGCCACTTCTGGTGAGAAGCCAGTAAACTGAGGAAGCCTTTGAAGGGTAGGATTAACTGCCCAGTCATCAGATGAGAATCTCCCAATCAGTTGGTGTAGTTGAACGGATGAATAATTTATTGTCACATGTGACAAGTCACAGTGAAATTATTTTCTTACATATCCAATGTATGCAAATATTCGCCAATAAAGGACGCTTGCAAAGTTACAAAGTTACAAACTAAACCCGTGCCAGTTCCCCCTTTGTTCTCCCCCCTCCCCCACGCCAGGTCCTCCATTGTCCATTGTTCTTTCCCTCCCCCATGCCAGATCCTCCTTTATTCCTTGCCCCGGCAATGGTGTCCTCACTTCCACGTGGTCCGTCCTCATCCGTCAGTCGGCCATGCGTCCATCGCTGCACCGACCGCTCCACTAATGCTGCTGGGTCCCCTCCTGATGCCTCCGTGGTGCCGACCCAGGCCACAGCCGCGGACTCCACAGACCCAGGACCCGTCGACCTGCGAGGCTCCACCTCCGACCCGCGAGGCCCAGCCTCCGATCTTCGACCCGCGAGGCTCCAGCCCGTGAGCTCTGACCCGCGAGACTCTGGGTGATGGTGAGATGCTTTTTTTTTAAACTACTGCAGCTGAAGGTCCTTCCACAGTGTTATTGAGAAATGATTTCCAAATCTCTGACAACAATGGCAGCGAAATGCTCAGAGGTATTCCAAATGGATCTCCTGCCTTTTCCCTTGAAAGAGCAGAGGTTACGGGTTTTGGAGAAACGATTGGACCTGATGTCGTGCACTTGCTTTGAAGGAAATTAACATAGGAAAGAGTGGATTGCTTGTCTATCAGTAGGGAAAGAGATAGACTCGGTTTATACTCTCTGGAATTTAGGAGATTGGATCTTATAGAAACTTACAAATTCTTAATTGGACAGGCTAGATGCAGGAAGATTGTTCGTGCTTAAGGATAAGGAAATCCACACCTCTGGGCCACGCCAGTTCATTGGCTATATTTAAGAGTGAGTTGGAGTGGCTAAGGGGATCAGAGGGTATGGAGAGAAGGCAGGTACGGGATACTGAGTTGGATGATCAGCCATGATCATATTGAATGGCGGTGCAGGCTCGAATGATGGCCTACTCCTGGGTTACCTTTTTACTTATAGGTGTGGAACAATGAATTTCTGAAGAAGGGTCTTGACCCGAAACGTCG
Source organism: Okamejei kenojei (assembly GCA_035221665.1). Classification (NCBI taxonomy): domain Eukaryota; kingdom Metazoa; phylum Chordata; class Chondrichthyes; order Rajiformes; family Rajidae; genus Okamejei; species Okamejei kenojei. The sequence goes on along the minus strand of CM069131.1, from coordinate 88,199,939 downwards.
CCTTTTCTCCAGAGATGCTGTCTCACCCGCTGAGTTACTCCAGCATTTTGTGTCTACCTTTGATTTAAACCAGCATCTGCAGCTCTTTCTTACAATGAATGTTGGAAAACATAAAACAAACCCTCAAGTACAATTGAAAATAGATAACATAAGTATAGAAAGAGTATATGAAAATACATTTCTTGGTGTGATCTTAGACCACAAAATTTGCTGGAAACCACATATAAACCACGTCAAAGCAAAACTGGCAATGTCTATGGCAATATTGGGACAATCAAGACACATTCTGGATCACAAATCATTACATACTCTGTATAATACCTTCTTATTGCCATATCTGAGTTACTGTGTGGAGATATGGGGTAACAACTGCAAAACCAACCTACAGCCATTATGCACATTACAAAAAAGAGCAATAAGAATTATCAATAACGCTGGATATCTTGAACATACCAATTTATTATTCTTAAAGTCACATACACTGAAGTTCACCAATCTAGTTAAATTTAAGACTGCACAAATTATGTACAAAGCAAGAAATAATTTACTTCCAAGAAATATACAAAAACTGTTTATGCAAAGACAGGATCGGTATAATTTGAGAGGGGAACTTAATTAAAAAATAACTCAATGTCAGACCAACTCTATGGGGTGAATTTGTGGAACAGGAGATAAAACTTAGCACAATCATAACTCAGTTTAAAAAGATGTACAAAAACACTTTTTTTTTTAAAGCATATTGAGATGAGGATAGGTGATTTTGAGTGGGATATTTGTTATACTGATTGTATTGGGAATGGTGATTATAGGATGATGGGTTGTATATATGACTAAGAGATACTGTATAGTACATGAGGGTTTTATCTTTTTTCTTTTTTTCTTTAATTTTTTGTATGGCTTTGTAAATATTTGATTAGTGGATAAATACAAAATAATTTGCTGTACATATGGAAATAGGTGTTTATAGCTGCTAAATGTGTATAAGATAATTATAAGCAGTTCAATAAGGAGTGGGAATTAATAAGCTTTGGCTTCTTCCTGCTCCTTTTCGGACACTTATGATTTCATTTATTTATAAATATTGTTTATGACACTTTATAAATATTCTTGTTTTGTTTTTTTGTTTTTTCTATGCTGTTTCACATTTGTTTTTTATTCGTTTATTCTGTTCGAAATAAAGAATTAAATAAATTAAATAAATAAGTAAATGTTGTTGGATCTCCCCTAATCATGATGTAGAGAGTTTGCCATCACACTCCTGAATTGTGCTTAATAGATGGTCAAAAGGCTCTAGCGACTCAAGAGTTGAGTTACCTGTAACAGAATATCCACATTTGTAGTTGTATTTGTGTTTATTTGTCTTAAGGTTTATAGTCGACAACCCACAGGATGGTGACGGTGATGGATTCAGCAAGTGATGCCAACAGATATCAAAGTGAGGTAGTTTATCCCTATTTTGTATGGTAATTGTGTAGCTATTTAGTGTTGCAGCAGCTGTTTTTCTTATATTGTCCAGGTCTTATTGCTTGCAGGCAATAGCAGTTTCATTATCTGAGAAGCAATGAATATATTTCAGTGCTATAAAATTGAACTGTGCAAACAACACCAAAACAAAACCAATTTCTGATAAGATTAAATGAAAAAAAAACCCTTTAAGCTCTAAAGTGGTGCAACCCAGGCTGACAAGAAAAAGTCAAGGTATTTTTATATCCAAGGAAGAAGCTTATAAAAGCTCCAGGAAATTGATAAGGAGAGGGAAGATCGACACGAGGCTCCATAGATACGCAAAAGGAGAAGATTAGAGAGCACAAATTTACCAATAGAGATTGCTGGATTTATATTACAGACCAAGAAAACAGTGTAGGAATAGAAACCTACGTTGTGTCACTTTTTATGTTATCGTCGTGGCTATCCCTCGAGGTCGAGGATGATGGTCCACGTTCTGTTGTTTTTATGGACTCTCAGGTGGCTTGTGAGTCCAATCCTGCCTTTGATAGTTCTCTGGCATTCAGGACAGGTAATTCCAGATGGCTGATCGAGCTTTGTTTGTTGCTGCCTTTCTTTCTGTTTTCTTCTCTTTTCTTCTCTTTTCTTCTAGTTCTGCGTATCTCTTGGCTTCGAATGTCGCTGTTCCTTCTTGGATGATGGTTCGCCAAAGTTTCCTCTCCTTGGAATTGGTTTCCAAATTGTCGATGTCGATTTCACATTTCTTCATGCTGGCTTTTAAGGCGTCTTTGAATCTCTTCTTTTTTCCGCCTCTTTTACGTTTGCCTTCTTTAGGGTGGGAGTAGAAGGTTTGCTTTGGTAGATGCTCGTCTTCCATCTGAACAACATGACCGACCCATCTTAGTTGGTTCTTGATGACGAAGGCTTCAATGCTAGATGTTTTTGCTTCATTCAGCACGCTGATGTTGTTTCTTCTGTCTTCCCAACTGATATTTAAGCTGCTTCGAAGGCATTGTTAATGGATCTTTTCAAGTGTTTTCAGATGGTGTCGGTATGTTGTCCAGGTTTTTGATGCATACAGGAGTGTTGGAATCACCACTGCCTTGTACACTAACATTTTGATGTCTGTTCGGATGTCACGATTTTGAAGGACTCTCGTTCGAAGACGTCCAAAAGCTGATCCGGCACACTTAAGACGATGTTGGATCTCATCATCAAGGTCGACATTGGAGGAGTGGTGACTTCCAAGGTACGGAAAGTGATCCACATTTTCAGGGTTGTTTCACCAAGTTGAATTACAGCTATAAAGCTGTAAGCAGGTGCAAAAAAGAGTCCTGTCAGAAACTGCCATTTGTGGCAGATATTCTGAAAGCAAGCTAAGTTTAAAATTATTGCTTGTAGGACAATCCAAATACAGAATATTGTGATCGAAGAAATGTTTGATGAAAGTTGGCATGCCAAAGAAATCAATAGATTCCTGACTTAGAGTGCTCTATTTTTACCATAATTGCCTAGGATTTCTGAGATCCTGATTCACAAATTACAATGAAAATTGCCTGAACATTCTTGGCCATGAACTTTGATTTATTGGTACACACAACTAAGCAAGATAACGTTTGAGTTCCCTATTGCTGCATTTTTGTTTTTATCTTATCTAACCTTGTCATAAATGGTCGTCTTTATTAATTTTGATGTTACAATTCTAGATGCTGCAAGAGTAATTGACTCTCCATAAAAGTAAAATCAGATTTCTCCAAGTGAAATCCAAGTAGAATCCTACAGCACAGAAACAGACTCTTCAACCTGTCCATGTTGACCAATATTAATAAAATTAATATACCAACTTTAGTACATAACCTTTAAAAAATGTGGTCTTTAAAAATTTGATAGAATAGAATCACTGTGAGCATTTCCATTCATTGGAATATAGGTCCTCCCATGTTGTGAACGCCCAACTTATGTACAACCTCAACATATGAACAAGCATTTGGGAGACCGGCGGGATGAAATTGCCTTCGCTGCCATGTGGGAACTCGGCAATGTTGCTGCATCTTGCAATGTAATAGTAAGATCAAACTTAAACCAGTTTGAAGTTTGATCTTTATTTTATGAGGAGTTACGATGAGGGATTGCGTGAAGAAGACAGCCATAAAAGGCTGTGTAATCATGGCTAGGATGAGTGGGAACCATTGCTGAGTAGGCCAGTCTGGTACTACCAATATGCCAGAGGCGGAGTCTTGCTTGATCTTGGCCAAGCATCGACTGATGAGGCAAAAAGGGGGAAACACATGCAAGAACTTCCCACCCCAGTGTAGCGAGAATGCATCTACTGTTACTGCCCCTGGGTCTGGTTCCCATGAACCATAATTTGGTAACTGATGGTTTAGTCTGGATGCAAACAGATCAATGTCCGGTACACCATACCGAATGACAATGTCGTTAAAGACTTAATGATTCAACATCCATTCTTTGCTGTCATTGAATTCTCATGACCTAATGTTTGCCACCACCTGGCAAGTAGATAGCTGAAACCCAGATGTTTCTCTCAATACACCAGTGCCAAATGAGGTTAGACTATTTATCACAGGATACAAACTTACTTGTGATTAATGTATGCCACTGCTGTAATGTTGTCAACCTGAAGTTGAACATGCACATGATGCGTATTGGTACAATAAGCCTTTAACCCATAGAGTGCTCCCAACAACTCAAGGTAGTTAATATCATGTGACTGAAGCATCAATGCTTCCTGCAGATTCCATCTGCCACCACAGCTTGAGACGGTGTTGGTAGCACCCCAACCTAGAGTACTAGCATCAGTAGGATAACTGATGGTGTATCAACTAAAATAGTACTAGAGAAAAACCGAATATTGGTCACCCACCATTGTAACTCATCAATGGCTTCAGCTGGCAACTGCACGGGTCTATCGAAGTGTCCTCTATGAAGGTTGAGTGCCTGCTCCTTTGCACGTTGTAAGTTTTGGTAGTGCAAACGCCCAAACTGAGCACCTGGGAAAGCAGCCACTAATTTGCCAATTATACTATCCACATGTCTAATAGAAGGTCTGTTCTTAACAATGAGGTTGCTGCAGGCTTCAATTAAATCTAATTGCTTGCCCCAAGGCAGAATCACTGATGTGAGTTGAGTTAATGGTGGATCCCAAATAATTAATTACTGTAGATGGTACCAATTTTGAATTAGCAGGATGGGTTAGGAACCCCAGTCTTTCAAACATGAGTTTGGTAGCTGACACAGATAATTCAGCTAATTCCATAGTTTTCCCAATGATTAAGATGTCATCCAAGTATGCCATGATTATATGATTCTGTGCCCTGAGTAGCCCCAGGACTGGTTTTAGCAATTTTGTGAATAGTCTGGGGGCTGAGGTTAACCCATTAGGCAATGCTTTAAACTACCACAATTGCCCCATCCAGCTAAACTTCAAATATCTCCTGTGATCTTCATGAATGGCCACCAAATAGTAAGCATCTTTGAGGTCGATGCATGCCATGTAACATCCCTTGGAAACCAGTTGTTTGGCAGTAACAAAGTTTCCCATTTTGAAGTGCTTATAGTGCACAAAGGTGTTAAGCCCAGTCAAATCAAGTATGATTCGGCATCCTCCATCCTTCTTTTGCCTAGTAAATACAATGGACACAAATTGGCAAGACTCATGACTCGACTTCTCAATTACCCCTTTCTTGCATAAAGATATAATTTCAGCTTGTGCATTCGCACACTCCTGTTGTGAAGGAATAAAAGTGCGGCTCGGTATATGCTGTGTGGGTGGAGGCGAATTGAAAAGGAACACAATTTGGAAACCTTGTATGCTACGCAGTATAAACGGGTCAGATGTTATCCAATGCCATTCATGTAAGAAAAATTGTAATCTCCCCCCGACTTGTAACTGATCCATCAAAAATGAGTTACGCAAACAACCAGACTCACTTACCTCAGTGGTTATTGGCAGTAAGGTGTTTGCGTCTGCACCTGAGGTCTGGGGGGTAGGGCTGTTGGAGGGCGCCATCCGCACATCTTGAACATGCCCCAGCTTGGGCCCTGCCCTAAAAAAGGCCTCTGTGCCTGATGTTCATGATGCCCACCATATCCGGCGATCCGTCTGGTGTAGAGAGGAGGGTAGGGGCACTGCCGCTGGAAGGCTGAAGTCTTGGAAGGTGTTGAGGCCGGCCGTTTTAGCCTCATCATCCAGCTCCCTGATCTGTTTAGGCAGGTCTTCCCCGAACAGAAGGTTAGGTGGCTGGACGTTTCCGGTCTTGCACAGACCTGCAAATTTTGGGTTCAGAGCAGGACGGATGGCATTCTTACGGAGGGAATTGATCTCAAAATGTGCATTGCACATTAATTCCATACCGTCATGCTGAACATCAGAGAGGGGCCCCCCATCCATCGACCTGGCAAAGGCCGTGATGCCGGAGGCAAGTAATTTTAAGATTTTTTGTAATTTTACCTCCTTGGCTCTGACATCCCCTCCAATGTGTCCCCAGATGGAGAGATTCACTGCCGGGACATTCAATGAGGCACAGTTTTCTGGGGTAGGGTATTTGGACACTCTCAAGATGGCGCCTGCCTGCGGCGACCTTTGCGGAGCTCCGGTACATTCCTGGGTGTGCATATCTCTGAAGATCTTTCCTGGTCCGAGAACACTGATGCAATTATCAAGAAAGCACATCAGCGCCTTTACTTCCTGAGAAGATTACAGAGAGTCGGTCTGTCAAGGAGGACTCTCTCTAACTTCTACAGGTGTAGAAGTTTTATTTTAGTGTAGAAATAGCAGGAGCTATGACAGAAATATTTCAAATGTCATTAGAAACGGGAATAGTGCCGGAGGATTGGCGTACTGCGCATGTTGTTCCATTGTTTAAAAAGGGTTCAAAGAATAAACCTAGCAATTATAGACCTATTAGTTTGACCAGGAACAGCCAACATGGATTTGTGCCTGGAAGGTCATTTTGACAAACCTTCTTGAATTTTTTGAAGCGGTAACTAGGGAAATTGATGAGGGTAAAGCAGTAGATATTTTCTATATGGATTTCAGTAAGGCCTTTGACAAGGTTCCCCATGGAAGGTTGGTTAAGAAGGTTCAATCTTTGGGTGTTAATGGTGGAGTAGCAAGATGGATTCAACATTGGCTGAATGGGAGATGTCAGAGAGTAATGGTGGATGGCTGTTTGTCAGGTTGGAAGCCGGTGACCAGTGGGGTGCCTCAGGGATCTGTGTTGGGTCCACTGTTGTTTGTCATGTACATCAATGATCTGGATGATGGGGTGGAAAATTGGATAAGTAAGTATGCAGATGATACTAAGATAGGTGGTGTTGTGGATAATGAAGAAGATTTTCAAAGTCTACAGAGAGATTTGGGCCATTTGGAAAAGTGGGCTGAAAGATGGCAGATGGAGTTTAATGCTGTAAATTGAATAGATTAAAGGCCGATAAATCCCCAGGGCCAGATAGGCTGCATCCCAGAGTACTTAAGGAAGTAGCTCAGGAAATAGTGGATGCATTAGTGATAATCTTTCAAAACTCTTTAGATTCTGGAGTAGTTCCTGAGGATTGGCGGGTAGCAAATGTAACCCCTCTTTTTAAGAAGGGAGGGAGAGAGAAAACGGGGAATTACAGACCAGTTAGTCTAACATCGGTAGTGGGGAAACTGCTAGAGTCAGTTATTAAAGATGGGATAGCAGCACATTTGGAAAGTGGTGAAATCATTGGACAAAGTCAGCATGGATTTACAAAAGGTAAATCATGTCTGACGAATCTTGTGGAATTTTTTGAGGATGTAACTAGTAGCGTGGATAAGGGAGAACCAGTGGATGTGGTATATCTGGACTTCCAGAAGGCTTTCGACTAGGTCCCACATAAGAGATTAGTATACAAACTTAAAGCATACGTTATTAGGGGTTCAGTATTGATGTGGATAGAGAACTGGCTGGCAAACAGGAAGCAAAGAGTAGGAGTAAACGGGTCCTTTTCACAATGGCAGGCAGTAACTAGTGGGGTACCGCAGGGCTCAGTGCTGGGACCCCAGCTATTTACAATATATATTAATGATCTGGATGAGGGAATTGAAGGCAATATCTCCAAGTTTGCGGATGACACTAAGCTGGGGGAGCAGTGTTCGCTGTGAGGAGGATGCTAGGAGACTGCAAGGTGACTTGGATAGGCTAGGTGAGTGGGCAAATGTTTGGCAGATGCAGTATAATGTGGATAAATGTGAGGTTATCCACTTTGGTGGCAAAAACAGGAAAGCAGACTATTATTTAAATGGTGGCCGATTAGGAAAAGGGGAGATGCAGCGAGACCTGGGTGTCATGGTACACCAGTCATTGAAAGTAGGCATGCAGGTGCAGCAGGCAGTGAAAAAAGCGAATGGTATGTTAGCTTTCATAGCAAAAGGATTTGAGTACAGGAGCAGGGAGGTTCTACTTCAGTTGTACAGGGTCTTGGTGAGACCACACCTGGAGTATTGCGTGCAGTTTTGGTCTCCAAATCTGAGGAAGGACATTATTGCCATAGAGGGAGTGCAGAGAAGGTTCACCAGACTGATTCCTGGGATGTCAGGACTGTCTTATGAAGAAAGACTGGATAGACTCGGTTTTATACTCTCTGGAATTTAGGAGATTAAGAGGGGATCTTATAGAAACTTACAAAATTCTTAAGGGGTTGGACAGGCTAGATGCAGGAAGATTGTTCCCGATGTTGGGGAAGTCCAGGACAAGGGGTCACAGCTTAAGGATAAGGGGGAAATCCTTTAAGACCGAGATGAGAAAGACTTTTTTCACACAGAGAGTGGTGAGTCTCTGGAACTCTCTGCCACAGAGGGTAGTTGAGGCCAGTTCATTGGCTATATTTAAGAGTGAGTTGGATGTGGCCCTTGTGGCTAAGGGGATCAGAGGGTATGGAGAGAAGGCAGGTACGGGATACTGAGTTGCATGATCAGCCATGATCATATTGAATGGCGGTGCAGGCTCGAAGGGCTGAATGGCCTACTCCTGCACCTAATTTCTATGTTTCTATGTTTATGTTTCTAAGTGTGAAGTGCTACATCTTGGCAGGCCAAATCAAAATAGGACGTACATGGTAAATGGTAGGGAATTGAGGAATGCTGTGGAACAGAGAGATCTAGGAATAACTGTGCATAGATCCCTGAAGGTGGAATCGCATGTAGATAGGGTGGTAAAGAAAGCCTTTGGTGTGCTGGCCTTTATAAATCAGAGCATTGAATATAGGAGTAGGGAAGTAATGTTAAAATTGTACACGGCATTGGTAAGACCAATTCTGGAGTATGGTGTACAATTTTGGTCGCCTAATTATAGGAAGGATGTCAACAAAATAGAGAGAGTACAGAGGAGATTTACTAGAATGTTGCCAGGGTTCCAGCAACTATGTTACAGAGAAAGGTTGAACAAGTTAGGTCTTTATTCTTTGGAGCGCAGAAGGTTAAGGGGGGACTTGATTGAGGTCTTTAAAATGATGAAAGGGATAGACAGAGTTGACGTGGATACGTTTTTCCCATTGAGGGTAGGGAAGATTCAAACAAGAGGGCATGACATGAGAATTAAGGGACAGAAGTTTAGGGGTAACGTGAGGGGGAACTTCTTTACTCAGAGGGTGGTGGCTGTGTGGAATGAGCTTCCAGCAGAAGTGGTGGAGGCAGGATTGATTTTAACATTTAAAAATAAAGTGGATAGGTATATGGACGTGAAGGGAATGGAGGGGTATGGTCTGAGTGCAGGTAGATGGGACTAGGGGAAAACAAATGGTCGGCACGGACTGGAAGGGCCGAGAGGGCCTGTTTCCGTGCTGTAATTGTTATATGGTTATATGGTTATATAGGTGCACAGTAGAGAGCTTGCTGAACGGTTGCATCGTGGCTTGGTTCGGCAACTTGAGCGCCCTGGAGAGGAAAAGGCTACAAAAAGTAGTAAACACTGCCCAGTCCATCATCGGCTCTGACCTTTCTTCCATCGAGGGGATTTATCGCAGTCTCTGCCTCAAAAAGGCTGGCAGCATCATCAAGGACCCACACCATCCTGGCCACACACTCATCTCCCTGCTGCCTTCAAGTAGAAGGTACAGGAGCCTGAAGACTGCAAAGACCAGATTCAGGAATAGCTACTTCACCACAGCCATCAGGTTAATAAACCTGGCTCGGACAAAACTCTGAACATTAATAATCCATTGTCTGTTATTTGCACTTCATCAGTTTGTTTATTCATGTGTGTATTTACGTATATAATGGTATATGGACATACTGATCTGTTTTGTAGTCAATGCCTACTATGTTCTGTTGTGCTGAAGCAAAGCAAGAATTTAATTGTCCTATCAGAGACACATGGCAATAAATTCACTTGAACTTGAACTTGACATGGTTTCTTCCATGGCCTGATCTTGGAGTTGGTGAGAGGCCATATAATTAATGCTCACGGCCAACTCCTCTCCCAATGGTTCCCATGATTGGGAAATTATGGCAAATTTGGATGCCATGGGGGGTATTCCCGGGGTTAGCCCCTCATGCGTTGATGTATGCTCCCCATCTGTGCCTCCGTAAACTGAGTCAGTATAAAACTGGCCTCGTACGCTGGCCTCGCTGCGGCCCACCTCTTCACCTTAGACATAGTCTCCGCAAAGTTTGAGTACTCTGTAAAGAAAGTAACCGAACTGGGAGCAACGACCTCAGATAAAGTATAAGCACTTACCTGAGCATTTTAAACTTACCGCTGGAAGGAGCGACGCACCTGTCCAGTCAGTCACTGCGCATACGTCAGACGTAATGATGTGCATGCGGACTGGCGGGCTTCTTCACGGTATCACTCACGTGACTCCGAAGTAAAATCTGAATGATCGAGTTAAATGCCCTAGCTTATCTACACATCGGCCCTTGGTTGGCCTATGTTTTTTTCAATTTATTGCCGTGCAGCCATATTTCCAACGTGAACTGTTGGGGTTATGAACAGTTCTCAGGAACACAACCTTGTCCTAAGCTGGGGAGGATCAGTACACAAAACTGGAGGCTGTCAATATAATAGTCACCAGAGAGAAATTGGGGTATTCACAACTTCTTCTTTAACCAGAGAATGGTGAAAGTGGAACTTGTTTCTGTTAGTAATGGACGAGGAGGATAGCATGGGTGTATGTATTCAAAATTAATAACCATATAACCATATAACCATATAACAATTACAGCAAGGAAACAGGCCCTCTCGGCCCTTCCAGTCCGTGCCGACCATTTGTTTTCCCCTAGTCCCATCTACGTGCACTCAGACTCTTGATAAACATATCACAAACCTCCACAAAGGTATTTTCACCCACCCTTTTCCCATCATTTTAAAGTAGGCTTTATCCCCATTTTTTTTAAACATTTCTGATGAAAAGTAGTTGACATTAAATATTTACTCAATGTACACAGATGCTGCCTTAGCAGCCAAGTATTTCTAATAATTCTTGTTTTCATTTCAGATTCCCACAGCTGCAATATTTTGCATTTGGACAGAATAATTTGACTAATGTACCCGTTTAACTAACGTACCCGTTCTCGATTCAGTTGTCAGACCTCTGGACAGAGTGCTGATAAAGTTTCTGACAACTTTCAATTTTCCACATATTATTTCATTTTATAATGTGCCATGAACTATTATATTCAGTCATTATATAGTATAAACACATTTCTCACTGTACCCTTCAATTCTGCATCCTCGTATGGAATAATTTCAATTGTGCAAATTGATATTCTTGTGTATTTATTGTACCCATATAAGGGGTATCCTCTCTGGCCTCTGTTCCTGTGCAAGTCCTTTGAAGCATTGGAGAGCACAGTGAGCACAGCCATATGGAAGGGGTTTAATGGACAGTAGCATCAGGTTCATAAGACAATTTCATTTTCTGGACTGCTCCTGCAGGGTGGATCATGCTCCCATTAAGTTTCTAATATCGGCTGCATCATCCATGATCTGGCAATCGTGAGGAACCAGCCCTTCAAGAGTGTGGAGCAGCAGGAAAATGGAGGTGGTAGACAGTGAACGGAGGCACTTGGATGTTCATTTCAGAACATTAAGGTGGATCCTATCATTTATACTAGGATGCAGAAGGTCTGCTTTTACCTTGTGTTTAGAGTTCAAGGTCATAAGCATTTGTTCATCTCATTACCTGAGGCTGAGCCAAATAACCAGAAGTGTGATGAGCTCAGGCACAAGCTGAGAGATAGGAATGCAGAACCTTACCACCATTCAGTCTTGGAATGGTCGCCTGCAACTGTTCGTCCTTTCATCCTTTTTTTAATTTTTAGTCTGTCAAAAGTTTTGTTTTGGCGGTCTTTTAGTGTTTTTATGTGGGGGGATGGGGCGGGGGGGTGGAAGGGGGAAACTGTTTTCTACAGTCCCTACCTGGTCGAGGATGCATCTTTCCTCTGAGCTGCATCTTCACCCCCTCCTCACGGCCTACCATCTGGATTGGCGCGGCCTTTCCTGCCGGTGACTGGCCAGAGCTTCAGCTCAGCAGTGGCGCAGCAGTGAAGTACCATCGCGGAGCGGGTGATGCCCTACTGGGGTCGCCATGTTGGAAGCTCCGGAGTGCTGGGCCTGCAGACTTTAATACCGTGGAGGTGTGGTCTGCGGAGCTTCCAGCCGCAGGCGGCGCTGACATTAACATCGCAAAGCCCTGGGATCTTTCGCCGAGGTCGCCAGTGTTGGAGCTCTACCCAGTTCGGCTCGTGGACTTCGGGAGCCGCGGAATCCAGTAGGAAGCAGTCGATTCGGAACTCCAAGCCGCTGAATGTGTTCTTCCAATGCCGGAGTTCCATCATCCGGCGAGAGGGCCTGAAACATCGGGCCGCCGTTGCGGCGACAGCTGAGGCCTCAGTAGGCCCCGACCACGGGTGAACAAGAGGAAGAGGACTAAACCTTGTTGCCTTCCCTCACAGAGGGAAATGTTGTTTCTGCTGTTGGGGGGGGGGGGGGGGGGGGGGATGTTTTTATGTTTTTATGTTAAATTCTATAGTGTTGTGTGTCTATAGTGTTATGTTAAATTCTATCTTATTTGTGTGTTGCATGGTAACTCAAATTTCACTGCACCAATTGGTGTATGTGACAATAAATGTCCTTTGTCCTTTGTCCTTTGATGCGGTGACCCAAGCAATGGATATCTCACCATTCGCCCTTGCATTCAGACCCAGTATCATTAGCCATTCCTCCTAGCATGAAAAGGACATGACCAAAGTGCAAGAATAGAGGGGAAAAATTATAAATATGGGCAGGGCTGCTGTAGATGAGTGAGCTCTTTTATTTAAAATGAATTTAAAATAAAGTAAATAATTAATTATATAAACAATAATTAATTATTAAAAAAAATTAAATCAGTGAATATTCTTAATGGATCACCATTAAATAGAAAAACCTATGATTGCTGAGATCATATCATTTTCCATAAAAATTTCACGATGTAGATGCTGACCCACGGTTGACGATCGGTGAGAGCGTGGAGGACCACCGTGAGGTGGGGAGGGAAAGTGAAATGGAGGACCCGGGGTGGGGGGGACTGTCGTGAGGGAGGAGAGGGGAGAACAATGGACAATGGGGTGGGGGGGGGGATCAAAGAAATATTTGTCTACATTGTGTATGCAAGCAAAGAATATCACTGTGCCTGGTCACATGTGACAATAAAGTATTCTTATTGAATCTTTGATAAATGTAATTCTTATTTATATAATTAATTTACTTAGTTCAGGCCTGCCCATGTTTACTAACCAGTCCCTCAGCTCTTGCACTTTTCATCAGGAAATTGGGTTTTGATATAAGCTGACTTGCATGTGTGCAGAAACTTTACATGGAGTGCACTGAACATGCAGGGATTAACCACCTGAATGAGTAACCCAGAGGTCTGGTGTAACAATTGACTTAAAATGCTATAATGTCTGCTGTGCAATTTAAATTCAGTTAATAATCTGATATTTTTTTTAAAACAACTTTTCAAAACTAGTGGATAATTATGAAAACTCATGTGGAATACTTTATTGTCACATGTGACTAGGCACAGTGAGATTCTTTGCTTGCATACACGAGACAATGTATACAAACAGCAGCCACCTACGGCGCTGACAAAGTTACAAAGCACGCCGGCTTCTCCTTTGCTCTCGCCACCCCCTGCTGGGTCCCCAATGTCCTTTATCCCCCACCGCTATTGTCCGTTGTTCTCCCCCCACCTCCTCGCTCACGGCGGTCCCCCCATGCCAGGTCCTACATTGTTCTTCACCACATCCCTCATGGTGGTTCACCACGCTCTCATTGAACGTCGACCGCAGATCAATCCGTGAGGCATCGCCGCCGCCACGAGGCTTCACCACTGCCAAGTCCCCATCGTCATGAGGCTTCACTGCTGCCGCAGCTTCACCGTCATCGCCGAGGCCTCACCGCTGTCGACGCCCCATTTCACGCCTCTGTGGTGCAGAACCGAGCCCCAGCTCCGAGCTCCGTCGGCCGCTCTCTCACCAGAGAGAGGTGAACTCGGCCTTGCCCATCATGGCCACAGCTCTCCCCTCCATTGCAAGTATCTACTTGAGAAAATGTCTCAAGAAGGAGGAGTCCGTTGTCAAGGATCTCCACCATGTAGGCAATCCCCTCTTCTCGCTGCTACCATTGGACAGCCAAGTCCCACGTGAGTAGGTTCACGAATAGTTATTTTCCTACAATCCAAAGGTTCTTGAACCAACCCACATAACTCCAGGTCCACATCGTCAAAGGAAAGCTATGAACCACTTCTTACACTTTGATAGACTTTATAACGTAATGTGTTCTTTTCTGCAGTCTTTTTCTTTTTATTGTCTTGCAGTATTTATATGTAATTTATGAACAATTTATGTATCGTATACATTTTGGTGTTAGTCTATGTGCGTGTAATGTTGTTGAAAGCAATATTTTCATTGTACCTGTACCTTACTGGAATTGTGCATATGACATTACACTCAATTTGATTTGCTCAGGCATACATGAGACACCAGACCACAGCAATGCTTTGGCAAGTTACTCTTATCAGGGAAATTAGGGATGAGCAATAAATGCAAGAGTTCCTGACATCGCCCATAACAATATGAATATAAGAAAACGTAATTATTTTTGGAAATGACTGTCAAGTTCTCAGATCAATTGATTGCAATCATCTATGCTGTGTTGAGGTTAAGCTTCTCCACGATAAACACATTGAGGTAGACATTTGTTTTTAAACAACATTCACTATTTATAGCGGGTTGGCACTGTGCTCAAGTTCCAGAATATGGTTCATTAATTTTGTTGTAACTAAATTTCAAAAGCCGAGTATACAATGCAGCTGCTGCTCACTTGTAAATTTAAAATTGACCCCTCTGGGTCTGCATACATGTTAAAGTTGTGCAGAGTGCAATGCCATTTTTGATATATGCTATGATTTTTCCAACAGTAGTCATTATTTATTTAATTAGGTTTGGGCTCAAGCTCAAGGCTTTACTCAGGAGGAACTCATTATGGTACAATTACTAGGCAAGATGTTGATCTCCCACTTCCAATTTTGTGGTTACATACTTCTTTCAACTCTTTCCCCTGACTGGTTACAGATGCAATGATCTGAAAAACGACTTAATTTTATCCTGGCATTAAATTCACAAACACGATCAAAAGGGAGGCACAGGGACACCATAGCACAAAGGAAGTCAGTGAAATTGGAATAATAGAAAAATGTGTTATACCTGGGAATGTCAATCTACCACAGCATGTTAGGTCATGGTCATATGGCTAAGATTAGACCAAGTAAGTATATTCCTAATCAAAATATTCATATTGAACAAGCTTCTCAGGATACCCAGTTCAGATATGGTTTAACAAATTCATTATATATGGCGGCACTGAATTATATAAACAAGAAAGATGCCAGGACCAATCTCTGTTCTCTAGTGAGTGGGATGTGATATTCCAGTCCTTGAATGGCATATAGGAAACAGATAACTGTATTATGGTGCGGTATTCTGGAAATGTGACCAATTTACTGGGATAAATTAAGTTCTATCGTATCTTAACAAAAACAAACCAAAATTAAGGTTTGGGTTTATTTTAACTATTTTGTGTCATGTGCTTTTGTCCACTATTTCAAAATATATTGTTGGATGAACCCTTATTGCCTTCTTTCTCTAGGGTTGATGTTAGGTTAAAGTCAACGGATGTTTGGGTAAGGAACACATATTTCCTTTACAGATTATATTGATTGTTTGTTCCACCTTCATACCATCCACAGAATTTTCAGTTGGTGACAGAATAATAACACAATATATTTTGTCTTGTGATTTATCAGATAGATAACATTTAATAAATAATATTAGCAGAATTGAAAAGTTGGAACAAATATTTTTATAACTAATCAAGTTACGTGTATATCATAAGTTTTTTTTTAAATTTGATTTCATTTTCAGCAATAACAAAAGTTATTCAGCTTAGCTACAACTTTTCAAAATTTTCAGGCAGTCTCTGATCTAGAATATAGCTGCCAAACAATTGCTGAGATACTTAGTAAATAGAAATCAAAAACACTGCAGATGCTAGAAATCTGAAACTTAACCAGAAGATGCGGGAAATGCATTGTAAGTCATGCAGAATGAGGATGAGGGGTCTGACAAAAGGTCTTCTATCTGAAATATTAACATGTTTTATTTGCACAATGCTGCATGAGTGGTCGAGGTGTTTAGTCTATGTATGAGATATTCTTAATTTGTTTAACAGCCTCTTGAAAAAACTTTTCTAAGTATCTGTGGCTTGAACACAAATGGCATTATGTTTAAAATCAAATGCAAAATCACTCCATTTATAGCTCACTTTTGTTCCATAAGAGTGCTCGCAAAGTGCATCACATCATACTTCTCCATATGAACTCCAATCAAACAATTAAATACGCTGAAGAAGGGTCTCGAACTGAAACGTCTCCAATTCCTTCACTCCATAGATGCTGCCTCACCCGCTGAGTTTCTCCAGTATTTTGTGTCTACCTTTGATTTTACCAGCATCTGCAGTTCTTTCTTAAATAATTGAATACGCTGCATGTGATAGACATAAACATAGAAAATAGGTGCAGGGGGAGGCCATTCGAGCCAGCACGGCCATTCATTGTGATCATGGCTGATCGTCCCCAATCAATAACCCATGCCTGCCTTCTCCCCATATCCCTTGATTTCACTAGCCCCTAGAGCTCTATATAACTCTCTCTTAAATCCATCCAGTGATTTGGCCTCCACTGCCCTCTGTGGCAGGGAATTCCACAAACTCACAACTCTCTGAGTGAAAAGGTTTTTTCTCACCTCAGTCTTAAATGGCCTCCCCTTTATACTAAGACTGTAGCCACTGTTTCTGGACTCGCCCAACATTGGGAACATTTTTCCTGCATCTAGCTTGTCCAGTCCTTTAATAATTTTATATGTTTCTATAAGATCCCCCTTATCCTTCTAAACTCCAGTCAATACAAGCCTAGTCTTTTCAATCTTTCCTCATATGACAGTCCCGCCATCCCAGGGATCAATCTCGTGAAACTACGCTGCACTGCCTCAATCACAAGGATGTCCTTCTTCAAATTAGGAGACCAAAACTGTACGCAATACTCCAGATGTGGTCTTACCAGATCCCTATACAACTGCAGAAGAACCTCTTTACTCCTATACTGAAATTCTCTTGTTATGAAGGCCAACATTCCCTTAGCTTTCTTCACTGCCTGCTGTACTGTACGCCAACTTTCAGTGACTGGTGTACAAGGACACTCAGGTTTTGCTGCATCTCCCCCTTACCTAACCTAACCCCATTGAGATAATAATCTGCCCCTCTTGTTTTTGCCACCAAAGTGGATAACCTCACATTTATCTATATTATACTGCATCTGCGATGCTTCTGCCCACTCACGCAACCTGTCCAGATCACCCTGCAACCTCCTAACATCCTCTTCACAGTTCACAGGGAGGATCTTATAGAAACATATAAAATTATAAAAGGACTGGACAAGCTAGATGCAGGAAAAATGTTTCCAATATTGGGCGAGTCCAGAACCAGGGGCCACAGTCTTAGAGTCATTTAGGACTGAGGTGAGAAAAAACTTTTCACCCAGAGAGTTGTGAATTTATGGAATTCCCTGCCACAGAGGGCAGTGGAGGCCAAGTCACTGGATGGATTTAAGAGAGAGTTAAAGCCCTGTCTCACGGTGCGAGCCCACCCACGAGTGACCCCAAGTGAAAGAAAAAAAACAACTTGTGGTTGTGTTTGTTCAAGTGTTTAATCGAGTTCCCATGGGTATGTCATTTCTGCGATGTTCCAAGTTCCTCTCCCAAGTTACCAAGTTCCTCTCCCATTATTCTTGAGCCAACCGTGAATGAAGGTCTGTTTTAATAAGCAACAGTGTTAAAGAAGACATCTCCATCCTGCAGCTTTGTGTTAAAGATAGAATTCAGCGCGGCCGCATCTATTGATATGACCTACAAAGGGAAAATGCGCACCGTACAGGAGCAGGTTCTACTTAGTTGTGTTTGTGAAACACACATCACTAGTTAGAAGACCAGCGGCGGAGTTAGTTTTGGTCTAAATATTTTTATCTAAAGGAAGAATATATATGTCACATACATTCTTTATTGCCATTACTGGCCTTGAGGGACGACATATATTGCCTGAAGCAGATTCATATTGCCCGAGTCGAAGACTGAGGGATGGTCAGGACAATATATGTCTTATGAAAGAGGACAGACAATTGGTTTTATTACATTATCTCTGGAATTTATGATATAATGATATGCTGCAACTTACTAAAACCATTGCAACTAAATAAGGGTAACAGTAACATTTATGTTTCATTTATGAAATTTATGTAATTCATTTATGCATGGAAGGTCGAATAAATCGCGTCTCGCCGGCGATTGTTGGGGAAGTCCAGCGTCACAAGGGCCGTCACAGCTTGCCAAGGATAAGGGGGAAATCCCCCTGTTTTTAAAGACCGAGATGAGAAAGACTTTATTCACACATCTGAGGTGAGCTTTTACGAAATTAATTCCCTTCCTTTTTACTGCCACAGCGCTAACAGGGTAGTTGAGGCCAGTTCTTGGCTATATTTAAGAGTGAGTTGGATGTGGCCCTTGTGGCTAAGGGGATCAGAGGGTATGGAGAGAAGGCAGGTACGGGAACGTGACGCTTGCGAAAATGATAAATTGATCTTATTGAATGGCGGTGCCTGTTCGAAGAGGCTGATTTAAAAGGCCTTACATCCTGCACCTAAATTTACATATGTTTCATATGTTTCTATGTATGACCTTATTTACAATGTTGGAAAATGCGCACCGTACAATGTGCATATTGCATGAGCAGTTCATATCTATATGATTCCTTTGTTTGGGTAAACAACATCACGTAGTTAGAAGACCAGCGGGCGGAGTTTTGTTATATTTTTTTTTGTTGTTCAAATATTTTTATTAGAAGTAAGTACATATGGCAGTAAAAGAAGGGAATATAATGTAAAACATACATTCTCAATATATTAATATTAACAATTAATCTTATTTGTACTTCCATGCATTTTTTTATTTTTAATACAGGTAGGAAATAATAGAGAAAAATAAAGTAAAAATAGAAAATCAAAAAGATGAATGAAGTGTTAAGCGGGTTTTACATAATTGGAGATATAACTATGGTTTATTATATGTGATTCTTCGTCCATTCTTTCATTCAGGCTTCAGTCAGGTTCTCGCACCGAGCCATTTTGACCCTTTAAATATTCAATAAATGGAGACCATATCCCTCTGAAATGATCCAGCTTGTCCAGTAGGACAAGTCTTAATCCTTCCAGGTGAAGTGTCTCCGACATTCCTGTAATCCACATTTTGATTGTGGGGGATGTAGGACCTTTCCAAAATTTCAATATGAATGTTTTCCCAATTATTAAACTGTAATCGATAAAAATTATTTGATTCGTTGTTATTAATTGATCTGTTTCTAATATTCCTAATATTATTAATTTTGAGTCAGGAACCAAATTCGTATTAACAACATTCAAAATTATCTTAAATATTTCAGTATAAAAGTTAGTCATTTTTATACAGTTTGTGAATGAGTGCGTTAAATTAGCTTCTAAGTGCTGACATTTATCACATATGGCAGATACATTTGAAAAAATTCTATGTAATTTGGATTTTGAATAATGCAATCTATGTAATACTTTAAATTGTATCAAAGAGTGTCTAGCATTTAACGGACAGTGGTGTATATGTTGTAAACTTTCATCCCATACTTCTGGTCTGATTATTTGACCTAATTCGTTTTCCCATAATTGCCTACATCGTTTTCCAATAAAATGTTATAAATATATGATATCAATTTTTCTGTGTTCAGGTGTTTATTTAGACATTCATCTAAAATTTCTGTTTTTCTATTTCTAAATTCCTGTGTATTTGATTTTACATAGTCTCTGATTTGTAAATATCTAAAGTAATCTTTTGAATGTAATCCATAAATTTGTTGTAATTCTTGAAATGAAAGAAAGGAGTTTTCCCTGTAGAGATCGCCCATCTTATTAATTCCATAGTTTTTCCATTGTAAAAGACCGTTGTCCATCATTGAGGGTTTAAATGTAACATTGTTTACAATGGAGAGAGCTAGTGGTATACATTCCAATTTTAATGTTTTCTTTAGTTGTTTCCAGATACGTATCCCACTTTCTATTATAGGGCTTTCTCTATAGGTTTTCTTACCTAGTTTAGTATTGGCAAATAAAATCAAGCTAATTTCAAAGGTGAACAATCTTCTTTTTCCATTTTTAACCAATTTGCTTGTTTATCTATTTCTTCCAACCAAAAGTTCATATTTTTAATATTAATTGCCCAGTAATAAAACATAAAATTTGGCAGTGCTAGACCTCCATTTATTTTTGATTTACATAAATGTTTTTTATTTATTCTATGGCTCTTATAATCCCAGATAAAGTTGATGACTATGGAGTCAACCTTCTTAAAACAATTTTTAGGAAGGTATATCGGAATCAATTGGAAAAGATATAGTAATTGCAGGAGAAAAATCATTTTTATTGCATTAATTCTATCTAGCATTGACATAGGTAATCTTTTCCAGTATAAGATATTCTTATTTAATTTATTCAGTGGGAAATTAGATTTAAATAAAGAATCAAATCTTTTTGTTACATAAATTCCAAGATATTTGATTTTTTCGTTTGCTATCTTAAAAGGAAATTGTTCTAATATATGTGGATTATTTACCATTATTGACATGTTCACTTTTATTCCAATTAATGCTATATCCTGAGAATGAGCCAAATTCAGTTATTAAATTTAATACATTTGAAATACTAATTTCCGGCTTTGTAATATAAAGTAATACATCATCTGCATATAAGGAGATTTTATTTTCAGTTTCTCTAGTTTCATACCCATATATTTCAAGATGTAATCTCACGCTTTGAGCTAATGGCTCAATTGCGAGTGCAAACAATAGTGGGGATAAGGGACAACCTTATCTACAGCATCGAAATAAATTACATTTAGTTGATAACATTTGATTTGTTAGTATTCTAGCTGTTGGATTAGTGTATAATAATTTAACCCATGTAATTAAACTCTCGTAAAGTTTCTCCCTTCAAAATGCTTTCTTACCACGGAGACCTGAAAACGATTTCTTTTGTGTTATTTCAGCGTTTAGTGATTCTCTATTTTTTAAATCCAACCCTTTTAGATTATATATTTTTTTAAATGCTTCTATTCCTATCTGGTTTTCTGTCGTTTTGACTGAGTAACTTGCGGTTGGAGTTGTCTTTCAAGGCAGGTCCAGTATTATGGCCAGGATTGCCTTTCAGGACAGGGTGAAAGGTGGAGAATGTCATTTCATCCAGATTTAACTCGTATGTGCAGTATAGACTTTCAAAATAGGAAACTTCATTACTGTCTAACAAATTGATTTCTACAGGAGCTATATGGCAAGCATCGATCTCAAAGATGCATGCTATTCAGTTCCCATTCACAGGAATCACCGGAGATATTTGAAGTTTATCTGGATGGGTCAATGATAACAGTTAAAGCGTTGCAAAATGGGCAAACCTCAGCTACCAGGTTTATTTACCAAATTACTAAAACCGGTGCTTGGGCTGCTCAGAGCTCAAGAACATTTGTTATCACCTATCTGGATGATGTTTAAAACACTGTATTTTACTGAAATTAACTGTGCAGCCCCAAACTATATTTGAGAAATTGGGGTCCTTTATCCATCCAGTTAAATTTAAGTTGATACCAATCAGAACTATTGACTATTGAGATTTACATTTAGCTATCAACTTAACAGGGACTCCACCCTGGGGCAAGGGATGGAATTAACAGAAGCCTGTAACAACCTCGTTGTTATTAAGCAGCATTCTTTTCATCAAGTGTAATTGGCAATATAGCAGCTGTGTTTCAGCGGTGCAAATTGGGCCTTTGCATTATCAGAACTTACAACGTGCAAAGTATTAACTCCTCAAGTAGCATATAGGTCATTGTTAATAGACCTATGTTATTACCAGCTGAAGCTACCAAAGTCACAATGGTGGCAGTATTCAGCATTGCTCCAGTAATTTTGGTCAGTAATCTTCAGTAATTACAAACTGATGCTAGTGCTCAAAGATGAGAAATTACGAATGCTATCTCCAGTTACGGAGACGGATGTGGTTAGAAATTAGGTGCAGGAGTAGGCCATTCAGCCCTTCGAGCCTAAAGTGAGTTACCAATTTTTCAGTTATTGGTATCAACTACCTATAAACACTAGGTGCATTCTAAAGGTATTGCCCCCATCCCCCATATCAGACGATCTATCGTCACCCAAGACGAGCGGAGAGCACAGGAGATCGATACCAGGCACCCCCTGCACGGACACACAGCACCTCCACCCCGACTGAAATCCAGAGCCAGTTTCTTGCAGACAGTCCCACCTCTCCAGACAACCAAAGAAACAGCAAGGACCAACATCTGGAAAGATGAATGAAACCAGCTCAACACACGAGCCCACGACTGGATGGAGAGAGGAATCACACCAACTGAATGCCTCGCCAGCGGGTACGACCTCCCATGGCCAACCTGGAAGACCCTCAACAGATTACAAGTGGAGCAGGGGAGGTGCAAAGCACTTCTGAAAACATGGAACTACCAGGCAGAAGACACATGCAGTTGTGGAGCAGTACAGACAATGTCCCACCTACTGGAGTGTGACGATGCCCCCCAGCGCAGCCCCCAGGACCTGGCTGAACCGACCCGACCAGCTGTGACCTGCGCCAGATACTGGCAGAATGACATCTGAGATTGCAACGGACCCGAAGAAGAAGATTCTATAGGTTAAATGTTATTGTGAGAATATGCATAATCTGTATGCTCAACTCCAAGTTGATAAACTATGGTGGTGGCAGATGTTAGTCACATGGGTGCAATCAAGTTAAAGTATCCTATGATATTTACCTAACCTCATTTGACGCTATTGTATCATCACGTGAAATCAATGACAGCACAGAATGGATGTTGGATCACAAAGTATTTAATGTCATTACGGCTCAATGGAACACTGAATATCGATATGTTTACATCCAGGCTCATTTACCAGTTGCAAAATATGTGGCATACAGTAGCGAGAGATACATTATCGCCACACTGGGGAGGAATGCTTTTGCATGTCTTTCCTCCATTCTGCCACATCAGTCGGGTCTTGCAATAAATCCAGCAAGATACCGCTTCAGGCTTTTCGAACTGCCTGACTGGCATGGTTCCCGCTAATGTTGGGAATAATATAGAACCTTATATGGTTATTCAAAACATAAAACTTTGCTGGTTCAGCCTGTGACTCGGGAAACCAGCCTCTGCATGATAAATCAATTCATTGACTTGCAGACTCTGAGGCGACTATTCTTGTGGCTCAGGTTGTCAGACCGATCCATGTAGTGCTCACTGCAGAGTGCAGGGAAAGCACCAAAAGGCAGTACATTTCCACTTCAGCAGATGGGAAGCGTTTTTGTTTAAATACACATGTTACATACTATACAGCATGGATAACTGATATCTTAAGAGTTCATTTTCAAATGGGTCTTTGACAATAATTAAGTTACAGTGCCATTAACTGTGCCAATGTGCCTTCTCATCATATTTGCTGCATCAAATGGGACCCACACTGTCAGGTCTCACCCTCTGATATCCAGAATTAAATAGGATATCTTTAACACAAGTTCTCTCATGTCCAGTTACATGGAAGTATGGGACATTGACGTTATGTTAACACTACTTCACCAGAGGGCTCCAGCTACATCCTTATCTTTAGCCAGCTCTCATAAGGTAGATATCCTCATGGCACTGGCCTCAGTGCAACGGGTCCAGTCACTACATAAATTGCGACTGGACAGGATGGTTACATCTGCTAATAACATAATATTTAATGTTTTGATTTAATTAACCAGAACAAACCAGGGGTATAAGGTCTCATAAAACTAGTTTCATGGCATACCCCATGGACCTTCGGTAATGTGTGGTCACACATTTACAACAATACATCTAGGTCACCTAGAGCCTTAAAGGCTCCAAACTAGCAATGTTTGTTAGTTACAATAATCTTCATAGAAGTATTATTTCTACCATCTCCAGGTGGTTAAAACAGGGTTATGGCTAAGGCATGAGTCGATACTAATATTCTCCACACTCACTCCACTAGGGCTGCTATTACATCAGCTCCAAGGGTTATGTACGTTCCACTGGACCTCATCCTAACAACTGCAGGATGGTCAAACGAACATACTTTCCCAACATTTTATAATAACCCATTGCCAAACCGGGTTTTAGATTCTGTTTTATGGTTTTCCCCGGGATGAAAGGGGTCACTATTATTTTCTTTTGATGATTAAAGCATCAGCATTTTAACAATCTAAGTCATGTCTGAATGCATTAATCTTTTTCACTCATCCATGGTCACTTCATGCAGTGTGTAACGCATGGACTCATTTCCGGCATGAAATCACAGAGCTTTAAAATCTTCACGTAGTCACTCACGTGACTCCGAAGTAAAATAGTAAGATTAAATGAGAACTTACCAGTTTGAAGTTTGATCTTTATTTTATGAGGATTACAATGAGCGATTATGTGCCCACCGCTCACAACCCTCGTATCATGGGTAGTTCTACTCTTCTCTGTTCTTACAATGTTCAGTTCAACCATTACTATCTAAGATTTCACACTGCTGCTTTGAAGGTTGACGTGCATGTGGGCTGACGGCCTTCTTCACGTAATCGCTCATCGTAACTCCTCATAAAATAAAGATCAAACTTCAAACTGGTAAGTTCTCATTTAATCTTACTATTAAACATTAAATTCCTTCCATCCGGCTTATAAGTTCATGACAGTGAGATTCAAAAAGCATGTTATATTGTGAATTCCTGTGTGAATGGAATTAATTTGTTATTCGGATACTAAGGCTATTTTTAAAAAATATTATTTTCTTAAGAAATGGAATCTACAGGACATTCTTAATGGGAAAATAGTGGGCAGAAATGCATGGTTTGAAGAGCAAACACTTGTAGTTTACAATGCCAAAATTGAAAAGTTGAGGAAAAAGGTGTACAGAGTTGCTTATTGGTTACTATCTGAGGAGTATGATGATTCTACTAATTATGATATGCCAATGTACCAGCTAGCAACTGATCTTCTCCATAAAGACCTGGTCTATTGCTAGAAATTGTAATTTGTTTACCTATCTGTTATGGACTTACAGCTTATAATACAATAATATTAAAGTTCTGATCTTGAGAATAACACATTTTTGAATTTTCAAGGCAGTGTGGGTGTTTATTACTATTTCCGTCACAATGGTCAATTTTGTAATTAGCTACAATTAGGTAACTAACTAATTATATGCTTTAATCTCAGATCATCCAAGTAAGATGTTTTATATTTGTTTCAGAATGCTTCAATCTACAATAACTGAAAATTTCATTCAGTTCTCTTAATTTTTAAGAAAGTTATGGGCTTTTGACTGTCCTCGATCACAGCTTTTGTGTTAAGTCAATGGAAAAGCAATAGGGAACAAGATGCTAATTTCCGAGTATGAAAATGGCCATAACTTTTTTAATACTTAAGATATGAAAGTGAATTAGGTTTCACTTGAATAAAGCTCTCCCGCACTTTAGGTCCATTACTCACTTCACTTGTGAAACAGAACATGGCAACGCAGTAGACAGTGTTGCGGACAGTTATGCGCATGAACTGTACGGTGAAATGGCTAAAGCCTTGCAGATGGAGTTTATATGGAGACGTGCAAAGTGATGCACTGTGGGAGCACTTGTATGGAACAAAGGTGAGCTATAAATGGCGTGATTTTGCATTTGATTTTAAACATAATGCCCTTTGTGTTCAAGCCACAGATATGTAAAACTATTTTAAATCTGGAAAAAATGAAACAATAACTAAAAACATTTAAAAATAACAAAATCACTCTATTGTACCTTTAAATATATATTTTAAATAATCAGAGTGCAATTAATGTAAAACATGCTAACATCCCTCATTCAAACCTTTCTTCCTCATGGGTATACAATACCATTTTACATAAATATGATTGTGAATTCTGTGCCAGCTTTAATCCTGCATGGGATCAGAGAACAGATTACTCAGTGTGACTACAGCAACTTCCTGCTCCATCATTGCACCTCATGGGATGTGGTATAGTGCAAATGGAAAACAGCCAGCAGAACTTGGCTAGCAAACCCAGGACTTTCCACATTTGCATGGGAGTCTCAAACTTGCCAAATGTTACCTATTCCATGTACAATTCCAATAAACTCCTGGCCAATTTTAGAACTTTAGAAAATACTGGTTAGATATAGGTTGAGCATATATGTATAATTCAGGAAAGCACACATTAAGGCGAGACACTGTTGTCAAACAAAGTGATCTTTATTAGGTTAACACAGAACAGCTCTCAGAATCACAACATGGGGACAAAGGTGTTAACAGCAGAATATATAGCCCAGGGGAGACCCGTGACCCACTCTTCCCGCCAAACCAAATCACATGACCCAACGACCTAAAGCCGAGGGTTTAGACCCCGTAAGCCCGAATGGTTAACAAGGGGCCCCATTTCCCAGAACGAGTGTCCACCTCCAATGGGGGCAAAATGCTGACTTCCGCCCATGTCCACCAGGAATCGTCGTCCTGAGTACCAATCCCATGCGTATCGACGGTGTATCTGGCCGACTGCCGAGGTGATTACTGGCGGCCAGCCCCGGCATTTCCTGGAAACGAGCAAAGCGAGCGGCATTGGCGGGCCACGGAACCCCAGCACCACTTCTTTTTACCGGCTTCCCCAGGAACGGGAGACTCAGCTATGCCCCCCATGGGCACGGCCCCTGTTCGCTGTCAAGGCGCTGTCAACACCAGATCATGCTTGGACAGCCACAGCTCGTCGGCGCGTTCTGCTAGCTGCAGGGGATCATCGAAGTTCTCCCCTAAGAGGAACAGGCGGATCTCTTCCGGAAACTGCTCCAGGAAGGCATATTCTTTTTTTTTTCTAAATATTTTTTATTAGAAGTCATGTACAATAGTATAATCCAAGAATAACATAATACATTTCATGTACAACTTCTTGTTTTTAAATTTAATAGTAGAAAAATAGCAGAAGCAAGAAAAAGAGAGAAAGAGAAAGTTAGGTAAGGTAGTGGTATTGATGGTTCGTGAGGAAGTAGAGAAAAAGAGCCCATAATGATGTAGAGCACGAGAAAGAGAAAAAAAAAGAAAAAGAAAATATAAAGAAGAAAAAAAAATGTTTTTAAATTAAAATTAAAATACATGGTTCGTATCTTTACACACCCCTCACCCAGTTCTGAAACAGTTTATTTCCAGGGTTATGTTGCACCATATGCTTGTAATGTCAATAAAGGGAGACCAGATCTTGATCAATTATTGATAGTACAATACGACTCTGGAAGCAAATAAAATTAACTCCATCGTTTAAACCATCTATTATTGATCAAAAGTTTACCGATTGGGAAAGAATAGGAATTAAAATGTTTGGAAACATGTATGAAATGGGAAACCTTTTATCATTCCAACAACTACACCTCAAATACAACCTGAAAAGTAATCAATACTTTAAATACCTTCATAGAAACATAGAAACATAAAAATAGGTGCAGGAGTAGGCCATTTGGCCCTTCGAGCCTGCACCGTCATTCAATATGATCGTGGCTGATCATCCAACTCAGTATCCTGTACCTGCTTCTTTCCATACCCCCTGATCCCTTTAGCCACAAGGGCCACATCTAACTCCCTCTTAAATATAGCCAATGAACTGGCCTCAACTAACTTATGTGTCAGAATTCCACAGATTCACCACTCTGTGTGAAAAATGATTTTCTCATCTCGGTCCTAAAAGACTTCCCCCTTATCCTTAAACTGTGACCCCTTGTTCTGGACTTCCCCAACATCGGGAACAATCTTCCTGCATCTAGCCTGTTCAACCCCTTAAGAATTTTGTAAGTCTCTATAAGATCCCCCTCAATCTTCTAAATTCCAGCGAGTACAAGCCAAGTCTATCCAGTCTTTCTTCATATGGAAGTCCTGCCATCCCAGGAATCAGTCTGGTGAACCTTCTCTGTACTCCCTCTATGGCAAGAATGTCTTTCCTCAGATTAGGAGACCAAAACTGTACGCAATACTCCAGGTGTGGCCTCTCCAAGACCCTATACAACTGCAGTAGAACCTCCCTGCTCTTGTACTCCAATCCTTTTGCTATGAATGCCAACATACCATTCGCTTTCATCACAGCCTGCTGCACCTGCATGCCTACTTTCAATGACTGGTGTACCATGACACCCAGGTCTCGTTGCATCTCCCCTTTTCCTAATCGGCCACCATTCAGATAATAGTCTACCCTCCTATTTTTGCCACCAAAGTGGATAACCTCACATTTATCCACATTATACCGCATCTGCCATGCATTTGCCAACTCTCCCAACCTATCCAAGTCATCTTTCAGCCTCCTAGCATCCTCCTCACAGCTAACACTGCCCCCCAGCTTCATGTCATCTGCAAACTTGGAGATGTTGCATTCAATTCCCTCATCCAGATCATTAATATATATTGTGAATAGCTGGGGTCCCAGCACTGAGCCTTGCGGTACCCCACTAGTCACTGCCTGCCATTCTGAAAATGACCCGTTTACTCCTACTCTTTGCTTCCTGTCTGCCAGCCAGTTCTCTATCCACATCAATACTGAACCCCCAATACCATGTGCTTTAAGTTTGTATACTAATCTCTTATGTGGGAATTATCACTAATGCATCCACTATTTCTGGGGCTACTTCCTTAAGTACTCTGGGATGTAGCCTATCTGGTCCTGGGGATTTATCGGCCTTTAATCCATTCAATTTACCTAACACCACTTCCCGCCTAACCTGGATTTCGCTCAGTTCCTCCATCTCATTTGACCCCCGGTCCCCGGCAGATTATTTATGTCTTCCTTAATGAAGACAGAACCAAAGTAGTTATTCAATTGGTCTGCCATGACCTTGTTCCCCATGATCAATTAACCAGTTTCTGACTGCAATGGACCTACATTTGTTTTAACTAACTTTTTTCTCTTCACATATCTATAAAACTTTAGCAGTCAGTTTTTATGTTCCCTGCCAGTTTTATTTCATAATCTATTTTCCCTTTCCTAATTAAGCCCTTTGTCCTCCTCTGCTGGACTCTGAATTTCTCCCAGTCCTCTGGTAGGCTGCTTTTTCTGGCTAATTTGTATGCTTCATCTTTAGTTTTGATACTGATTTCCCTTGTTATCCACGGATGCACTACCTTCCTTGATTTATTCTTTTTCCAAACAATTGTTTGTAGTTCATCCATGCAGTCTTTAAATGCCTTCCATTGCATATCCACCGTCAACCCTTTAAGAATCACTTGCCAGTCTATCTTGGCCAATTCACGTCTCATACCCTCAAAGTTACCTTTCTTTAAGTTCAGAACCCTTGTTTCTGAATTAACAATGTCACTCTCCATCCTAATGAAGAAGTAATTAAACACTACAAGCAGTTGCAGACATAGCTGTGCCATCTGCTAAGTTTTCAAATCTCAAAATTTACTAGGTGGGTGTCCAAACTTTGGGTGGCTTCCAAATACATCTGATATTTTCAATCGCCTCTTGCTTCCTTATTGCATGCATTTGTTTAAACATAAATAGTTCGGTATTTATACATATGCACATGCACACTTGCTGATTGAATAATGTGTATATACAATTGAAATTTAATTATCTTGCTGGATGCACATGTATGTACAGATGTATTATTGAGCCTTCCTCTTAATGATCGGTTTCTTACTTTTGAGTCATTAATGTAGATGGACACTTCAGACTCCTCTCTCATTCCTTCTCTTCAGGGACGCTGCCTGTTCTGCTGAGTAACTGCAGCATTATGTGTCTATCTTTGATGTAATCGGCATCTGCAGTTCTTTCTTACTGCTAAATACCACCCTTGTACATGTGCTCCTGATAACACATATTTTATATCTCAATTTTAATAATTTTACAGCAATAATCTATGCAACGGCGCCCACGTGCACTAAGAAGCTCTGTTTTGGTGGGCCTGATTTCATGCTGCATCTCTAAATTAAACTTAACATTCAGATTAATCTTTTGAGTCTTTGAATGCTACAGTGGCACAGCTAGTAAAGCCGCGGTTGTGTGGCTCCATCCTAATCTTGGGTGTTGTCTGTGAGGCCAATAGACAATAGGTGCAGGAGTAGGCCATTCGGCCCTTCGAGCCAGCACCACCATTCAATGTGATCATGGCTGATCATCCACAATCATAGAATCATAGAAAATAGGTGCAGGAGTAGGCCATTCAGCCCTTCGAGCCTGCACTGCCATTCAATGTGATCATGGCTGATCATCCAACTCAGTATCCTGTACCTGCCTTCTCTCCATACCCTCTGATCCCTTTAGCCACAAGGGCCACATCTAACTCCCTCTTAAATATATGAACTGGCCTCAACTACCTTCTGTGGCAGAGAATTCCACAGACTCGCCACTCTCTGTGTGAAAAAAGATCTTCTCATCACGGTCCTAAAAGACTTCCCTTATCCTTAAACTGTGACCCCTTGTTCTGGACTTCCCCAACCATCTTCCTGCATCTAGCCTGTCAAACCCCTTAAGAATTTTGTAAGCCTTTATAAGATCCCCCCTCAATCTCCTAAATTCCAGCGAGTACAAGCCGAGTCTATCCAGTCTTTCTTCATATGGAAGTCCTGCCATCCCAGGAATCAGTCTGGTGAACCTTCTCTGTACTCCCTCTATGGCAAGAATGTCTTTCCTCAGATTAGGAGACCAAAACTGTATGCAACCGCAACGTTCTAATCCATCGCGTTCCAGAAAATCCCACTTGCAAGCTGTCTAAAATGCTCATTAATTTGTGGGCATTAAACACTAAATTCCTTCAATTTGGCCTATAAATTAATGACAATTAGATTTAAAAATCATGTTATATTGAGAATTATTGTGTGAATATTAATTGGACCCTTAGGCTTTAACTTTTTTTTAATTCTTAAGAAATGGATAGATGTTTAGATCTAGTAATTGAATTTTGTAATTAGCTACAATTGGGTAACTAACTAATTATATGCTTTAATTTCAGGTCATCCAAGTAAGATTGTTTCATATTTGTTTCAGAATACTTCAATCTATAATAACTGAAAATTTCTTTCAGTTCTTTTAATTTTTAAGAAAGTTATGGGCTTTTGACTGTCCTCGATCACAACTTTTGTGTTAAGTCAATAGAAAAGTAATAGGAAACAAGTTTCTAATTTCCGAGTATGAAAATGGCCATAACTTTTTTAATACTGAAGATATGAAAGTGAATTAGGTGTCAAATTGAACTTCTTTTTATGTTTTATCTGATGGGATAAATTGCACTTGATTTTTAAAATCTCAAAATTTTGTAACATTGCTACAAAGAGCAGGCCGTCCATCAGCATGAGCATTTCGCTCATGCGGAGCGATGGCTTGCGGTCGCTGAGCCCGCCCATGTGGAGGAGCCGCGCTGCTCAATCCAGGCTGCTGAGCCCGTAGGTGCTGCGAAGCAGTGCCTTGAGGCCCTCATACTTATCGGCAGCTGGTGGCTCACGTAGGTAAGGAACCAAGCAACCGGCTGTCTCCTGATCGCGCGCGCCAACCACGTAATTGTAGTGAGCGCCGTCGGCTATGATTCGGCGGATGTGGAACTGGACCTCGGCTTGCTGCAACCACACCTGGGGCTGTGAGGTCCAGAAAACCAGCAGCTTAAGTGCGACAGCGTTTTGTTGGGCCGGATCGGCTGCAACAGTGGGTTGAGCGTTGGCAGCATCCATATTTGCAACCCAAAATGACTATTTTGGATCGGCGGGGTCACTGAGAACTGAGGGTTTGCACCACGGGTGGCTAACCACCAGGGGACGCCACAATATCGGAAAAATTGTAAAGACCTTTGAAGGGATATAAAGGAGTTTACCAGGATTTTAGTTAGTTAGGTGGATAAATTTAGAATAATTGTCCGAGGAACATACTTGGATATGAAATGTCATTATACAGAGAAAATGTACTTAATGTGATGAATGAGTTAATTACATGACACCATAGATTCAAAATTATTACCAATATCTACAGGAGAGGTAAGAAGGATTTTTTTGTGTCATACTCTGGTTTTCTCTACCTGACAAAAATGTTTGAAGGTGGATCTATAAATAATTTTGAAAACAATTTTGCAGGTACTTGGTGCTGAGCAGTTTACTGGATTATGGATGGAAAGCTAGTTGACAGTCTTATGGGCCTGCCCCACTTAGGCGACTTTTTAGGCGACAGCAGGAGAATATGCAGTCACCACATGTTCGCGGGTGGTTGCCAGGTAGTCACCTTCATGGTCGTGCATGATTCCCGCATTCTGGGAACTAGTCGCAAAATTAGAAGCGAACAACATGATGCCGCCAGGGAGAGTAACGAGAATTTTCGTGTCATAGGTGCAGTGGTAGTGGGTAGCCAGGAGGTCGAAGGTTGTCATAGGTTCTCGTAGGTTGTAGCCGGTGCTGACCGATGAATTTCATTGGCTGAATGAGGAAAAAAAACGTAAGCAGTAGTAATGTCTGCCGAGCTTCACAGCCGTGTATCTCTGGCTTCTTAAAAGTTGTCTCCACTCCTTCTCCCCCCTTCTCCCCCCTCCTCTCCCACTTTTAAATGACTTGCATGATCCTTCCCGTACACTGTGCTTTCACCAACTTAATTACAGTGCCAACCTTCCTGTTCATCGCGGTGTGTGTGTCCGTATCACATTGGCTTTGCACCGTGTGAATTTCACTCAGACAGCGCTCCCTCTGCTTGCCCTGTCCCCCACCAGCATAACGGGCTGGTGAAGGAAGCGATGTGTGTGTGTGTGTGTGTGTGTGTGTGTGTGTGTGTGTGTGTGTGTGTGTGTGTGTGTGTGTGTGTGTGTGTGTGTGTGTGTGTGTGTGTGTGTGTGTGTGTGTGTGTGTGTGTGTGTGTGTGTGTGTGTGTTTTCCACTCTGACAGTCACCGTTTCAGTCGCTGGTTTTTCAGGCAACTGCCGACGATTTGGCAGTCGCCAGCAGTCGCATGAAAAATCACCTAAATGGGACAGGCCCATTAGCACGGCAGTTCCTTCAAAGTTTCCTCTTTGAAGGTGTAATTGGCCAAAGAGCATCCCTTGGTGTTGTTAGATTTTATGAAGACAATACATATTGGTTCAGAAGGGGAAGAGCTTTAATTAATATAATCCATGCATTAGTCACCTCCAACAAGACTGCTGACATCCACTGGTCTCGATTGACTTGACAAAGGCAATTAACACTAACACTTGCATGTAGATTTAGGCATTGAGAGAAATTAATTGAAAGGACTGAATAAATCTATGATGGTTCAAGTGATTAGAAGATAGGAATTATTCAATTAGTGTCTCATGGTAGTATCAAGCAAAGATATTCCCTCACACCATTATATGTCACTTGCACTGAACTGCAGCATATATATTTTTAGTATCTTTATGGACTAGCAGCTTATGCATCTCACGCATTCTGTAATTGTGAAATAGGATTAGTTTAGGATTGATGGACAGCAATCAAATAAAATAAGCATTTTATCAGGATGCATCACAGCACGATTTAGGAATAGCTCCACCCAAGCGCAAGAAATTACAGAGAATTGTAGTCGTAGCACCATCACGCAAACCAACCTCCCTTCCATTGACTCCACCTACACTTCACGCTGCCTCGGCAAGCCGCCAGAATAATCAAGGATCAGTCTCAGCCTGGTCATTCTCTGTTCTCCCCTCTCCCAAATTCACAAGTTATAGGAGTAGAATTCGACCATTCAGCCCATCGACACAAAACTGGGTGGCAGTGTGAACTGTGAGGAGGATGCTATGAGGATGCACGGTGACTTGGGTAGGTTGGGTGAGTAGGCAGAGCTTGGGAGATGCAGTTTAATGTGGATAAATGTGAGCTTATCCACTTTGGTGGCAAAAACAGGAAGGCAGATTATTATCTCTGTGTCAAGTTGGGAAAGCGGGATGTACAATGGAATCTGGGGGTCCTTGTTCATCATCAGTCACTGAAAGTAAGCATGCAGATATAGCAGGCAGAGAAGAAAACAAATGGCATGTTGGCCTTCATAACAAAGGAGTTGAGTATAAGAGCAAAGAGGTCCTTCTGCAGTTGTACAGGGCCCTAGTGAGACCACACCTGAGTACTGTGTGCAGTTTTGGTCTCCAAATTCTGAGGAAGGGCATTCTTGCTATTGAGGGAGTGCAGCATAGGTTCACAAGGTTAATTCCCGGGATGGTGGGACTGTCATATGTTGATAGAATGGAGCAGTTTGGCTTGTATACTCTGGAATTTAGAAGGATGAGAGGGTATCTTATTGAAACACTAGACTAAGTGGGACCTGTTGGGTCCCAGCTTCACACGGGAGGGCTGGTCCCCCAACACAATATTCCACCTCTCCACCAATTCCAATATACACACACTCACACACACACATACACACACACTCGCTCACACACACACACACACACACACTCGCTCACAGACATACTCACACAGAGATGCACACACTCACATACTCACACATACCCTCACACATACACCCATACACACTCACACACACCTACACTCACACACACATACACACTCACACACACATACAGACTCACACACACACATACACTCACACACACACACACACACATACACTCACACACATACACCGACACACACACAAAAACAAACTCACACACACATATACACACACACACACACTCACACATACACACTCACACATACACATAGTCTCACACACACAGACTCACACACAGACACACAGACAGACACACACACACACGCACACTTACACACACACACACACGTCAAAGAACATCAAAGAGGAGGTTGACGGAACTTTGGTTCCCTCACAGTGGGAAACTTTGATACCGCTGTGTGGGGATGTTTATATTATTGACTATCGTGTTCTGTGTTCTTATTTTTTTTATTCGTATGGCTGTATGGTGAAAAAAAAGCATTTCATTGTCTCTGTACTTGTACTCTGTACAATGACAAT
This sequence comes from Okamejei kenojei, assembly GCA_035221665.1. Lineage (NCBI taxonomy): Eukaryota > Metazoa > Chordata > Chondrichthyes > Rajiformes > Rajidae > Okamejei > Okamejei kenojei. Next base: position 88,164,843 of record CM069131.1, on the reverse strand, counting down.
AAAGTTGAATCCAATCCAACACACACACACACACACACACACACACACACACACACACACACACACACACACACACACTCGCTCACAGACATGCACACACTCACATACTCACACATACCCTCACACATACACCCATACACACTCACACACACCTACACTCACACACACATACAGACTCACACACACATACAGACTCACACACACACATACACTCACACACACACACACATACACTCACACACATACACCGACACACACACAAAAACAAACTCACACACACACACACACATATACACACACACACACTCACACATACACACTCACACATACACATAGTCTCACACACACAGACTCACACACACACACACACACAGACAGACACACACACACACACACACACACTTACACACACGCACGTCAAAGAACATCAAAGAGGAGGTTGACGGAACTTTGGTTCCCTCACAGTGGGAAACTTTGATACCGCTGTGTGGGGATGTTTATATTATTGACTATCGTGTTCTGTGTTCTTATTTTTTTTATTCGTATGGCTGTATGGTGAAAAAAGCATTTCATTGTCTCTGTACTTGTAGTCTGTACAATGACAATAAAGTTGAATCCAATCCAACACACACACACACACACACACACACACACACACACACACACACACACACACACACACACACACACACACACACACACGCACACACACGCACACACACACACACATGCACACGCACACCATATATATGACAGTAAAACATTCTTGAATCTACTCACACAGTTGAGCGTGGCCACTCCAATGTGGGGCTTCCACAGTCAGCAGCAATTCTGTAATCAGCATGACCTCTGCAATTACAGGAAATGTTGCAATCAATGCGACCTCTGCACTCACTGGAAATTACGCAATCAGCGCGACTTGTCCACTAAGCGGAAGTCACGAAATGAGCGGGACATTTGGACCAAACATGTCGGACCTAATAAAGCATTTATTCCTTCCAAACACAGTCGGACCTAATAAAGCATTTATTCCTTCCAAACACAGTCGGACCAAATAAAGCATTTATTCCTTCCAAACACAGTCGGGCCTAATAAAGCATTTATTCCTTCCAAACACAGTCGGACCTAATAAAGCATTCCAGTTTCAAGCACAGGCAGGGCAGCAGGCCAAACAACTCATGGCATAGTCATTTCATTTCCAATTAAGGATTGCACTTTCAAGCACAGGCAAGGCAGCAGGCGTCAACTCATGGCATTGTCATTAAGGGCTAACAAATAATTTATTGCAAGTACATTGCAGACTCACAATTCAGTGGATTCACAGCTTAGAATGACAATCATGACCTCTCCCTCGCGATCTTGCAGAGTGACTGACTCATGTCCAGGCACAGGCATTTATAGTCCTGTCCCCCACCCCCCGGAAGGGGTGTTATCTTCATCACAGTGATTGACAGGTGAGAGGACCAATCAGCTGATCTCAAGGTTTTTTAAACACTCATAACTTTTTATTTTTCATCGATGGGAAAAATCCTCAGGGCTGGCTTAGCAGAGGAGGACAGTAAGATGGCCAAAATTCACAGCGATACAGGGTAGCGTTTTTTCTAACATCAATATACAGCGCAGACAGGAAGTGGTCAAGATGAGACTTTTAATTATATAGATATAAGATTATTAAGGGTTTGAACATGGTAGACGCAGGAAACACGTTCCCGATGTTGAGGGAGTCCAGAACCAGGGGCCACAGTTTACGAATAAGGGGTAAGCCATTTAGAACGGAGATGAGGAAAAACCTTTTCACACAGTGTTGTGAATCTGTGGAATCTGTGGCTCGGAAGGCAGGAGGCCAATTCTCTCTATGGTTTCAAGAGAGAGTTGGATAGAGCTCTTAAAGGTAGAAGAGCCAGGGGATATGGGGACAAGGCAGGAATGGGGTACTGATTGTGGATGATCAGCAATGATCACAATGAATGACGGTGCTGGCTCGAAGGGCTGAATGGCCTACTCCTGCACCTATTGTCTCTTGTCTATTCCTGGAATCATACTCGTAAACCTCCTCTGGACCCTCTCCAGAGCCAGCACATCCTTCCTTAGATATGGGACCCAGATTTGCTCACAGTACTCCAAATGCAGCGAGACCAGCGCCTTATAGAGCCTCAGCATTGCAACTGTGTTTTTGTATTCCAGTCCTCTTGATATAAATGCTAGCATTGAATTTGCCTTCCTTACTACCAATTCGACTTGCAAATTAACTTTTTGGGAGTCCCGCACCAGCACATCCAAGTCCCTTTGCACCTCCGATTTCTGGATTATCTCTCCATTTAGAAATTTTACTTTGGAGTCACGTGAGTGATTCCGTGAAGAAGCCCAGCAAGTCCGCATGTTCGTCAGTACGTCAGCCGCATTAGCGCAAGCACCAGACTGGCAGGGCAGCGTTCCTGCCAGCGGTAAGTTAAACCTAGAGGGTAAGTTCATTTTTACTTACCAGAGTTATTTTTTTCAAGCAGGAGCCTCTCTTCACAGAGGTTTTCCTGCCAGTTTCACAGCCCGACGAGTGAGCCGGTTATGGACTGTGGGGGAACCCCGGTCCGACCGCGGAAGCGGACAACCGGCAAAAGATCGGGTTGTGAGATAAGCAGCCGCTGACAAGGCAGTCAGCGGCTTCCAGCCTGCGAGGATGCCGTGGAAAGGCAAGTAAGTGACGCCAGAGTCGCTGACAGTGCGGTCAGCGGCTCACAGACGTCGATCCCCAGGCAGGGAGTAAAATTGGTGGAGAAAGGACTCGTTCAGCCCTATTGGACTCGGGTGAGTCGGTCTGCAGGGGGTTTTCCTCTAATAATAAAGTTTACATGTATGTTATAGTGTTTTTCTTAAAGTTGAAAGTTAAAGTCAAAGATAAAAGTAAAAAAAGTTATTGTCATGTGTTGCTGACAATGAAATTCGTTCTTGTTTAACACAAATTGCTGTGAAGGGTTAAAATTGCTTTAACCCTTCACAGGTAAAGCTCTACACAAAAAAATTGATTTAGTCAGCCCACACTGTAAAAGCACAGGCATATGGGACAGGCCGCGCCAGCAGCGCCTGGGATAGGGCTGCTTCATGTGTAATAGTGCAGGCCTACGGGAAAGTCCGTGCCAGCAGTGCCTGGCAGGGCTGCTTCATGTATGAAAGCGCCAGCCTATGGGAGAGCCATGCCAGCAGCGCCTGGGACAGGGCTGTTTCATTTGTGACATTACCGGCCTACGGGAGAGCCGCGCCAGCAGCGCCGGGAACAGGGCTGTTTCATGTCAAAAAGTGCCGGCCTCTACGAGAGGCGTCGCCGGCAACGCTTTGGGACAGGGTTGCTCAAAGTAACACATAAGTCTGCTAGGCCCACGGAATTGGGGGAAGATTCCCCGCCGGGGCTGGATAGCAAAATAATAGGCTCACGGAGTTGGGGGATGATTCCTCACCGGGGCTGGATAGTGCGTTTGAAACAACTATCCCAAATGCAGCAACTATTGCATACAGTGCTACAGCAGGGCACACGCCAGCAGGAGGAGTGTCAGCACCACCCTGAACAAAAAGGCGCCAGCAGCATCTAGTAGAGAGCTGTTTGATAGCACCCTCATGGATGAGGAGGCGCGAGCCAGGGGTCATCTTAGTTCTGACCCTGACTCTGATGGTAAGCTTGAGCCAGATGTTCCACCTCTGCAGGCCGCACCAGTTGACAGAGCTGTTACAGGTCTCCCTTTTGGAGGCAGAGACCAAGACGGGTCAGTGTCCTGCTGATTCTGAGACTCAGGGTATGGCCGTGTGTCATACCCCAAGGGATGAAGGGCACATGTCAGAGGTACCTTTTCCTGACAACAGAGTTGCCATCCCCGCAGAATGTTCTATTTGGGTATAGTTCCAATGGATTCATTTCAGCATAGGTATCCTGTGGCCTGCGGCCTGCAGCAACGCCTGTTTAGGGCTGCCTACGAATCGCCCTCTCTGAGGAGGGGAGTGCGAAATGTCAAGATATAACTGACTCCAGGCTCTAAAGAAGTCGATGGAACATACTGGAGCACATATGTGCCGGCAGTGAACAGCGCCAACAGGGGGATGAGAGCCAGCCGCCGAATCGGTTATTCAGGTAGGCCTATTCAACAGGGGAGGAAAACCTGGCAGACGAATCAATTAAGGCCAACGGCGGGCAAAGGTCATCGTTTCAGAACTCACCACAGGCGCTCATCGGCAGTAGGTGGTTCACTGGAGCTGGGGGCAGCATGATAGCTCAGAAATTCCATGTACCCTTCCAACCCTACTCAACAAAGTGGGTCTACATATTCTACATGCTCAACTTCAAGTTGCTACACTACGGTGGTGACATATGATAGTCACATGGCAATCAAGTAAAAGTATCCGGTAATAATGACCTAATCTCCTTTGCCACTGGTGTATCATCCAGTTCAGATCGATGACAACACAGAATAGGTATTGGATCTCAAAGTATTATGAAAGTCTGGCACTTCCCAAAACATGGGTAAGTGCACCATTCACAAGTTGTAATATTTACATTTGTTTGTACAACACACAAAGGATAAAAAACATCTGGTTCAGGCACAGTGAATATCAACATGTTGGTTCATGTTTATTCACTGATTGCAAAAATATGTGGGACAACAGTGCGGACAAATTCATTCTCGCGACAAAAGGAGGAATGTTCTTTTATGTCTTCCTCCATTTTGCCTCATTAGTCAGGTCTTAAAACAGTCAGCAAGACCTCGCTTTGGGTTTCGTACTGTCGGACTGGCTAAACAACCATTTTGCCTGCTTTCATCAGGCATAATAATACAACGGTATACGGTTATACGAAAAAACTAAAACTTTGCTGGTTCAAACTATGGTTCAGGAAACCGACCTCTGCATAATAAAACAATTATTGACTTACACATTCTGAAGGGATTGACTTACGACTCGGGTTGTCACATCAAGCCATGGATGTGCTCACTACAGAATACAGGGATAGCACCCAAAAAAGCAGTACATTCCTTTGAGGGGATGGAAATGAATCCATTGGAACTATACCCAGATATTAATTGTTTAAATATTAATGTTACATTTAATACGGTACAGATTACTGACGTCTTCCAGTTCATTCTTAAATGGTATTGACAATAATTCAGTTATAGAGACACTACAGCTGCAACAAACTGGAACCACTCTGCCGGGTTCAACCCCGGATATCGAGTTGTTAAAGAGATCCTGACACAAGTTCTCTCACTACAAGAATATGCAGTTTGGATATTGAAAATGTGTTAACATTACTTCGCCAGGGGGTTCCAGCTACATCCTTAGTCATGACACTAGTATCAGCACAACGAGGGCAAACATTGCAAACGCTGTGGCTAGATAGGATGGAATTGACTGCAGGTGCCATTACATTTTACATTCTGATCTACACAAGCAGAGCAGACCAGGGGTGGCAGGAGTTAAGATTATTTTTCGGATACCCCACGGTCTCACGTCTATGTGGGAGGGCAAGCTTGCTATATTATATCAAGGCCACCAGAATCCTAAGAAGTGTGGAATCAACATTGTTTATTAATTGACAAACAACCACACAAGGGAAGGTCGGTTCAGACTATTTCAAGGTGGCTGCAACAGGTTCTGGTTTATGCAGGTATTAACACTGACGATTGTATCTCATTCCACCAGGTCAGCATCAACGTCAGCGGCCAGGGCAATGGACATTCCCTTCGACCATATCCTCGCGACCGCAGGATGGTCAACTGAATTGATTTAATATTTTTTTTACCATAGGACGGTTACTGATCCAGGGTTTTGCCCATTCTGTTTTGTGTCCACTTTAGCCTCCCCTGAGTTACAGGGGTTGCCATTGATTTCTTTATTAACGTAAACCATTAATACATTTGAATCAATATCATGCTTAATGCATTGTTTGATTATTCACTCATCCTGAGTCAATCAATGCAGTGAGACGCCGAGATTTGGATCTGCGGCATGAAATCACAAAGCTTTAAAACCTTCACGGAATCACTCGCGTGACTCTGAAGTAAAATAGTAAGATTAAACGAAAACTTACCAGTTTGAAGTTTGATCTTGATTTTATGAGGAGTTACGTTGGTGATTATGTGCCCTCCACGCCCAACCCTCTCTCATAAAGGTCATCTGGTAGTTTTCGAGTCACGCATCTTACTATGTCACTTCAGTAATTGTTATTTGTGATTTCATTCTGATGCTTTGAAGATTGACGCACATGCGGACTGGCTGAGCTTCTTCACGTAATCACCAACGTAACTCCTCATAAAATCAAGATCAAACTTCAAACTGGTAAGTTCTCATTTAATCTTACTATTAATCTATGCCTTTATTCTTATTACCAAAATACATGACTCACACTTTGCTACTGAATTTCATCTGCCACTTCTCTGCCCATTCTCCTAACCTGTCCAAGTCCTTCTGCAGACTCCTTGCTTCCTCTACACTGCCTGCCCCTCCACCTATCTTAGCAACATCTGCAAACTTTGCCACAAAGCCTTCAATCCCCTTATCCAAATCATTACTATTCAATGTGAAGAGAAGCGACCCCAGCACTGACCCTTGCGGAACTCCACAAGTCACTGGCAGCCAACCTGAAAAAGCAGCTTTTATTTCAACTCTTTGCCTTTTGCCATCCAGCCAATCTGCTCTCCATGCTAGCATCTTCCCTTTAATACCACAGGCTCTCATTTTCCCTAGCAGACTGATGTGTGGCACCTTATCAAAGGCCTTCTGAAAATCTAGGTAAACAACATCTACAGCCTTCTCTCTGTCTGTCCTGTCATTAACTTTCTCAAAGAACTCCAGCAGATTCATCAGGCAAGATCTTCCCTTCACAAAACCATGCTGACTTTGGTCTTTTTGATCATGAATGTCTAAGTACTGCGTAACCTTATCCTTTATAATTGACTCTAAAATCACCAACCACCGAAGGCAGACTAACTGGCCTATAGTTTCCGCTATTCTGCTTTGCTCCCTTCTTGTACAGTGGGGTGATATTCCCAATTTTCCAATCTTCAGGAACCTCTCCTAACACCAGTGATTCTTGAAATGTCACACCAAATAACCATATAAACCATATAACACTTACAGCACAGAAACAGGCCCTCTCGGCCCTTCCAGTCAGTGCCGACCATTTGTTTTCCCCTAGACCCATCTACCTGCACTCAGACCATACCCCTCCATTCCCTTCGCGTCCATATACCTATCCACTTTACTTTTATATGTTAAAATCGATCCTGCCTCCACCACTTCTACTGGAAGCTCATTCCGCACAGCCACCACCCTCTGAGTAAAGATGTTCCCCCTCATGTTACCCCTAAACTTCCGTCCCTTAATTCGCATGTCATGCCCTCTTGTTTGAATCTTCCCTACCCTTAATGGGAAAAGCTTATCCATGTCAACTCTGTCTATCCCTTTCATCATTTTAAAGACCTCAATCAAGTCCCCCCCTTAACCTTCTGCACTCCAAAGAATAAAGACCTAACTTGTTCAACCTTTCTCTGTAACATAGTTGCTGGATACCAGGCAACATTCTAGTAAATCTCCTCTGTACTCTCTCTATTTTGTTGACATCCTTCCTATAATTAGGCGACCAAAATTGTACACCATACTCCAGATGCCTTGTACAATTTTAACATTACTTCCCTGCTCATATATTGAATGCTCTGATTTATAAAGGCCAGCACACCAAAGGCTTTCTTTACCACCCCATCTACATGCGATTCCACCTTCAGGGAACTATGCACAGTTATTCCTAGATCTCTCTGTTCCACAACATTCCTCAATTCCCTACCATTTACCATGTACGTCCTATTTTGATTTGTCCTGCCAAGATGTAGCACTTCACACTTATCAGCATTAAACTCCATCTGCCATCTTTCAGCCCACTTTTCCATATGGCCCAAATCTCTCTGTAGACTTTGAAAATCTACTTCATTATCCACACCACCACCTATCTTAGTATCATCTGCATACTTACTTATCCAATTTTCCACCCCATCATCCAGATCATTGATGCACTTGACAAACAACAGTGGACCCAACACAGATTCTTGAGGCACCCCACTGGTCACCGGCTTCCAACGTGACAAACAGCCATCCACCATTACTCTCTGACATCTCCCCTTCAGCCACTGTTGAATCCATCTTGCTACTCCACCATTAACACCCAAAGATTGAACCTTCTTAACCAACCTTCCATGGGGAACCTTGTCAAAGGCCTTACTGAAATCCATACAGCCAACATCCACTGCTTTACCATCATCAATTTCCCTAGAAACCGCTTCAAAAAAATTCAAGAAGGTTTGTCAAACATAACCTTCCAGGCACAAATCCATGTTGGCTGTTCCTGATCAGGCACTGTTTATCCAGATGCTTATATATATTATCTCTAAGTATCCTTTCCATTAATTTACCCACCACTGACGTCAAACTAACTGGTCTATAATTGCTAGGTTTATTCTTTGAACCCTTTTTAAACAATGGAACAACATGCGCAGTACGCCAATCCTCCGGCACTATTCCCGTTTCTAATGACATTTGAAATATTTCTGTCATAGCTCCTGCTATTTCTACACTAACTTCCCTCAATGTCCTAGGGAATATCCTATCAGGACCTGGAGATTTATCCACTTTTATATTTTTCAAAAGTGTCAGTACTTCCTCCTCTTTGAATCTTATAGTTTCCATAGCTACTCTACTGTTTTTCCTTACTTCACATAGTTCAATATCCTTCTCCTTGGTGAATACCGAAGAAAATAAATTGTTCAATATCTACCCCATCTCTTTTGGCTCTGCAGATAGCTGTCCATTCTGTCTCTCTAATGGTCCAATTTTATCCCGCGTTATCCTTTTGCTATTAATATAGCTGTAGAAACCCTTTGGATTTACTTTCACCTTTCTTGCCAAAGCAACCTCATATCTTCTTTTAGCCTTCCTAATTTCTTTCTTAAGATTCTTTTTATATTCTTTATACTCCTCTAGCACCTCATTTACTCCATATCTCCTATAATTATTGTAGATATCTCTCTTTTTTTCGAAACAAGTGTCCAAATTCCCTTGAAAACCATGGCACTTTCCAATTTTTACTATTTCCTTTCACCCTAACAGGGACATAAAGATTCTGTACTCTTACAATTTCCCCTTTAAATGTCCTCCATTTCTCTTCTACATCCTTCCCATAAAACAGAGTGTCCCAATTCACTCCTTTTAAATCCTTACGCATTCCCTCAAAGTTAGCCTTTCTCCAATCAAAAATCTCCACCCTAGGTCCAGTTCTGACTCTCTCCATAATTATATTGAAACTAATGGTATTGTGATCACTGGTCCCGAAGTGCTCACCAACGCATACCTCCGTCACCTGACCTGCCTCATTTCCTAACAGGAGGTCCAGCACTGCCACTTCTCTGGTCGATACCTCTATGTACTGCTGCAAAAGATTATCCTGCACACATTTTACAAACTCCAAACCATCCAGCCCATTTACAGAATGTGTTTCCAAGTCTATTTTTGGAAAATTGAAATCTCCCACAATCACTACCTTGTGCTTACTACTAATATCTGCTATCTCCTTACATATTTGCTCTTCCAATTCTCGCTCCTCATTCGGAGGTCTATAATACACCCCTAAAAGTGTTGCTACACCGTTCCCACTTCTCAGTTCCACCCAAATAGCCTCCCTAGACGAGCCCTCTAATCTATCCTGCCAAAGCACTGCTGTAATATCCTCTCTGACAAGCAATGCAACACCTCCACCTCTGGTCCCTCCAATTCCATCACACCTGAAGCAACAAAATCCTGGAATATTTAGTTTCCAATCACAGCCGTCCTGCAACCATGTTTCACTGATTGCCACAACACCATATTTCCAGGTGTCAATCCAGGCTCTAAGTTCATCCACCTTTCTTACAATGCTCCTAGCATTAAAATATACACATTTTATAAACCCACCATCCCTTATTCTCAGTTTATTATCTTTTTCCTCTTTCTCACCTACATTTTGGGTCCGAGTGCTTCCCTTCTCTGCCTCTTGCCCCACACCCTGTCTCCTAGCCCCCCTCTACCTGAGTCCCTCCCCCCAGTCTTTCTAGTTTAAAGTCTCCCCAGTAGCCTTTGCAAATCTCCCTGCCAGGATATTGGACCCCTCGGGTTCAAGTGCAACCCGTCCTTTTTGTACAGATCATGCCTTCCCCAAAAGGGGTCCCAGTGATCAAGAAACTTGAATCCCTGCCCACTGCACCAGTCCCTCAGCCATGCATTTATCCTCCACCTCATTCCATTCCTACTCTCACTGTCACGCGGCACAGGCAGTAATCCTGAAATCGTTACCCTTTTGGTCCTTCTCCTTAACTTTCCCCCCAACTCCCTAAATTCTCCCTTCAGGACCTCATCTCTTTTTCTGCCTATGTCATTGGTACCTATGTGTACCACAACATCAGGCTCCTCTCCCTTCCTTTTCAGAATCTTTTGGACACGTTCCGACACGTGCGAGACCCTGGCACCAGGGAGGCAAACTACCATCCGGGTTTCCCGACTGCGTCCACAGAATCGCCCATCCAACCCCCTAACTATAGAGTCCCCTATTATAATTGCCCTCCTCTTTTTGCTACCCTTCTGAGCATCAGGGCCGGTCTCTGTGCTGGAGACCCGGCCGGTGTTGCTGCCCCCAGGTAGACTGTCCCCTCCAATTGTACTCAAAACCGAGTACCTATTTTCCAGTTGTACAGTCACAGGGGTACTCTCTAGCCCCTGCCTCTTGCCCTTCCTAACCGTGACCCACTTGTCTGCCTCCTGTGGTCTGGGAGTGACTGCCTCCCTGTAGCTCCTCTCGATGACCTCCTCACTCTCCCTGACCAGACGGAGGTCGTCGAGCTGCTGCTCCAGGTTCCTAACACGATCCGTTAGGAGCCCCATCTCGACACACCTGCCGCAGATGTGGATGTCTGGAGGGCTATCAGATTCCCTGACCTCCCACATCTGATATCCAGAACAGTACACTGCCCTGGCCTTCATTCTGCCCCCCTTACACAGGATACAATAGCAACACAATACAAAGTACACAACAAACTGCTGGGATCTGACTGCCAATCAGCTGCTTTCCCTAGACCACTTCCCACCAATCAGCTGCTTACCCTAGTCCACTTCCCACCAATTAGCGGCTTCCTCAAAAAAACAAAACAAAACACTTCTCTGAATGGAATGTTATGGATTTAGGTAAGTCCCGCGCTTGATTTTAAAGCTTACCGGTCGGGTGTCGCTCCTCCCCCTCCTTCTCTTCCAACGGCTCCTGTGGGCCTCATGCATACACAATCTGTGAGGCCACCTCCTTCAGAACTCTGGGGTTCAGTCCATCGGTCCAGGTGACTTATCCAACCTCAGAACTTTCACCTTAGCACCTTCTCCTTGGTAATCGCCACTCCACTAACCTCCACCCCCTGACTCTCTAGGATTGCAGGCATTGCTGGTGTCTCCCACTTTGAAGATTGATGCAAAAAAGTTCATCAATTCCTCTGCCACTTCTTGATTTCCCGTTATCACTTCTCCTGCAATCATTCTCCAGCAGCCCAACGTCCACTCTTGCCTCTTTTTTACTCTTTATATATCCATACAAACTTGCTATCCTCTTTTGTATTATTGGCTAGCTTACATTCGTACTTCATCTTTTCTCTCCGTATTGTCCATTTAGTTACCTTTTGTTTTTCTTTCAAAACATCCCAATCCTTTGGGATTTCCACTAATTTTTGCAATGTTATGTCTTCTCTGTTGCTTTTATGTTGTCCTTGTCCTTCCTTGTCAGCCATAGCCATCTTATTCTTCCCCTGGAATATTTCTTCCTCTTTGGAATGAAATGAACCTGCACCTTCCGAATTACCTGCAGAAATTCCTGTCATTGCTGCTCTACCATCATTCATACTAATGCCTCTTTCCAGTCAATCTTTGGCAGCTCCTCCCTCATTTCACCCAGAGTTGTGAATCACCCAGAGAATTGTGAATCGGTGGAATTCTCTGCTGCAGAAGGCAGTAAAGGCCAATTCACTGGATGTGTTCAAGAGAGACTTACATTTAGCTCTTAGGGCAAAGGGAATCAAGGGATATGGGGGAAAAGCCGGAACAGGGTATTGATTTTGAATGATCAGCCATGGCGGTGCTGGCTCGAAGGACCGAATGGCCTACCCCTACACCTATTTTCTATGCCTTGGTAGTCCCCTATGCTCAGCTGTAATACTGACATCCAATTTCATCTTCTCCCTTTCAAATCATAGGTTAAATCTTATCACATTGTGATCACTACCTCCTAGTGGATCATTTACCTCAAGTTTTTTTTAAAAAATCTGGTTCATTGCACAACACTAAATCTAGAATTACCTTATCCATGGTAGGCACCACTACAATAGACAATAGACAATAGGTGCAGGTGTAGGCCATTTGGCCCTTCGAGCCAGCACCACCATTCACTGTGATCATGGCTGCTCTAAGAAACTATCTCGGAGGCACTACAAATTCTCTCTTTTAGGGTCCAGTGCCAGCCTGATTCTCCCAGTCTACCTGCATATTGAAATCTACCATGACCAATACCTTTCCTACACGTCAATTTTATTTCCTGATGCAACTTGTACCCTATCCTGGCTACTGTTTGTGGGCCTGTAAATAACTCCCATTAGAGTCTTTTTGCCCTTGTATTTTTTCAGCTATACCCACAGGGACTCTACATCTTCTGATCCTCCCATCAGGAAAGAGGCACAGAAGTTTGAAAATGCATACCTCCAGATTTAGGGACAGTTTCTTCCCAGCAGTTATTGGGCAACTGAACGGTTCTCTCAACATCTAGAGAGCAGGCCTGAACTCCCATCTATCTCACTGGAGACCTTCAAACTATTAATCGGACCTGTTTGGATGTTATCTTGTAGTAAACTTATACTCTTGATCCTGTATCTGTACACTGTGAATGGCTTGATTGTAATCATGTAGTCTTTCTGCTGACTGGATAGCACGCAACAAAAAGCTTTTCACCTCGGTATCTCGGTACACGTGACAATAATAAACTAAACTAGAGCATGATGTGGATTATTCTGAATGGATCATGAACAATGTCACAGCTTTTGCTTTCTATTTTGTAGATTTTTAATAATTCTTATTTACCATTATGACTAGGGCTCTCTGCACTCTATACTCAAGACAGCGTAGCCGGACATAGTGCGAACTCCATCATCAAGTTTGCCGACGACACCACAGTTGTGGGACTTATGAGGACAAGTCAAGAGTGTGGAAGTGAGATCGATCGATTGACCAAATCGTGCCAGCACGATAACCTGGCTCTCCACACCAGCAAAACCAAGGAACTGATTGTGGACTTTGGAAGGGGTAGGATGGGGACCCACAGTCCCGTTTACACCAACGGGTCGATGGTGGAAAGGATCAAGAACTTCAAATTCCTGGGCGTGCATATTTCCGAAGATCTCTCCTGGTCCCAGAACACGGATGGAATCATAAAGAAAGCACATCAGCGCCTCTACTTGCTGAGAAGATTACGGAGAGTTGGTATGTCAAGGAGGACTCTCTCGAACTTCTACAGGTGCACAGTAGAGAACATGCTGACCGGTTGCATCGTGGCTTGGTACGGCAACCTGAGCATCCAGGAGCGGAAAAGGCTGCAAAAAGTTGTTAACACTGCCTAGTCCATCATCGGCTCTGACCTCCCTACCATTGAGGGGATCTATCGTAGTCGCTGCCTCAAAAAGGCTGCCAGCATCATCCTGGCCACACACTCATCGCTCTGCTGCCATCAGGTAGAAGGTACCTGATATATATCTATTGAATTCCAGAGTGCAATTCCTCACACACTAATACAAATCACAGAATCTGACTGTTATACAAAAACAACCGGGTCAATTCATTTATCACTGCGTAACTAAATTAGAAAATAAAATGAGACTGTTGTTTGCATCCCTCATGACTTCAAGTCCTAATTGATTTGCATGCAACTTTGATGAAAGGTCATTGACGTAAACCGTCCACGTGTTTCTATAATTTGGAGATACAGGAGTATGTGCACATACTGTAAACATATTTTTGAAATATCTTTTTATATAATTATATGGAATGTCATGAAAGGGTCATGAACCTTGTTACATATCTTGTTTCCATCTATCATATTGCTGAACGCGTTGAGTTCCTGCAGCACCTGGGCACTGACACGAAACATCGTTTATTTCCTCTACAAATGTTAATTGACCCGTTGAATCCCTCCAGCACTTTGTTTTCCTTTTTCTGAAACGTTACTTTTTAATGTAATATAATGTTGGTACAGAGAACACAAATCGCGGCTTCATTTGCACCTTGGGTACACAAAAGGCTGGAGAAACTCAGCGGGTGCAGCAGCATCTAAGGAGCGAAGGAGATAGGCGACGTTTCGAGACCCTTCTTCATTTGCACCTTCAACGCTGATAAGTGAACTTAGACTCATTTGACTATGTGCCGCCCACAGTCAACCTGCGAAAATCTTGGCGTGCTTTGACTGGGAGGTAAAAGTTGATTGGAACAGTTTAAAGATTGAGTACAACTGATAAAATCGAGAACCCTCCTGGACTTATGGGTTCCGGTGTCCAGAGACGTTAATAAATAACACCCTCGTCGAGCAAGTCGCCGATTGCTTTGTGGGGGTGGGGGGTAAAGCCCGGCGCTCGCCAACGCCAAGGCGGGCTCGACCTCGACTTCCTGAGAAACAGCGCAACGTGGAGGCGGCCGGTCGGAAATGGGCTCTTCGCTGACGGGAAGTTTTGTTTCCAACCATCGAGCTGACCGATGACTGGGAAAACAAAAGACCAGTAGCCAACCGTCTGCACGGCTCGCAACTGCTTGGCGGGGGCGTGAAAACCTCCATTCCTCTTCCTCCCTCCCTCCCACCAGAAAATCCCCAGGAGGAAAACAAAGGCACGGAGTGAAATGTGCGCCCACTGCGTGCGTTTTATTTGCTAATGTGTGTTTGCTAACCCCGCCGCCCTAGTTGCAACGTTTCCAGCCGAGCTTTCCCAAAGACGGGCGAGGAGGGGAGGTTTCTGTCCTGAGGTCTGAGTGCTGCGGGCGCCCCCGCAGGTGGTTCGCTGGCCGGTGTGTGGGAGGTGCGGGCAAGGCCGTGGTGTGAATGACCGGGATCCCTTTGTGTGGCAGCAGACTCGGCACTGCACGACTCTGCGGCTGCTGTCCCACTGGTGCGGCTGCCCCGGCCCGCCTTCACCGGGGGGTCTCTGCTGGATGCAAGCGGCCAAGCAGACGCTTCTCAACTGTCCCGCTGGCACAAAGGGTTGCGGACTGATTCTGGGACTGCTGCAGTCATGATGCGGGGAGTCGAGTACGCCGCCGGCGGCGATGCTTCCACGGGCATTTAAGTTTTGCCTTGGGACGCGTGGATGTTTTGTAGCCGGACGTAGTGCAGTTTCGGACTTTGAATGGAGAATCACGGCGCATCATCGCAGGGGCCTGGTGGTGGTTGTTGGGTTTTCCGCTCGTTTCTTTTAGCGATATAGAAGGCGCCCACAAACCTCGGGAAAGTTTGCTGCCTTGTACTGAGATATATATATATATATATTTTTTTTACGGCGGCCCAAAAGAAAATGAAACCTCGCACCGCAGACGTGGAGTTGTCAGGGGTGGTTTTGCTGCTGGCGGTCGGGGCTTGCGTTGCTGTGCCGAGTGGTTGTAAGCACTTGGATGAACGTCCGAAAAACGCCTGGAAGCTTTCGTCCGCCGCTGTTCCGCAGGCCACCCCAGTCCCCGGGGCAGCCGACAAGAAAGTTGTTTGCACCAATTTGGAGCTGACAGAGATTTTCCCACTCGACACCCTCCCCAACAAGACAGTTACATTGTAAGTATCGCAACTTCTCATGTTACTACTACATGTGGAAAAATATATCGGCACGGACACTTTGTAATGTAAAGGTTTGAAGTTGCGGCCTTTTGGACGTCGCCATCGGCGTGTTTCTGAACATTTAATTCTAGGATTTGAGAGCCCATTTAATTGCTAAGATATGCATGCCATTTAATGAAGATGCAAAAAAAATGTCACACAAACTAGAGCAATACATCAACATAGTCGAAAAATTGAATGAAACTCGAGTGTCGATGCACCTCATCGACGTAAACTTAGTAAAAAAAACTCAGTATCCTCTAAACAGAATAGAGGATGGACATCTAAGGTGACACTTCGTTGAGTGAGAGCTGACGAGACATTGACTCTCCACCTCTCAGGTCACTGTGAAAGATCTCACATCCGTGATGACCACGAGGATGTTCATGGATGTGGAATCTATCCCTGTTATCCTTTTCAGAGTGGATTTCTCAACTCACACTTTCAACAAAGATTCTGATCATCATGGCAGTGTGGCATGGTGCTTGTGGAAGTTTGTTGCACTCAAATTGTTCACCATCCCCCCCCCCCCCCCCCCCCCCCCCCCCCCCAAAAAAAAAAACATGTTAGTATAAAGCAAACATTTAGTTGTTCCATTGGCAGTAGGTAGGACAATTAAACTCTTGATTCTTAAATCAAGTGTACCTAAATGAGTTGACGATGTTTGGGAAAACTGCTCTATTCAATCATGATTTTAAAATGGACCATTCAGTCGTCCTCGACTGAGCAAAATGTAATGAATAAAATCAATCAAGATCATGAAACACTGTTACTGAGAATAGTACGATTTGCACTCGTTTCTTTTTAATATATTCAGCCAAGGCACTTTAGAAACCCACTCGCTGCTTCTCTTGCGAGGGTGACGAATGCCTAATCAACCAGTGCATAAAAATTGAATTTGTTACGCTCTGGAGCAAATAATTTGCTGTGTTATGGGAGAATACAATTGATGAGATTGCACTACTAAAGGTTGACATAGATTCGATAGAGTGAATGACAGCCCTCCAACATTGTAACAATCCAATCATTAATTTCTATGATTGCCTGATCATTGAATAGTCCATTCACCATCATGTAATTATAAATTCTATCTGATCAACAATGTAAAATCATTTTTTGGGTTTTGGATGGTATGCAGTGACTGCAAATATAGAATATTTTTTCCTAGGTTACAGTTCCCAAAAACCTTCATATTACTAAGCAATCCAAATTATTCCTGCACATTAATGACTAGTTAGTTGATTTGGAGAATTGTTGGCTACAGACTTTGACATTTTAAGTACAATATCTGTAGACAATGGGCAACAACATTGGAGTGACGTTTTGACTACTGTAACTGCTTACATAAGTGGATTAGTGTCGTCATTTTCACATCTGGCTCAATTTAGCATATATTTACGTGTAAGAAGGCAGTGCAGATACTGATTTAAACCAAAGATAGACGTAACAAGATGGAGTAACAGCAGGACAGGCAGCATCTCTGGAGAGAAGGAATTGGTGACATTTCGGGACGAGACCCTTCTTCAGACTTATATTCAGTATACATTTATCATTGATAAGAAGCTGAAATTGTTTTGCAGCAATATTATATGTGTATAATGAATGCAACCTAGAATATTTAAAATACATTTTGAATAATATATGATAGGAAGACTTCATGAATGATATTGAATTAATTTTCCTTCTTGGTTTTATTTGTACAATGATTGTTTCTACTTGACCAAATCCGACAATGCTTTAATAACTCTAAATTTAAATGCTTAAGTCAACAATACTCAACGTGGTGTAGTGATATGGCCTGAAAATGATAGAGATAATTTTTCATATAGAAATAACACAGCAAGCTGCTAGCAGGTAATTAGAAAAAAAAAAAACACAATAAAATCAGTCCATTCACCTGAAAAACATTTGTGGCTCGCCTCTCAAATAGAATTTAGGTGTGCCATCTTGGATTCATCGCAATATATCACCAGTCTTGTATTTGTAAATATAAAAACGAGATATATTACACGCCACTTGGGGACATCTAAACTCATTCCCCCCAGCAGCATATCCTTTAAGTATCTGAGCATGAGAATCTGATAAAGCAAAGAATAGCCAATAACTGGAATTCCATCGTCACAAAATATTTGACAAACTACTTTATACGAGGATGCAATTTCTGACCTCCCACTCTGCAAATGTGAGTCTGAAACGCATCAGAGAAACAAAGTTCCTCACTTGCATATTGTAGAGATGATTGAGCAAGGATGGCAGCAGTGGTGTGATACAGAGTTTAGAGATCCAATGTCCAGCAAGTTATTTATTAGAGGTAGGATTTGAATTTTCATGGCTTCACAAAATAAAGTTAGTTGAACTAATCTGAAATGTTGCAATTACAGTGTTTATACATGGGTTGTTGAGATGTTTTATGATAAAAGTTGGATAGATAATGGATTGTTTACAAATAATTATGGTCTGAAATATCAAGAGATATTCTGGTTTGACCAATTAACATAGATCTGGGGATTTAATTTTTTTTCTGGCATAATAATTTTGAAGGCATTTACACAACTGGGTATAGTCCTATTCCTTAAGTTGTAATGAATGTTTATGAAGATGCAGGCAAATATGTTATCTGCAGTCTGGAAAAGCCTAAGGAAAAGATTAGAGATTGGGTGAGGCCTTCTATTAGACACTTAGATTTAGAAATTTGGGCCAATTAAATGTTTGTATCTGTTTATTTGAAGTGTTGACTGTGCGGCATATATCAGATGCAAGTGGCAGGCATTAGCATTGAACAGTAAGAGTTCTCTACGTGCCTCTAAGCTATGGCTACCACCTCTGGATGGGCTTCCGGTTGACTAAATATCCCCCAGAGATGCTGGCAGCAGGCATTTCTGTGAGCGGCGTGTGCATCAAACCTCGAGCACTTCTGGAATTCTTCAGTCTGAAGAAGGGTCTCGACCTGAAACGTCACCCATTCCTTCTCTCCAGAGATGCTGCCTGTCCCTCTGAGTTACTCCAGCATTTTGTGTCTACTTTCTGGAATGAAACAGCCATTTAGGTAAATTTCCATAGGTAAATCTGCAGTGGTCCGAGTGGTGGTTTCCCAGCTTGGACACGTGCTTCACGGCTCAAGTTGTCATCCCTCACTTGACGTGGGAGCTGCAGTTCTTTCCTGTTTAAGACCAAATGCCTGACCGGGGGGGGGGGTCGATCATTTGATCCCTGGCATTTGTCCATCACTAATTTGGATCGCGGATGGGGCGTATAAAACCCGGCATTGTAAATGTGCGTAATGTAAGAATAGTTGACAATATTATAATAACTGATGTGTTTACTTTATAAGTGAGAGTGCAAATGCTGGAATCTGTAGCAAATAAAAAGTTGAGCAGCTGGAAGGAAGGAACCCAATGGGCCAGGTAGCATCTGTGGAGGGGAATAGACAGTTGACCTTTCTGGTCTAGTGGAGAGGTCTGGAACCAATTCTCTACTTGTATTACAATATTGGAGATCGCTCAGTATCAGTCGTTTTGTTTGTGATGGCCACAGGCAGTCCTGTTTTGGGGCACTCTGGCCTCCTCCTTGGCCTTTATTGGATCATCTGCCTCATTTCTGGCTGCTCCTGAAACAGCTGACCTTTCTGCAATTAAACAAAAACAAACATTTTCCTGTTTTGTCTATTGTTTATATAAAAGTAGCCTTCATTCAGAAGAAAAAATATATACAAAACTGCAAAAACCTTTCATACATTCTCTGTCTACACTCAAACACCCTTGCTGCTCATCTCTGGAGTGATATTCCTCTCCTTGTTTGAGGGGTGTTCCCACCTGACTCTATCCCTCAACGTCCTGCCGTGGAAGGATGCTAGTCCGTAGTCCTCTCCCACAGAGCCTTTGTATTGGCTGTACCAAGTCCGTTAGCTACTTCTACAGTATGGAATGCGCAACTCGGCAACGTTCCCTGATGGACAACTCACTGTGCGAGATGACCAACAGGTTTCGGGCAGACCAAAGAGCATCTTTCACCGAGTTAATGGTCTTCCAGCAGCACTGGGAGTCAATCTCCCCGGGTACTGTCTTTAATTCAGAGAGTCCTCTGTTACAGAACTGTTTGGGATGAACTGTGACAAGGATCCTTGCGTCCTTCTCCAAATATCTATTTCATCTGAAATTTTATGAAGCTAATTGTACAATGTTTGTTGTACCATATGTAAAACGAAGCAAGGACAAGTTGCTTCCTGGCCACTCCGTCTTCCATCAGGCAAAAGGTTTAGAAGTGTGGAAACGCACACTAACAGATTCAGGGACAGTTTCTTCCCAGCAGTTATCCGGCAACTGAATCATCCTACCACAACCAACCAGAGCAGTGATGAACTAGTGTCTACCTCTTTGGTGACCCTTGGACAATCCTTGATTGGACTTTGCTGACTTTACCTTGCACTAAACGTTATTCTGTAAATGGATCGATTGTAATCATGTATTATCTTTCTGCTGACTGGTTAGCATGCAACAAAAGCTTCTCGCTGTACCTTGGTACACGTGACAATAAACTAAACTGAAATTGAGTTGTTTATGTTGTGTCGTTTAACCCGTGGGTGGGAAGAATTGTCACCAACGTCAGACCAAATGAGAACCAGTGGTGTTGTAACTTCTGGAATTCTTCAGTCTGAAGAAGGGTCTCGTTCTGAAAAGTCACCCATTCTTTCTCTCCAGAGATGCTGCCTGTCCCGCTGAGTTACTCCAGCATTTTGTGTCTACCTTCTGGAATAAAACAGCCATTTAGGTAATGCTCCATAGGTAAATGGAGGAAGTCTGCATTGCTTACAAATTAGATATTTTTCGTGGCACAGGGAGATTTTGGGCCAAAGTATACATGCTTTTTCTCATGTACTACCAATGAAATATTCTGGCCCTGTTAACTATTATATATTATTGTATATTTACCTACAAAGATCTGATTTCTGCATGTTGAGTGTGTGCATTTTACAACCATATGAATGGCTTTTTTAGTTGAAATAGATAAATATTCAGTTCCATATGAAATAACAACCCGAGTGCTTCATTGGTTTGCAATGTACACAATGAGAAAATGCCAATTTAATTTGAATCTTTTGTAACTCTTATCTTTGAATTTGTCAGATTATTTATTTGTGATGTTAAATATTATGTTACCGTCCAATTATAGGATAATACCACATAACCTAAATCACTCAAGTTTAACAAACTGCTTTCATGATCATTTGCATTAACATCTGTGCTGTATGTTGAACTCATTAGACTGAAGAGTTAATTCAAATGCAAGATATTGTAAAGACATGCATGAAAATATTTCAATTTTCTATCATCTTGTGAAATCAGTGTTTTTGATGTGTTAACTTTCAGAAACAATTGACATTATCTTTCATGTCAAACTTAAAGCCAAGGAAGAGGTTGCCAGACAATAGAAAGGTGTGATTAGTCATTGGGAACTGTTTCGGTTCAGTGGTGGTGAATGGAATCACAATCTGTGGTTACTGTTCTGCGTTATTAATGACTGTTTTGAGGATATTGTTAACAGATGATAACCATCTGTGGGAAGAAAAGGTCTGCAGATAAAGATATTAGAGGAATTTAGATTTACACATTGATGAAGACGAATAAAGACAAGGCTAAATATAAGGTTGAAGTTATACTGAAAGAATAAGGTTGTGTGGTAATATTGTAAAAGTTGACGTAAATTGTGCATATATCTGCTGCATATTATACACAATAGAAGACTGATTTATTCTGCACATAACCCATTTGAAAGTGTTCACTGTTAATTATGACACAACTAAATATTTGGAGGTGCTTTGAATATTCATCATTTTCAATGTTTACTTCAAAGGTTCAATTCAGACATAGAAGAGAAGCAAAAAATAGATATTTTAAGAGTCCAGTTAAAATTAAAAATAACTGTTTATTTGGTTAAAGGAATACCACAGTGGAAAGTTTAATGATATATCTATTTTTGAATCTGCTTTGTAACTTTGGCATCTAATAACCCTCAATTGGATCGACAATCGGATTGCATTTAGTTGCATTGATTGAAGTAATAAGTATGACTATTTTTAAATTTGAAGGCTTACTCAGATATAATTGGTTAAAATGACTGATCTTCTTTCAACTAAATGAATATCTAGTAATTTGCAATTTCCAGTTCACTCATCTCTCCCCACCCCCTCTCCAGGTACTTCCCCTGCAATCACAGTAGATGTAACGCCTGTCCCTACACCTCCTCTGTCCAGGGAACCTAGCGGACATTCCAGGTGTGACTGAGGTTCACGTACACTTCTTCAAATCTCAACTACTGCATTTACTCCTGGTGTGGCCTCCTTTACATCGGTGCAACCAAGTGTAGACTAGGTGACCGTTTCATCAAACGCTTCAGGTCTGTCTGTCAAGGCTTGCTGGATCACCGAGTTGCCAGCTGCCCTTCCTATTCCATCACTAACTTTTCTGTTCATTGCCTAAGTGAGGCCACATGCAAACTTGAGGATTAGCACGTATTCCATTTGGGTAGTCTACAAAATCAATGGTACGAACCTTGAATTCTCCAGTTTCAAGTAATATTCCTCCCCCATCTCTTTCCTGGGCCCACCCTCACCGTGTGCACACATTTCTGCCTTTCCCCTGACCGCTCTGCTCCTCTCCACTCCATTGTGCATTCATATCCCATGACTGAGTTGCCCGTGTCTCTTTTATCCGCCCTCCCCCTGTCCTCGTCCCCTTGCATCCATATACCATCCTGTTGTTTTGCATTTCCTTCCTCCTCCTTATCTGACACCCTTTTAACTTTTCACCTGTCTTTCCCAGTTTTCTACTCCATTAGACTGAAGAAGAGTCCCAACCTCAAATGTTATTTGTCCATCCCATCCTCAGATGCTGCCTGACCCATTGAGATCCTCCAGCACTTTGTGTGTTGATCATTGGTTAAAAGATCATCCTAGTTTTAAGTTACATTTCTGATATTATAACAATGACTACATTTCAAAAGTACTTAATTTACTGTGAAGTATTTTTGATAACTTGAGATTAAAAAGGCTACGGTACAAACAGAAGTCAGCTTATATGTCCTTTGCTCTCTTTCTTGCTCATTTTTTATACTTTCTCATTCCCCTTCCTTCTCTTTCCTTCCTCTCATTGTTTCTCTCAACCAAGTCTTATCAAGTTAATCATTGAACGTATCATATGTTTTCTCTAAGAGCCATTCTTGGAGTGCTGCACCTAGCCATATATAAGGGATAGAGACAAAGAAGCTGTAGACAGGAGAAGCACACACACACACTGTCATGTCTGTGCCTGCTTGTTGCTAGATCAGACTAGAATGATATCCACTGGCCTGATCTTTCCTCATACCCACCTGTTCTCCTTTGCCAAAAGGTTTATTTACTTTTCAATTAAATTAAATCCTGTCTGACTCCATTCATTATTGTGGAATTTTTTATGCTTCTATAGTTTGTTTCTCTTAACCTCCCTGAAGTTATATTGTTGATGTCTCATTCTTATCTCTCCAATGATGGAAATTTAAAAAAATGAACCATACGCACGAGACTAGGTCAATTTCAGCTGCTTGTGAGCAACTGAGAGATTTTTTAAACAATCAACTGTAAATAACTGTTCCTAGTGGTGCATTAAAGGAAGGCGGGCACGAGCAGAGCAGCCATTTGAGAGCGCCATTTCGGGAGAGGTGAAGTGCTGTGTCCGAGGCTACGCATTGATGCTTTGGCTCGAGAGGCTTTGGCCAGGAGGCTGAGCAGTGGGTATCACCAGTTTCACTTTTAGTCTTGGTGCTGGTGGTATGTTAGTCATGGCAGTGGTATTGTCCTCCAGCAGGATGTGAGAAGTCCTGGAAACTGAGTCCCTAGTGCCCCTGAGGACTATCCAGCTGCAGCTCCTGACTGACCGCATGAATGAACTGCAGCTACAGCTGGACAATCTCAGGATCATCTGGAAGAATGAGAGTGTCTTAGTGAAGTGGTCACACCTGAGGGGAAGGCAGAAGGTAGATTACCGGAAAGGGAGTGGACAAAGAGTGCAGGAATCCCCTGTGGCCATTTCCCTAAAAAACAAGTTTTCCCTTTTAGAATTTATTTTGGGGGGGGGGGGGAATGATCATTCAGAGGAGAGCAGCAGTGTCAGTCAGGACTGTGTTGCCAGCCCTGGCTCTGAGACACAGCAGGGTAGAGTGAAGTCAGATTTGTGATAGCAGACTCATTACTCATCAGTTAAGGGACCGAACAGAGATTATGATGAGACCCAGGATAGTCTCTTGCCTCTTGGTGCCAGGGTTCAGGATATCTCAGGGAATGCAGGACATTTTCTAGGGGTTGGGCAAGCAGCCAGAAGTTATTGCGCACATTGACCCAGATGACATAGGTCGGAAAAGGGATTTGACCTGCAGAGTGGCAAGTTAAAACACAGGACTTCGAGGGTAGTAATCTCTGGATTACTCCCTGTGCCATGTGCTAGTGAGGGTAGAAATAAGAAGATAGGATGGATGAATGCATGGCTGAGCAGTTGGGGCAAGGGAGACTGGTACAAGAGGAACAGATTGGACCTGAACTGGGAGGGATGCATTATCGTGGCAGACAGTTTTGTAAGTCCTACTATGGAGAGTTTAAACTATGGTGGCAGGGAGATGGGATAAAATACAATAGTAGGGTAGGTGGAAGACTGAAAGGCAATTCAGAAATCACTAACAGGACAGCATAGCGGGGAGCAGTGATTGACTGTTTGATTCATTGCTTTTATTTCAATACTAAGACAGTTTAGGTGGATAAACTCAGGGTGTGGATAGGTGGAACTCAGAATAGGGTATTGTAGCCATTATGGAAACCTGGCTAAGAGATGGACTGGACTGGAATGTTTCAGAATACTGGTGTAACAGGTGAGATGAAGGTGTGGACAAGAGAGGTGAAGAAATTGTTTTATCGATTAAGGAGAACATCACGGCACCAGTCCGAGAAGACATTAACTGGAATAATCCAGTGAGGCTACAGGGTGAGGATGAAATATAATAAAGGAAAGATCATGTTGTTGTGATGAACTATAGGCTTCCAAATGGACAACGGGAATTAGAAGAGCAGATATGCTGGGAGATTACAGACAGCTTCAAGATTAATAGAGTTGGCATTGTGTGATATTTTAACTTTCCCAATATAAAGTGGGACTGCCATATTGCCAATGGCTTAGATGGGGTGGAATGTATCAAATGGGTTCAGGAATGTTTCCTCTGGAAAGGTGTTGAGGGGGGGCAAAGATTGATCTATTCTTTGGGAATTGGGCAGGGCAAATGACTGAGGTGTCAATGGGTGAGGATTTTGGGGACACTGACCAAAGTACTTATTCTACAGGTTATTCTACATTCTATAATTCCACAAGTTGCAATAAAGTTCTTTTATTCACATGAAACCCACAGAGTAAACAGTATACACACAATAACAGGGCTCGAAATTAGCAGTTGCCCGGGTGCAACTGACCACCCAAAGTGCCGCCGGACAACCTAAACGGCGAGTCAATTTGCGCTGCTTGGCAACTTGGTTTATACCGTAGACACAAAAAAACTGGAATGCCTCAGCGGGTCAGGCAGCATCTCTGGAGAAAGGGAACATGACGTTTTGTGTCGGCGACGGCTGTAATGCGTGGGAAAAATACCAAGTGTGGCGTGACGGAGGGTCGGAGCGAGTGACGGGCCCCACACAGCGGCAGCGTAGGCGGCGGCTCCATTTCCTCCTCCCGCACCCCGCCTGCCCTGATAACGGCTGCCTGCTGCCACTCCGCCAACGGCGCTGTCAAAACAAACCCTTGGAGGAGGGAGGTGTCGGTCAGAGGCGGAAGTAGGGGGTGGGGGGGGGGTGCTGAGGATAGAACGCGGTGATTGGAGGAGGGTGACGTGCCAAACACTCTCGGCAAACCTGCATCGCGGCCAGGATCGATCCCAGTCTCCGGCGCTGCAACAGCTGCTGAACCGCCGCTGGACCATCCCCGTCCCCACCCGAGAGCCCCCACCTCCACGCCCGAGGGTGGCCAGAGACGCAGAGTTGAGCTCGATTTAGCGCTGGATTTAGCTGAAATTACCGTCCACAGGGCCTCCGAAGCCTCGCACGTGTGTGAGTGCTCATGTCCCCAACATATTTTGATAGCGATTTCCGTGCCTGACAGGGACGGCCAAGGCAGTGTTGTCCGAGGATATATATATCTCTGTCTCTCTCTGTCTCTATCTCTCTCTCTCTCTCTCTGTCTCTCTCTGTCTCTCTCTGTCTGTCCGTCTCTGTCTGTCTTATCCTGGGACCCTTCCTCTCCATCCCGCACGGATCCCCATTCCCTCTTCTATTCAGTCATCACTGACATCCCCTGTGCTCCCCCCTCCCCATCTACCCCCCCAATCTAGTTATCCTACCCACCTCGCATTGATTCTTCTGCCACCCCCTCCCCCCCATCCATCCTACACCGCTCCCCCAATTCATCCTGTACTGACTCCTCTTCTCATCCATCCTGCACTGCTCCGCCCCTTCATCCTGCACTGAGCCCCCCCCCCCCATCCATCCTGCACAGATCCCCCCCCCATTCAACCCACTGTCATCCCCGCGCTCTCCCCTCACAATTTTACCTACTCCAACCAACACGCACTAATTCCCCTGCCTCAATCCATCCAATCTGCACCGATTGTCTTCTCAAGCCCCACCACCACCATCTATCTATCCTGCACTGATTCACCCCCCCAACCCTATTGTGCTGGCAATGTCTTCAGAGCTAACATTGACTATGTTTGATAACGGAATGCAATCAAATATTTTTTAATTCCCAATGTTATTATCTGTTTTAATCCATAAAGATGGATTAATTAAATTGTGAACATGTGAAACATTAACACACCGCAGTGTTCAATTGTCACTGTTACCGTTGACATGTTATTACAGAATTCATTTTTATGGCAAATCAATGCTCTTAATATGGAGTATCAGTACTGTAGTTATTTAATGAGCAACATTCAGAACTATACGTTGGATTTATCCAGGTTTTACTTCTATAGTCAGTCATATACATCACAAATTTGGTCAGGAGATATTTCATTTGGAATTTTAACGATAATTCTGAAATGGGAATGATGGAAAAAGCGTTTATCAAAAATTAAAATAAAATGTTGCTTACAAACTGGGTATCTTCATTGCTGTTCACAATACATACGTCTAATCTGAATGTCCGGTAATGTGGCGTCTTGACACCTTTAAATATATTACCAAAAGAACATTTGCTGCATTTATGTCCTTTGGCCATCTCTTGTTAGTTAGTGTAATGTTTAACCTGTCAGATGGGTATAGTCAGTTTTAACAGCTATTATCAGAAAATGCCTTTAGAAAATTCCTTGCAACCTGTATATTTTGTTGTGGATAAATTATGTGGGAAGCGAGAGTGTTTCTGTGCCAATAGCAATAACGACCCATGCTATGGCCATGTCATGGTAATTTTCAGTCCTTCAGTGCTTGCATCAATCTGTAGTGTGCATGGTTAAGCATATATGTTATCAAGGACAAGGATTTATTGACACAGGTTGATCATACGCTGAATAATCCAACCACATTTTTGTTTGGAAGTGGAAAGAAATAATAAAAATTACATTAATTGCAATGTGTATAAAGAGTTGAGATGCTGTATTATAATTTTGCTGCATGTCATGTCGTGATTGGTGAATATGTTAGTTTGTGACTTTATTCGAAGCAGAAATAATATGTGACTGCTTCATTGAGCATAATTCCAACTGGTAACTACGCACTTCGTCCAAGCACGCGTCATGCAAGCCATCTTAAATGACCACCTAAACTGTCATTTGGCAACCTAAAAATCTGCCACGGTTGCCTGGCTGGCAACAGGGAAAAAAAGTTAAGCGAGAGCCCTGAATAATGATAAATGCAATAAGTACTGCAACAAGTTCAGAAGAGCAGAATGATGCAAGATTGTGGTGCTATCTGAATTAGTGTAAAGATCATTAAAGTAGATTAACAAAATAACCAAATGAGGTTGAGTTCAGAATGTGGCATGTTGATAGGAATGTGGCAGCACCCCTAGGAAAGGATTATGAAAGATATGAAGAATTCAGGCGCCGGCGAGCAGCGGAGAAGAAGCTGTTCTTGAACGTTGACATCTGTACTTTCAAGCTCCTGTATCTTCACTCAAAAGGACGAGGAGAGGAAAGTGCCTGGGTGGAAGGACGTGACGAGCCAGTGATAGACTGGGCTGTATTCATCACTCTCTGAACGTTGAGTAGTTGCCAATAGCAGGCTGAGATACATCCTGTGTTTACTTTCTATAGTGCATCTGTAGACGTCGGAGAGACTCCTCGTGATCATTTGATTGGAAAGGAATTTCTGTGAGGAACAGAGGGGTAGATGATCATGTGCTTTTGACCTAATTTTGTTTAGTTAAATGAGTTAGTTTAATTTCAGTGACCTTTTACTATATTTAACTTTCTCAGGTTTGATAGGCAGGCGAGCTGGGACTATGGTTTAGCAGAGAATCAGTGTTTTTGTTGTTTTATGGGTGCTGGCATGCAAGTCGTTGCCATGTAGGATTATGGCATTTTTGAATAGCATTTTGTTCATGATAGATGCAGGAAAGGTGAATGCACATATTGGGGATTACCAGTGAGCCTCGGTGTATTAATCCCTGCAGTGTAATGCAAAATATTGCACACTAGTATGACTAGGATATTGCCATTAAAGTGTGCTCTTTGCCTTGCATTTCATATTAGTCTCTGTGAAACATAAAATGCCATTGAGCTTTTGTTGCATTAGCTAGAGTTGTTATTTGTCCTCGATGTGACCTACATTGGCACGACTGCAATTATTCCTTGCTTTTCATGGACAGCTAGTGAGAGTGCACCTATTTGAACCACTGCTGTGATGCTGCTCCAGGTAGTTATTGTATAAATAATTTTAGCTGTTTAATAACAACTTAAATTTGTTTTTTAGAAATTGGGTTGTTGTCTAAATTGAAAGGAGAAACTGAGTCTAATGAATTGCCCTCCTGTCAACCTCAGTGGTAGAGATCTCTGAGTTAAGCGATTTTGTGGTTTCAGAGAAAAATACTTTTGAATCCATCATTTTGTTTATTTATGGAATGCATATTTATTATGAATGATATACATTTGTTACATTTTCTCTTCAGCAGATTACATAAATATTTTAAACTCGCCCCCTCCATGACACACTGGTCAACCTGAGGAGAAACTTCAGCAACAGACTGGTGCCACCAAGATGCAGGACAGAACGCCACAGGAGATCCTTCCTACCTGTGGCTATTAAACTGTACAACCCCTCCCCTTTCTGTCATGGGGTAGACTGAACCCCCTCCCCCCCCCCACCACCACCTCAATCTTTGCACATCCCCAAAGCCTCACCATTCTTCACTTTATTTTCATGTTTCATGTATTTTGTGTTTTTATGACTGTTGGCAAATTAATTTCCCTCCTGGGATAACTAAAGTTATATCGTATCGTAAACCGTAGTTTGTGGCTTGCTGAATAGCATTTAAGAAACATTTAAAAAAAAATGTAATCTATATTTCCTTTATCTTTAAAAGTGTGACATTCAGCCAACCCTCTTGCCACTGGTATATCCAAGTTCATATGTTCCTAAATTACCTCCATCGTCCAAACAAATAAATTAAAAGGAAAACCCAAATGAATGTTAAGCCAACTTGGCTAATGATTACTTCATTTATTTTTGTTAAACAAAATTATTACAATACCACAGCTCAATCGAATGGCAAAGATCTCTTATTTATTGCTCTGCCTATCTGGGCACAATGGGTCAGATCGCCCTGCTGTTTGTTCATGCCCTAACTCCCTCCACAGTTCACATAGCTACACATACAATTTGCACCTGGGTGCTTCATTCGAGTCTTGATCATGGTGGACAAACCACAAGATAACTAGGCCTCCGATGGTGAAATCCAAACCCTCTCTTCTTCCACCCCCCACCCCCCCCCCCCCCCCCCCCCCCCCCCCCCCCTCCCAACCCCCTCCTGGCCTGGAATACCCTGTTGGTCTTTTGGGAGCTTGTTACCCTTCAATAGCCTTTGAGCTACTTTTAGAAGCTTCTGATATTAAGGGAAATTTACAAACAATTGAAATAGATCTTTATTAAGTTTTAAACGAATTAAGTTAAATTATATTAATAAAATAGTTTAAGCTACTAGGAATTAAATAAAGCGCAAAGTTTAGCACACTTGCCTGCACCTATCTGCTTAAATGAAGGGCTGTAAAGCCTTTCAAATGAATGTGTAACTCGCTTTTCACCAAACATTCCAGGCTCACCGCTCATGCACTTGGCATTCATCCCATCAGCTGAGCACGTTTGTGCCCTGTCCTGGGTTTTGGTCAGCCCTGTGACATGGGGAGGTCAGATGTCTCTGTCTTCCGCATTGGAATGCACAGAAACAGAAGTATGGAACAAGTTAACGTGCCTGGGGGGTCTCTGTGGTAGTTTGGGGAACCCTTTGGTTAGCTGCATTGGGATTTCAGTCCATTGATTTTTCTCAGCTGTGTTAATTATTTCAGATCCTGTCACTTTCCCTGTTTAATATCAAAACCAATACTTAAATTTATTCTCAACAAAAAGTGTGACTTTTTCACCTTGGGTGGTCTTGCCATCATTAAAAGCGATATTTTAAATTTTATTGAAATACAAGTAACTCTTGTATACACATCCTTTTTTGCCTTAAAGAGAGCTCTGTTCTTTTTCTACTCTTTGCTCCCCTGGTAGCTCGGTGTCAGGTTAATTTAGACCTGATCGTTCCTGTCTTCAAGTAACATTTGACACCTCAATTAAAGCTTCTTCCCACTGGACCAGAAAGCTTTTAATTTAGCATTCAGGTTTAGAATGCAGCCTAAAATAGTTCCACTCTGATATTATACTATTTTGTAGTGATTGTAGGCTTTGAAGTCTAAAGGAAATATAATCTAGCTGTTCACATCACAGGGCATTAATCAAATTGTGTACCATTCATGGTGATGAAAATTGCTTTTGGTAAGAAATGTGAAAGTGTCTTTTTTACTTGCACTTTCTGATGTTTCACTGTGTCACCCTTCACATGAAGTTAACCTGTAGCATCTTTAAAACTTGACCTCCACCATCAGCTGTAATGAGGAATGTTAGATACATATATCACACCACATTACACAATTTAGAAGTTTAGGGGTAACATGAGGGTGAACTTCTTTACTCAGAGTGGTGGCTGTGTGGAATGAGCTTCCAGCAGAAGTGGTGGAGGCAGGATCGATTTTAACATTTAAAAGTAAAGTGGATAGGTATATGGACGGGAAGGGAATGGAGGGGTATGGTCTGAGTGCAGGTAGATGGGACTAGGGGAAAATAAATGTTCGGCATGGACTGGAAGAGCCGACAGGGCCTGTTTCCGTGCTGTAATTGTTAATATGGTTTCTGGTAATGGCAGCCATGAATGTCCTGTTTTAGGGTTGTAGGTTTTTCTGTCTGGTGTTGTGTAAGTCATTTGTTGTAGTTTGGGGAAACAGAAGGCCCATGAAGGAGAAATGTTGAAAAATGTCATCCTCAAAACTAAAATAATGGAAAGTACTTGTGAACAGTGCTGTTGGAGTAGATTTAGTTCAAACACACGGCTTAAACAGGAGAGAGAAGGAATGGGTGACGTTTAGGACATTATCGCCCGGCCCAACCTCGACTCGAAATGTCACCCATTCCTTCTCTCCAGAGATGCTGCCTGTCCCGCTGAGTTACTCCAGCATTTTGTGTATACCTTTGATTTAAACCAGCATCTGCAGTTCTTTCCTACACGCGTAAAAGGGGAGACTTCAGTTAAATACTTTAATTATTGTTGCACTTCCTTTGCAATCAATTTATCCACTCCAGCCAGTACATGTATTGATTGTGGAAATTGTTGGCTTCATTTGACATATTGCCAACAAATAGATCTATTTAAAAAATAATAATAACAGTGCAGTTTGCATAATTTTTCAAGTCTTATTGTAAATCGGTTGTCTAATTAAACAATGAAATGGGTTTAGCCCTTTATGGTTGGCTGATGAATGCACACATTATTCATGGTAACTTTGTTCATGTGAACTGGAGCTCATTCAGTGCGGTGCCAACTCATTAAGTACAGGCTGCTAGATGCATATCTTCATGTTTCTTTCCAGACATGATGTTTAATATTTTTGTTTGATTAAAATGATCACTGTTTGTGAATGATTTTAATGTTACAGAAGAGTCCTGGTTTATCTTGAATGTCTGTTTATCCAGTAACTTACTTTTTGTATGGAAACCTTGTTTTTATAGCTCAACTTGGAAGAAAGCAAAATATCAGTTTCCTTTTAAGTGGTTGAAATGTCAGGTGTGGGGTGTGAGTGTACAGCCAGTGGGTGACTAGTAGGATCTGGTTGGACATTCATTTTAAAATGTTTTGTATTCTACAATTAACTATATTGCTTGAAAATAAGAACATAGAACACGGAATTGTTCAGCATAGAAACAGGCCTTTGGTCCACAATGCTGATCTTGATGCTAAACCAATCTCCTCTGCCTGCATGCAATCTATATTCCTCCATTTGCCAGTCTAAAGGCCTCTTAAATGTCACTGCCACATCTGCGTCCAGCATCACCACTCATGGCAGCACATTCCAAGCACCCACCGCTCATTGTGTAAAAAAAAGCCTCATCTCTACGCACACTGCTCACAATAATCCAAATTCAGCATAACCAAAGTTATATAAAGCTGCAATGTAATTTCCTTACTCTTCTACTCAATGCCTCCACCAATGAAGGCAAGCTTTAGTTTTGGTTTTAGAGATACAGCGCGGAAATAGGGCCTTCGGCCCACCGAATCCGCGCTGACCAACGATCCCCGTAAATTAACACTACCCTACACACACCAGGGAAAAATTACATTTATACCAAGCCAATTAACCTACTAGCCTGTACGTCTTTGGAGAGTGGGAGGAAACCGAAGATCTCGGAGAAACCCCACGCGGTCACAGGGAGAACGTACAATCTCCGTACAGACAGCACCCGTAGTCTGGATCGAACCCGGGTCTCAGGCGCTGTAAGGCTGCAACTCTACCGCTGTGCCACTATATGCCTCCTTTATTGGTGGTGAATCTGTGGAATTTTTTACCTCAGAAGGCTGAAGAGACCAAGTATAAAAACTATATATATTTATTTTATTAGAAGCAATTGTACAAGGAGAAAGTAATCGACATACCAATTATACAATTTTCGTACAGCTTCAGTTTTAACATTTTATAAACTAATAAGTAAATCGAGAGAAAAGAAAAAAGAAGGGAAAGGAAGAAGAAAGGAAAATGAAAAGAAAGTATTTCGAAAAATAAAGAAGAAAAACCCCTGAACTAATGAAGAAGAGAAAAAAAAGCAGAGATGTATCCCACTACCCTTTCCTACGCCCGCTCACCCGACCCTAGCGTCAGTTTTGAATTTGTATTCAACTATTCTGTTATTGAAGAAATTCAATGATAGGAGACCATATTTTGGAAAATTAATCTGATTTGTCAGACAAAACAAGCCTTATTTTTTTCTAAATGTATTGTCTCGACTATTTCTGTGATCCACATCTTCACTGCGGGAACTGTTATCTTTTTCCAGAATTTAAGTATAAGTTTTTTCGCAGTTATTAAACTGTAGTCAAGGAAGCATCTTTGGAATATCGTTAACTTAGGGCAGCCCTCTGACATTCCTAATATTATTCATTTTGGATCTGACTCCATTTGAATTTTGAGTGTTTTAGAAATGGTATTGAATATTCCCGTCCAGAAGTTTTGTATTTTTATACAAGATCAGGGCTCGAAATTAGCGGTTGCCCGGATGTCAATGGCAACCTAAAGTGCCGTTGGGCAACCTAACAGCCATCCCATTTTGCCTGGCATGGCATGCGCACAACCACGGTCCGCGGATCATCGGCCGCCCCGCACATGCGCACTGCCATGGCAACTGGTTGTCGCTGGGCTTTCTCCTTCCCTTTGCATTGTGGGAGATCTGGCTGCCATTGCTGTCTGATCGCCGCGACCGCTGAAAACCAAGGCAGAATCACTCCCTGGAGCTGGAGTAATTCCCTGGAGTAATTCTTGCTTCTGGTTTCCTGATCCACCAAAAATATTCCAAATGAATTTAACCCACCACCACCAAACTCCAAACTCTGAAAAATAATAGCCTATTGCACTTTATTTGTTTATTTATTGTGTGTGTGTGTGTGTGTATATGTATATACAGTGGCTTGCAAAAGTATTCATACCCCTTGAACTTTTCCACATCTTGTCACGTTATAATCACAGATGTAAATGTATTTTATTAGGATTTTATGTGATAGACCAACACAAAGTGGTGCATAATTGTGAAGTGGAAGGAAAATGGTACATGGTTTTCACATCCTTTTACAAATAAAAAAACGAAAAAGTGTGGCGTGCAAAAGTATTCAGCCCCCTTTACTCTGATACCCCTAAATAAAATCCAGTGCAACCAATTGCCTTCAGAAGTCACCTAATTAGTAAATAGAGTCCACTTGTGTGTAATCTAATCTCAGTATAAATACAGCTGTTCTGTGAAGGCCTCAGAGGTTTGTTAGAGAACATTAGTGAACAAACAATGTTCCTTGGGCATCATGAAGCCCAAGGAACACACCAGACAGGTCAGGGATAAAGTTGTGGACAAGTTTAAAGCAGGGTTAGGTTATAAAAAAATATCCCAAGCTTTGAACATCTCACGGAGCACTGTTCATTCCATCATCCGAAAATGGAAAGAGTTTGGCACAACTGCAAACCTACCAAGACATGGCCGTCCACCTAAACTGACAGGCCGGGCAAGGAGAGCATTGATCAGAGAAGCAGCCAAGTGGCTCATGGTTACTCTAGAGGAGCAGCAGAGATCCTGTCCACAGGACAACTATTAGTCGTGCACTCCACAAATCGGGCCTTTATGGAAGAATGGCAAGAAGAAAGCATTGTTGAAACAAAGCCATAAGAAGACCCGTTTGCAGTTTGCCACAAGCCATGTGGGGGACACAGCAAACATGTGGAGGATGGTGCTCTGGTCTGATGAGACCAAAATTGAAGTTTTTGGCATAAATGCAAAAAGCTATGTTTGGTGGAAAACTAGCACTGCACATCACCCTGAACACACCATCCCCACTGTGAATCATGGTGGTGGCAGCATCATGCTGTGGGGATGCTTTTCGTCAGCAGGGACAGGGAAGTTGGTCAGAGTTGATGGGAAGATGGATGGAGCCAAATACAGGGCAATCTTGGAAGAAAACCTGTTAGAGTCTGCAAAAGACTTGAGACTGGGGCGGAGGTTCACCTTCCAGCAGGACAACAACCCTAAACATACAGCCAGAGCTACAATGGAATAGTTTAGATCAAAGTATATTCATGTGTTAGAATGGCCCAGTCAAAGTCCAGACCTAAATCCAATTGAGAATCTCTGGCAAGACTTGACAATTGCTGTTCACAGACGCTCTCCATCCAATCCAACTGAGCTTGAGCTATTTTGCAAAGAAGAATGGGCAAAGATTTCAGTCTCTAGATGTGCAAAGCTGGCAGAGGCATACCCCAAAAGACTTGCAGCTGTAATTGCAGCGAAAGGTGGTTCTACAAAGTATTGACTCGGGGGGCTGGGGGGCTGAATACTTTTGCACGCCACACTTTTCAGTTTTTTATTTGTAATAAAATTTGGAAACCATGTATCATTTTCCTTCCACTTCACAATTATGCACCACTTTGTGTTGGTCTATCACATAAAATCCCAATAAAATACATTTGCGTTTGTGGTTGTAACGGGACAAAATGTGGAAAAGTTCAAGGGGTATGAATACTTTTGCAAGCCACTGGAAATATATTTGTGTGTATATATGGTCTTGGTATTGTGTATATTTATGTAGTATTTTGACACATTGAACTTTTATCTCCTGTTCTGTATTATCTTTACATATTCTGTTGTGCTGCAGCAAGCAAGAATTTCCTTGCCCTATCTGGGACACATGACAATAAAACACTCTTGACTTGGACTTAAGCAAAAAAGGGTTCTTGGGGAAAAAAAGAGTTACCTTAAATTTAGTTGCGTCTGGTTGGGTAACTATGGTAGGGTGAAGATTATTCCTGCGTTAATTGTGCGGGGGAACTCCATGGAGCAGCCAGCATCTCTGGATAGAAGAAATTGGGTGACATTTCGGGTAGAGACCCTTCTTTACATTTCCTCTGGTTTTAGTGTTTTTAGTTTAATTTAAAGATACAGTGTGGAAACAGGCCCTTCGGCCCACTGAGTCCACACCAACCATCGATCACCTGTACACTAGTTCTATCCCACACCTTAGCGACGCAAGTCACGAGTGTTTTATTCTCTCACGTCCCAGTTAGAACAATGAAATCCTTACTTGCAGGAACAAAACAGTGTATATTTATATATATTTATATATATTTATAAATATATGCATATATATTTATATTTGTGTATGTGTGTGTGTGTAGATATATATATATATTTGTGTGTATGTATATATGTATGTATATATATGTGTGTATACATATGTGTGTGTGTGTATATATGTGTGTATATATATATAGAATTTACCTCCTGGGATTAATAAAGTTCTATCGTATAGGACGGAACTGCAGATGCTGGTTTAAACTGAAGATAGACACAAAAAGCTGGAGTAACTCAACAGGTCAGAAAGAATCTCTGGACAAAAGGAAAATATTACGTTATGGGTTGGGCCTGAAAAAAGTTCCTGCACAACTTTGGAATGTGGAAGGAAATGAGCACCCGGAGAAAACCCATGCGATCAAAGGGAAAAGTAGCAAACTCCATACAGACAGCACCCATATTCATGATCAATTCCGGGTCTCTGGCAATTTTAGGCAGCAACTTTATGGCCAATGTGCTGACTCATAGTCTTGAACCGAATTAAAACAAACAGTAGCTGTAAAGGGGGACATTGTGTCACTTAGAGATTTAAGACTGAAAATGGATAGTTTCTTTTTTTTAGTAACCAAAGTTATCAACATTTTTTGTGTGTTGAAAAATAAAATATAGTGGCACAGCTGATGGACTTACTGCCTCACACGCCAGAGATTTGTGTTTGATCCTGTCCTCGGGCACTGTCTGTGTTGAATTTACACATTCTCCCTGCCAGAGTGTGGGTTTCTTCCCACATTCCATTGGCTTTGTAGGTTAACTTGGCTCTATAAAATTGTCCCTAATGTGTAGGGAGTGGGTGAGAAAAGTGGGATAACAGAACTTGTGTGAATGGGTAGACAAAAGTGCTGGAGAAACTCAGCGGGTGAGGCAGCATCTATGGAGGGAAGGAAATAGGCGACGTTTCGGGTCAAGACCCTTCTGCAGACTGATGTCTGGAAAAAGAAAAGAAGCGGAGACAGTAGGCTGTAGGAGAGCTAGGAATGGGAGGGGAAGGAGGGAGAAAGCAAGGACTACCTGAAATTGGAGAAGCCAATGTGAAAACTACCCAAAGCGAAATATGAGGTGCTGTTCCTCCAATTTGCGGTGGGCCTCACTCTGGCCGTGAAGGAGGCGGCCCAGGACAGAAAGGTCGGATTCGGAATGGGAGGGAGAGTTGAAGTGCTGAGCCACCGGGAGGTGAGATTGGTTATGGCCTGGCATTTAAAGAACAGTAATGTATGAATAGTAGGCTTTCCTCCCATATATCTTTTGAAATGGGTAAACCGAGCTCGTCCTCCCATGCTCGCCTATAAATCTCAGAAGGTGGGGTATCAATATTTAGAAGAGTGTTATAAATGTAAGATATCAACTTACTTGTATCGGCATGTCTATTCAAACAATCGTTGAATATATCTGGACCCATAAGAGGACAGTTGTGTATATGTTTTCACATAATCTCGGATTTGAAGGTATCTAAAAAAATTGTTGGTGTTCAAGTGATATTTCTCCTGTAGTCCTTGAAAAGTAGACAGAGTCCCCTTCTCATAGAGATCTCCCACAGTATTAATTCCCAGGTTCTTCCATTGAACAAACACCATATCTAAAGTAGACAGTTTAAACGAGGGATTGTTTGCAATAGGAGGAAAGAGAGACATGTTTCTCAATTTAAGACTGAATTTCAGCAGTTTCCAGATACGGATAGTACTATATTATCGGATTTTGCTCATGCGTTGACATTCAAATGTGTTGGAGATAGGAGGATCGAGCCTATGCTAAAAGGAAAACAACCTTCTTTCTCCATTTTTAACCAATTTACATGTTGACATGTATCGTCCAACCAGAAAATTATATTTTTAAGATTAGTTGTCCAGTAGTAAAAAAGAAAATTAGATAGAGCTAATCCTCTATTTTCTTGGATTTGCACAAATGTCTTGTGTATTCTATGGGTTTAGTAGTTCCAAATAAAGTTAGTGACAATAGAATCATTTTTTTTGTGGAGGCCAAGTTAGTGGATATATTTAAGGCAGAGATAGATAGATTCTTGATTAGTATGGGTGTCAGAGGTTATGGAGAGATGGCAGGAGAATGGGGTTATGAGGGAGAGATAGATCAGCCATGATTGAATGGTGGAGTAGACATGATGGGCTAAATGGCCTAATTCCACTCTTATCATTTATGATCATGATCTTTACCACTGTCTAGTTGTGTTGCCTGTTTCAGGGAGTTAAGAGTTTGGACCTCAAGATCCTTCTGTAAGCAATCATGTTTTGTTTGGCTGACATGATTAATGTAGCTGCATCAAAAACAACCATTCAATTTATTTGATCTCTTTGTATTTCACCCTATTTGCTAGAAAATACTTCTATTATGGTTTTCCTTCTGCACTCAGGTTCATGGGACTGCTTTATTGAAATATAAATCATAATTTTGTAAATGCTGATATCACTATTGAGGCATTACTTTGCCTCCATACTTTACCTCCAGTCAGCTCCTAATTTTGGAAAGACATGCCCTCTGCTAATGTGTACTCTCCGTTTACGTTGCAATGCAGTTCAATGTATACTTATGGTGATGCTGTGTTTGTTGTGATTTGCATTTCATCGGATTGCTGAGCATCACCCAGACGACAAAGGGGCTGCTAAGTATGGAATTGCAAATGCACACTTACAAATGCAGATTCAGAACAAATGCCAACCTGACAGTCAACCATTTTCTATTGTACGAGGGGTTTACAAATCTGTAAATGATGCAAAGATGTTTTACTGGGGTAAAAAGGAAGGAGACCGTAAATGGTGAAAATTTGGACTAAAAGAAAATTGGGAATTGGGGGCAGTCAAGTCAATACCTGATAGAAAAAAGGTTCACGTTTCAGGTGGAAACTTTAAATAGAATTTTTGATTTCCCTCTAGTTTGTAGTTTTTTTAGTTTAACGGGAAGATTCACACATGTAATTTAGGAATCATTGCAAAAGGCTCACAACAAGCCTTAACAAAGCCAGTTAATCCACTACCCAAAGTCTGTCAATCTCCAACATGAGCAGGATGCTCATAAAAGTGTTAGTTAACTGAATTTTCTATTTTGTTTGCTTCCATTCGTGATTACCAGATTGTATTGATTCTCATTTCCCCATAATTGCTCCTTGTATTGGAGAGATATTTCTGTGTTCAAGCAGAAAACAGTATGGAAAAGATATTGCAAGATATTTTGAATTTTATTTTTTTTGTAAACATGTTAATTTCTTTAATAATTGTAACCGATAGGATTTTGAAAAGGGGCAGACTGGTTTCTGTTTTAAAATACTTCCTCTAGAAATATTTGCCTTCATAGAAAACCATACAAAAAGCGATAGCTGATGCTATTATTACTTGCTCAGTCTTTTGCTGGTGCACATTTGGGACTTTAAACTTTATACAGCTGTTAACTATTTTAGCTTGCTCGTGCATCACAGTTATAGTCAAGATTGTTTCCTGTTTGGATTTAAACATGTGTCAATCTGTTACAGTTAAGTTTCTCTCTTCAGTGAATTACACTACCATTTGGTTATGCCTGAACTTTCTGAAAAAGCCACGTATAGGCTCTGAAGCTAAAAAAAAACTCTGATATGAATGAACTACTGTATTGGTGCTGTTACTCCAGCTTTTTGTGTCTATCTTCGGTTAAAACCAGCATCTACAGTTCCTTCCTACACATACTATATTGGAGACTAATATATCACTTGAGATTTAAGATTTGGACTTTTGAAGAGCACTAGCAAGCAGCAGTTTTATCCAAGGGTATTCAAACTTTTGATGGGATATGTAGGACCTGTAATTAATTTTGCATTGTTGTTTGATGTAGTAATAATGTCCCTTTTGAAAATTCTGTCTGAGTTGATTAACTCCACAACAGCATAAGTGCACGGTTGTTTTGCGTCACATCTATGTTTCATTTATAGCCTGGATCTAGGGTTGGGGCCCGAACCAAGGTTGATGTTAAATGCAGCGAGACTGTCATGAGAATGTGTTCTCGCTGCCCTGATCTTCGTAGACATTTACACTGACACCTGATTCACACTCCTCATGTTTAACATTGGTGTGAACCTGGAACCACTTTGAGCTACAAACTGAATTACATATAGCATAGCAAGTGAATTTTAGTTTTGTTTGATCTATGCTTATACTTATGAATTATGTAACTTTATTTCACGCTGGTAGGGAAATTACATCTTATGAATATGTAAAAGGTTTTATTTATCAAGTCTTTTTAATTTTACACTGAAACATATGCAATATGTTTTGTGAACAGTTCTGTGAAATACATGTAAGGAATGTGTTCAAATAATAATCATGAAAGCGGTTTCTTTAAAAATCTAATCTGCAAAAGAATGATTTTGATTTTGCTATTCCCAAAAGATCTTCCAAGCAGCTGCTGGTGCTTTGTTATTTTCAATCCTGCAACATTACTAATGTTGAGATAAAGGTTTGGCCACTTGGTTATTGTTTTAGACCGAAGATAGAGACAAAAACTGGAGTAACTCAGCAGATCAGACTGGAGAAAAGGGATAGGTGATGTTTCGGGTCGAGACCTATCTTCAGACTGAAATTCAGGGGAAAATTGTTTTAAGCATGAATATCCAGATAATTTTGTGAGCTAGTCTAGCTTGGTTATTATAGATTTTTCATGGGAATCCATTGTAGAGCTGGTAGTCACTTTGTGTAATAATTCCTGTCGCTGTTTGTCACCATCATTTGGCTTTTAAGGTCTCTTCTCCTTGTCTCTGTTTTGTTTCCCCTTTTTTGTTTTCCTTTCTCTTTTTGCTTCCAGTTAATAGACTGTAAGGGTGAGGCTGTGTGGGGCTAAAGGTCAAAGGCTTGTTTTCAACAGC
This sequence comes from Okamejei kenojei, assembly GCA_035221665.1. Lineage (NCBI taxonomy): Eukaryota > Metazoa > Chordata > Chondrichthyes > Rajiformes > Rajidae > Okamejei > Okamejei kenojei. The sequence continues at coordinate 88,123,611 of CM069131.1, read as the reverse complement.
AACAGTGGGGAAGTAGAGGTGGCCACAGAAGATATTTTTAAGTACACCGTGTATGAGTGGTTAATTATTACTGGTTAATGGGAGTGATATTTTTCCATATAATGTGAAGGTCCCACAGAGGGAACATGGCAGTAGAATAGACTACACATTATTGGTTTCAAGTCAGATGCTAGCCTGAGATACCAAGGATGACACTTATTTATTATGTAATGTGAGAAATAGTTATTTATCTGCTCTCATTTGTTTTGGATCAGTTTAAGGAAAGAAGTTCACCTATACTGAATGTATAGTATACTGGTTGATGGTAAAATATTCAAGATGATATTAACACTGGAACCCACGTTTTTCCTCTCAGCTTAATCAACCAAGGTACTGCAACCAGTATCATAACTTGCTCATCTTGCAAAGGTTCCTCGCCTCACTGGGAATTCTGTGAGATTTTCTCATTGCTACCATCTTGAAATTCCCACTGCTCTCTTATTCTTTAACCATGTTTTACCCAGACCCATTATCACAGCTATATGTCCTTCCTTGGTACTTGCCTTTGCTGTCTGCTTGTCCTGCATGTCTATTGAGGTGAAGTGCTGTGTGGAGAGTCAGTGTGAGGCTTTGGCTCGAGGCTTCATATTGGAGGCTGATGAGGGTGACAGGTGGTAAAGGTACAGTCTGCTGTTTCTTGTATGTTGTACATTTTTTCCCCATCCTGATTTAATTGCAGCAGAGATGGTGGGTAGAATTGTGCAATGTTCCTCCTGCATGTGAGATTTCAGGGAAACTGCTGGTATTGTGTCCAGGTACAGCTTCCTATTGGGGAACTGGAGCTGCAGCTGGGGAACCTCTGGATCATCTGGGCGAAGGAGGATTAGCAGCTGAATGTTCCAGGGTACAGGTGCTACAGGAGAGATAGAGATGGGGATAAAAGAGGAGGAGGAGGAGGTATTGCTCTATTGTTTAAGGGGAGTGTCATTGGCAGTAGTCCAAGACAACATTACTGATGGCTTGTTCAGTCGGGCTTTTTGGGTGGAGCTGCGAAATAAAGAGGGGATGATCACCTAGTTGGGAGTGTACTCGCGCGAATCTCCGCCCAGCGCGGCCTGTGGACTTCGGGAGCTGCGGACTCCGGTGGAAGGTGGCCGATTCAGAGGTCCATGCCGCTGAGGATGTTCTCCTGTTCGATATCGGGGTTCCATCATTCCCGGCGAGAGGGTCTGAACATTGGGCCGCCCATGGCGGTAACTACGGTGTGCTCGGGAGGCCCCGACCACGGGTGAATATTGGGGAACATCAGCGAGGAGGTTGACTGGACTTTGGTTCCCCTCACAGTGGGCAACTTTGGTGCTGCTGTGGGGATGTTTGTGTTATGGACTACTGTGTTTTGTGTTTTTTAAATTTTATTTTTTGTATGACTGTAAGGAATAAGAATTTTGTTGTCTCTTAATTGAAGACAATGACAATAAATTAAATCAAATCAAATCAAATAAGCCCCCAAATACTCTGGGAGCTGCAAGACTAAAATGTGTCATTTTAGGGGATTTTAATTTTGCCAGTAAAAATTGGGACTTAGATTGGATAGAAGGGATTAGACAGGGTGGAATTTGTCAAATGTGTTCAGGGAAGTTTCCTCAGGCAATATGTAGAGAGCTCTACTGGGGCGAGGGCAAAGCTTAGGAAATTGGGATGAGCAAGTGACTTGTCTCCATGAGTGAGCGTTTTGGGACCAGCAACCACTGTTCTATGGATCAAGACGGGGTGGGCCCACAAGTTAAAATTCTGAATTGGAGCAAGGCCAACTTTGATGGTATTAGACAGAAACTTCCTCAATTTGATGTAGTAGGTTGTTTGCAGGCAAAAGAACATCCGGACAGTAGAATGCTTTTAAAAGTGTGATGACAAGAGTTCAGGGCATGCATATTCGTGTTAGTGAAGAGCAAGGTAGGTGGGAGTAAGGAATCTTGGATGATGACAGAAATGGAAGCATTGGTCTGGAAAATGAAGGAAGCATGGGACAAATATAGGCATCTGGGATAAAGTGTACAAGTGTGTACCTGGTGGAGAATAAGAACTGAGAAGCATACTTAAGAAAGAAATAAGGAAGGCGAAAAGGGAGGCAGGAGATAGTGGCAGCAGATAATATTAAGGGAAATCTAATGTGGGTAACTAGAGAGAGAACCGGGCCCTTCAAAGATAAGCGGTCATCTCTGTGTGGAGCCCCGACAGATGGGCAAGCTCCTTAAATGAGTTTTTCTCCACTGTTTTTACCATGGAGAAAGACATGAAGACTGCAAAACTTGGGAGATTGTTAATGGAGATGTCTTAAGGGTAGTCAGTGTTAGGGTTGAGGAGGTGCTCAACATCCTAAAGTGTGTGAAGGTAGATAAATCTCGGTGCCTATCAGATGTATACGAGGGCACTAGGAAGCTAGAGAATATATTATTGGCTGAGATATATATGAATAGTCATTAGATACAGGCGAGGTACTGGACGAGTGGCTAATGTGTCTTTATTTCAGAAGGGCTGCAAGGAAAAGTCTGGGAACAATAGACCAGTACGCCAAACATCTATGGTAGGCAAATTACTGGAGAGGATTTGGAGGGATGAGATATATGTGCATTTAGATAGATGACCTAATTAGGGATAGACACAAAATACTGGAGTAACTCAGCGGGACAGGCAGCATCTCTGGAGAGAAGGAATGGGTGATGTTTTGGGTCGAGACCCTTCATCAATCTGAAGAAGGGTCTTGACCTGAAACATCACCCATTCCTTCATCAGTCTGAAGAAGGGTCTCGACCCAAAACATCACCCATTCCTTCTCTCCATAGATGCTGCCTGTCCTGCTGAGTTGCTCCAGCAATTTGTTTATCTTCGGTTTAAACCAGCATTTGCAGTTCCTTCCTACTAATTAGGGATAGTCGGCATTGCTTTACATGTAGGAGATTGAGTCTTATTAATCTGAGTTCTTTGAAGTAACCAAAAATATTGATGAAGTTAAACCTCTGGACATTGTCCATATGGAGTTAAACAAGGCATTTGATAAGTATTACATGGAAACATAGAAAATAAGTGCAGGAGTATGCCATTTGGCCCTTCGAGCCTGCACGGCCATTCAATATGATCATGGCTGATCATTTCAATTCAGTATCCTGCACCTGCCTTCTCTCCATACCCCCTGATCCCTTCAGCCACAAGGGCCACATCTAACTCCCTCTTAAATATTGTTATTGAACTGCATCTCAACTTATCTTTTTTAATGCTCTTATCTATCAAAAATTAGTTGATGCTAGTCATGAAGATTTTGTTTAACCCAATACTTGCAGCATTTGGTACAAAGGTTTATGCTCTTTAAAAAAAAATGCATGTATACGGAAAAAGTAAATAAAGGAGGGGAGAACCTTAGCCAGTGTATACTGGTTTTAGAAAGAAGTAACACGTTTACAAGCACCTTTCATAACCTCAAGTCTTCAAATACTTTAACCTAGGTGAAGGTGACCATTCACTAACAGAGCATCTGAAAGGAATTACAGGAAGGAATCTAACGTGAAATGTTCTGAATGGCCAATAGTTGAAATTTTGTGCTGTGGTAGAGCTGGAAATCAGTTCTGTTTGTGGTGAAAGTAGAGGGAGGAAGGAAGTCTCTCAATGGGAGTGATAGATTAGCTGGAAAATGAAGACTTTGTTGTGAGAAAAGAGAGAACAGCACCATCTTCTGGACAACCACTCTGTAAGTTCAAAAAAAGATGAGTTTAGCACAAACAGTTGTCACACAGGAACGACAAAACCTTGAAAAAGATGAAAAGACAAAGGAAATTTAATGTGTCGCGGATGTACAGCTCGTGATCATCCAGTGGCTGATCTACTAGTCTATGGGTTAACAATCCACTGGGATGGGGGATGGGCAGGGTGTGAGATGGTCTGCTAAGCAGGAAGTCTTTGTTTCCTAGCCAAATCATGTATCAGCCTGGCTGCATTTGGTGATTTTTTTTTTCCGTCTCTGGTTTGCCTCCTCCATTCCTTGCACCTATATGTCCCCATCTAAAAGCCTCCTTATATGCTGTTGTCGTATCTGCCTCCATCACCATCCCCAGCACAATGTTCCAGGCACCCACTGCTCACTAATGCGAAAGAAAACTAGCCTATTACATCTCCTCTGACCTTTTCCCTCTCACCTTAAAGTACTTGTCTTTGACAATTGCACCCAGGAAACGAGGTTCTGACTATCTATTTCTCTCAAAGTTTTATATGAGTCTGCCAGGTCTCCCCTCCGCCTCCAGTACCATCCAAGTTTATCAAACCTCTTATAGCCAATGCCCTCTAATCCAGGCAGCATTCTGGCGAACCTCTTCTGCACTATTTTCAAAGCATCTACATCCTTCCTGTAATGGAGCAAACAGAACTGTATGCAATATACAAATGTGGCCAAACCAAAGTCCTATAAAGCTACATTTTGACTTCCTGGCTCCTATACACAGTGCTCCGGCCCATTAAGGAAAGCACATCATGTGCATTTTTACTGCTCTATCTAATTAGGACATGATATGTTACGATAGAACTTTATTTATCCCAGGAAGGAAACTAATCTGCCAACAGTCATGAAATACAGGAAGATACATGAGACAACAGGGCTCGAAATTAGCGGTTGCCCGGGTGCCATTGACCACAGAAAGTGCCGCCGGGCAACCTAAACGCCGACTCATTTTGCCCGGCTTGGCACCCAAATACTGGTTTATACCGTGAGACGCAAAAAACTAGTAACTCCCCAAAAAACGAGTAACTCCGTGGGTCAGGCAGCATCTCTGGCGAATAGGAACTGACGTCTCGTGTCGGCGGCTGTATTCCTCTAGTATCTTTGATTGCGAGGCAAAGATACTAGGAGCGAATGACAGGCCTTGAACAGCGGCAGCAGCGGTCGCGATAGCAACTTCACCGCCTCCTCCTCCCGCACCCCGCCCGGCGGAAGGAGGCCTCTCCCACCCTCCTCCCGGCCTCGGCTTGCGAGTGGGGTTGCTTTGATAACTCCTTTTGCGGATTTGCCATCAGCAGTCGCTATCGCCCTGATAACGGTCGCTGCTTGCGCTTTCAAAACAACCCCTCACGCAAGCCGAGGCCGGGAGGAGGGAGGGAGGCGGAGGTCTCCTTCCGCCGTCTGAAGCAGTTGCACCTATATAGCTATAGGATCTTTGAGCTGCACCTCTCGACCCCGCACCTACCTGTCGGCTGGCAGAGGAGGTGGCTGCGAGGAGTCCCCAACCACCTCCCCCTTTGACGGCGGCACTTTGGCATTGGACAGGGACGGCCAAGGCAGCGGGCGATGTTGTCCAAGGAGCGCTGACCTCTCTCTCTCTCTCTCTCTCTCTCTCTCTCTCTCTCTCTCTCTCTCTCTCTCTCTGTCTCTGTCTCTGTCTCTGTCTCTGTCTCTGTCTGTCTCTGTCTCTGTCTCTGTCTCTGTCTCTGTCTCTGTCTCTGTCTCTGTCTCGTCTCTGTCCGTCTGTCTCTGTCGTCTGTCTCTGTCCGTCTGTCTCTGTGTCTGTCCGTCTGTCCTCTGTCCGTCTGTCTCTGTCCGTCTGTCTCTGTCCGTCTGTCTCTGTCCGTCTGTCTCTGTCCGTCTGTCTCTGTCCGTCTGTCTCTGTCCGTCTGTCTCTGTCCGTCTGTCTCTGTCCGTCTGTTCTCTCTCTCTCTCTGTCTCTCTGTGTCTCTGTGTGTCTCTGTCTCTGTCTCTGTGTGTCTCTCCCTCTCTGTCTGCCCCTCTCCCCCTCTGTCTCCCCCTCTGAAGAAAGGTCTCGACCCAAAACGTTGCCTATTTCCTTAGCTCCATCGATGCTGTCTCACCTGCTGAATTGCTCCATCATTTTTGGCTACCCCCATTCATCCTGTACTGAACCCCCATCCATCCTATACTGATCCCCTCCCCATCCATCCCATACTGATCCCCCCCATTCAACCCCACTGACATCCCCCGTGCTCTCCCCTCACAATTTTACATACTCCAACCAACACGCACTAATTCAATTTATCCATTCCGCACCGATTGCCTTCTCAACCGCCCCCTCCATCTATCCACCCCGCACTGATTCACACACCCCCTGACCCTATTGTGATTCATGGTCTTCAGAGCGAACATTGACTATGTTTGATAATGGAATGCAATCAAATGTGTTTTAATTCCCAATGTTATTATTTGTTTTGACACCTTTAAACATATTGCCAAAAGAACATTTGCTGCAGTTATGTCATTTGGCCATCTCTTGTCAGTTAGTGTAATGTTTAACCGGTCAGATGGGTATAGTCTGTTTTAACAGCTGTTATCATAAAATGCCTTTAGAAATTTCCTTGCAACTTGTATATTTTGTTATGGATAAATTATGTGGGAAGCCAGAGTGTTTCTGTGCCAATAGCAATAACGACCCATGCTATGACCATGTCATGGTAATTTTCTGTCCTTCACAGAAAACATGCTTGCATCAATCTGTAGTGTGCATGGTTAAGCATACATGTTACCATGGTCCAGGATTTATTGACACTGGTTGATCATATGCTGAATAATCCAACCACATTTTTGGTTGGAAGTGGAAAGAACTAATAGAAATTGCATTAATTGCAATGTGTAAAAAGAGTTGAGATATTGTATTATAATTTTGCTGCGTGTCATTGTGGTATATATCATGTCTTGATTGGTGAATATGTTTAGTTTGTGAGTTATTTGAAGCAGAAATAATATGTGAATGTAGACATAAGTGCTGGAGAAACTCAGCGCATGCGGCAGCATCTATGGAGCGAAGAAAATCGGCAATGTTTCCGGCCAAACCCCTTCTTCAGACTGATGAGTTTTGGCCTGAAACGTTGCCGATTTCCTTCGCTCCATAGATGCTGCTGCACCCGCTGAGTTTCTCCAGCACTTTTGTCTACCTTTGATTTTCCAGCATCTGCAGTTCCTTCTTGAACATAATATGTGAATGCTTCATTGAACATAATTCCGACTGGTAACTACACACTTCGTCTGAGCACATTATCGCACGCGTCATGCAAACCGTCTTCAATGACCACCTAAGGGCAAAAATCAAAAAGGGCCACTTTTCAGCAAAATTGTATAAGGGGTAAGTGCGTTGTAAAGACAAGCCTGAAGGCTTTGTGTCTCAATGCAAGGAGTATTCGTAATAAGGTGGACGAGTTGAACGTGCAGATAGATATTAATTATTATGATATAGTTGGGATCACGGAGACATGGCTCCAGGGTGACGTAGGCTGGGAGCTGAACATCCAGGGATATTCAATATTCAGGAGGGATAGAGAGAAAGGAAAGGAGGTGGGGGTAGCGTGCTGGTTAGAGAGGAGATTAACGCAATGGAAAGGGAAGGACATTAGCTTGGAGGATGTGGAATCAGTATGGTTTTTTTAGAGCTACAAAACACTAAGGGGCAGAAAACGCTGGTGGTGTTGTGTACAGGCCACCTAACAGTAGCAGAGAAGTTGGGGATGGTATCAAACAGGAAATTAGAAATGCGTGCGACAAAGGCAAAACAGTTATATAATGGGTGACTTCCAAATTGGCAGGGGTGCTGAGGAAGAGGATTTTTTTGGAATGTATGCGGGATAGTTATCTAAATCAACATGTAGAGGAATCAACGAGAGAGCCAGGCTATTTTAGACTGGGTTTTGAGTAATGAGGAAGGGGTAGTTAGCCGTCTGTGTTGTACGTGCCCCCTTGGGCAAGAGTGACCATAATATGGTTAGAGTTCTTCATTAGGATGGAGAGTGACAGTGTTAATTCAGAACAATGGTTCTGAACTTAAAGAAAGGTAACTTTGAGGGTATGAGACTTGAATTGGCCAAGTTTGACTGGCAATTAATTCTAAAAGGTTGACGGTGGATATACAATGGAAGACATTTAAGACTGCATGGATGAACTACAAAAATTGTTCATCCCAGTTTTGGCAAAAGAATAAATCGGGGAAGGTAGTGCATCCGTTGGATAACAAGGGAAATCAGGGATAGTATCAAAGCAAAGGATGATGCGTACAAAGTAGCCAGAAAAAGCAGCATACCAGAGGACTGGGAGAAATTCAGAGACCAGCAGAGAGGACAAAGGGCTTAATTAGGAAAAGGAAAAATAGATTATGAAAGAAAACTGGCAGGGAACATAAAAAACTGACTGCAAAAGTTTTATAGATATGTGAAGAGAAAGAGGTTAGTTTAAAACAAATGTAGGTCCCTTGCAGTCAGAAACGGGTGAGTTGATCATGGGGAACAAGGATATGGCGGACCAATTGAATAACTACTTTGGTTCCGTCTTCACTAAGGAAGACATAAATAATCTGCCTGAAATAGCAGGGGACTGTGGGTCAAAGGAGGAATTGAGTGAAATCCAGGTCAGTCGGGAAGTGGTGTTGGGGTAAATTGAATAGATTAAAGGCCGATAAATCCCCAGGGCCAGATAGGCTGCATCCCAGAGTACTTAAGGAAGTAGCTTCAGGAAATAGTGGACGCATTAGTGATAATCTTTCAAAACTCTTTAGATTCTGGAGTAGTTCCTGAGGATTGGCGGGTAGCAAATGTAACCCCTCTTTTTAAGAAGGAGGGAGAGAGAAAACGGGGAATTACAGACCAGTTAGGTCTAAACATCGGTAGTGGGGAAACTACTAGAGTCCAGTTATTAAAGATGGGATAGCAGCACATTTGGAAAGTGGTGAAATCATTGGACAAAGTCAGCATGGATTTACGAAAGGTAAATCATGTCTGACGAATCTTGTGGAATTTTTCGAGGATGTTAACTTAGTAGCGTGGATAAGGGAGAAACCAGTGGATGTGGAATATCTGGACTTCCAGAAGGCTTTCGACAAGGTCCCACATAAGAGATTAGTATACAAACTTAAAGCATACGGTATTAGGGGTTCAGTATTGATGTGGATAGAGAACTGGCTGGCAAACAGGAAGCAAAGAGTAGGAGTAAACGGGGTCCTTTTCACAATGGCAGGCAGTGACTAGTGGGTACCGCAGGGCTCAGTGCTGGGGACCCCAGCTATTTACAATATATATTAATGATCTGGATGAGGGAATTGAAGGCAATATCTCCAAGTTTGCGGATGACACTAAGCTGGGGGGCTGTGTTAGCTGTGAGGAGGATGCTAGGAGTCTGCAAGGTGACTTGGATAGGCTGGGTGAGTGGGCAAATGTTTGGCAGATGCAGTATAATGTGGATAAATTGTGAGGTTATCCACTTTGGTGGCAAAAACAGGAAAGCAGACTATTATTTAAATGGTGGCCGATTAGGAAAAGGGGAGATGCAGCGAGACCTGGGTGTCATGGTACACCAGTCATTGAAAGTAGGCATGCAGGTGCAGCAGGCAGTGAAAAAAGCGAATGGTATGTTTAGCTTTCATAGCAAAAGGATTTGGAGTACAGGAAGCAGGGAGGTTCTACTTCAGTTGTACAGGGTCTTGGTGAGACCACACCTGGAGTATTGCGTACAGTTTTGGTCTCCAAATCTGAGAAGGACATTATTGCCATAGAGGGAGTGCAGAGAAGGTTCACCAGACTGATTCCTGGGATGTCAGGACTGTCTTATGAAGAAAGACTGGATAGACTCGGTTTTATACTCTCTGGAATTTAGGAGATTGAGAGGGGATCTTATAGAAACTTACAAAATTCTTAAGGGGTTGGACAGGCTAGATGCAGGAAGATTGTTCCCGAATGTTGGGGAAGTCCAGGACAAGGGGTCACAGCTTAAGGATAAGGGGAAATCCTTTAAGACCGAGATGAAAAGACTTTTTTCACACAGAGAGGTGAGTCTCTGGAACTCTCTGCCACAGAGGGTAGTTGAGGCCAGTTCATTGGCTATATTTAAGAAGTGAGTTGGATGTGGCCCTTGTGGCTAAGGGGATCAGAGTATGGAGAGA